>OW618047.2:11678241-12878241 GCA_939531255.2 Thera britannica
GAACACGAACTGCGTTCTGTATTTTTTTATTTAGTAGGTAAATAAAAGTGGCATAAATTAAGTTAGTTAAGGCAGTAAGTATTTCAAAAACATAGCAGGTTATTTTACGCTTGGGTTAACTCGGAAATAAAGTCATAAGTAAAAATGTTTTTTGGCCCCCCAACGTGGGGCAATAAATAATATAACTTATTATTAATCATTAAAAAATAATCCTGAATTACAAGTTTCTAATATTATTGGAAGATGTACAACATGTTTTGCTGGAGTGTGTTCGAAATGATAGATTTAAATTAGGTTGTTTTGGAAGAAGATGTATGAATGTTGGTATGATAAATAGCATCTTGGCTTGTCCCTTGTCGGATCAAGCCAAGATGTTATATAAATTAGCAGAAATTGGTTTAGCTAGACAATAATAAGTTTATATAAATTTAGATTAAGTTAAGTTTTATTTGTTGTTTTATTATAGGGCAGTGTGGTCGCAGCGTGCGACAAAGACCTTTAAATAAATAAAAAAATAAAAAAAAAGTTTCTAATATCAAATGTAGACGTATCGGCTCCAAGTTTGTAAGTAAAAAATAAAACATTTTTAATGCACCAGCGAGTGTTTATTAAAAACGATCGCAGATATAATACAGGATTCCTTTGTGGCGGTGGCAGTGGTATCGACGAAAGGGGTGAGATAAACTACTCCGCGCGATTTCGCCGCAAAGAGAGGGCTCAACGGACGAGCTTCTATCGCAATTGAGTTTTATTCCAATCGAATTTACCTTGCTATGAAAATACGGAGCGGTCTGTGCATAGCTTTGAACGTTCTATTTGAACGTACGGCTTACCTCAGATTCAAACAGGCAATAACAGTTGGTCCATTCAACTAACGCTACTCAATTTGTAATTTGTTCTCTAAATAAAAGCGTCATCATTGAAATGGATACGAACGATAAAGCAATCTATCAATCGCGCATCAAACAGTCGATCGGTCGGGTGTCATTTTATCGTATTTTGCGTATAAATAGTGTTGTTGAGCTCCGATCCACCGCTAATGATACGGAAAATGACATCTTATTTCTTCGCGTAAATCGAAGAAAAAATCGCTCATCTCTCTCGCCCGTCTACATGAATATTTTATAGGCGCGTCAACAGCGAAATGACAGGTTTTATCGTTTGAAAATTCGTCGAAAATTGCGCCAAATGACGCGTCGATATTTTTTATTTAGTGAGAACATCCTTCCGCCAATCAGGCGAGCTCATTGTGGGTCCACAATGAGACGTCTCCCGCGAGACGTTTCTTCGGTAATTTATATTTAACAGGCGCGAGCAACAGTTTATGGATTCAGCTTTTATATTTCTTTCACAGCCTATCATTTCAGTTCGCCTTTACCAATGTTTGTGCAATAATACCTACCTTTAACTTTAGAACCTGTTTTTTATCTATTTTGTTTATATTCTTACATTATTTTAATGTACTTCCAAATTTACCACAGCAAATCTTTTATACACATGCATATAGTTATGCAATTGCGCTCTTCTGTGCATAATGTAGAACTTAAACTTAAAGTAGAACTTTATTAAAATTCAGAAAAGTATTTATGTTCGTATTTAAGCACTAAAGCCATTAGAACATATTTTCCTTTCATCCAACTATTAAAATCGTAGTAAAAACTATTTAAATACAATGACGAACTTTCTTATAAAACAATATATTTTAAGATGGCGCATGGCGTTGAGGTAGACTGGAAACCCGGAATCAGGAGTTTCCTTTCGTTAAATTAATCCACCACAGATAATAAAAAATATTTATTTTAGACCTCTACCAATATTTGAAATAAACACAACTCACTCCTGACATCCAGGATCACGTAAACAAATCTTTACGCTCAAAACCTTTTGAATCATTTTCCGAGGCATTTTCAAATAATCAAGTCTTTGTATCCCACTGAAAGTTTGGAAGGATGATGGATAGATGTTTGTTTCTATATCACACTATAGAGAACGTATGAACAGATCTGGATGAAATTAGATTATAGTATATGGAGTAGCAGATAAGCGGCTAACACCACGGGGCGCAGCTAGTAATTCATAAGTCGATTAAATTACATCAACAATCCAACACAACAAGTATAAACAATTGAATACAAGTGGTTGTTTCAAACATAGAACAATACTTTGAATCGATTCGCAGAGCTTCACAAGATCAAAGCCTTGTTTCAATCAAATAGCAAATTGGTATGACGTAAATATATTTATTATTATTAATCTGTTAAATTGGTTATTAGCATGTTACAAGTGTATTGACGGGTTAATGAATGAGTACCTAATTTGGATGGGGGTTGTAACTTTGTACAGCTGGGTGATTGTGTAATTCTGATGCTATCAAAAGTTTGATACTTACTAACAATAAAATGATACTAACAAGGAGCAGCGATCACGTATCTTGTTGCCATCATTTTTCGACATCTATCTATCTGTTGTCATACTAATTTTACAACGCAAAGTTTCTATTCGCAATTTCATCTTTATTACGTAAACACACCCACACTCACAAATCTTGTTGCAATCGTTCTTTGTCAAAGATGAGTTTTGGTTCAATCCTTTTAATGTTGCAATCGAAGTTCTTGTTAAAATTGACAGATGTGACAAGTATGTTAAAAACCATGATAGTTTCAAAAGTTATATAGATGTGACAAGGTTTTGATTTCAACAAAAGATACGCAATCACCCCACCAGTTGTTTTTTTGCAATTCTATAATTGCACATTTATAAACTGTATCTATACCATAATACAATTATGAAGTTGCGGTGAAGCAAGCAACATCAATAAAAAAAAAGAAGAAGGAAAAACAAATTATAATAGTGACTTACAAATAGTTCCTAATTGTTTTGCTTCTGTTTATTCTATAGATTGTCATAAAATTAGCAAACAAAATCTCAAGCAGTGCTAATAGGGCGGCGTGATCCGCGTAAGTCGCGGCATATTCCGTGAATTTGCTCGGGACGGAACACCTGCCGTAAAGATAAGCCTGATGTCGTGTACTCCCCTAAAATAACTTCTTACAGCCTCCGCTGCTAGGCGACGCAGCCCTCCTTACGTTTGTTATGTACTGCTTTATGTAATGGAACGATCTGTTTTTTAGGACGATTATTATATTTGGCAATTTGAACTTGATTTCAACTTGATTATAATGCCTATATATATAATATTATAACACAAGTTTTCACGACTTAGGGTCGTATTTCAAAACAGTGTTTGAGTCTGAGTCGAGCTTCAAACATAGATTTTATGACAGTTCTCTATTGAAAAGTGTTAAAAATTTGCGCTTCAGGCTCGACTCAGACTCATGCACTGTGTGACACTAACTATTAATATATTTTTTACATTGTAATATACAATGTTACTATAATGTAATTTTGACTGGCCTCTCAGCTCAGTTGGTAGTAGCTCTGCCTTCTGCGCCGTAGGTCGTGGGTTTGATCCCCACCGAGAACAAATATTTGTGTGGTGAACGCAGATGTTTGTACTCTGTCTGGGTGTTGTATTGTATTCTAAGTATGTATTTACAAAAAAAAATTATGTATGTATTATATCAGCTATCTAGTTCCCATAGTACAAGCTCTGCTTAATTTGGGGCTAAATAGTGTTGTGTGAATTGTCCACAATATTTATTATTATTTATTTATTATTTTATTATTGTATTATAAGTATGTATTTACAATAAAAAAATGTGTATACATATTATATCAGCTATCTGGTTCCCATAAGTACAAGTTCTGCCTAATTTGGGGCTAGATAGCGTTGCGTGGATGATAGCGATAGTACACAATTTTATAAATTGGCCTTCAAAAATGTTTGGCCTTCAAAGATAAATCTTCCATAACTTCAGTTACAGCATGCAGATTCAAGAATCTTCAGATCTTTGTCATCATCTTGACCAGTATGAAATTGAATATTGAATACCTATACATGAATACACGGGTGTATATTACTCTATCTAGCACGCTTGTGTGTCGTATGCTCGTATATCGTCACGACAATATTGCGTATTAATTAAGGAAGTCATTACGACCGATAACGCATTAGCTCCACGCACGCCGGGAAATTGCCGGCACAAAGGAGTATCCTGCGTTTTCTCCGTTTTCCCCGATTTAAAGCAATTCACGGATTTTGATTAAACCCCCGCTGCTACACTGAGATTATTCCCCTTTCAATGTAAAGAATGGTTTATTTCAGACACCGTGAAAGTGAATTGTATTTCCTTATGTTTATCGACTATGGTATTTGAAAGTGAAACTGATGGTGAGCGTATTGTTGCAACTCTTTGGAACCGTAGCGTTTAGTGAACTACAAACTGAAATGACCGCTCAATCTGAGGTTGGTCACTGCTTATTTGGTCACTTTTTATCATAAACTAGTGGCCTACCCCGGCTTCGCACGGGTGTACATTTATTTTTTAAACACATAAATATAGCCTCAAGGTGAATGTAGCTTTCCAATTGTGAAAGGATTTTTTGAAATCAGCACAGTAGTTTATTTATTACAAACATATACAAAAAAAATCTTTCCTCTTTATAATATTATAGTATAGGTATACCTATAGTAGAAACTGACACTCAATTCGAAGATCAAAACTTTTTGTAATTATTTTCTACGCTGTTGACTGCCTCATTTCTATAGCGCTCGGTTAATCTCAATGGCTTGAATCTAAAGTTAAATGAACACTTGTAAGAGAAATAAATGAGTAAGCGATTACTCTGAACTTGTGCAGATACTAAGATAGTGTATCACAAAGACGACGGCCAATAGAAACTGTTCCATTGGATATCTTCTAAGGAAGCACTGAGTTCGCATCGCAAACGGCAACTTTAGATTGCGGTAATAATTATTTATTCCGCTCACTTGCCACCCGACTCGGAAACTATTCAGCGAAGAAACGCTATTTCCCGCTGGTCAGATAAGACGTTTGATTTCCCCCATTTTCGCTCGGACTTTAATTATGGCCTCTGGTTTTGTGTAAAATAGTTGGTGGAGTAATTTAATCCGGATATCAGTATGCGGGGCAGCGCGCGGCGACGAGAGAGGCGAGCCAATGAGCACCAGAACTGTCGGCCAAGAATGTTATGTACTGCACGGTTTGTTTGAACTCCTTGGTGTGATGCCAAATTGAATCGCATCGTTACGGATAGGTAGCTAGAATAAGCTAGGACGCTCCGTTCCAAAAACCTTTCCCACGGTGCCACCACTATCATTATTTTAAACTAAACTTGTTTTGTTTCTCCCTCTCGACCACCCTCTCATTTCTTCAGTCGTTGAACTGTATAACTATAAGAGAGCTCACGAAACACAATATAGCTTCGTAAAAAATAAGCGCACATCAGACTCGAGCATGTAATTCTAGCGCACTCTTCCGCCCCGAACAAAGGAGAGAGGGTAAGAACACGAGTTACTCGACACCATGTACCTTACGCAGATTTGTTTCTCGACGTCTCGACGCTCTTCAACCTAAAACAAACCTTTTCAAACAAAACATAGGCCCCATTTTACCTCTCGAGAGGCTCACGGCATCGCACGTTTCAAAGCTGTACACACGCAGGAAATTCGCGATAGTCAAATTGTAGTCTTACGGGGTGTGTTACCATTAAATTATTACATTTGCAACTGTGTTACTCGCATATAAGGTGCTGTTTTGTTCAGCCGCAGTGAGGAAGGGTCGGTGAGACCCGGCGGGTACCTAACATGAGGACTGCAAAAGAAAAATGTACCTTTAACGACGACGTGAGGATTCTGGAAGTCGAGAGAAGAAAATAAGCCGTAACAGGATGTCATTCAGGATAATGCCTCTTTCGTTTTATTTTTCTTTGCAGAGTTTTATAATACAAAGTACCTGAGCCTTGATATAAATATATTTAGATATAACATCTCGTTTAGGCTAAAGAAAGTCAGCGAAATGTTTTACAAAAAGTTTAGCGTCCTTACTTAGCTGTGCCCTAGAATTTTGCTTTATTCTGAGCTGTTAGCGTAGTCACAAAGAGCGTAGCACGCGTCGCGTTCCAGGTCTCAAAGCCGATATATTCCAACCATTACCCCGAGACTTTCGCAAACTTCGCCAAGTGATCACCGGCTAGACACTAGACGCCACACAAACAAACTACCCATATACTTACTAGAACTCATCCACACAGGTAGAAAAAACTAGTGTGCGAGTCGATTGCATGTGTGAGGAACACAATTCTACTTAGAGCCGACCCTCGGTAGCTACTCGTAGGTAAGTAGCTATCGCGACTCCTTTGTTCTAGCAGCTGATTGGAGCCGGGGCCGGAAATGCGTGTCACCCCACCCCCTCATTGGTCCGTTTCATTTTCTTAGCGCGAGAGAGACGCAGCTACGAAGTGTGTAGTTGATACCGATCTGTGTGTGCAAAACGTTAGGTAGGTGTCACGAGTTGCTTGGCTTGTTTTGCTCGTTCACTATGTTTGTACGGCACGCTCGTCTAGATAAACTATTTTGGAGTTGGTCGGGGAGTTTGTAAATTGTTTCGCTCTGAGTTGCTCGTTCAGAATTTCGATTTTATCAATTAGATTTGTTGGACTTCTCAAGTTGTTTACAAAAAAGAGTTGGTCAAGTGTTGCGACGTGGAAATTAGTTCATGTAGTAAAAAATCGTGTTTGCTCTTCTGTACGTTCAGTCACTGCTTATTTACTATTTAGAATAAAAGAAGATGGAATTTATTTATCTGATGATATACGGTGTTATGTATTATTACATGATTTGGTGTTTTGAAGCAAAGGCACATGATGCAGATCAATATTTCATCTTTACGAAACATGCGACTTTATTATTATAATGACCCTAAAGAAGAGCCGAGCGGGATTTAAACCCCGCGACCTTCCCCTTGGTACGGGGCCTAATCACACTCGACGAAAAGCTCTTAGATACTGTTCGGCACTAACGTGACCGTGGCTCCATCTACAGGTTTGACGTTACAGTCATCTACTTACCTCAGCTCACTTGTCAGCGCAGCCCCGTACCAAGGGGAAGGTCGCGGGTTCAAATCCCGCTCGGCTCTTAACTTTTGGGTTATTATAGAAATCTTTGTTGTTTCCTTAAGTGTAGTAAACACTATAAAATAATGCGCCTATATGGGTATGAAGCTATATAATGTGAGGAAGTGTAGTTTGACCCGTATTTACGCCATAAAGCTGGCTGGTCGGAGTGGCAGCGACAGGCTAATCGCCACTTTATCGCGCGGCTGTCATCCGCAGCATTCAATGCGCCGCTGTTTATATTATGTTCGACTTGTGAACCTTATTATAAGGCAATAAGGGGCAATACAAATCTGTTTATAATAAACTTAGCATGGTTTCAAAGTTATAATTACTTTCAGCTAAGTATCTTCTCTTCCTTCGCCATAGCAAAAACAGTTGAAATCACTTGTGTGAAAATGAAATTTTCAGAAAAACACAAGTTTTTTAAAAAGACGCTCTCAAATCATTAGGTATCCTAATAAAATAATACGATTTAGGTACTTCAAAAGGTCCAGTGCATAAATATAAATAATTATTATAGACAACCCACACAACACTATCTAGTCCCAAACTAAGCAGAGCTTGTACCCAGGGAACCAGATAGCTGAGCATAGCATAAGGTGAAACTGTGACGTAGAGATTTTCGAGCGGTTTAATCTCAAATCTCTATCACGAGTTTTCCACTATAGCTTGTGAGTGCTATAATAAATTAAACTGTTGTTGTTCATACAAACTTACGCTAGTAGTAGACAGTCCTGCCAGCCGTAAAGCTATGACGCAGAGGTTATCAAGTGGCAAAATTCCATCACGAGTTTTCCACGAACTTACCTAACGGCAGCAGATAGGCAGTGGGTGGCTAGTCTCACTCTGTCACAGCCCGTCACACACAGGCAAGAGGCACGTGCCTGCAAATGTGCTAGCCACTTATACGAAAACGTGTCATCACTATTCAATTCATTTTCTATTTATATAACGTTGATGATAGCAAGTTAACTTTTGTTTAAAAGATCGAGTAAATTAATAAAAGAGAGTCTCTCTCTCTTTTATTAATTTTACTATTGATGAAGTTGGAAGAAAAGCATTCCGTGCTGTGGTTTGTGATTTCAATTCCACATGACAAACATTTCTGAATTGGTGTGATTGGTGTATTCTTATGCCCGTATTTAGAAACAGAGCTTGTGTCTGAGTCTAGCCTCAAGCCCTCTCAAGCATAGTATTTTTGACTGTTATCCAAAATTAAAAAATGTCATAAATCTATGAGGCTCGACTCAGACTCAAGCACTGTTTCAGAATACGGGCCTTAGTCTAACACCTCCACTAGGAATACACTGAGAAAAAATCGATTGTCTGTAAAGACGGTTTACTGACGATAGTTAAACGTGACAACGTCATATGAAAATACACAGATATCGAACGCTGCCGAACGTGGAGGCCGATTGTGCCTCTTTGTCGCTCGTTCCGCGCTCTCGCTTGCACTTCAAGCCTTAAATGGAACGCCTCAGAGCGAGGTAACGCCGCATGAGTCATGTTTTTTCGTGTGTGCAGCCGGCTCCATCGAATTATAAGACGTTGTCACGTCAAAATTATGATTCCGTATTACCTCAACATTAAATTTCTAGAAAAAAATATATCGCAACCGGTTTCCTCACTTTGTTTTTAAAAACACATATTTTTTCCCCTTTGGTTGAAGTACTATAAAAAGTACTTTAACTATAAACAAAAAGATGAATAAAAAATAAGGATGAAGTCATGTCGGTACACAATTTACCAAATACACACACAAAAGCTTATTTAAAACTACCTGTGCCCTTTGAAAGGCAAACAAACATCTTATCGGGTCAAGTTCTAAGCAACTCCACGTCATTCCATTCATGTTATGGTTGACATCTCACCTGACAACCTCATGCTTTTTATCGATAATCGCAACCATTGAACAACTAAACCAACTACTGATTGTTCAAAAACCGCCCCCGAGAAAGGGTGGAAGATAAATACATCAGTTTTTCCTACACCTGTTTTGTGATGCAATGAGTCTATTGTGAACGAATAATCGATTATCATCCGATATCGATGAATTGTGTGTCGTTGATATGAAAGACCTCCTGTGTGATCCCACAGTGGAAGGAATAGTAGTGTTGTGACACTTTAAAATATTATCAAAAGTAACCAATAGAGAAAATGTAATAGGGACACAGACAGAGCAAATAAATAAGCAACGTTTATAAGTACGGAAGAAAACATTACTTTTATAATTAATCATTTTTTTTAATTTTCTTTTGTGTAGATACTCGTAGATAAAAAAATATTTGCCTAAACACACATAAACAATTAAAGTACCTAACATTACAATAAAATATAAAAATAAAAACAAAAACAAATCTTAAATAAAATTACCTACATCTTAAATTACATCTTAAACAAATCTTAAATTGACAGTATCACATCTTAGGACCTAAGAACGTAGGATTGGGGAATTGAGGCAGTATAAAAATTCTTTCAACCTCTTTATTAGAATAAGTAGGCTAATATGTAAATACGTGGGTAGTTGCTGTATAAAATGAAGCATAGCAACATAATTGTATACAACAGTCGGCCATCTTGTCTGAAGACACGTAAAGGACGAACGTTGACCGTATAAAGAGCGAACATGGAAGTCGTAACTATGTAGTACCTACGTCTAAACTACTGAACAGTGATTTTCTTTAATGTTTTAATAGATACTGTGTAATTGACCAGCGTGGTTTTTTTAATGATTTAGGAAAATTATGAGTATATTCGTAGGCGTTCAAGCTACCTCCATGCCAACATATTACTCATATTAGCAGTTTATAGCCGTTAGTGTTGCCCAAATGCAAGAACAAGACGAGACTTAGCCAGTCTTGGTCTTGGTCTTGCGCCAATACACCTGGTCTTGGTCTTGGTCTTGGTCTTGCGCTCCCAGTCTTGGTCTTGGTCTTGGTCTTGCAGCAAGAGTCTTGCAAGTCTTGCAATTACCTATTAGTCTATTACTATTTATTAAAATTTACTTTAAATCTTAAAAAAACGTATTAGAATTGGAACATTGTGAGCTTGAATTAACATAGCCATAGTAAAGATTAAGCAGATTAATAAATAACTGAAGATTTGATAAGAAATTCGAAAAATCAACTGACCTATATGTCGTTTTCCATGGAAGTAACTGTTTCTTAATAAACATTTATGATTTATAAGCTTACATTTGCTAAAACATGTAAAAAAAACAAATTAATTACAATAACTTGACTGTATTTTAAAGAACAATACTTATCTGTCTAGAAAGAGATTGAACCCTCAACTTATAAGAAATTTAGTAGAAGAGTTTAAGATTTATCATTTATTTGAATAAAAAATAAAATACAACACAAATCAACAGCTTTATCATTAGGTTATGATACTTTATATCAATTTTTTTGACCAAGAATCCTATCCTAGACCTAATAAGAGTCCTAGCTGCAAGACGCAAGAGTCTTGCAGGCTATGTCTTGTTCTTGCTCAAGTCTTGCACGGTCAGTCTTGGTCTTGGTCTTGCTAAAAATACGCGGTCTTGTTCTTGGTCTTGGTCTTGCAAAAACGCAAGAACAAGACCAAGACTGCAAGACCAAGACTGAATTTGGGCAACACTAATAGCCGTTTATAAGCAAACTTACACTTTTAACGACTACTTACTCACTTTTGTGGTTGTTAAAGGTTACTTACTTATTGATTATTGAAAAACACAGACGCTGAAAATTTTTCCAGGTTTTAGCAATAATGCTGAAGAATTAATTAAGAAGGCATGTTTAAACAGTTTTAAAAACACCAAAACAGCTACGCAAACTTTAGTGATTAATTTAATTAGGTACCTACTCTACCTATAAAGTATACCTATAAAGTATTTTGCGCGAAAACCAACACAAAACAAGGGCGCTGAAAACTCAAAGTAACTTTAGTATTAAAAGCACTGGGGCTTACAAAAGCGATACTCTAAAAAATGCACTGTAAAATACATCCCGAAGTTTCTGTTGAAAGTGAGGTAACGCATAGAGCGTTGCAACTAACCAACCATACTGCTGAGGAAACGGTACCAGTCACGAGAGGTAGCGATTAATGCACCGCTTCTTCTTCGGGTCGATGGTTCCGCCATAATAGTCTTTCGAAAAACATGTGTTATGCACGAAATAACCTTCTTTGAGGCGTATTTTAAAACCCTTGTTGTTGTGTTGTTGTTGTGAAAGGACCAACATATACCTATAGCGCGTCGTGGGTTTCTGGCCCTGACGCGCGAAGGTTTTTCGTATACACATGGGTTTTTCGTAAGCGCACAAGTGAAAATACCCCAGTACTTTGTTCAACAACAACGAGCAGAACTCGCTGCCGGCGTCTGTTTTTCCGAATTCCTTTATTGGTTGAATGGATTGGATGTTTTCAAGCGCGAATAAGTCTCATAGGTGAGCGCGCTGCACCGTTGACAGCATCATCACTTAACATCAGGTGAGATTATGACAAGCCTATGAATTTAGGTTAGCCTATAAATTGCAAATAGGTTTAAATACATTTATTACTCATAAAACATGTTCACTTAAAATGAGATTACACAGCTTAATATAAATAATAATTGTTTTGCCTCTTGACGGCTGCCGTAGCACTAACTTGATACACACTTATAACTTGTTGGCTACAGTGTGGCCACATATTTGCCAGCCTTGAAAAATAGAAC
The DNA here is from genome assembly GCA_939531255.2 of Thera britannica. Classification (NCBI taxonomy): domain Eukaryota; kingdom Metazoa; phylum Arthropoda; class Insecta; order Lepidoptera; family Geometridae; genus Thera; species Thera britannica. The sequence goes on from OW618047.2 coordinate 11,689,973, forward strand.
TGTTCAGCAGAACTACTGGGAACGAACGAACCTATAACCGTATATCGCTTGTCCTTTAAGCCCTTGTGCGCTGAATAGCTAGTGTCGGCAAGGCGAGCGCCTACCGTTGCATATTTATGAAGCGCCTCAAACACTATAAATAGTTGATACGAGCCTGGCCTCGGAGTAATGGAGTAAATACAACTACATACGGCCGCCGTAATTTCTGATGAATGCCTAACTCTCTCGCGAGGCTACTTCTAGTAGATTTTGGCCTTACTACGATTCTGTAATAGGTTATCTAAAGGTTCTCTACTATCGGTCTTTAGTTTTACAAAATCTCATCTTGGTCAAAGAAAGAATATAATTTTGACAGTGCCGCAAATATTGTTTTTAATTAGACAATGCCAACGTGTTCTAGTGTGGTGGGAACAAGATCATGCAGCATGGGTTTGTAGTGACCCTTAAAAAAGAAGCCCCATTGAAAAAGCCACTCGATGCAACGTGATGATTTTAGAACCCTCGTAACTTACAGTAATTATTTTTGAAAGAAATCCCTTTATAATAATGTGTACCTAAGTGATATTCCTCTAAAAAATGTGAAATTTAAAAATATTCTTTTTGGTCAGAAGTTTCAAACCTTTACTTTAGGTTTAGTTATTTTCATGCACAGAAAGATCAATGAACGGGGCTAGTCACTAATATCAGTTCGATGCAGACAAAGGGACGGAAAAGCGTGTATGGTACCAATACCTGTGCGGTGCTGCGAGCAGAAGATTTCCCAGTAAACTGACGATTTGTAAATTTCGACGTCGAATGCTGGCATTGTGGGAGCGAGCGCCGAAAGTTTTGCAATTCGAAGTTCAATGGAGAGCGACAAGTGTGGATTTTCGTGGTGACGTAGTCGCCTGGTGCGGAATTTACTGGGCATTGGTCGAGCGCGCTAATCTGCGTGGAGTGTCGCGTGTGATTGGGCAGACGGCGTTGTCCAATTTTCCGGTAGCGGTATTAGTTCGACAGACAACGATGTCGCTTAGTAACTAGCGTACATATTTCAATAGTCTCCATACAGTTTGTGATTGATGTGGGCACGACGCCGATATTTCATTAGAGGGTTGTGTTCAGGTTTGAAAGGTGTTGGTAACATAAATTCTATTTCGGCCTTTACTTATAAAATATAGCCAGTGGATATCCATTACAACAGTGATTTATGTTCTGAATTTATTATCAACCATTCATATTATATGATCATTTAAGAAATTTGGTGATTATTAGTGCGTTTCGTACAAGGCGTTCTTCAGGGTAACTCGTCCGGGCCCGTATTATTACCATACAAATTTTGGTTTACTCTGCCTTGATTTTAAAACAAACGAGATAAAAGACAAATACCTATAAACCATTATCAATCAATCAATTTAGATCTTGAATTAATTATTTACATTAATTACAGTAAGTTATCAAGAAAACAATGAGACGAACACTATAGACGACATGAGAAGGTCTAATTATATTTTACTTTCTACGTAACCTAATGTAAAAAAAACCTGACTTAACTAACCTAACAAACCTAACTTAGGCTTTAAACTACTGTTTAGGTGAAAATTTAATAAATTCCGTGTAAAAAAAAATACAAACACAATAATTTAAATAGCAAATTAAAAAGCCGGAAACCAATTCGGAAGTAAGTTTACATACCGAAACTTTGCTAAAAACACAAGCCATGTAAATGGACGAATGGCAATTTGTATTCGCAAACAAATCTGGTGCGAGCAAACACCAAATGCAATCCAGTTCCCTAATGATTGTTTACAGTGGGGGGTGGCTAGTTAACCGGTAATGCAATATTAATGCAATTCATTAAGCCTCCGATTCAGAGGGCCCTTCTAAGTTCGAAAACTAGGAATCGGAAGGTTATTGAAGAGCTTTTTTGCTCAGTGCTATTTTATGTGCTAATGAACCAAAATGCTTTGCTCTCTGTTATTCAGAGCAAAGCATTCTCATCATGAAAGTTGGACACACAATTACATCCAGATGTTGATCGAATTCAAAATCAAAATAAGTAATAATATTGTAATAATGAGATCTTAGAATGTTTAAAGAAGGTAAGAAAACTCATAGTGTTGCACGACTGAGCACTTTTATGATGTCAATAACCTTTGTTATAAAACTCTCTGTAGGCCTACCTCAAGCTCTGTCTGGCTCTGTCTCTGGCTCTGGTTTTGGGTCTATGTGAATGCTCCCAGTGTATTATATTGTGCGTGACGTTTCGACGTAGGATTTATTTATTCAACACTCACACAAGCTCAATACCAGAGGCAGAGCTTGTGGTAGGCTACTCTTTTAAGTTAACTGATAAGATGTTTCGTGAAGATTGATATAAATAATATCTGTAAACAACAAAAACAAAATGGCCAAACATAGGAAAGTTCCAAAATAAAATCTCTAGATTCCTAACAGTTTATTTCGAGTGATTGTTATGGCATGGAAAATTAATATCGGACAAATCGAGACTGCCTCCGGGCCCCATTACGCGATCAAAGTAAAAATATATGAGGCGAAGGAAACGAAACCAAACATATGCTGGGGTAAATATTTGGACAAAACTCCTCTCTCCCCTCTCTCCCTGTGGAATTCTCCCCGAACCACAGCTGATTGAATAGTACACATTACGTCACATTGTTCTCGCATCGATTAGCCACCCCGTGACGTCATGTTTCATAATAAACGCAATAGCTATTTCTGCAATCGCTCTGTTTGTTAAAACTTGGATAAATAAGCCTAAAGTTTTCAAGTTACTCGAATTTTGTTGATGTTTTTGAAATATAGGGATTTGTAACCACAAAACACAATATACTCAAGAGAAGAACTTCCAATACATACAAAAAAGGAAGAAACGCAAATTCTTAGTTCATGGAATACAAAATAGATTGCAATAATTATTTTTTTCAATGCAAAAAGATGTTTTTACCTAACGCGACGTCGTCGGTCCATTTGGTTGTTGGGCACCCTACGGTTTGTCTTCCGGTTCGTGGTCGCTATTCGAGAACCTTCTATGATCTGGGATCTTCTAGGATTCAAGATTCTAGGATCTTATTGTCCGTGGCATCACCAACCTCTGACGGAAGACCAGCGTTGGTTGCAAACCAACCAGCATTATGCTGAGTCAGAGTCCAGTTTTGCGATACACAGGCTTACGTAGAAATTTATTATTACGAATTTTTGTTGTTATTAATAGTGTAAGTACTGGTTTTTACAAAAAGAATAAATCATTCATTCATTCATTATTGCAATATTACCGCAAATTCATTATTGCAATACTTATTTTGACTCTGAATTCGATTTGCATCTGGATCTAAAAATGTATCCAACTTTCATGATATTTATACCTGACGCTTGCATTCGGGTTGAAAGTGACCGTGAGAAAATCTAGTTCTGACTCCACGGACGCAAAAAATGCCAGAAAAAATGAACTCCAATTGCTGGCCTAGGGGTACATAATACTGATTGTACTAACCTGTCAGTCCCATGTTAAGTGGTTTTGAGGGAACCATACAGCCCATTGTCCGGATAACCAGTAGCGTGTTTTCTTGATAAATGTTTGATTTGGGAGTATTTGCTAATCTACCCTCGTTATAATGGCTGGCTGTTTGCGCTTCATTTTTTAGAGCTTCGTGGAATATTATCGTAGGATGTGATTTTGTTTGTCAGCTCATGAATCTTTGTATAGTAGATTCTTGCCGGTTAAACTACTTTAATCCTTTCCTGTTTATTTTCGTCCTTTTTCTAGAACTATTTATTATCTTTGACCCAGTCAACACAACAATAATTCACGCTTTGAGCTCATATTTTAGCAAAAAGCATTATCATTTGATAATGCTTTTTTTTGGTATTTACCAATCTATACCTACATTAAAATCAATCACATAACTTTTGCTGTTTGGGGATTTTTTTTCGGTAGACAGTCAATTAACTAGTATATAATTATGTATTTTATTTCAAAAACTTGGTAATTCCTTACTAAGAGTTTTGTTAATGGTAGTGTTGTACAATGTATTTTAAATTGTTCATTTTGAATTACGAAAGAAGCAGTCTTCTTCTTCAGGCAGATAACGACTTTGTAGATCACTTACTTAAATTATATAATTAACAGAATTATCTACCATCTTTACATACCTATCAGGTGAAATTACAGCCGAATCAGTAGTCTATTAAAAAAGCAGCCAAGTGCGAGTCGGACTCGCCCATGAAGGGTTCCGTAGCATCAAGTAACATAAGTAGCATAATATAAAGGTTCTTGTAGTTCGTCGAAAGGTAAATTGCGGTTTACGGTTTATGACGTATAAAAAAAAAACTACTGACTAGATCTCGTTCAAACCAAATATCGTTGAAAGTTTGCATAGTAATGTACAACATATATTTTTTTTAGTTTTATCATTCTCTTATTTTAGAAGTTAGAGGGGGGGGGACCAACTTTTTCCCACTTTGGAAGTGTGTCTCGCGCAAACTATTCAGTTTAGAAAAAAACTATATTAGAAACCTCAACATCATTTTTGAAGACCTATTCATAGATACCCCCCCACACGTATGGGTTCGATGAAAAAATTTTTTTTGAGTTTCAGTTTCAAGTATGGGGACCCCCAAAATTTATAGTTTTTTTTCTATTTTTGTGTAAAAATCTTAATGCGGTTCACAGAATACATCTACTCGCCAAGTTTCATCAGTCTAGCTCTTACGGTTTCGGAGAAAAATGGCTGTGACATACGGACGGACAGACAGACAGACAGACAGACAGACAGACATGACGAATCTATAAGGGTTCCGTTTTTGCCATTTGGCTACGGAACCCTAAAAAACACGCCATATCCTTAAAACTTGTATTTTAACGATTAGTTCGGTCTTTGAAAGTCGGTGAGCCTCTCTAGCGATCGTCAAACTGCAACAAAAATACGATACACGATTCCAGAACTCTCGATTTCAATGGAGACTCAAGTCACATTCGTATTGAATGGCATACCCATTGTCCGGGCTACAATAGCGCGTAGCTCCCACAAAAGTCTGTTTCTAAAGTCTTGCTTTCCTGAAAACCGGTGACCGCTTTATCACGGCTGCAACATCTTAAAATTCACACACAGTCCTTCATAGGATTTAAGTATTAGGCTGTGGGTTGATTGTCAGTCAGTAACAAGTCAAATCTTCAGAGAAAAATATTTTTCAGGTGTATTTCATGGAATATGGCGTAACATAATCATCGGCGTCAAACCAAGACGTCATCGCTAGAACGCAAAGACATTCAGTGACACCAATGACATTTGTGTCGAGCGTATGTTAGCTAGACTCAGTAATAGACTGGCCTCTCAGCTCAGTTGGCAGTAGCTCTGCCTTCTGCGCCGTAGGTCTTGGGTTCGATCCCCACCGAGAACAAATATTTGTGTGGTGAACGCAAATGTTTGTTTTCTGTCTGGGTATTATATGTATTCTATGTATGTATTTACAAAAAAAAAAGTAAATAAGTATTATATCAGCTATCTGGTTCCCATAGTACAAGCTCTGCTTAGTTTTGGGCTAGATAGTGTTGTGTGGATTTTCTGCATTATTTATTTATTTATTTAGAAATACGGACGTAAAATTACGGACAATGCTTCTTCGGATTTTAAGCTTTACTCCTTGTGTGCTAACATTGACCTATTGAGCCAACAGGTGAATCCAACAAAGCGTTTGTTTGGGTGTCTCTTGCGAATTAGCGCCGCTCTAGCAAAAGAGGATTAAAGGAAAGACTGCAGTGGTAGCTGAAAAGGATCATAAGGCGTTGTCATGGCTGCTGAAGAGGTTATTGACCTGATAAACAGTGATGTAAAGCACTAGTAGTCTAGTTGTAGTAGCCCCGATCCCATGTAGTAGTAGTAGCCTCGCCTTCCCATCCTAAAGTCGCGGGTTCGAATCCAGTCGTGTCTCTATAGACACGACTGGATCGGAAGGCATGAAATAAAAAATCCTTAATTCATCCTTCCTTAAGTAAGGAAGGATGAATTGAGGATTTTTTGTTCGAAAGATACTCGTATGTGTACACAATACCTACTAGTGTTCATAACCGGTGAAGAAAAACATCGTGAGAGAGCCCATGGCTTAGTCAGCTCCACACGTATTGACACCAATATCGATAATATATTATCTTTCCTGTGGATTAGACCGACTTAAGCTCAGTCAGGATAGTTTAGGTGCTGGGCCAGCTTGTTTCATTTTAAATCCCGTCCCAGGTACTATAGCTACCCGTAAGAAGGGGCATGAGTAAACACCAGTTGCCCCTAACGAAATATGAATAATAAATAAATAAATAAATAATAAAAGATTAATATCCCTTGGAGTAGGGAAAATATCCTCACTACAGTAACAAGCAGAAAAAGAAGGATGAACAGCACTGGCGTTGTGTACATCAATTTTCCGAACAGGAAAATCCATAGTTACACGACTGGATTCAAACCCGCGACCTTAGGATCGTTAAGCGAGATTACTACCACTAGGCCACCAGTGCTCTCCTATTTAGAGCCTAGGTAATACCAGTTTCCACAAGATTGAATCTTCAATTAATCACTCAATCACTTGCAGCCGGCCCTAGACATTACTTAGTACATAAGCTGGTTATATACCGAGTCGCCACAACCAGACCTTACCTATTAATTAATCGCTCACGCTAATTATATAACATGAGTGCCCACAACTAGCACAAAGAGATGCATGGACCAGCAACATTCGTGATTATGACGGCGCTATCTGCGTGTGGGAGCACATGGGCGGTATTGAACGCGCGTGCATACAAGACATTGATCTTGGATCACAATGGTTGCCGTCGATTGGTGACTGGGCACAGCTCAAAGGAACTTGCATTTAGATTGGGACTTCTGACGCAAAATAGCTCAGAGTGGGATTACGATATTGGAGGCCAAAAAAATTTTACACGCAGCTAATGAAACATCATATTATATTAATATTATACCTACATAAAATTAGGATCTGTAACAAATTAATTTTACTAGCACTGAAAATGATACTACTGAATATCAATGGGCTGTTAAAAAAAAATATTGTTGCAGGAATGCTAATTTTAGTAGTAGTAGAGCTCTTTGTGAAGGGCTCCTCCGGGAAGTACTACCACCATGCCTATTTCTGCCGTGAAGCAGCATTGCTGTGTTTCGGTTTGAAGGGTATGGGTGCCGGTGTAATTACTGGCACGTGAGGCTGAATATCTGTATGCCTCCAGTTGATGGACGCAGAGCAGTGCATCGTAGGGCACGTTCCTGACGTGCGTGACCTACGAGGCATGGCTTTGTTATAGGCGATGGTTACCACTTAACACCAGGTGGGCCATATGCTTGTTCCATCAGCAAGTTACATAAAAAAAAAAAAAAAAAAAAAAAAAAAAAATGATATATACAGAGTCTGGGGCAAAGAGTGTTTACTCATGCCCCTACTTACGGGACGTCACAGTGCCTGAGACAGAATTTTACATGGAATAGGCTTGTCTAGCACCTATATCATCCTAACAGCTTATACATAATATAGTCAACCTAATCCACAGGAAAAACATGGTCAATACATACGGAGCTGACTAAGCCGCGGGTTTCTTCACGATGTTTTCCTTCATTGTTTGAGAGCACTAGCATTGTGTACACAATGCTAGTGCTCTCAAACAATGAAGGAAAACATCAGTACAAACAGTACATCAATTTTTCAGCATAAAAAACTCATTGGTACACGACTGCATTTGAACCCACGACCTTAGGAATGGAATGCAGGACCATGCACTACCACTAGACCACCAGTGCTCTTCGTACACTTAATTGGTAAGAAATTGCAGTCTGTAATAATTAGTGTAAGTACTTATTACGGCAAGTAATAAGTTACGGTAAGGTAAAGTAATTATGTACGATTCTCAAAAACACTCCAATCTCGTCTCGTATTTTCAATTCGTATGGCTTTCCGGAGAAGCTCGCTCCAGTCTACTCGTCTGTTTCGACGTTTGTACCTGTCTATTGTGAGACGAAATGAGAAAAATGATCTTGATCCTTGGCCATTACAACGCTAGTGTGCTCAACTTTGCCAATTCCACGTGACTTTAAGATATTGCGAAAAAAAAATATATATATATATATATATACAGTGGTGGACACATAATTAAAGACACCCCCCAATTGATCACAATAAACTTGATTTTAGCACTACCATTAGCCAAAGTAGGTATTAAATTTAATGTAATTGTTACTAAATCATACATGACGTTGTATTCTTAAAATAGGGAACAAAAAAAGTTGCGTTGCTTAGTAGCTTAGACACTGCTCACTATCCGAATCTAATACCAACTTTTTTAACACACCTGTAGCTGGCCAGCTAATTAAAGACAGTGCACGCTGTGTTCTGTATTTCAAAAAATTAAAATGAACTACACTCGGTTTTTCATTGTTTTGCCTCGTATATGCATGAAACGTCGACATTAATTACAGCAGTTTACTTTTTGTATTCAAATTAATACGTTTTATACCCATCGATATGGGAACAAACAAAGAGTTGCGATTCATCGACTAGAAAGATAATCTTGAACTTTCATAGCAAAGGTTGGTCATACAGAACAATCGCAAACCATTTGAGCTGTTCTAAGGACATGGTTATGATTGTTAAGAACGCTATATAGCATTTCAAGAAGTTCAATACGACCGTAAACGTACCCAGAAAACCGAAACCTAGAAAAACTACTCGCCGGGAAGACTCTAAGATGGTGTTGTTGGCAAAAAAGGAACCGTTCAAAGGATCAGAACTGATACGCTCGGAAATATATGGGGCAGGAGGGTTGACGGGTGTGTCTGCAAGGACTATAAGACGGAGACTATAGGAGGCGAACTTGTACGGAAGAGTGTCTCGGAAGGTGCCACTTTTGAAAATGCTAAATGCTAAAGCAAGGTTAGCGTTTGCCAAGAAATATGAACACTGGACTGAACAAGAGTGGAAAAATGTGCTTTTTTGGATGAAACACAAATTAATATGATTAATTCTGACGGAAAGCAATATGTTAGACGCCCCCTGACCAGAGAAATGGATCCAAAGTACACCAAGAAAGTAGTGAAACATGGAGGGGGAAATATCAAAGTGTGGGGCTGTTTTTCATGTCTTGGTGTCGGACCTGTCAGGAAGTTAAAAGGCAATATAGATAAATGCCAGTACACAAATATTTTAGAAGAAACCATGCTGCCCTATGCTGAGCAAAATTTACCGATCATTTGGACTTTTCAACAGGATAATGATCCGAAACACACCACAAAAGTAGTAAATAAATTCTTACGGAGCCAGTTTGTGACAGTTTTGGATTGGCCCCCATACAGTCCGGATTTAAATCAGATCAAAAACTTGTGGTACCAGATGAAGAAGACAGTGGCGGCAAAGCGTACATCAAACGTCGATCAACTTTACAAAGCTTTTACAGAAGCGTGGTAACTAATTCCGGCACAAGCTTGTACAAAATTGATCGCTTCCATGGCTAAAAGATGTCGTGCTGTTTTTGTTGCAAAAGGACATGCGACCAAGGGTTAATACGCATCGGAATGCTTTATAAAAATGTGTTAGAAACCTTACGTACTGAGATAACTTAAATGATAACTCAATTTTTTAAAATTTCTTATTACGAAATGAAGTGTCTTTAATTATATGGCCAGATCTTACTAATCTTATTTTTTATTTACACTGCTTACATTCAAGTTTTACCGTATAAAAGGCAAGTTTTGTTGTAAATGTTTCGTTTAAACATTACACAGTAACAACACAAATAAAAATTAATTGTGCAGCAAGTTACAATAGCGGTCTGATAAAATCTGTACAGAGAAATAGGTTAGTTTTTTCAATATGCTTCCAGTGTCTTTAATTATGTGACCACCACTGTATATATATTTATACAAGATTTTCTCATTTAAAGGTATAAGATAAGTAAAAATTTTTGAATAAAAAGGTTTTTTTTTTTACAAGATTTTCTAGGATCTCGGAAACTGAGCCAACGATTTTCATGAAATTAAGTATACAGGGGTTTTCGGGGACGATAAAACGATCTAGCTAGGATTCATTTTTAGAAAATGTCCCCGTAATCGTACAGTAAATAATCAACTTTATCATAAAACCATAACTCCTAGCGCCATCTATTGATTAAGTCATGAGTTAGTGGGACAGAGAACGCCATCTATTGACGAGTAGTGGAGTTTATAAATATGTCGGTAAGATCGGAAAATATTAATATTTAATCAATATGTAAGTAATTCGTATTTCAATATAATTCACAACAACAATTTACCAAAAAAAAATACCGAGCGAAGCTCGGGCACCAACTGCTAGTAAACTTTAATAAAACAAGTCCTTACTTAAGAAAGGATTAGGATATTTTCTTTTAATTTGTGAAAGCTGTATTAAAATAGTTCCCTGTTTGCAGTGACTCGTTATTGTCTTGTAGTATAATCTAAGCTAAGCTATACCTATTCAAGTACCAACCTATTTTCTAATTATTTACAAGATAAAGTCACCAAATACATTAACTGATTCAATAATTGATTATTTTGTAGTGCAATACAAATCGTGCCGCTTTGATCCTCGTTAATAAAATAATTTGAGATGATATTATCATGACAGTAGCAAGCCTTCACAATTTTCAACGATCAAGAGTGCTCCTTCCTCGCATCCGACCCAGTCAGCGCGGGTTCGGCTGCACAGAAAAATAAACGCATCCGTAGCGGGCTAAACGGGTAATGCTCGTTATTATCATAATAATGCACAAAACACAAATAAAAAATAACTTCGTGAGCTCCACAATTTTTCGCATGCGTCCCGCCCGCTCGAGATTCGTTTTTCAGATTCCAGCTACGAATGTTTTGAGATACCTATTATATATTTTTACAATGTGGTAAGGTCTACAGTTATTTTATACATGCTTCGTACGATTACTTCTTTATAAAATGGCATTATACATATTGGTTGGGAAAAAAAACAAGTACCAACTTAAAAGACTTCAAGGAATCAGCAACATACGGCATCGGGCATGAACTTGTCGGCTTGACAGCCCATCAGTACGAGCACGATCAAACCATTCACTCGGATTCAGGGCGCTTGTACACGCTAAGAAAAAACGCCGGGTCTACCCAAGAATTCGTGTCGTAACTAGAAAATAACTGTGTACACTGCTCGCAGCGGTGCACGAAAAAAATCTTATCTGCGCAAGACACGACGCGGCGAACGTTGTTGCGTTTTCGTGTGTGGAAAAGACAAAATTCTTGTCGTCTACACGAAGAATTTGTCTTGTCTGCCGCAGGAACGGCAAATTTTCTTAGCGTGTACAAGCGCCCTAAGAATAATTAACCAATTTGTCATTTTAATGTCACATGCCATCACGTACCCATAGTGAGGAAAAGGAATAAAATTATTCAAAATATTTAATCCAACTCGAGTGTATCGTAAAAACTACAAGTTGGAATAACTCATGCGTCTTTGCCTTTTGTGTTACAAAAAAATAAAAAAGGATTTGAAAAAAGAACATTAGTTTATGCGACGCCGACGACGGATCAGTCATCCGTGCGCTTCGGTCGATAACACGTCTCGGAGACGGTACTTTACATTTATTTAGCTCTTGACGCACAACTAATGACCATTTGAACCTTTGGTTGCGAGAGAAATGCGTATTATTAGCTTAGCGGGAATGATAGTCTTTTTTAAACTCATTAACGTTACTCGACACCTCAAAATGCCATATTATTCTCATTAGGCATTATCTAATTTATCGATTCTAAACTGAATTTGATTTGTAAAAATACCTTAAATCTTTTTTAGTCAGGAACAAAGTAGCCTAGAATGTCATTAAACCAAAAGATCTTAGAAACCCGTGAAACATGTTTTATATGCCTTCCACCTTCCACACTTTAAGAAATTATAACGGTAACAAAATCTCTACATAGCGAGTACCTAGAGCAACTAATAAATAGCTCAGGTCGCACATAAGTATGTGCTGACAGTACATAGGTATCTAGCGTGCCGCGGAACTCGTGCATGTTCTAATGATGCTGCACAAGTCTTAAGATTAAGCGGGATGGATAACACAGGTAGAACCGTAAAGTAGACGCTCGTCAAAGTATTCAAAAAATAATGTTTTCAATCACTCACCAATGAAAAATATAACTCATGTTATACCAGTACCCCGCGTGAATGGCTTACTAATACGTGCATAACATAGTTAAGTATATTTAAACCTAAAGGTTTTTGCACAAATTGAATCCGTCTCTCGACAGAGTTCTTTGTAGCGGATCAGAATCCCAACTTCAGATTATAAGGGCTAACCTACGAGGTTCAAATAAAATCGCGTTCCAATGATTTTTACTGTTTAAAAATGTATGTGCACTACTCTAAAACGGATGTAGGAAAACATCGTGAGAAAACTGGCCGTGGCCAGTGTACGACATGTCGCCGTACCTAAAAAGTTCGAAAATATGTGTCAACACCACACTGGCTCGAAAGAACCACACAAGAAGAAGAAGAAGAAGACTATTTCTTAAAACCTGGAGCCAGGGACCCAATTGACCGTGGGCAATTTTATTACCATCTATTTTTATTTTATTTGATTTTGTGGTCAATAATTATATTTACTTTATTTTTTTTGTATAATAACTCGCTACATTCTCATCCCGTGCACCAGCAGCACGCATTCCTGACGAAGAATGATGCTTTCGGCTCCTCGCGCGAGTAGGTAGTGCTTTGTTCGAGTGATTAACTGCCTCGGTGCTAAGCCCTTCAGCTAATGAGTCGACAAGCAGTATTAATCATTGTGACGAACCGGACGGACGGACCGTGGGTGGTTGCTAGGTAAAGAGGTCGGTCTTATCAATCATAGAATTTAGTGTCCAAGATCAAGAAAGTTTTTTAATTTGTCTTTCACGCTTTCGCGCTTGCCAAAGTTGCTTGATCCCAATCAATAAGTATTCTCGTTTAAAAAACCTATTGTTCATTTTGAACGATAAAAGCGCAGGATATATTCATCATCATCATCATCATCATCTGCAGCCCGACTTAACCCACTGTTGGGCAAAGGCCTCTCTTTGCTCCTGCCACTGACCACGATCTTGGGCTACCCTCATCCAACTGCGGCCCACGACGCTGGTAATGTCGTCAACCCATCGTGCTAATGGACGTCCAACGCGTCACTTCCCAGTCCTCGAGATATATTAGATATATTAGAGGATATATTACATAAATAAAATAGTTTTTAGTCAAGTCAAGTCAGTCAATAGACAAGTTGGCCCTAGAAAGTCTGACAGGGTCGACCAGTGACAATCGGCTTGAAGTTCATTGATAATAGATTTCAAATTAGACAATAAGGCTGCTGGTAACTGAAACTTGGTCGTGGTTCACACCATTTTAAACCATTTAGAAAGTATGTGGTAGCATATACGCAGCTAATATGATGACTAGCTTTCTTCAAGTCATGATAATTTCCTATCGTATGTATTAGTTTGACAGCCCTGGTTGGTGTCACGCGGTACCAGAGCGTGACTTGCCTTCAAACCCTCGCTATTTGTAAAACTATTAATCATTTCTTCGTCCGAAACCTATATCAATTATCATTAATATTTGTTTTCTAGCACGCAGCTAAAAATAAAATAAAACAACAGGGTTCAAGTAACTGAGAAACTTCGGTTTGCTGCACTTTTTTTTTGTAAATTTTTTCATAAGCTATAATTAAATATTGTCATTCTAAATTTTTTTTTTGACGAGGCCAATATTTATTTACACAAAGAAACTTACAATTAAGTAAACAAATATTTACAAAATGTACAAAATACACAAGAAACAGTTAAGCTATCTGCAGGCCGTTACAAACGATCTAGAGATAGCTCAACTGATCGAAATCAGTACCAGACGGAAGTGTCGTGACGCGCTGGCGGGATTGAAAATGTAATCATCAAATTAAATGCATTAATATTTTAAATCTTAAAATTGTGATAGCGTACTTTCTTACGAGTACTTACTAAGAAAATCATTACAACTAACAAATATACCAATTTTTCATAAAAAAGTTTCTAAGCTGCACTTTTAAGAATTATATAATAATGTCTACTTTCAAAATTGTTACTACTGCAACAACAGCGTTGTCTGTTATAGAACAGACGCTTCCCTTCTGATTTTCAACATAAAAAAACTTGATAAAAACCTCTTGATCGAAGGCGTCGCTATTTTTCCCTGTAATTAATTAGTCGTTGGTAATGACTCCCTAGGGCGGGCGGAGTGTTCTTGAGTGCACGCGTGGCGCGACCGCTAATACTACACAAGTACTTCTATCAGAGGCTTATTGGTTTTAGCTTTGCATTTCGAGTTTAAAATAAAAACTTTGGTGGTAGTTTTAATTTATTTTGGATATGGTAAACTTTTTTTGTATCTAATTACTATATTATGAGTTTTGTAAAATGTATTGTTTTTATCCATTTGAACAATATAAATTATTCCTTATTGAATTTTTTTTTTCAATAATTATATTACTCTATAAAAACATCTCCTGCGTGCAATCCCTATAGGCCTACCATAAGCTCTATATGGCTCTGGTTTTGAGTCTGTGTGTGTGCTGACTAAATAAATCGTACACATAGTTTAATTCACTGGTGAGCACTCACACAGACTCAAAACCAGAGCCACAGACAGAGCCCGATATATCTTGTGGTGTAACCCCAAAAATATCTGGGCATACTAACCTTTTCCCCACGGATTTTTCCTCCAAAATTTAAAGGACAGCACATAAGTTTCTTGAATAAATCAAACAAAAATCGAAACCTACCACAATCAACCACGCTATGCTTGCTATGATTGATCGGTGGTATCATCCTCTGGACAAAAAACCTGCCTAATAGCCGGCTATAAAACTCGACTCGTCATGTCGACGGCGATATGTTGCCAGCATCAATCCTCTATTCTTGCCGCGTCTGCGCTGTGGGATCTAATTAATTATGGTAATTAACCCGATAGCTGTGCCGATAGGTACTCTATTCCTGAAACGTGTCCCACGAGGCCTGGGAGTGATTAGCTTGGAGGTGGGAATACAGTGGAACGGGAAAAATCGTCTGCAGCCAGATTTAAACCCCTTTTTGTTTCGCCTTTTTATGTAAAATAAATAACGGAATGCTATCTAGCGGTGTTGACATTGCACAAAAATGCATAATCTCTTATAAACCAAGTAAGGTGCTTAAGGATGATTTTGTCTCTGTAGGTACCTATGAAACAATAGCTTTGTCTATCGGTGTATGATCCAAATATAAATATTTTCGTTTTTCTACTATACTGAAACGATACTACTTATCTCAACTTATCTTGATTGGTCTACCGTTCCTCCGGTTATGTTCGACGGGACTCTTATTCCTTTCAGCGAGACAGTGAAAAGTCTCGAAATAACAATCGACCGATACTTGTCTTGGGAGCCTCAGATGAAAGTGACCTGCCAGAAACTCTTTGCCTCAGCGGGCTCTTTAAGAAGGCTGAGGACCTTTTTGCCAACCGCCACCAAAATTACTCTTGCCCAGACGCTTCTTTTACCCGTGCTTGATTATGCCGATGCTTGCTACCTGGATATTACGGAGGAACAGCTTAATAAGTTAGAGCGTCTGCAGAACTTTTGCATAAGATTCATATTTGGATTACGGAAATATGACCATGTGTCACCTTATCGCTCTATACTTAAGTGGCTCCCCATTCGCCTGCGCCGTAATTTCCATATTCTTTCTCTTCTTTATTCTGTGCTGTTTAATCCTTTCTATCCCAACTATCTCAGGGAGCGCTTCGAGTACTTACATTCCTCCAACACCTTTTATCTTAGGTCATCGGAGAACTTGGCACTGAAAACACCGGCGCACAGCAGTTCCTTTTATCACAAATCTTTCACTGTCAAGGCTGTGCTACTGTGGAACTCTTTACCAGTGGACATAAGAAAGGCATCCTCGCTTAATTCATTTAAGTCTCAACTGAAACAGTTATATAGTAAGGATCCCCCGGTTCTGTAATCTCTTCAGTTCTTTTGTAAGTAGTTTATTTCCTGTAGCTCGTAGCATTTAGTTTTTAGGTGTGTATATGTATTAGTTTATTTTATTTTATTTAAGTATTAGGATAGTTTCTTAGGTATTAGATATTATGCTGTAGTTTTTAACTTGTGTATTTTATATTTTATCACGACTCGTGCACCGCCGTCCGTTTCTGCATCTTCACTACTTTCCATCATACGGTTGCCTGGAAGAAATCGCTTTCAGCGATAAGGCCGCCCATTGTACTTTATTATAATACGCTGTTACTTGTGATGTATCCTTGTGTACAATAAAGTGTTATCTATCTTATCTCGTAATTAACCATATTTTATTTATTTTCCCGATGTTTTGGCTATTTTGTAATAGCCGTAGTCACGGGCGGTTCTTCTATATGTATACACAATATATAATACACAATTTTATTTTCTAATTAGCAAAGTGGCATCGCTGTAGGCCACGCAGGCAATGGCGGGTCGAGCTGGACGACTAGCGACTGTTAATATAATAATTCTTGGAGATACAGAAGTTGCATCAGCTTTGGAGGAAGCCTTTGCCCAAGAATGTGATGATTCGGGTTACTAGTAATAATTTATATCTCACATGCATCGGATTTGAATGAAACTTGAGACCACGTGGATTAATTTTTACAGTAACCGCGAGTTGTTTTTAAAAACAAAATCAATACAAGCAAATGCCATTCCAGTCCAACAGGAAAAGAAACACAAAGAAAAGTTTAGAAGAGTTATTTTGGATGAAGCCTTACAGTTTCAATGACGGTGAACGATGTAAGACTAATTCGTGCATTGTTTCCTAGTTCTGTTATGTTTGGCCTTATAAATGTTATGTCGTTAATAAAGCTTGAAAAGAATTAAAAAAATATAAAAGGCTCACAAGCACAGTAAACAGGAAGCCTTCAAATTAATTTTTACCTCTGTTCTTAAGAATATTTTGCCTCAAAAGCTTTCTTATTATCCAAAAAGTCAAGGGTATTAACCGAGTGATAGGATCTGGTCATCTTGTCCATAATTATATCTATTTGATGCGGACATAAATAATATAATAATATAAATAAATAAATAAATAAATAAAATAAATAAATATTTTGGACAATCCACACAACACTTTCTAGCCCCAAATTTGCTTAATTTGGGGCTAGAAAGTGTTGTGTGCCCAAATTAAGCAGAGCTTGTGTTATGGGAACCAGATAGCTACTACTTATATATATATTTTTTTTGTAAATACATACTTAGAATACAATATAACACCCAGACAGAGAACAAACATCCGTGTTCAACACACAAGTATTTGTTCTCGGTGGGGATCGAACCCACGACCTACGGCGCAGAAGGCAGAGCTTCTACAAACTGAGCTAAGAGGCCAGTCTAAGAAAAATATAACCCAGTTATGAACTAAGAACATAATGTAACTTTTTTCATTAATTGGTGCCCGGTTATGAAATAAGAAAAAAAAACCCGGTTACATATAAGCGGCATATTTTTTTTCTACACCATGTTACACCTATGTATTTCAGCAAATAAAGAAATTATTTCTATTTTATTCGATTCTAATAGTAAATTACAAACTTCATAGCACATTTCTTGGTCCCAAATCACTTGGGTCCATAACTCAAGTAGGTTTGTATCCACATTTCTCGGTGGACACATTAAGGTCCACCACGGAAGTCATCGGGGCCCTAAATAAATACATTCGTGGGGTAATCGACGATGAAGGAGGGGAATGCCAATGCTCTATTTGTAAGTGATTATGAATCACTGAGAAACGATTTCGATATTTTGTCCGATGGCTGAATATTAATTTTGGGTTCGGATCAAAATTTTGTTGCTTTGGATTTTCAATTCACACAGTATCAGGAGGCATTTGATTGCCGATGAGTTTTTCTGTACAAAAAAATATGTGCACCGTGCCCGTACTCTCAAACGGTAAACGAAAACATCGTGACGAAACCGGCATGTCGTAGAACCTAAAAAGAGTTTAGAAAAGAAATTGTTTTAAAACATGTGTAGTGTAAGCGCCTCATAGAGAAACATGCTTAAATCCTGTCACCACACTGGTTTTTTCGAACCTGCAGTGACACGAATGAGAAGAAGAAGCATTTATGCTCACGTAACAGTATTCAGTTATTCAGTATATTTATTGGCATAACATGTATGTAAATTTAGCAGAGTCAGATCTTAGAACTAGTTTTGAATCAAAACATAATTACTTTCACTGCTTCCTACTATGTAACTGACGTTTGGCAAAATAACATTTCTTTTCCATCTCATCTCATAACATTCCTTTTCATTTCAATGTTGTTAGAACTCTGTAAAACAAACCCCATCTGCAATACACATTGCTCCCCTAAAACATGTTCACAAACCATCTAGATCTGTACCGTAAGGCACAAACAGAAACACTCCTCCGTTATTCCTTATCTCCGTTATTTAGTGGCGGCGACCGGCGGCTATCGGAATATATTGCCGATTTCCGGCCACCGCTGGCGAGTAATACGCATCCGGAACGCCCATGGCACGCCCTGCAGACGTTACGCACACGTTACGCAGTCTTGCTGACCACGTTCAGAAACTAGGTATAGTCAGCATCTAAAGTAGATTGGCAATTTCAGTCAGTAAATTCCTCTTTCGTCTGAGTTTGCTAAAGATAAGGCAACTTTAGCTTGTAAATGGTAATGGTTCAAAACGGCACTTCAAATAAGTTCAAAACTTCAATCTAAAGTGAGCTGGTTTAAGAAATATTTGAACTTAACAAACCAGAATTGCCATTCTACTTTTGATGCTGCTGATGCCTATTCTTAATTATTTATTGCACACAAAACAATACATAGGAAAAGGACAAAAATAGAGGATATGTACAAAGGCAACCTTAACCCTGAGCAGAGTTTCTTCCAGCAAATCTTTGAGGCTAGAGAAAGGTGACTTTTAAAGGTCCTAAGTATAGGATGCTTTTTTCTACCTTTCCTTTTGGTTACAGACCAATATGGTGAGTGCTGGAGGTACTCCAAGTTTTAGGGTAGGCTTATGTCCAGCAGTAGATTTATTCAAACAACAGCACAAACATCAAACATCATCAGTCTAAATATATCTACAGCTGGACATAAGCCTTTCGCAGATTTGGGAGATGCTGCTACCCTGGTAAGTTTCTTCAGTAGCCTCACATAAATAACATCCACAGTCGATGGAGCTCCTATTCCATGCTGAGATTAACAGTCACCATGCTATAGAAATAACAGTCGCTAGGATTTGCAAGACTTCTTGTAACCTACACCGTTAACTGCTGGGCATATGTCTTCACCAGGAACTTCTATTCGTGAGCTTCTGTTCTTGTCACTATCTTTTTTAAATTACGCTCCTTTCTTAACCGTGGTACGGTTGTGAAGTCAGGTCAGCCGGAATGTGGAAAATAAGTTTTTTCCGTGTTACGCTTGATCGCTCCAAGGAAAAAATATCAAAATTGTAACAATATGCGATGTAATTCTAGTTTCCACAATTTTAATTATTGGCTGCAATTTAACCAGACTCGAGAATCATGGCCTGACACACTCTCTCTTATACACACAACTTACTGTAATCTGCTTGTACAAAAAAAGAGTTTTAAAATATGCTTAGTCAAAACTATTGTACTACGGAAGAGCGTGACCCTCTAATACAGGTATTTACATGCTTAAAAGAGGATCCCAGACCCATTAAATGTATTCTAGGTTAGGAAAGAAAATAAAATAAATATATTATGTATTTGCAATAACATTTTGTTGCAACATAGTAGGTAACATAGGATGTCATTAGCTGGGGCCAGCTATGGGACGACATTTATTTTACGGTTTCCGGCTATAAAAGTGATCCACTGCTTGCATTCTGCAGCGTTGCCCAGTGCCCAGTACATGACATAAAAGTTAACTGGAAGTAACAACAAAAATAGCCACTGACAACCCTGTTCCTCACTCGCACATTTCATAATTTTGAAATAATGAACGGAATTTGAATGTCATTTTTCATATCCTTCAAATTTGAATGTGTGTTTCATAATCATATCATTGAAATTTTGTTCGTAAAATACAATTAAACGAAAACCAAACCAAACCAAAGCTCAGCGTGCTATTTGTACTGAACTTTTTCATCACATTTACGTTTTTTAGTAACAATTAAAATACTAATTCATTCAAAGTCGCTTCCACTCCAAATATTGCTATGCCCTAAATTTAAGGGTGTATTATGTATTCACCATTTTTAACTTCTAGACCTCACCATGTAACATAATCATTGCAACAAATAATATGAGTATGAGTAAGAGTATTAAGACAAAACGTATTTATTCAGTTGAATCACGAGCATCATTTTAAAACGTCTTAAAGACAGGTGAATGGAATGAAACTGGAAAGCTAACTAGCCAGTTCCATTAACAGGGACACTGATATCAAGGACATCGGGAATAGACTAGCTCATCCAGCATCTATATCTCCTGAAACTGCCCCTACCCATGTCCCCACGGAAGTGATAAAGCTTTTTGGCTAAAAAAGCATTCGGGTGGCGATGGCGCGGAAGCAAAGTGGAAATTTTCTCCAAAGTCCGAGCTATGGTTATCTTTAGTCTCTGGACGCGATATTTACCTTAGTGAAGGGCTATTGACCGGTAAGCACAGGATGTGCGGGATCGATACGTACATCATATTCTGATCACCACAGCACATAATAAAAAGTGGTTTGATTCTCTCTGGGTTTAATTTTTTCATGCAATTGTTGGCTATTAAATATTACATAACAGTGCAAAAACCATGCAGTTAAAACAAAGCAAATACATGAATATGTAGACTATACATGACTACATAGTACATATTCATGTATTTGCTTTTTTTACAATTAGCTGATGGAAGAAGTCTTAAGCCCGCCTGATGTTAAGTGGCAACTATCGCCTTGTAGGTCACGCACGTCTGGAACGTGCCCTACAATGCCCCACGATGCTTGCCTGTGAAGGTGCTCTAGCAAATAAATATTTTTTACATCACAAAAGCTAGCTGAGTTTTACATGCAATATTCTACTTAAAAGGAAAAAAAAAATCTGTTTGTTTTACTTATATTAATTTTTATAAAAGAGAAGTAATAGTTGACAAAATACACATGCACACACTAAACTTATACAAAAAAAAATACCCTGTCTTATTTACTTTGGCTAGCGAATAGTAAAAATGTTTGTCCATATGTGAGATGGTCAACGTTTAAGATTATCTTGAGATAGTTTTAGATGCCACTACGGGTTACATGATGCGTACGGAACGATAAGTTTTTTATGGTTTGGCAATATGTCCAAATGCGGGTGACGTCAGTTCTGATAGATAGGCCGGACCTTCGGAAACTGATGCTGGATGGTTACTTGGATTTTGACTTTGTGCAAGCGTATTTGTCCAATAAACCTAGTATTTTAGACGATCTAACAAAAATAACCTTTCTGATCTTGTATTCTTTTTATTCTATTCTGTTATCTAGGATTTTTTGGAAAAGATCCGATAAAATAAGAATTTCGTTTTTGTTCGTAGGTATACCTTAAATCAGTCAAAGTAAGCAAATCAAAAGTATATCAATCGAATTGACTACAGCACTGTCTTATTCTGGCAACAGTGTTTTTATTGCAATTTATTTGCCTGGAGATCGCTTTTAACGATAAGATTGTGCCTCTTATTTTTATGTACGTGCTTGTACCTACAGTATTTTACTGTTTTTTCATCTTTTATTATGCAATAAAGTTTATTTTCTAAAAGGAGCGAGCAAGCAATGCATGCTTAAAAAGTGCCCAAAACAAAAATTCTGTAACAAAAGCAAAGTGCTCTCAATTCAAGAGTTCAATAACACTATTAAAATCAATCAACAAAACCTGTAGTAGACCGAAACTCGACAAATGAGCATCGGGTAAAAAGGAAATGAATCTGATTCGCAGGAAATAGGACATTGATTCAATTCGGCTATTGTTGTCTGCTGGTCACGGTCAGGTTTGACTGCGGCGTGTTTTAAGGTTAGTGTGCACCGCATTGTAGTGGTTAATATAAACTAGTCATTTTCACGGCAAATTTATACAAATGTTAATGTCGCCAGCGTCTTAGAGACGCTTCCGTCTGGCACTCTCTCTCTAGATTGTTTGTAACGGTCTACAGATAGATCTGTAATGAAACTCACTTTTTTTCGTAAAATAGGCTGTATTAATTATAATTACTCCACTTTACACTTTAATATATAACAAACTGATATTCACAAAGACTACTCTAAGTTGTATTCGAAGCCAGCGCCAACGACAGTATGACTGAAATAATTCACTCCCTACCATAGCGAACCGTCAGCTATCCCCTCTACTTTACAATCCAACGTCAAGGAGGGAGGGGGGTCCTGTCAGTCAGTGCTGCCAACGGCATTTCTATGAAGTTGACAGACTATTTTACAAACAAATATGACAAGTATCATCAAATATCATAAAAGTAATTTCTATTAAACTATTAAAATTAGAACCATTATTGAAAATCATAACAGATCTATTAATTTCTTGTGTATTTTGTACATTTTATAAATATTTGTCAGGTCATTTGCTTGTTTTGTCAGCTAGTTGTATAAAAAAAAACTTGCATTAATTGTTAGTTGGTTCTTGTAAATAAATGTATGTTTAATTTATAGAAGTTATACCGTTTCTGAATCAGTTTTTTTTGGAAAGAAAAAGCTTGTCCACCATCTAACGATGAGCCTGTCGGCCTAATCCAAGGGCCAGACAGAGCTTGTGGTAGGCCTGGCCTACTGATTATAATTTTCAATTTATTATTCACTTAAAATAACATTACAGATACATCCCAATGCGTTATAATATATCTTAGTTTCTTCACAGTGTTTTCCTTCAATAATCAATATGCATAAATTATAGAACAATCTGTAATGCTAGGTACATGTTTAAATAATTAAATAATTACTTATGCAAATCCATAGCAATTCACAGCATCACAAAATTTTAATTTTGAATATCCAGTGTGAATATTCTCACGTTGTAGACTGCTACGGATCTGTAGCAAAGTGCTACGAACTTATAGCGCTATAGTATAGATAAACCAGTCTGAAAATGCACGCCCCTCCACCACGTTTTCTTGACGTTGGCTCACAGCAAGGTACTTCAAAATGATCTTTGTGATGTAGGTAATAAAGAACAATTTACTTTGACTGACTGAAGTAGTAGGGCGTGCAGTTTAAGATTGGATGATCCCTACTCAGCTATTTTACCACTTACTCATTCAATCTCGTTCTAATCCACATCCAAATCTGTAAAATAAAAACACAGCATTAGTACAAATAGCAATTATTAACAAAACAAATTACTTCTTAACATATTCTCCTTTTCATCATAATGTTCAATCCACTTATAGTTAGTACAACACACCATGCCAAAATAGAAATTAATCAGAGTACAGTATACCTACCACAAGCTATGTCTGGCTCTGACTCTGGCTCTGCTTTTGAGTCTGTGTGAGTGCTGTCTAAATAAAAAAAATAAAAATAAAAAATCCTCCGTCGAAAGTCACACACACAGCATAATACTTACACTGGTGAGCACTCACACAGACTCAAAACCAGAACCAGTAATATACGTACCTACTATAGTTCGGCCGTTCAGAGAATGCGTTTGACACCTAATAAATGTACTATAAATGTACCTAAACTAAACCATGCGTATGCAATAAATATATTGAGCATTGAGTACCAGAGACAGAGCCAGACAGAGCTTGTGGTAGGCCTACAGTTCCCCCTATTAGAAAATGATTTACTCCGAGTCCATCGAACCCCACTTTCTCTGCAATTAGTTGTGCTCAGAACAATGTGCAGTGATTTTTAAATGATCGCCTGCGCCATCTGTCGGGTCAGCGACAAGTAATATTGGTAATTGCTTTGTGACCTGCTGGGCGTTTTTGGCGTGAAATATTAAATGCGAGGAATTTGTCGTAGCTTTTATTTACTTTTTCTTCTTATTGTGCCAATGGTTCATTATGATGAACCATTGGCACACCAGTGTGATGAAAGGATTTTAAGTGCGCCTCAGAGAGGCTCCTTCCGTGCTTTTATAAGATTATGGTAAATTTATTTTAAATAGAAAATAATATAATAGTAAGTAAATGATTTATTTACACCAATGTCTTTACAATTTACCCTTTAGGTATTTAACCAAATTATAGCTTTAATCACGTTATTCAACACAAAACTACCTTACAGTAAAAATATATCAACTATAAAAATATATTTTAAAAAATAATTTCTTATCAACCATTTAAAAACGTATGCTCACAGAATATTTACTCATTTCTAAAAACACATTATTAAATAAAACAAATCTATTGCTTTGTATAAATTTAATCTCCTATTATGTACTGCATACGACACACTCGATACATTTTTTTGAACTTTTAAGGATTGTTGTAATATGCATTGGTATTATACAGGGTTATTCATTATAAGCTGCAAATACTCAGGTTCAACAAATAAAATAAAAAATATTTATGTAATGATTTTTTTTAATTTTGATTTAAGTTTTTGTATCAATTTTTTTTTTTTTATTAATTTATTTACGGCTATTGCATAATGATTGCCATGGAGAACAGGACGATGACCCACCCAGGCGGTGACTGAACGCAGAGTGTCACTCACGGCGCGCGGGCGCGGATCAAAGGTCAAAATAGGTCAGGCGCCAATGATTCCTTTATCGATTTTCTCGGGATTTTCATAACAAAACTTAAAAAAAATCATTTCATAAATATTTTTTATTTTATTTGTTGAACCTGATTCCTGAGTATTTGCAGCTAATAATGAATAGCCCTGTATATACTATACAGGGTTATTCATTATTAGCTGTGTATGTATGGGTGTCTTTGTGGTCATGTATTATGTAGTTGGTTATTTAGCCAGTATATTATTATGTTTTATATATAATACGCCACTGAAGTCCTCAATATCAATCTTTACCAAAGCGATTCCTATTCCATTTTCCTCCTCAATAAATACGTTTCCGATATTAATTTCAAACACAATATTAAAGGCACTCAGCTTAATTTGCCAGCATTACGTACGCCTCGTTCAATGGCGTCGAAAAATTAATATTTCGCGCCGATATCAAAAGTTTACGCTCAACTAACCACCCCAGTTCAATAACTACACTACGGACGAATCGTCACAGGTGAGTCAATGCGCTTATATTATTATTTTTTACCTAGAGATCAAACGTTGTCGTGGCGACGGCCTAAGAGGGCATGGGTTTTGAGGAGGTGACGAGCGTTTTTTGGCAACAGAAAGCTTAAATTTACCTAGTTTATAAGAAGATTTAAAAATTAGATAAAAAAGAGGTTTTAAACTCAGCCCAGGGTTAAGCTCGCCTTCGTACATGCCTCTATTTCTGCCCTTTTCCTATGTTTTGTATTGTGTGCAATAAATAATTAAGATTCAGAGTAATTACAGTAATTATATATTGATTAGTGGTATTTTAAACCGACTTCATAAAAAAGAGGATATTCTCAATTCAGCTGTATTATTTTTTAAACAATGCTTGAGTCTGAGTCAAGCGTCAAACATAGATTGTTTGACACTTTTCAATGGAAAATTGACAAAAAATCTATGCTTGAAGCTCAAGCATTGTTCCTGCATATGGCCCTAAGACTTGACCTCACCATGTACAAATTCACTTAAAACCCTTTCACCACACTTGGTTCGAAAGAACCAGTGACATGATAAGAAGATTGCATAAATAATACCTATGAGAACCTCTGAAACTCTAAAACAGCTTCTGCCAACCAAAATATCGTGGGCTACGTTATGGCGTAGACTAATAATTATCAACTTTTGCCTCACTGGCATCATATTCCGGTCGTCAAAACGGCCACCGTTTCATCAGAAACCTGGGGGAGGTTTAGAGGGATTATTTAGAATTATTCATGTGCCATAAAGCACAAATTACAGTCAGCACGTGCCAAAACGCGTGCAATATTGTTGGATGAGCCCAATGGTTAACGCACCAAAAACAATCACCCTCCTGCTCATACCATAGACATTATTTGAAAAGATAGATGGGCACCTTCGAAGTTGGCTTTATCTGCACTTAAGGTACCTAAGTGTATGGTCTAACGCCTATCAGTAAAGTAGAGCGACGATCTACGACTGGTAGAGTAATTATTCACATGATAAATGATACTCAATGGCAAACACTGAATTAGAAGAGTAGGTACGATCAGTGACAGTTAGCAAGCACTGGATGAGAAGAGCAGAGCCTAAAACCAGACTCAGAACCGCGTCTTGTATTTCGAGGTCTACGTCCAGGAATGAATGAATTATATAATACATATTATATAATATGGTGTACATTTATGGGCCCAAAAAAACTGCTTATGCCTTCATAAGTTCTGGTCTTCTAACAGGTCTTCTTGTCTCACCAAGACTCAGACGTTTCAAAGTGATACTTGGGATACAAATAATAAAAAAAAAAAAATATAAATAAATATTTTTTGACTTAGACTTTTGAGACGTTGATCATATCCTCTTACCGCTGTTTTAGCTTAGTACAACCCAGCTTGTTTACGCGTTGTTCAAACTACGTAATCGGAGGATATCCTTTAGTTTCCTACAGCCTACAATCTAAACCATAATGTAATACCAGTTTGTTTTCGCGGAAACAATTATTTCAGCATCAGTAAACAAATAGCGTCATCGCATCGGCTCGAGTGCGAGCTATTAACCCGGCGAGGTCGATAGCAATTAACGCCTAGTTATCGCCGGAAGACGGCGGAGATAGTTAGGGCCCGGAAAATATTCCGTTCACTAATTATTCCGCGTAATTAAACGGGGGTATTATCGTGCGACGCCGCTGCCACCTGCCGGCATTGTGCGCGTGTGATTTACTGCGGTCCCGCCGCGTTTCAGCCGCGATTCCGCAGCGATTCCACGGCGGATACCCGGCTCTTTTTGCACCGATTAATTATCGAATTGCTCATTAATAATTGCTGTGAAATTAATGTGGAGTGCCACTATCGATGAGTGATTTAACGGGCTGCGGGCTTACTGTTCATGGTCGGCTTAAGAGTGAGGTACGTGGGCGAGGTTTTATAAGTACCTTCCTCTACTCCCTCCCTGGTTATATGGACACCATTATTTATTTAAATACAACGATCGAGTTAAGTCGAAAAACCGATAACCGTTGGGGAATTAAGGTTCTCGAATGACGACCACGAACCCGAATGACGACCACGAACCGGAAGACTAAACGTAGGGCGCCCACCCACCAGATAGAGCGATGACATTGAGATCGATATAGCATATCGATATAATCGTTATGAAGTCGATGGATAGAAAGGGCTCAGAATCGTTCTTCCAAGAAATGTGTAAGGGAGGCAGTGTACTTCTTTAGGCTGATGATAATGAACGAGTTGAGTAGGCAAAATATTGTTTTTTAATATAAAGTTATAAAAGTTAGACATTGTTATATTCGATTGGCGCAACTGACTTTGATATTTGGGTCTAATTTGATGTTTGTAACGCCAGCACGCTCTACTCACGCACTACACGTAGGTCTCACAAAATCAACAGAATAAATATATAGTCCTACCACAGTAATCAAATCCCAATTGCTAGAAAAAGTCGCGTGGGAACATCTTAGTTTAGAATAACCTTCAAATATTACGTGAGTATGCAGCAACGCAAAACAAAACCCTATAAATTTCCCCCATGAAAAATATTCTCATCGAGACCGGAAAAATAATAGGAACAACAATATGGACCGTTATCAGGGCGGCCGGGTCCACTCTTATTACAGCCCTCTAATTTGCTCTGGAGAAATTCCTCTTATTTTCGCGTCGCCTCTCTCGGCGGAGACGGCGACAGATTTAATGATAGTATCCACATACAGATGTTTCACTTTATATATTTCCTTGTAGACTGCAATTTTTTGCCGGAAATCGTAACACCGATTAAGAAAGCTGGAGCCTTATGCTCGGTTTGATCGAGAAAATCTCGTATCTCAGAATCTGACGCCAAAAACTCGAGGCAACCGACTTAGTGGCCCAAAATCGACGTCATCTCTACCGTGTTCTCGGTCAAAAGAGCATAATGGGGTCTAGACAAAATTTTGCGGAACAAATTGTTTAAAAATAACATCTGTCTAATGTCACCTCAAGCTAATGACATTTTTTTACAATTTATATTTCCGCATACACTGGCAAAATTGAGCCAAAATGGACAGATGCCATTCATTAAGAAGAAGAAGAAGAGTGTTGAACCTTTGTCAATAAATAATAGTATGCATCGGTGAAATAAATGTAAAGGTGAGTCTCAGACTACCCTCTGATTTGCTGGTTGGTTACAGTTTTCATCAAAA
The DNA here is from genome assembly GCA_939531255.2 of Thera britannica. NCBI lineage: Eukaryota > Metazoa > Arthropoda > Insecta > Lepidoptera > Geometridae > Thera > Thera britannica. Next base: position 11,718,408 of record OW618047.2, read on the forward strand.
AAAGTTAAAATCGGAAAAAAACCACCTTCTTCTTATCGTATTACCAGGCTTCAATTTCAATTCACCAATTTATCCATACAATGCTCTTATTTAGTAGACTTTTATAAGATTAAAATGTATCTTGCGCTAAATCATGATTTCAAAACAATAAAGGCCATTTTAGAGTGAAATCCATTCTACAGAGAAACACGACCAAAGTCTACTTTTGATGGCACGCTGTTCCAGGCTAAATGAAAACTTGTGAGCAAAAACATTTTTCTTTAATATTTTTTTGTTTTGTGAAAAATTCACTTGACCACAATCTCATCGCTGCGTGACCTCTCTCATAAGATTTAAAATTGTAGTTTTCTAAGAAGCCAGAGATAAAAAACTTGTATGATGAAAATTCATGCTCTTTCATGACAATTTAATGCTAGTGGTTATTTTGACAACCTTCTTCGAGATAAATCGAAATTACTATAGGTACCTACTGTGATGAATTTCAATAATGGTTCTAATTTTAATGGTTTAATAGAAATTACTATTATGATATTTGATGACACTTGTCATATTTGTTTGTAAAATAGTCTGTCAACTTCATGGAAAATGCCGTTGGCAATTATGTATGGTTAGTCAGTTGAATCGATTGATTTAAAATATGTCTGTGGATCTGAATAATTTGTTTGTAAATAAATAATGATTTTAATTGTCATTAATCATGATAACTGTTTTAAGAACTAGTTTGTTTGTTTAGTTTATGTAAAAGTATTATTAATGGTGATTGATTCAAAATGTCTGCACTGCATACTGGCAACGCTTCCGGCGATAAAGATGGCGGTCGGGCTCGACTGCTCGATCGCCATTCTGGAACGAGCGCTCGGAAGAGTTGGTCGCATGCAATGCAAGCTACTTTGTAAAACCACGTGGCTTAGAGTTGGTAATTTGTGAAGTACTAGAGAGATTGTAACGTAGAAGGAAGTGAACAATATAGTTTGATTGGACAACAGTGGGAGTTTTATTACAAGAGAGATTGTAACGTAGAAGGAAGTGAACAATATAGTTTGATTGGACAACAGTGGGAGTTTTATTACATCTCCGAAGTGGTAAGTACACGCCCAATTTTATTGTTCTGATGACGTTTATTGCATGATGGATAATGTGTAATTAAACTTAATTGAATTAATGGATCTTTGATAAAATATTTAAATTTTTCTTGAGAAAATTTAAAGAGGGTACTCAAACAAAAAAAAAAACTTGCTCTGAAGCATTGTTACCATGTGTTGTGGGGTTTCATAGGGGGATGAAATTTTCGTCATTTTTGTGCTACGACGCACCGTTTACGAGATACCCACAATCTAACATTATTCTTAGATTATCGGTCTTTTCTTTTAAATTTATTTATTAGGTTATGCCTACCCTAAAATGTGTGTGGAATCATATGAAATTTGATATAGGGGCTATCCGATAGTGCTAAAACTATTCATGTACTGCTAATACCATAGCAGCTCAGTAAAGTTTGAGTAGCCTCTAACTGCAAATGTCTAACCATGCTGGATTTAAAATAAGCAAGTTAATGATCATGATCAAGCCTACCGAAGCGAGTTTTTGAAGCAAAGTGAGCTAATGCTATCAAAATTGTAGACTATTTATTTATTTTTATTTCTTAGGTAAACAATCAGCAGATACTTATAATCTAATTGATAATTTAAAACGACAACTAGGGTCCATTAAACAGGTTTCACATAGTGAGACTATTGGAGCTTAAAAAAAAAAAAATGATATTAAGTAATGAGAGACTAAGGTAGACAAACTATAAAATGAAGATACAATTTTTTTAAGAAATTACAATTAAAACGGAAAAACAAAAAGTACAATAAGAAAAAAAAAAAAAAAGCATATGGAACCTGGGGAGTCTCCTCGAAACAGCATTTTGACAAAATGTTAGTAGCAATTCTTGGTGGTTTTGAGCAAACAGATCTAGTTTGGGGACGTTAACCAGGCCATTGAACGTAATTACTGCTCGACTAAAGAAAGTGTTTTGGGATCTGTGTTTGGCTATGTACGCCATAGAAGTAAAGATTAATTTTGGAACCAAGTGAGTACAGTTTGGCTATTTTCACCTAAGAAGATGAAATTGATTTTGGAACCAAGTGAGTTCAGTTTGGCTATGTAGGTACGCCTTAGAAGATGAAATTGATTTTGAAACCAAGTGAGTTCAGTTGACTATGTACGCCTTAGAAGTTGAAATTGATTTTGAAACCAAGCGAGTTCAGTTTGACTATGTACGCCTTAGAAGTTGAAATTGATTTTGAAACCAAGCGAGTTCAGTTTGACTATGTACGCCTTAGAAGTTGAAATTGATTTTGAAACCAAGCGAGTTCAGTTTGACTATGTACGCCTTAGAAGTTGAAATTATGTTTGGAACCATGCGAGATCTGTTTGGTCAAAGTTCAAAATGTTCAAAATGTTCAAAATGTTCAAAATGTTCAAAATGTTCAAAATGCTCAAAATATTCAAAATGTTCAAAATGTTCAAAATGTTCAAAATGTTCAAAATGTTCAAAATGTTCAAAATGTTCAAAATGTTCAAAATGTTCAAAATGTTCAAAATGTTCAAAATGTTCAAAATGTTCAAAATGTTCAAAATGTTCAAAATGTTCAAAATGTTCAAAATGTTCAAAATGTTCAAAATGTTCAAAATGTTCAAAATGTTCAAAATGTTCAAAAAGTTCAAATTGATCAAAAAGTTTAAAAGAAAAAATGTTTGAAAAGCTGAAGATCATTTTTTGGATTTGGATTAAAAGTAAAGATTTTGGGTTAAGATTATATAAGTTTTTGGATATGAGTAAAAGTTAAGCTGGATTAGAGTTAAAGTTATTTGAGTTTAAAATTAATGTTTTGGATTCCAAGTATACAAATTCGTTCAGTATTGCCAGTGTCGAGTGAGGATATTATAATAAAAGATGAAAAAACGATGAATTAATTATGAATTACAAATGAAATAATGATGAATTACAGATGAATTACAGATGAATTTAAGATGAATTTAAGATGAATTTAAGATGAATTTAAGATGAATTTAAGATGAATTTAAGACGAATTTAAGATTAATTTAAGATGAATTTAAGATGAATTTAAGATGAATTTAAGATGAATTTAAGATGAATTAAATATAAATTAAAGATACAATAAATGTGAACTAATTATAAATTAAAGATTAGCGATTTATAAAACATTTATAAAATATTAACTTAAGATTAACTAAAGATGAATTGCAGTTATAGGAGTTCAATTACAATTTTACAGTTCAGCTTTACAACTGAATCGGTTTTCAATAAAAAATAAAAATTGAACCAAGATTCCAAATTAAGTTAATACGTCATAAACCTGAACCATTAGATTGGTTACGCACCGAAACAGTCTCTGTCGATAAGATGTTTACATTTCAGCAAAAACAATGAGAATATGACAGTACAATCATGTTCGTGCCTGCAGTACCATGGCAGGGCATGGCATGGAGGAATTCAAGTAAATATAAGTTCTTCGCTGTCAGAATTTATGATGGCGTTTTCATGCATTTACTGAGCTAAGTTAAACGTATCTTTTGTAGTATTTAAAGCGCAAGACTAAGTACAGAGAACTCGTCCAAATGCCGTGGATAGTGTACATTTAGTGTTTTATATTTTTGGAATACATTGTTACTTTTTAATTATTTCACAATTGGAAAACCTATTCATTTCAACTAGATATAAAGCAGATGAATGATAATAGATTTATTCACAGTGTGCTTGCAGATCTGTAAATTTTATGACGAGTTTCAGATCCTTAAAACTCCAGGCAAAGTTAGTAGCGATGCACCGCAGAAGGTGCCACAGGACACAGCCGTGACGCACCGCATCAGCAGCATGAGCAGTGATGCGTCACGGGAGGCGCCGCACCAGCGCAGCGGCCTGAGTCGGGATGCGCCATAGAAGGCGCCGCACCAGCGGCCTGAGTCGTGATGCGCCACGGAAGGCGCCGCATCAGTGGTCTGAGCCGTGATGCGCCATGGAAGGCACCACATCAGCAGCTTGAGCCATGACGCGCCTCTGAAGGTGCCGCAGTAACAGGCTGAGTTCCGTATTAAGGAGAAGAATTATGTAGTTTATTACCACAATTTCATTTTGTTTTATATTTTATTTTATTTGTTTATTAGGTACACAAAACAGAGTACAATCGATAATTTACAGGCATAAATACTATTAAATTATGAGCTAGACAGTACCCCAAAACATGCGTACACAGAATGCATTGAACAGGAAAGTTATGTAGATAGCGTGTAACCAGGCTTAACTAGTAGTAGGTGATTAAAGTTAACATTTACTTGGAACTTAGGTGTACTCATACAATTATTTTATTACAGTAAGTCACTTCGAGTTAAGACTCGAAGAGAGTGCAGAATTAATGAACTAACTAATAAGAGTTTTCGGCACACTCTAATGAAAGAGTGGCCAAAGCTGCATTCTTGAATTTATTTTGATTATTGTTAAAGATATCAATTTTATCACTGTATTTAATCAATAAATCGTTAAATAGGCGACACATTCTGACAACGGGGTTATAATAAGAAGTGTTGTTTGAATGGACTTGTAGGGCGAAAGTGTTCTGAAAGGGTTGCCGAGGTCTAGGCTTTATATTTAGATTAATAAGATAAAGTAAGCAAGGAGAGTCGATATGCGAGTGGATAATTTTGAAAAGATACAGTAGATCATGATATTTGCGATGATTTTCTAATAACATTAAATGAAAATGATGGAGCTTTGCAGTATAGTTATATTCAGAAACTTTTTCTGGACCCTCTCAATCCGGTCAACGTGAATATTGTAGTAGGGAGACCAAATTACTATTTGACTTTTAAAACAATTAACTGTTTGACTGTATTTTTAACCATGTACATGTTTTCCTATCACAATCTGAGTATAATTTATGTTATTGGAATATTTAATTTAAATAATATTTTACCCGAATGGATTGTTTATGGCTGGGATGCGAAGACTTTTCTCATACAAAACTGTTATTATTATCTTACGAGAAATTTCATTTAGTTAAATTTGCTTTGAATATGGTAAACGGGATATTTAACTTTAGTTATTTTTAGATAGAATTATATTTTTAATATCTGTTTATTCTAAGAAATGACTAAGATTTATTTGGGTGTCTTCGTATCTTCTACTTAATAATTTCATTTTGTTTACAAGTTTAATATTGTAATTTTGGATTTGTCTTAATTTGTTCTTATTAGTTGTTTGAATTTTGGTAGTCATTCAAGTTTCAAGTTTTGTTTATTCATACATATACATAGTTATCATGTTATCATTATGCTCTCAGCATGTGCTTCCAGAGTAAGCACACTGTCGGATGGCCGAATTTGATAGACATTAGATTTTTTTTAGATTGTATTTGAATGGTCATCTTTTCTCATTATTTGTTTTAAATTCAAGCTTTGTTTATTAAGTTATCATATTATATTGTGCACTTAGCATGTGCTTCCAGAGTAAGCACAATATCGGATGGCCGAATGTGATGAATTTCAATAATGGTTCTAATTTTAATGGTTTAATAGAAATTACTATTATGATATTTGATGACACTTGTCATATTTGTTTGTAAAATAGTCTGTCAACTTCATGGAAAATGCCGTTGGCAATTATGTATGGTTAGTCAGTTGAATCGATTGATTTAAAATATGTCTGTGGATCTGAATAATTTGTTTGTAAATAAATAATGATTTTAATTGTCATTAATCATGATAACTGTTTTAAGAACTAGTTTGTTTGTTTAGTTTATGTAAAAGTATTATTAATGGTGATTGATTCAAAATGTCTGCACTGCATACTGGCAACGCTTCCGGCGATAAAGATGGCGGTCGGGCTCGACTGCTCGATCGCCATTCTGGAACGAGCGCTCGGAAGAGTTGGTCGCATGCAATGCAAGCTACTTTGTAAAACCACGTGGCTTAGAGTTGGTAATTTGTGAAGTACTAGAGAGATTGTAACGTAGAAGGAAGTGAACAATATAGTTTGATTGGACAACAGTGGGAGTTTTATTACAAGAGAGATTGTAACGTAGAAGGAAGTGAACAATATAGTTTGATTGGACAACAGTGGGAGTTTTATTACACTACTGACTAAATACATACGGCAAAAGTTGCATCAAAATCCATTACTAATGTACGAATATTTAGCGGCCAAATTATTACATAGAAAATTCATATTTTGTCGGGTAATTTAAAAATGGAACGATCTATTACTCCAAAACATGGCAACCAAGGAGGTAATTTACCAAAGGTTTTATTTAAATTTCGAACTGGGTTGCAAAATAAGCTCAAGTAATAGGTACATAGTTTTAATTTCCTCACATTATTTGAGAAAAGTAGTACTTACTATGCAATTTTTGGTCACGACTAGGCATTGTCATATGTGATACGTGATACTCGTAATAACAGGTACACTCTGCTAATTATTGCCCAGCACTGCTCCATTATAGTATACTTTACACCTGAAGAACGCAATCACGCAGCCGCAATTAAATTAAAATTTAATTACGAAATCTTATATTTTCTTCATTAAAAAAATAACTTTGCTCAGGTTTTTTCAGTGTCTTTTCAGCTCAATTCCTGAAAAAAGTAGGCCGTCATAATTGCCGATATTGAAAAATTTTAAACTTATCTGTTTGATTTCTTTCTTTTTTTCTCTTGAATAATTTTGACAATTTGAAGAGGATAGTTTGGAGCAAGTCTCACGGCAAGTTTTAACTAACCACGTGTATCCAATAAAATACGACGGTAATGTAACGTTTGCCGCTTTTCAAGCCGCTATAGCGTTATACACGTACCTACTTGAGTATAAGCTCATTAGTAATTACGAGGGCTGGCGCGGACGCGTAGCTAAATATTTTCTGAGCCACCCGTACAGCGCATATTACACCAGTAGTTGCACTTTACTTGAAATTCCTCCAGTACACCTGAAAAAAAACATTGGACAATCTGCACAACACCATGTAGCCCCAAAATAAAGCAGAACTTGTACTATGGAAACCTGATAGCTGATTATAAACCTTTCTTAAGGTAAGCATATTTGAGAAGTTATCAGAACTATAACATTTCCTATTACTAATAAATTAACGCTATGATCATGTCGGGGATCTAAGCCTTGCCTAAATTCAAATTAAAATATTTGTTTATTCAATGGTTTCACAAGGATCATATTGAAAAGTCTTAAATATGCGAGTGATGAAGAAATACTCAGTCATACCAGAACCTGATACAACAGCGTTGAGCAATGATGCTTAGGGTAAAGTAGCACTACTGTTACTCATAATCTATTGTGCCATCGCCGCCTGGCCGCAGTAATTAAAAGAAACGGCTCGAGGGCCGCTCTCGGGAAAATCAAAAATGTATTATTGTTCACGCATATTTTCTTCGCGAAAATATTTTCGGTGGGAAGTGATTAATATTTTCCTAAATTGCTTTATTATGTGGATGATAATTTTTCCGTTATTAAGCTAGCTTCTAATTTATAAAGGTAATTAGTAGATATCAGGTAATTTTTTTCAGTGCTTGTATTTTTATGGCTGCTCTACGGCGATGCAGATGTTTTTGTAGCTATAATTTATTTTAAGAGAATATCATTTTTTTTATAATCCTAATAGGTAATTTATTCGCTGGTATGTAGGTACAATAGGTATTATATACAATAGGTATTATATTAATAAAATATGTAATAATCAAAACTAATTGCAAAAATATAAAGTAAAAAAAATTACAAAAAATAAATGTCAATAAGTTAATATTTATTATTATAATGAGCTTGAAATTATATTGCATGGTATAATAAGATCTTTTAAAAATAGGTCATAATAAGTGTAGGCATAGAAGGTGACAAGTTCTATCATGTACAGTCATCAACGAAACGAAATTATGTTCTTTACATAACCACACACACAGTAAATAGAATAACAGAAAGTCGCCAACATTTTGTTAATGAGGTAAGAACAACGTCGCGTCGAGAGCGCGTCATTATCGCGTCGAGCGTTGAGCGCAGCGGGCCAGGGTTGCCATCTACAAGCTTATCCTCAAAATTTTGGAAAATTCAGTAGATTTATGGTATAAATGGCATTTTATTTATTGAGGGTTTGATAGATCTTTTTCTTAAGGGATATTCTCTGTCTGGGTGTTATATGATATTCTAAGTTACTATATACAAAAAATAAACATATATTTAAGTATTATATCAAGCTATCTGGTGCCCATCACACAAGCTCTGCTTAGTTTGGGACTTGATAATGTTTTGTGAATTGTCCACAATATTTATTATTAATTATAATCAGCAATTATTCGTAAGAGTTGGAACCCCTGTGAGTTTCACCGTCGCGGGCGCGGGCGCACCACAAAGCCAGAATTAATGACACCTCGTGAAAAGCCGCGATGAGTTATTTTCGAGAGGAAAAGGCGAACGTGAAGTGTGCGGTTGTTTTACACGCGACTCTGCTGGCTGCCGTTTTGTTTGAACTAACGAGGTCAATAGTCAAGTCACAGAATAGTATATTTACCAAAGAGTTTTCACTCTGACTGTTATTCTATTCCCATAGCTTTTAAACTCCTTACTGACTGCGGGTTTCCAACCTCCTTGGATCGTGAAGCGATCGTACCAAATGTTAACCGCTTCAAGTAACTTCATCCAATGTCGTTTATTCTTTTTTTGTGTGTTTTAGGCTAGTTATTTCTTTGTGAATAAATAATTTGTAATTTGAGGTGTCTAATGTGTATTATTATTCCTCTAAAAGCTCAAGTATCTATTCTAACATGCGGCATACGAAACGTCTCAAAGGCAACTAAGCAGGAAAAGGAGGTTAACTCTGAAACTAATTATAAAACGTGAAATACCAACTTACTACTTGGTTCGATAGCTTTTGCTAGCAATGGCTTCCTATAGAGGTATACGTGTATTGATATAGTAGGTACTTTTTAAACACACAATATTGACACTAAAAAAAAAGAAAAAAATCATCAAAATAAGCTTTATTCAATAAAATAAAGTAAAATTCGCGATAAATACCCGTGTTTCCTTATGCATGGATATAGTTTCTAAGACAGTTTTTTTTTCGTTATTTACTAACCAATAGACTAATTGAAGCAACGTTCGGCGTGCTCACTGTTTGGACTGACACAGACACTATTTTGGGCGACCACTAGTAACAATTCCATTCGAGTGCCTTCGTGCGTTAGAGTGCATATTAAGTTGTTGGTCCCGATCTCAAGGTAAAAGAACTTAAAACTCTATCACTATGGCCACTAGCTCATACAGCATTATTTTAATGAGTACATAACTATACCCAAGGTTCCCACATAATTTTATCTCACCATTCAAGATCACGTTCCCATTCTTTTTCTACTTATTTTCAAGGAACATGACACTTGAGGCTCAAACCTCCAAATCTACGCGAATTATCAAAGCCCACGCTCCATATCGCGTATCGCGCCCGCAACACATCTCATCTTTCTTCAAATAAAAACAAGCGAGGATAAGTAAAAAACCAAGGGTTCTGTAGAATAAACGAATACATTCTTTATTGAGAACTAAATACTATTCATAAATGCGTTGCACATAGTAGTAGTTATTGTTATTATTTATTATTATGTATTTTTCACATTTTTTTTTTATTATTTTTTTATTTTTCATTTATTTATTATTTTTTACAATCGATGGAAAGATAAGTAGGTAAAGATTTTACATTCTTAAAGTTATTGGCCGAGTTGGATTCTCGTGATAAGGGGGTCGTGACTTACCTACATTTGTGTTAGACGAACACAAAAACTAAATGAAATCAAGTACTATGTATCACATGATTAGGTACCTACTATTGAATAGCATGCGAAAAAGAAATATATTTTTACATATTTGCAAAATTCCGACAAACAGTTTTCATTTTGTCAGTTTATTCACACAGATTTGTTCTTTAGCTGTCTGAAATCACTCGAAAATTGACAGAAAACGTTGTAACTGCGGGTTTTATCAGATCATTCGCAGAGCCCTAAAAACAAATTATAAAAAGTATAAGGTTGATCAGAGGCACCGATTGCGCTACCGTTTACACGCCCTTTGTTCTGTTGATAATAAAAACTCAAACAATGAACGAGCATTGGCTCAAACATGCCCGATAAAAAATGTGTAGGCTTTCTCGTAATCGTAAAAATCATGAGGAATACCGAAGAACATAGCTGATTCACGCGTCTCCACCTGTGGAAGTGTCTTGTTGCGAGGGCCCTTTTAACAGACTTCAAATAAATGTCTTGTTGCGAGGGCCCTTTTAACAGACTTCAAATAAAAAAAATTGAGGTTATCAATTCGGTAGTAATTTTTTATCGCCTAACTTCCTTATTTGTGAACTGATTTTATCTGAAAGCTTTCAAATCGTTCCAGATTATTCCCATATAAATTTCATAAAAATCGGTGCTGGTTTGGCCATGCATGAAGTCTTAAACTTCACTTTTAAGACTTCATGGCCAAACAAACTTCGTCTCTTTATCACTTGTTTTTATGTAAACAAGTGATAAAGAGACTTAACATGAGACAAGAAGGGAATGTATCTCTGTAGGCCTGTGCACACCTAGGTCTCTGGCGATGGCGATCAATGAAACGCTGTCAAATATCGCTGTCAAATTTGACAGCATTTCACTGATCCTAGGTGTGCGCAAGTCTTCACGGGACGGGAACTTCACGTCACAGTTCCCCTTGTGCCGTCCGATTTCTCGACACCAGTTTAGCAGATTTGCATAAATTGGCAGATATTCCACCTGGTATTGAGAACAGAGCAAACAACGAGGAAATGACCTAAGTGGCAATTCGATAAATAAACTGATTAACTCCATTGAACCCCAATTTAATTCAAATTCGTACTATAGGTACTGGCAGACTGTCTTAATTTTTTCATCCACTGTTGGTAGTTTTTATCAGTGAAAATATGTCACGCAAGGTCACGCTCATACTTCAAACCTCATGACCTTAGGGAAGGCATAATGTAAAATCTGATAAGTAGGTACATAATAACACGTGTAGGTTCGTTCTGTTAGATCGTTAAAAATGAAAATCACATGAATATTATGTTGGTGCCTTTTATTTTGGTAATACAATCAGGTACAAAAGACGTTCTGTGTTTCACGCGTGAGTTGTAACCACGTGTAATCAATTACTAACCGATTTTTTTGTTTCGCCTTGATTTTCTTTATATTATTACCTACCTTTTAAAACGAGAACGTTTTCTCCTTTCAAGATTACGTGATCAAAAGAGTACCTATCCAAAATAAAAAAATAATACGGCAAGTTAGATTTGTATGCAAATCTGACAGTGTCGTCGATTACAAGCGGGCATCCATATTAATTTGTGCTAAACTGCTAACTCTTGTCCGCGTAAAAAAACTTTTGGACTCGCTTGTACCGGCGCGCACCTGGGTCGCCGGGGGCTCTTATTCAAATGCAAATCAAACGTTCCATTTTTAAAATCTACCATCTCGGCACTCTTTGCTTCCGGAATGACTTATGTCCAATTGCTACCAACATGATTCATCCCGCTCAATGAACTTTAGACTCAATGGTACATGACCGTGAATAGATTATTCAATGGCTCGGACAAGGATGTGTGTTGTTTTGTAGTTGGGAGGTAATGTCGTTTGGGACCTTTTAGGGCAAATTTCGAGTACCCAGGTGTGCTCCCGATCCGGTTAAGGGAAACGTCCTTGTTAGAGATTCTACTATAAAATGGTTTAATGGTTTGTTTTAAACTTCATTTTTATATTCACTGGCGCGATGTTATAAATTATTGGTTGTAAAATGAGCTTTTATTGGTAGTTTGTAATTCGATCATCGGTATACAAAGGGGTTTTGTGAATGAATTTGGGTGTTCGTGGGAGGTTGTTTGATGAAGCTTATTCTTACTAATCCCTTGATTATTTGGTAACAACGTAAGTGGTAGCTAATAACTGTTATATTTTGAATACAATTTATGGAAGGCGTATTAACATTTACAGAAACGCGTATTATTTATGTTTCGAAGCATTTCCATTCCATTTTAATCGTTTTAAACAAAGATATCTATATGAAAATATCTACGCCCGCGTTGTTATCCGCGATTAAAAAGTATGTACTTTTTAATCTAGTGGTAGAACGTTAGAACTGAACCTGCTGTACCTCTGTATAACCAGAAGGAAGGAACGTTATCGGAAAAATTAAAACAACATACTTATCTATCCGACGGGACACCACCTATAGATAGTGCAATCCACGAAGGCGCGCCCCACTATTCCTCCTAACCGTTTATAGTATATGTGTGCAAGCTTCCGTCAATGTTTGAGTGTTATCGGTACACACTAATTACCTATGAGTGCACATGCACAAACATCCATCCAATCGTCCAAACTTTCACATTCATAATATTATTAGGATAAATTAGTACAAAATTACTATTAAATTACATTAATTATAATTAATCATTTATTTCAGGCAGCATAGTAGGTGGTAGGTAGGTACATGGAAATAAATAAATAAAACTTTAAATCTTAAAAATACAGGGCCCTTATAACAAATACCACATATCATATGTAGGTATTGGCTAACACAATTCAATGCAATTAAGTAATATAATATCATGTCTTACTTAAGTTCCTACAGGTAGGAACTCACAGAATAACAATGTCTAACTTTAGTCCCTACTTAATGAATCCCACAGGTTCTATTAACTAAAAAAATCAATCACTAAAGAAGTCACATCGGCTATTCATCATAGAGGATACAAAAAGTGGTAACACAATGGTAGACCTCACGCAGCAGACAGCGTGGCACCTTCTTATCTCAACCATAAAATCGCCCCTTAACTGCTACAGTGCCACAGTGGTTGCACTGTGGCAAATAATCAAAGTACGGGGCAATCGCCTTTTTTATATCAAAAAAATAGATTTCAAATACTACTACACATTACTGTAGTTTTTCATTAATCCATCAATGGATTTGAATGTAACATTTTGTACTCGTACCTAGGTAATCTTTAAATGTTGAATCAATGATTAAAAATGAAGACACCCTGTTTTGGGTCTTTCAAAAGTTTGATTCCAGACTGGACTTGGGTCTTAGTCTCGGTGTGCGAAAAACCTTCGATAACTAAGAGCGGTCATAAATTATTCAAGTTGATTGAAAAGTGTATGGAAGACGTCTCTCATTCCGAGGCGTGACGTGTTTAATTTGTAGATGGGAGTTTACTCATCTATAAAATAAACTGTAAATTTACTGAAGGAGACAGTATTTGAATACGTTCTCACATTATTAATAAATAAGCCTACTAAAATAATAGTAATAAAACTATTATAATAAGTTTTATGTTGTAAAAAATATTTACTAATAAAATGTAGACACTGTTCGACGGCTGAACCACGATATTTTTTTCTTTTACAAGATTTATAGAATAAGTTATTTTGAAAAGTATTTTTATATAATAAGGGTATCACATAATTTATAAGCCATAAGTTTACAAAAGAGATATCAATTCTGATATAAAAGACATGTTAAGACAGATTTCCTCATATATTACGCATGAAAAACCGTTTACAATTCGCATTTCGGCACGCAAATCACAAAATCGTATAACTCACAAATATAAAAAGTATCGCGTCTCGCAGGTCGAGGGCCACACAAAGGGCGCTCGTAGTTTGCCAATAATAATAGCTAATAGTTTTCTCAAGTTCTATACAAGAATGATTTAATGCGCTCAAAAGTCAGGCAGTAAATCAAAGAGCTATCTCATACCAAAACGTCCAATATTCGATCCAATAATGATCCCGGAGGACACGTGCTCTCTCTCATTATTTGAAGTTATTTCGTTCTTGATTTAAAATAAATATATTTTATTGCGCCATCTGTCATAAGAGAGATAAAACTTGTAATGGAGTCCGCGCGGGAGGCTGTGGTCATTTCTCGTACTGACGTTTACTGTCGATGTGACTTAAGTTACTGTAAATGCTGCGAGCGATGGTTGTTCCTCATTACCACTCGGACGTCGAATTTATTGCTCATCAAAATTGTAATATTGTTGTTATTACCTGTTAAACTGACACTCGTATTTTGGCCATAATATTAATGAACCAGCGACCATAAACATCATCCCACGAGAAAAGCTAGACTCCTCTTGAGATCTACTTACCTCAAAATAAGAAATGTTTTAACACAAAATCTGCATATCACATATTTCGCTTTTCTATAAGATATATTAACTTGGTGTGACGAGCTGATAATTGTCTGTAGAGAACTTCTTATACAAACCTCGTCCGCATCAAATATGCTCTTCATAGGTGACTCTTCAGGTCGGTAACAGGTACTTATATATCAGGCAAAGGATAAACCCCAAAACGTGGATATACCCATTAATGTTTATTCAAGTAGATTAATCATCTTAATAAGAACCACGTCGGAGGATACAGCCACTTCAAAAAGTTCAATAACGCGCCCAAAAAATACACAACATGGCCACTCCACTCGAAACTCCATCCAAGCAAATAGAATTAATACATGAAACGTAATAACAGTGGGCATCAAAAGGCCTCGACTGTCCGTGCGGGGCTTTCCTTTTAATTAGACCCTAAGTACTCGTTAAAAAACAAGATCTTCCGAACAGACAAAGCGAGCCCCGCTAACAAACAGTGCGAATGTAAAAACGTTGGATAAATAAGTGGAAAAATACAGGTAAGTCGAAGAGGGTTTTTGTACGGTCCGGCCGGCCACTTAGGTCATCCAGCGAAATAAAAGCCGAAGTTTTTTATATCGCTTTTAAATGCGAGCCCCGTACGTCGAGCCGGACCCGCCTCATCCCCTTCTACGATAATGTGAAAGGAAACAACGAAAGAAAATGTTTCAGAGCGCCCGTTCGCTTTTATTGAACGCTCCTTCGCAGTTCCGATTGCAAATAGTTCGTGTAATTCAGTTAGCTCGCTTTCAGCCGAATAATAATTGAACACTATAAAATATCTCGTCGGGTTGAAGTTTACCTGCGCTAAAAAAACAGCTTATTTACGAAATCAGTGAGACGCGAAACTACGTACTGTGCCGTTTCGTAGAAAACGTTTTTGTGCCGGCAATCCATTGTTTGCGTATTATGTTGCGTGAAACGTTTGCAATCTCTTTTGTAGAAACATTTTTCAAAAATATTAAGAAATTTGCTTGGATGTTTAAAAGGCAATCAGACTGTTTAGTGGGAGTGTTTTGGTGCATTTGTGCAGTTAAATTCACGGAGACTAGTCTACGAGTATATTCGCTATAAACAAGTTTGAAGACTCAACCTTCCAAAGTTTTTACGTGCTAAAACCATTAGAAAACCTGGAAGTTTATATTATTGATAGTATTGTATTACAGTAAAAAACTAGCAATTAAATAAATAAAACTTAGCATTTACTTACTAAAAATATCTAAATTCGTCTATGTTCTGATTGGAATGCACGTTTTCAATTTGGTCGGCAAAGGAGTTTTGGAGTAATTAGTGAGCCTTTTCAAATGCACACGGTCGTATTCAAAGTTTTTTGTATTATCTCATTTTCACAATTGCCTAAAGAGGCTGCATGCATATACACGAGAATGACTTAGTGTGTATGTAAATGTTACATAGCAAAGCGAAACGAAACAAAATAATGGCGTAAAAAAATGGCTGAGCTAAAGCAAATGCAATTATGGCTAAGCTTGTAATTGCAACCAACACACGACGGACACTCGGCAAATAAAATATAAAATCCGCGTTCTAACTACCTATTACAAGCCATACACAAATATCGTTCTTTATACGCGCGTCTGTGTGCAGTTCTTACACAGGCATACACAAATGTCGTTTTGTATACGTGCGTCTGTGTGCAGTTTTTACACAAACACTAGACAAATGTCGTTTTGTACACGCGCGTGTGTGTGCGTAGTATGTCCTTTGCTCAAATCAGGCTAACCACAAGCCCGCGGGTTGCGGACACCTGAATTGGCGGGAGAAGGAGGGGGGGCACAGTCCGTTCTATATTATCTGTTATTCTATTATTTTTTGTTCTGTGCTACGAGGTCGGTGCCTTGTGCATGTAAAAAGGGTCTAATGGTGAGGTACAGCGAAATAATCTTAGTGGCGCCGTTAATGAGAAAACATTATGGTCGGGGCAGGTTGACGATTAATTAATTTCTTTTGAACTCGCCATTCGTCCGGGCCCGGGAAAGGGGTAAGCGAGGTTCAGACTAGTGCAGTCGACTGGACAATAGTCAAGTACAAATCTGCAGTCAGAATATAGAACGATCGATTGGGAATAGGGGAATTTAAAGCACATTTAAAAAAAATCTTTGCTCCTTCCAGGTTGGTCCCATACAAATTTCATCAAAATCGGTTTAATAGTTTGGCAATGAAATCAGTTTCTTAAGTTTTTTTTTAAACTTTTATCATGAAAGTACAGACTCCATTAATTATTTTAAATAATATGAAGTCAATTGTTTCATACAATTTAAATACTCATCATCATCATCATCAACCTGAAGAAGTCCACTGGATATAGACTTCCCCTATACATTTCCAGGAAGAACGATTCTGAGGCCTTCCAACTTCCCGCGATCTTAAATTATTTCATTATTTTGTTAGTAAATGTTCATAATAAAAATATGATATTGTCAAACAAAAATAAAGCTTAATTTATTAGACAAAAGGTTTACTTTTAGATAGAAAACTAACGTCTATAACTGGTAGTAAAGCCAAGTTCAGTACCCAGCAATGAGTCTACACAATGACCTGTTTCATAAGCGTCTGTAGAGTACAAATAAAACAATACTAATCAATAAGCTAAGGTTTCGAATATTTCGCGACCGCTATAATAAGACAAGCTATTAGGGCTACAGCTAGCCAATTCGAGATCTCACTTTGGGTATTACAAATCACGAATACCCTTTCTCGAAATACTCGATGCTTTCATTTTGAATAGGTAACTAGGTACCTACAAACACATAACATTTTGTTTAGAGCACAATCAACTTTCGCCTGAAGGTTAATTGATTAGGACGAAATAATATAAGAGAAGAAAAACGCCGCTCAGCTAATCAAGGCTTAATAAATCGATTCCTTTTTACTTCGATGAGCTCCGAAGGGTTGTCAGGGATGTGCCCGAAGAGGGATGTTTTTTTCTTTACATTGTATTTGTTTTACATTTATAACCTTCACATAGATGCTTTGGCAATATTCTATTTCATAGACTGAGTATGTAATCCATATGGAAAAATAGTATACAGGGTGGTTTTTTGAGAAGAGCGGTGATGGCCAAGTCTGAAACCGCGAGAGTTAGGAAAAAGTCGTGGAAGGAGTCATACCCTTGATTTATAAAAAAACAATAACTGCATATTTTTTTTTCAAAACCACAAGCCGTGCAAGGCGCGGAATGATGCCGCGTTATATATTTATGACTGGCCTCTAGCTCAGTTGGTAGTAGCTCTGCCTTCTGCGCCGTAGGTCATGGGTTCGATCCCCACCGAGAACAAATATTTGTGTGGTTAACATAAATGTTTGTTCTCTGTCTGGGTGTTATATTGTATTCTAAGTATGTATTTACAAAAAAAAACAAAAAATGTATTCAAGTATTATATCAGCTATCCGGTTCCCATATTACAAGCTCTGCTTAGTTTGGGGCTGGGTAGTGTTGTGTGAATTGTCCACAATATTTATTTATTTATTTATTATATAAGCGGCTATAGTGTCCGACGGCAAAATCCCTTGCCGATGCCGTCCCGGTCTGCGTAAGCCTTGACGTGGTTTTAATCAATACAATTCTTCAGTGGCATATTATACGAGAGCAAGATCTACATGTTCATATTCAGTCATCAAACCAACAATGAACATTGTTCAATAACTACTTGTTAGTCTATGAAGCCGACTCACCACCGAAACTTGTCGTCAATTAGAAGCCCGCCAAGTGATTATTGAGAGAGTATTGTGAGTGGTTCACCTTTAGCAGAACACCGGTAAAGGTCAGCGATTGTTCGATACCTAGTTCGACTATCGTAGGTTTAGTAGTGTTTGGGAAATTCATTCTCAAATTCTGATTGGTGACGTAGTAAATGTATCGTAAGCAGGATGGTTTTTTGAGAAGGGTGGTGATAACGATGTCCGAAACAACGAGAGTTAGAGAAAAGTCGTGAAAGGCGGGAACTGCATAGGTATTTATTTTATATATACAGGGTTATTCATTATTAGCTGCAAATACTCAGGAATTAGGTTCAACAAATAAAATAAAAAATATATATGAAATGATTTTTTTTTAATTTTGATTTAAGTTTTTGTATCAAAATTTTATTTTTATTAATTTCTTTACGGCTATTGCATAATGATTGCCATGGAGAACAGGACGATGACCCACCCAGGCGGTGACTGAACGCAGAGTGTCACTCACGGCGCGCGGGCGCGGATCAAAGGTCAAAATAGGTCAGGTGCCAATGATTTCTTTATCGATTTTCTCGGGATTTTCATAATAAAACTTAAAAAAAATCATTTCATAAATATTTTTTATTTTATTTGTTGAACCTAATTCCTGAGTATTTGCAGCTAATAATGAATAACCCTGTATACTAGTGGCCGCCCGCGGCTTCGCTCGCCCGTTCGCATAACGCCCCGTTCCCGTTGCTTTTTCGGGATAAAAAGTATCCTATGTCTTTCTCCCGGTTCTAAGCTACCTCCCCACTAATTTTCTGCCAAATCGGTTCAGCTGTTCTTGAGTTATAAATAGTGTAACTAACACGACTTTCTTTTATAAATAAGTCAAAACTAAAAAAAATTGTATGGGCCCAGCCAAGTATTTGGAAAATTGATTCTCTGATTTGGTGAGATACAAGACATATACATAATCATAATTATTCAGTGCTTGTACGTAACTGAGTTTCGTAACTAGCTACGTAGAAGAATTTTTACTCATTTCATAACCGGATTATGAACTAAAAAAAAATTCTTTCATACAGTTCTTATTTCGTCAAGACAAGCAAAGCAAGACAAGAATCAGGTGTACATATACGCACAGCAAAAACAGTAAGTCGTAGCGACCTATAATTGGGAGGGTGTGATTAAGAAAATGCAAAGCAAAGGTTTTTGAAGTTCCAGGTACTTTTTTGTACATCTGAAAATAATTTAAAATCGAGTACCAGTGGTAGCAACTTATAATTCCTCACAATTACGTATTAAATAAGGTTATTGTACGGAAAATGTCACTTTAACTTATAAAGGGCGCAGTCTCGAAGTTCTCTTGTTTCAGACTCAAACAAAGTTTTTCAACGAAATGAAAATTCCTGATTAAAAGCTCCCTTTACTTTTGAACTGGAAAGTGACTTTGGTAAGTTTTCTGGCGAAGCAATTATCTGCGCACCTGATTTTATGGGATTTAATAATAATAAAAAAATACGTGAACCTAAAAAAGTCGAAAACAAGAACAAACCCACTAAAAGGTTTGTTCTTGTTTTCGACTTTTTTTAGCTTCTACAAAACCAGTTTTCGTAACCAGATAAAACCTTGTTCACAACAATTTTCACCCTGTATGGAAAAGGCTTAGGAAAATTCTCCAACGATAGTAGTTTTTTAACCGACTTCAAATAAAAAGGAGGTTTCAATAAAGGAGGTTCTCAATTCGGTTGTATTTTTTATGTTACCTATCGCATAAATTAGACATTTAATCGTAGGAGCAGAATTGAAAAAAAAAGTTTTCATCTTGATAATAATCAGATTTTAAAAATTAACCGCTAGGCAAATATACCTCTTTTGAATATTTCCAAAAACAGTGGTTTGAGCCCTCTTTCTACCTACCGTCCAACAGTGTCGTCAAATTCTATACCTACTCGTAACTGTGTTGGTGGTAGCTCTGCCTTCTGCGGTAAGTCGTGGGCTCGATCCCCACGAACAACAAATATATTTTGTGTGGTGAACGCAGATGTTTGTTCTCTGTCTGGGTGTTATATATTGTATTCTTAGTATTTACAAAAAAAATAATTATAGTATTATACCAGCTATGGTTTCCATAGTACAAGCTCTGCTTAGTTTGGGGCTAGATAGTGTTGTGTGGATTGTTCATAATATTTATTTATAAATAACCCACTTGAATAAACCAGTCCATTTCCAAACCGTTTACTTATGAAGCCATCTGCAGAGCGTTCAACCCTACACCCTATAATGCCTGCAATAAAAATTACATAATAATAGGTCGTATCTCGCAAGAAACTAAGTGGTAATTAGGTTAAACAGCCTCTTCGGCATAAGAATTCAGAAAATGAGCTCTATAAGGAATGAAATTAGGTGGTTATTTGAGTAAGAGGGGTAAGGGCAGTCGAGAATTTCCATTGTCGCCTTATCGTCGGCCCCCAGTCGGTAGGTAGCGAATGTCGTCAACTTTAATTCTCTTTTACTTGGCGAATTTTTAATTCAATCTCGGTTTAATTATGTTTAAGCGAGTGTGTAACTTTTTCTCTCTTATTTGTGTAATTTATTTGTCTCTGAGTATATGAAATAAGGAATGTCTACCAACAAGTCTTATTTTGACGTGAAGCATTGCTGTGTTTCGGCCAG
This sequence comes from Thera britannica, assembly GCA_939531255.2. Classification (NCBI taxonomy): domain Eukaryota; kingdom Metazoa; phylum Arthropoda; class Insecta; order Lepidoptera; family Geometridae; genus Thera; species Thera britannica. The sequence goes on from OW618047.2 coordinate 11,739,008, forward strand.
ATTTTCATCTAAGAACGTTTTAAACGTCTTGATACTCCATCGCTGGACGTAAACCACTTCAAAAAATCTAAAATATCAAAAACATGTGTCAAGCGCACGAAATCTTCAAAATCCTTTCACCACACTGGTTCGTAAGACCAATTAAAAAAATATATATAGATAGACAATCCACACAACACTATCTAGCCCCAAACTAAACAGAGCTTGTACTATAGGAACAGGATAGCTGACGTAATACCAATGACACGATAAAAAGTAGACGAAGCAGCACTCAAGTGATATTCATCTGGAAAATAATTAATGAGAAGAAGAAGAAGCCCACTCCTCAAGTGATATTCATCTGGAAAATAATTAATAAGAAGAAGAAGAAGCCCACTCCTCAAGTGATATTCATCTGGAAAATAATTAATAAGAAGAAGAAGAAGCCCACTCCTCAAGTGTTATTCATCTGGAAAATAATTAATAAGAAGAAGAAGAAGCCCACTCCTCAAATGATATTCATCTGGAAAATAATTAATAAGAAGAAGAAGAAGCCCACTCCTCAAGTGATATTCATCTGGAGAAATAATGAAGTGATAAGTTGATGTGGACCCCAGTTCATAGAAGCGCCGTCTATCAGATAATGCAGGCACGTGCTTGGCCATACGCCATCGATTCGCAATACGTACCCAATCAGGATTATACAAATCCCTCGCGGCCTTTGGATGCACTCACACCGAAATACTCAATAAATATTTACAATGGTTCGAGCGTCATAACCATTTTTGTGTTCCTGAAGCCACCAACGGGTTTCATCTGAAAACCGGCATAGCTTTCCATCAGCCTGAGCTGAGACAGGACTTCTTTTAACTGACTTTAAATCAAAAAGGAGGTTCTCTATTTGTTTGAATTTTTGTTTTCGCATAACTTCGTCATATTTGAGGTGACTTAATTTTTTTCCTAAATAAAAAGCCGTACGCCATACTTATTGGTTATTTTATTATGATTTTTCTAAAAGATTTTAAAATTGGAAAATAATGCTAAACAAATTACACACTATGGAGACTGTCAATAAATCCTAAAAAGCAGATATAGTATAGACGGGTAGGTACTTACTTATGTTTGCTTAAGAGCGCATCGTGCGAAAATTTGAGATTTAAAAAAAAAAATCATAACTAAATAACTAAGTGACATTTTAAAAATCGCAAAAGGACTAATTGTAGACTATACATTTGAGATTAATTCGAATTTAAGTGTGGTAAAAAAATATACTATTTAACATGACATTCTATTTAACGCTAATGAAAATCGTATGTCAGCGTTAAATAGAATGTCATGTTAAATAGTATATTTTTTTACCACACTTAAATTCGAATTAATCTCAAATGTATAGTATCAATTAGTCCTTTTGCGATTTTTAAAATGTCACTTAATTATTTAGTTATGAATTTTTTTTTTTTAAATCTCAAATTTTCGCACGATGCGCTCTTAAAGTTGTGCTTTTTGTGATAATGTAAGTTTTTTTAAAATAGTATGAGTACGTAGTAGGGAGAATCAAAACTATTTAGCTATGCCTAATACTACAAATATATTTTTTTAATTAATTTTGTTCTCGGTGTGAATTTAGCCAAAGAGACGGGAAAATAATTACGCCGAGCTAATCAAGTACCTTCAAGAAATTGAGGAAAAACTCTCCTAATACGGTTTTGTTCAATATCAGTCGGTTTTTGGGCTATTTCGGAATTAGCTCCGAAAATACAATTGTTGAGCGACTGATAGCTCGTTTCAATTAAGATAATGTTTTCCGAAATTTTCGGGTAAGTATTTTTATCAAGATTAATAAAAATATTGATCACCATCATTATCATTACACTTTTGAAGTCCACTGCTGGACAAAGGTCTATCCCATGATGCGCCACTGAGCCCGGTCTTTGGCTCTTCCCACCCAGTTGAAAAAAAGATTGATACTTAATTTCATCAAATACTCCAATAGAATTTGGATCAGTTATTTCATGGAATTTTACTAAGACTAAAACTAAGTCCACTGCTGGACATAGGTCTCTCCATGACGCGCCACTGAGCCCGGTCTTTGGCTTTTCCCATCCACTTGAAAAAAAGACTGATGATTTCATCAAATACCATTGGGCTCCAATAGAATTTGGATCAGTTATTTCATGGGATTTTATTAAGACTAAATCTAGAAATATTATAAATGGCTGGTATTTTGAACAGCGCCATCCAGCCCCATAACTAAGCAACGTAGAAACTGCTTTTAAAAAATCTTGTTTTGGGGATCTGATAAAAAATACAGACAATAATTTTCTATTCAGCAGAATTCTTCCCCTAGTCCTGTGCACGTATATTTTTCTCAAACTTGACATACAAAAGGATACAGTTTCAGATATGGCACATGTTTCTCAGGGTCAAAACTTTTAGACAATGACGTAAAGATGATTTTCTAAAAAACGGGTGCACTTATTATCACTGCCGTAAGTTTCTGTCATTACATCTTATTCAGAAGTTTTCGCATGACACTTTCGTTTCATAAAAGAGAGAAACAGAACACAGGGTTTTTTGATAGATAGCACTTATACATATTGTACACCACAGTAGGACATTGCACATAGCGAGAAGATACTAAAACTATAGCGAAGCACAATGGGCGGTCTTATCGCTATGAGCGATCTCTTCTAGTCAACCTTTGGATGGACAGGATTTGATTGAATAACGAGAAGGCGGATGGATTTGATAGGGTTTGTTACGCTATTTCGAAAAAAAAAAACTACGTAGCTGATTACGAGTTTCTGTTACGTAGCAGCAAAGTCAGATTCAGATCGGTGAGACGGTCACCGATGCTCAGGAAGCCTTCTAAAGTTCTCAAGTTGTTCACTGAACCAGTTTCCATTTTTACATCTACAAAAAGTAGCACGTGTTTGAAAAATTCTAAAGTTTTTAATGGTCGAATTGACGAGCAATCCCTATACACGAAGGTTCACTTAGCGAATGAATACGGTGCTCCGTCTATTCAGGGACACCCTGTACTTTATGTGAGATGGCTATTCAAATAGCGAAGAGGTTCGGATAGTGATGGGCTGGTCTGGTACTGGCCAGTGTCCTTGGCTATAGAATGTAGGCTATACCAAAGGTTTTTGTCGTATGTTTAGTGTGGTGAAATTTTTAGCTGTCAAGTTGTTTGAAAAATCTTTGCTTAAAATTTAGCCTGAAAGAATTTTCGTAATCATTAAATATAGGTACCGTATTGTAACATGATTTTTTGGCTACAAATAAATAAATTTATGATTATGATTTATGATTTATTTATCCAAAATTTTTAGCCCAAGACGAAGCAGAAAAAAAATATATGTTTGTATTTTTTATTCCTCGGTTTTATCTGTGACATCCCTAGCCCCGTACTAAGCTGACCAATTACTCTGAAATACTCTAGGTACCTTTTAACGGAAAGGTATTTCAATTTCACTTATTGGCTCGTGTGCGTTTGGCTTGACATCCTTTTATCGAGCCGATGTCATTTTACCTAATAAATTTCCCAACTGCGAGTACCTAATAAATCTCTATCTCATTTTGATAAGAGTACCTACATCATCATTGTCATCATCATCATCGGAGTGAAGAAGTTAGCCGCTGAGCAGGCTTCCTCTATGCACAAATAAATACATGATTTGACGAAAAATGATTTTGGGTCTAGTCGTTCTGTATTAATATTACTATCATTTTTATTTGTTTAGGAATCTATTTTTTATGTCTGCCCGTTGATAATCGTGATATTATATTTCTATCCCTCCAAAGGTAGCCTGGAAGAAATCGCTTTTAGCGATAAGACCACCCATTGTATCTTTAGTTTTTTTAATATTCTTCTTGTTCTTGACCTTTTATTTTGGTGTACAATAAAGCTATAATCCATTGTTAAATTTTTTCGGTATTTCTAAAATTATGTATGGGAGGGATTAGTTGAACTCAATTTTTATCAAACAACGGGATATTTACCATGATTAAATTTTTGAGGTAAATATCCCGTTGTTTCATAAAAATAGTGTTAAAAACCATGATAGTTTCAAAAGTTTAAGTTGAACCGCTACTCAGAAAACGTATCTTTATAAGTTTACAGTTTACATCAAAACACAGGTCATCTGAGGTCTGATATCTGAGGATTTTAGGTAGTTCAGTGGAAAACCCAGAGCGTATTTCCAAAATAAACAACATGATATTTTTATTCCTAAACCCTGGTAATGCAGTGCAGCGTAAAGGCGCGTGCACACGGTCACGCTATCGCCGTTCTAGTTCATTAGGCGGGCTATCGCCGCGGGCCACTCATTTTTCACGCAACCTGCGACCGCCGAATATACTGTGCTTTTAACACTTTTAATGTTACGCAATATTTGGTGCAATGTTCGTTGAGTGCGCGTTGTTATTTTTAACCCCAAGTTTAGTTAAAGATAAAATAAGATAACTTTTCAGTTATATGTCAGTAGTAGATAAGTCTTATAAGTCTTAGTCTTAGGCATCAGGTATAAGTAGTGTTATTTCTTCCTTTTATTGTTTTGGCTACAAAATATCTAATTTCCTAATTTCCGAAGACACCTCATTTAAATGATTAAAAAAAATGTTAGTACTTGATAAAGTAGTAGACTAGTAGTATCAAACCGAATTGTGGCAGCACGCACCGCATAACCAATAGTTTTATTTACTGAACAAACCCACTGCAAAGGACAAACAATTATTTTATTTGCTCAGTAAATATTGTAAACGACGTATGGCTTCATCCATTTCACTTAATTCGGCAAACAAAAGTAACCCCATATTGTCCTACCTGCACAGTAGGCACCTACAGATTTAATTTTCACCACCCCCCGCCAATCGGGGACAATATTCAAATAAGGTTTCTTCTATTAACGAACCCCGTGGAGATATGTTCCATTATCTATCACTTCGATCTGCACCCTCCAGTGTGTCACTGCCTTTAGAGCGCAATATTTATTCAGGACAATTTTGTTTTAATATATTATACCAACTTTTTTCTAATAATGCTCATAATTGCAATTCCCAAGTATTTGTCGTTGAAAACGGGGCTTTTATTATAACATTGAATATAATAATATATTTTACCCGATTCTAAAATTGGGTCAAGATTGTTCTGTGCATAAAACTAACTGAGGACTGGAAAGACTATAATAAATAATAATAATTAAATAATTAGTTGGTAAGTTTTATTTAAGACCTGTGCACACCTAGGTCGCTGGCGATAGCGATCAGTGAAACGCTGTCAAATATGGCTGTCAAATTTGACAGCGTTTCACTGATCGCGATCGCCAGCGACCTAGGTGTGCGCAGGTCTTTAACCATCAAATCATTCTGTGAGAGTTCACATCAAATCATACTCAGAAACACAAACATAATATCTCTATTCTTAAAATAAAGAAAATGAGTTTTAGAATATTGTAAAAAGTTTGAGAAACCCAATCGCACTAGTGGCATTGGCCACCCTCGCCCCAACCTGTGGTGGAACAAGGCGGGCCTAGTTTTCAATAACCCTTGAGGAGCCCCGCTGCGCTCCTCGAATATGACCATGTCAATCTGAATGAACACGTCGCTGCTCGCTGCGCTTGACAGCTTTCTCATTTAACAGTGAAAAAATACGCTAAATACTCTTTGATTACTTATATAACCATAAGACCATAACTTATATAATCAAAAGACCATAACTTTTTTGAATCATATAAAAAAATATAGTTTATTAATTTTCACTTCATTAAATATAATACTGTTACCTATAACAATGGTTATATTATATCTTGTATCAGAAAGTACTTGCTAAGCAATTACGGCAATTATAGGCTCGAGGCTGTATTTTTTTATATTACCAACCAAAAACGCTACATTTCTGGTTGGTTTTGGTAGTTTTTTCACGTTTTTTTCTGCATCGTTTGTATATTTTAAAAGTATACCATGATATTTTTTTACCACAAATAAAAAATTAACTTGTCATTATGATTGTTATGACAAGTTAGTTTATTTAATTATTGACATACGTACTTTTATTTTCCAAATCAATAAATCGAAGAAAAAACTAAATAAATGTCTATCCCATGTTTTACGTGTGCTACGCTTTTCGTAGACTCTCGTAGCATAGTAGAGTTTACGTAATTACTTTGTTTCTTGAACATTCTCTCGATTCTGTTCATTTAAAGTTCACTCAACTTTGTTAAATAATGCTTTATGTAAGTTCCACACAATTCCACGCACAAATGCTTTACCTGTATTACTAATATTATAAAGAGGAAAGATTTGTATTTTTGTGTGTGTTTGTAATGAATAAACTCAAAAACTACTGTGCCGATTTAAAACATTAACATAAAATAATATTGTTAAGTATACTGTACGTAATACTAAAAACACTTTTAAAATGGATTTTAATATTTGAAAATGCGTTCTGGCGAGACCGGTGATTTGATGGGCACCGTCGCTTTGTGAGAATAATATCGAGGCACGGATCATTGGATACTGCACTTTAGACTATTTCATCTGTTTTGTCGACGATTGCAAAATATTGCGATGAAAAATATTTTACTGAACTATATTTACTCAACTTTTATTTACACAAAGAAACTTACACTGAATATTTTTTTTTACAAAATACACAAGAAACATATAGCTCTAGATCGTAGTGTGCAGTTTGTCTAAAATATAATAAATTATAATTTTATAAAAAGAAGAGAAAAAAATATAAATCCATGACCATGATCCGGTGTTTGTTTCAGAAGTTACGATTTAGGTAAATATGATAAATTCTGTCATAACTTTAACAAAACTTCCAAAACTCAACTTCATTACGCGACAAACTCCGACATTGAATCAAACTGACAAAGCGAGGGTGCAAATGAAACAATAGAGCATCATTCACCCCTCTACAAACCGCAAGAGAATATCATAAACGTCGGCTTAAACACTCGTCTCAGTGGATATTGAGTAAATAAAAACATAATAAAATAATAAATTCCTTGCAACATATGGCGGATTGCGCTCGTGGACTGGGGCATTGGAGATCAGCTTGGGGTAGAGAAATCTGGTTCTAATACCATCAGATTTGTAGATGCATTCGTGCGTTACCTTTAAAAATAAACTGTGGGCTGTTATGTATGAAAAATAAATAAATGATGCTGGGTACTACTTATAAAAATATGTCAAAAGATACACAGTGCTTAAACTATTGCCATCTCTTACCATTGGGTAATGACAAACAGTGACAGGGCTAATTTTAAGCCCAAATTTTTTTAATGAGATTAACAAATAAAGAAAAACAAAAAACAATACATTTCTTTACGAAACCTTACCGAACTTAAACTACCGAACCCAAGACGGCGCAGAAGACAGAGCTGAGAACTACCAAATGTGCTGAGAGGCCAGTCAATGATGTTTTTTTTTTAAATTAATTTGATTGGTCAACAAATCGATAAACACTGGTTGTGCACCTCTTTACATCGAGTGGAGTATCCAGATCGAGAGAAATAATCAAACCCCTCTGATGTCCCGCACTCAATCTCGGGGATTTGTATCCAGAGAACTTATTTACAGACATCCTGTACAATAATGCACTTTAGCAGCCACAAAATAAAAGCCAATGCACCATCCTAAAGTTTGGTTACAATATTGTCAAAGAATTCCCTGGATATGGGGTGACGAAGAATCATGGGCGTTATTGAATTTCTTTGCATTTTTGATTTGTCTTTTCATTTAGTTTGTTGCTCAATACACTTGATTGGTGAATTTCGATGATTACGATGCTGTTGTTGTATTTCTTTTCCAATAAAATATTAATAGATCGTAACAAGTAACGGTGTTGCTACATTGTGAAAGTAATGTTTATTGAGGCTCCCAGGCTACACAAAATATTCTGGACTACGATGCACTGCCCTGCGTCCTTCACGTTGTGTGACGTTTCGAGGTAGGATTTATTTAATCAACATTTTTAGTAGAGCTACTAAAAACTAAAAACTACTACTATTAAACTAAATACAAAAAACATTTCAAAAAATGTACTGCCATTTGATTTCACTTAACAAAAATTGCCTCCAGCCTAAAATAATGATGTGCAAATCGCGATTACTACGCATGAAGCCACTCGAACCGAAGCGAGGGCGGCTGTTCAAACGCACTTCCTATGGCCGGGCCGGGGGGGATGTCTATGCATTCGAGCAGTTACACTTTTGTTTCGCTCTCAACATCCATCGCCAGCCTAAAGAACCACTGTTGAGTTTTTATTCTAATTGTTATGTTAGTTCTTCCAAACCAGTGTGGTGAAAGAATGAAAGAAAGAAAGAAAGAAATAATTGTTTATTAATTTATAGTGTTTACTACACTTAAACTACACTTATTATTATTATTATGAAAAAACGCAAGGTGACATCTCTCGTCGATTCAACTGAATGCAACTTCGGTTATCGAGCAGGTTAGTTGACTATAACGTCAAAACTGTAGATGGAGCCACGGTCGCGTTAGTGCCGAACAGTCCCTAAGAGTTATTCGTCGAGTGTGATTAGGATCCGATGGCGCAGTGGTCAGCGCAGCCCCGTACCGAGGGGAAGGTCGCGGGTTCAAATCCCGCTCGGCTCTTAACTTTTGGGACATTATAAAAATTTAAGAAATAAATAAATAAATAAATAAAGAAAAGCATTTTATTGACCTAGCATAAGTACACAGGAATAGTGAAAGAAAGAAAGAAAGAAAAGCATTTTATTGACCTAACATAAGTACACAGGAATAGTGAAAGAAAGAAAGAAAGAAAGAAAGAAAAGCATTTTATTGACCTAGCATAAGTACACAGGAATAGTGAAAGAAAGAAAAGCATTTTATTGACCTAGCATAAGTACACAGGAATAGTGAAAAGTGAAAAGATAATAGTAAAAAGTGAAAGCGTTTTAACACCTCAAAGAAGTCCCTTTCATGCATTTTTTTTATACAACTAGCAGATGGAACAAGCATAACATGGCCCACCTGATGATAAGTGGTAATCATCGCCTATAACAAAGCATTGCCCGTAGATCATCGCACGTCAGGAACGTGCCCTACGTTGCATATCCCAGCGTCTATCAACTTCAGTCATACAGATGTTCAGCCTCACGTCATTAATTTCACCGGTACCCATACCCTTCAAACCAAAACACAGCAATGCTGCTTCACGGCTGAAATAGGCATGCATTTGGCGCGTTTAAAATTCTTACGTCACACTGATGCAAATTAACTCGTGACACAAGAAGAAGAAGACATAATGTTTTCAATTTAGTTTATGTTTCATCTTAGGCTGCATCCTCACTTTCCATCAGGTGTGACGGCAGCCAAATGATTAGCTATCTACATTAAAAAAAAGTCTATGGTTGGAAAAAAAATTGTCGTGCTATTTTCAAACAACTTCCCATAAAGTTTCAATACAATTCCCTTACTCAAGAATAAAAATAGGTTTTTCAATGTGTATTCTAGTATCAAGTTTTCATTTTTTATTATCGTGAAAAGTGCTTAACTATCTACATAAAAAAAATTCTATGGTTTGAAAAAAAATTGTCGTGCTATTTTCAAACAACTTCCCAAAAAGTGATAAAGATTCAACACAACTAATTAATTTACTCAAGAATAAAAATAGGTATTTCAATGTGTTCTCTTGTATCAAGTTTCCATATTTAATTAACGTGAAAAGCAAGTGACCGAATTAATTCCAGTTTATATCAATGGAACTAGCGGATTAGTAACGATTTGCCGCTGCAATCGCATCAATGCTGCCTGATGCTCGGCAAAGAATAAACAAGTGCAGATTATACAGTCGATATTGCTAGTGCAACCTTTTAGCTACTCCAAAACACTCGTCAAATATAATTGAACATGCATTTACTATAGAAAAAACCACCGTTTACTTAACTTAATACCTTGTGCATCGTGTATAAACATGCGTCCACCTCGTGCCTTTATATAAATAAATAAAAAAAGGATATAAATAAAGTTTCGAAAACAATTTACGGAAAAAAATAATTTAACCTTAATTTAGAAGTTTAAAAGAAAATTGTTTAGAGCATTCGCTCGAGGAAAACACAGCCTAAAAATAGGAACTCTTGAGAGTTTTCTGCATACTTATGCCTTGAACATGTTTTGACACGGACTTTTTAGGCTGTTCTTAAAGTTATGCTGATTCCGTGCACGTTATTCGCGAGGGGTAATTTGCTTTATTTTTAATAACATGCGGTCATGGTCGCGAAATTCGGTCGCGCTTTGTGAGCTTCAAATAACCAGTGGGCCTGTGAGCTGTAGACCTCACGAGAAATCTAAAAGTAAGTAATTTTCTTTTGAGAAGCTTTTCTGTTCATCATGCCGAAGATCCTCATCAGACAGCCAAATTTATATGAGACCAATGTAAAGTTGAAATAAAAAAATCGGTTGTCTGTAAAGTCGGTTTACTGACGATAGTTGAACGTGATAACGTCATAAGAAAATACTGATGGAATGGTTGCATTTTTCAAAAGAATTTTAATTAATATTTGTTTGATAGATATTTTGCATGGATATAATATAGATAAGGAGGTAAATGGAAATCTCAATTGAATCGATCAAGTTACATTTATTTGTATTATAATTTTGTATTGACATTATTTCTTTCAGCAAGTAAACTGAAAAAAACCTTATCTTAAATATCTTGGGTACACTCGATCCATTAGCGCCCTATGCGGGCGGCGCAAAAGCTCACTTATTGCCCTTGTATTGTAGCAACACATTTGAAATGAAATGGAATGAAACTGAATGAATGTGAATGAAACTGAATAACACTGAATGAAACTGAATAACACTAAATAAAACTTAATGAAACTGAATGAAAATCCGGTCCGGACCCGGACCTGGACCCGACTCGGACTCGCGGACTCGCGGACTCGGACTCGGACTCGGACTCGAACTCTCGGACCCGGACCCGGAACCCGACCGAACCCTTACCCTTACCCTCATTTACCCTCACCCTCATTTACCCTTACCCTCATTTACCCTTACCCATTACCCGACCCGGGCTCGGGCTCAGGTAAATGGAACGACGAAACGACGTAACGACGCATGAGTCATGTTTTTTCGTGCGTGCAGCCGGCTCCATCGATTTATAAGACGTTATCACGTCAAAAGAACCGTCGAAATCGGATCGAATAATACGTTGGAGATATCCAGTAGACCACATTATTGCTCGTTTTTGAGGGAAGTGATCAAAAAATCCCGAAGATAAAAAAAAAGTAATTTATCCTGTGTATTAAGTTTCATTCAGATCGGTCGAAAAATGCATTTTTGACCAATCTCGAAACTGAGGTTTGAACAACTCGTTTTACCTACGCGTCTCTCTTATTTGTATGGAGAAATGATGACACAAAAACTTGCTTCAATTGTTTCTGCGTAACTTATTGCTGTTGTTTCATCTTTTCTCCATACAAAAGAGAAAGACACGTAGGCGAAACGAACTGTTTAAACTAATCGAGTTAAACTGCAACTTTCCCTTCTGTACGCTGTTCTTTGCGTATGTTTTGTCACAGGCATCACTCGGCGGCGGACTCGCGGTAATGGAGTGTCGAAGGACACGTGCCTCGTGCGTCGCACGTCACGCGCGCTGCACGCGTGTACCACTCCCACCGATTACGCGCTATCGCTGTGAGAAACAAATGCTAGGCGAGGAATAAGAGACGAGTACTTATGAACATGACGGTATTATCACATAATCAGCGAGCGAAAGCGGTGATGGCCTTCTGCGAGCAACGAAGAGCCCAATGTTATGTATAAAAGACGAGATTCTAAACTGAATAATTGCCATGTTGAGTTCCAAGAAAGCGTTTGAAGGGTGTTCTCAAATGATCTCCGAGAAATGGGCTGTATGGTAGGTATACCCACTTCTTCAGGTGATTTGCTCCCATTCAGAGTAAATGATATGCCAAAGAAAGCTATCAAATTCCGATTTCCCTGGTTTGAATTCATTCCCATTTCCCCGTGAAAAATTCACTGCAAAATGTGTCATGCCAATAAACTTGAAGAGCTCGCAACCCGGCGTCTAACCGCAAAATGCCTGTATACCGAACACTGGGCTATACGAGCGAAAAGTAATATTTAGGTGTCAACTGCAGGCGATAATCGCGGGGTAAAAAATAGCTGCGCGCTCGGGTGGGTCGCGGTGGAATAGTTTCACCGGCTCCACCCTTGCCGCGGCGCGGTATCTCGCCGTTTATCGGCCGATAGTATCTGAGTGAGACATCGCTGGTGACGTTTGAAATATGATCGGCGCGGTCCCAGGGGCGCGGGACGCCACGTGCGCCGCATATTCAAATCAGAATCGCACGCGGAGGACCCCCGTGTTGGCTAAATACACCCGCCGGCGCGGGCCGCCGCTGCCGCCGCCGCACCGCGCCCGTCCCACCCACTTACCAAGGGTCGGCCCTATGTAATCGAATTTGAAAATTATTCTAAAACACTGAATAATGTATTTTGGCGAGACCCGGGGGCGGCGCGGCCTCTCGCTGATTTTTAAAATAAATTTAACTTAATCAAGTGGGTTCGCACACGTAAACGGATTAACTTAGCCCTGATTTGACTCCGTATTTGCTCAGCACATGAGGGGTGACGGCTTAAAGGTTATTTGAAACAGTATCGGACTAACATCGTTTAGCTGTTTGCAGCACAAAAGGTATTGATTTGTGAAGTGACCTATCATCAGCATTTCTCGCAGTGCTAATAATATAGCACTTTCAGTTGCAAAGTACGTAACTACAGAAAAGATCGAAATAGTATCTCAAAGATAATAATAATGCATGACGCATGAAAACTCGACGGAAATAAGCATACTCTAGCAATCTCCATACTCATTCCCCCAAATCGTATTCCAATAAAATTTATGATACGCAAAAATTGGGCAAATTTTAAAAATTAAACATTGAATAAGACAATATTAGTTCACTCGCTACATTAAGTTTTATTACGTCATGAATACATTTTCCTCGGTGCGATTCGGTACGCAGGGCTGCATCGCCATTAGCGCCCGATATGAAATTAAAATTAAAATATATAAAAAGCTGCGAAGCACTCTCGACAGACCGCTAAGGGGCAGCCCTAAAGATTTAAAAACAGTGACGTGTATAGAGTCGCCTTGAGTAAAAACTATAGTATATTTTACAACGCCTGATTCTTTTCAAATAAAGAAATACAAGTATTTTTGAGTACGAATTTTATAAACAAAAAGTTAACTGCATGGAATTAATTATGAAAACTAACCTCTTCCATTGTTTAGAAATTTAAGTTCGATAATGTAGAGCACTGACAATTGCGACTTTAAAATAAGGTTTTCATCTTTAAGCTCTACACCAATTACTAAGTTTTGACTGGCCTCTAAATTCAGCGCCGTAGGTCGTGGGTTTGATCCCCATTGAAAACAAGTATTTGTGTGATGTTTGTTCTCTGTATGGGTGTAATATTGTATTCTAAGTATGTATATACAATAAATTTAATATAACTATCAGCTATCTGGTTCTCATAGTACAAGCTCTTCTTAATTTGTGTGGATTGTCCACAAAATTCATCTCACCTATGATTTCATACGCTTTTTATTATTATTATTAAAACATTTTCGCTGTAAAAATAATAAAACTGAAGCGTCTCCACACCATCCGATGTCAACTATCATGTAGCGGTGCAGTAGGGGTGCTACTCGATGATTTGGTTTTTCGATTCGTTACGCAGTCAAACTACCCTCGAGCTACCCTCGAATATGTTCCCTCGCCTTGAATATTATTTATACGTTTGTTAAGTGGAGCTAGCCGAGGATTACTGCCTCCGTGCTTAGTACTTGAACAAATATCGGTGATTTTTGATATCGATTATGGAATATTTTCTGTGTGAAATCTATTGATGTATGGTTGAAATATGGAGAATGACAGACGAAATAATCCTAATAATGAGCATACATAACCAATAATTAAAATAGTCTGTTGTACTAGGCAAAACCAGCAAAAAAGGTTCAGAAAAATATCATTTTAATAAATAAATAGGTACGTAAACAAACATCTGAGTGAGTCAATACTTAAAAATAAACTGATTGCCTAGAAAACTGAATCAGAATTACGACTCAATCAGATATTATATCTGACCCAATCAGATATAATATCTGATTGAGTTAGAAATATTGAGATTGAGTCGTAATTATAATTTTGTTTTTGAATGTTCTTATAGCCTATTTAAGTATTTTTCGGTACATAACACTCCGCATTTTATTTATATAATAATAAGATATATAATAAACACAAATCGCAGATGTAGCTTTGAAAGCCGCGAAGCTGAAGTGGAACTGGGCTGGTCATATTTGCCGTATGCCAGATGAGCTGTGGGCAAAGATAGCCACCGATTGGCATCCTGACCCAGCGAGAAGGCGACGCGGCACACCAAAACGGAGATGGCGAGACGAGCTTGATGGTTTCCTTACGGATTGGGCAGGCGTAGCCCAAGATCGCGATGTCTGGAAAGAATGGGGGGAGGCCTTTGCCCAGCAGTGGGACCCGGTGGGCACGTAATAATAATAATAAATAATAATAAGATAGATACTAAGAATCACTGTGGTCCCATCCCAAATCCACTCCGAACTTACCGATTGTAATTTTGAATGGGCTTTATAGCGAGAACTTCCGTTGTGAAAGGGTTTTCCTGTGTCGATTGTTACTGGCTACTGGCTACGATCTTACGAGTATGATAATCGTAGGTCCACTTTAGGGAAAAAAAACTACTTAGAACCAACTTTTCAATTATGTATCTTGCCTAATAATATATTATAGTAATCTGAGCCCGCGATTTCAACCGCGTTTATTTGTTGAAAATTGTATTCTATTACTTTAAAAGCATTACTTAAGATCATATTTTTTTCTAAATCACACCCGTGTGAAGCCGGGGCAATTATGTACATATATAGGTAGATACAGCTTAATCACAAGGCATTTAGATCCTTTTAAAAACCTGTTTTTCTACAGGTGTACCAAGAGCAAAATCTAAAAAAAACGTGTTGCCAAGCTGTGTGCAGATATTTGCTGAAAGGTGGAACCATGTCAGGGAAAACAAGCCTGCCTTGAGCCAAGTATGGTTAGCTATGCAGAGCAAACATATTTTCTCTTGAGACTGGCACGGCGGGTAAACAGTGGCCAACATGAACGGTTGTCGCATTGTAATCGAGATTTACAGTGATTTGTCTTTCTACGACCCATAAAAATACCATTTACATAACAATTTTTTGAGCTTAATGGCTGTTCTTCGGTTTAAAGAACTTTATCGTTCTTACTGATTTCTCAATGCAAGCCGAGAGCGATATTAATTTTGCGTTTCTCTCAGTTTTGTTATTATGTTTCAACGCCCGTGCCTATCAGATTCAGCAACTCTACCTAAAAATATAACTTTGTACATGTACAGGGAATGTTTCTACGGAATACGGAAGTTGGGAGTCTAGTCCGAGAGTTGTACTATGGCAGGCTCTGTTTACCGACGCTGCGTCGCCTGCCCTCATATATTAAACATGGCCCGGTCTACCTTAGCCCGCCTCCGTTCGCCGTAGGTAACCATTATTTCACGTAGGTACCGTAGCACGAAATCCTCTGCAAATTTAACGTTCCATAATATCCACAGCCACCCGCAATACGAGTAATGAATACGTTTTTCAGCAAATTTACATCGGCATAAAAATAAGGTCGAGGCAGTTAACACGTTTATCGGGCGCTCATTAAAGCAGGGGCGATCTTGCTTCGGAGTCGTTAAGCGCGCAATAGTTCGCGAGATCCTCGTAAAAAATATCTCGCAACCGACTTTACGAGCGCCCTTTGTGAATGCATCATTAAATTTCCATCTAAATTTAAATGACTACGGTGCGATTCGACGCGCTCTTTCCCACGTGTTTCTGTTTTCCTAGTCGGAGGAAATGTTATAATTGCTGCACACAGAACGTAGCCGAGTCGAGAATTTGAAAAAAGATGACGTCAGTCGGAATTATCTTCAGCGCAGCGCAATTGAAACGGCTTTGCGACCGGCTTAGTGAAAAAGTTGGCGTTCGTTTTAATAATTCCCAGCTCCGGCGCCTCGTCAGAATGCCGTTGTCACTTCGCGGATTAAGCTCCGACACGGTTGAGTTGGGATTTGAGACTTATTTTAATTTGCATTTTTCGTATAATTCGAAGGAAAATGCAGCGTTTACGATGTTTTTTCTGCGGGAAAATCGTGATGTGTTTACGCATCAAAAAGTTTACGAGCTGTAGATGGTTGAGAGAGGGTTTGGGTCGTTTGTATGCGGCGCCGACGTGCCGGGAAGGCATAAAGTCAGCAGGTGAGGTGCGGGTATCGCGCGGTCACGCTATTTAGATAAGAGCATTTTCGTGACCTCTCTCCCCTCTACGATAACGGCGCTCAGTATTTCAGACGACGTTTTCTTCTCGAACTTTACTACACCTTTTCTCTAAAAGATCAACAACCAAGTCGTGAAAGTTTGAGAAAACAGGAAAAACTCTCGAACAAATAGGTTCATTCGATTAAGCGGAATGATTTGCAAATCACTTAAAAATCCAAATGCTCGTTTCCCCGACTCCTGACTTCGAAATGGCGAATAAAGTGAGTTTAGAATAAATTGTGCGACTGGATAAAGCAATATTTGTTCGCCTACCCCCGCATTACGGCGGCCATTAGCGGGATGCAAATAACGTCTTGTCATTTTTACTTCTTTATTTTTTCCTTGTTGCTGCGATCCCGACTTGCCCCCACGGATGTCGCAGGCTAAAATAAGGCTTTATTTATTAATACTTCTGCAGAACTTCAGTTGAGGAAGGTGCTTATAGATTTGGATATAAATACATACTGAGAAGCGTCGCAAATACTTTTGCTATTACATTTTGTATTTATAACTCCATTCGAAGTTTGATGGTAAATTTGATCAATGTTTAATCTTTGGTATTATATCAGTCAAGTTTACAACAAAACCGTAATGATTATGTTGAAATAATTATGGGCTACTCAAGAGGAATCATTTGTCTTTCTTGCGTCGCAAGGTGTTTCAAAGTCTAGAATACACGCACACTATTGCGATGCTCATTTGTTTTTAGGTTTTTCCAAGATTTCAAGTTATGGTTCCCTTACCATAACCTACCTTAGCTTGACTACTCAATCACATCGATAGACTTTCTCCTTCTAGGATGAAGAAGTGTAGTTTTTCATATTGGTACCTATTTCTCTGTAGATAATGGGCTACTTCATCTTATGAACACAGCTTGGCAGAAGAAATATAAGGTAGTACTTTCCCGGACAAGCGCTTCACAAAGAGCTCCAAATACTACTAGTACAGTTGTATTTCTAGAAATTAGTATAAATTATTTTTTGTGTTGTGAAAGTTGGACATTTCTATAGATGTGAGTGCTTAGCTACAGGAAGCTCTGGAGGCGCCCGCGCAGCCAAGGCAGCCGCGTGGGCAGAGGCATAACTCGCCCGCAACAAGACGCGCTTGCTACTAACTACCTACTGGATACAGGGTGCTCTGTTTTGTAAATTCAGGATTCTAATATTTATATTGTCCTAAATGTTAGGAGCCAAGTGGGAAAACGTTTGACACAATTTTTTATTTGGCCCTTTGCTGGGTAAGGCCTCTCCTTTTTCATTCCATCACATCAAATAAAAACATTAAATTATACCTATACCCTCTACCGATTCCTCCCCCCCCCCATCCTTACTTTTTGTGCCGATTTGTGTTGTCGATCTTTGCCGAAGAGGTGTCGCGTACGCATGATGGTTCCGGTGACGAGTACATAAATTGTTTTTTTTTTCTCGACCTCAAAAGTGCACCAGGCCATCTAAAGAGTTTTCATTAAAAAAAATGTGAGCTTAGGCAACAATTCTCAAACTTTAAAGAAAAATAAGAAGACAGCCTTATTGATACTAATTTGAAAGAAAGAAAAGCATTTAATTGACCTTAAGAACAAATACAATAGGCACTGCCAGCCTAAAACATAAAACATCAAAAATAAATACAATTTATTGAAAACAAAAAAAGCCTTATACAACGTGTATCAAAATATGTGTACTATCCTGAAGGGGGGTGAATTTCCACCCCCCGGGGAACAACTTTTGTTCAACGACTTTTCGAACTTCGATTGGTATCTCTGAAAAAAACTGCAACGAAGTTTCAACATTAACAGCTGACTTTATACAAAGTGACAACCCTAAACTCAGCTACAGAGGTAGTAGGTAGTAGTAGTAGACCTACAGGGGTAGTAGGTCAAGGGGTCAAGGGGTTACAAGGATAGGGTTGTCAATTTATTTAGGCATTATGAAATTAAATATTTTTGTATGGGAAACTGAAAATAGGAATTTTTAATTATCTCCCCCCCACAACTGATCACCATTGTGGTCTGAAACCCCCCACCTTCGCATAGTACACATATTTAGATACACCTTGTATACAAACTAGATAAACAATAAAAAAACTGGTAGGAAGGCATGTGCCATACAGTACAGTACTGGTTAACTAAAGGTCAATTAGGCCATGGCTCAGTTATTTCCATGTAATTTTTCTCGGAATAATCTCAAAACAACACCCTTTACACTTCCGCTACATACTACACCGAGACAGGTACACACTGGATCAGTCTTTATGGCCTATAAACGTGTAATTCTCGCCTTAATCCGGCCCTGTACGAATAAATCTGGATTACCGAGCCCACTGCGATTGTACGGATACCAACTGATTATGCCGTTAACAATCGCAATTGAAAAATAACTACACCTCCGGTTAAAGAGGTCGTTAGTACCAAAGTTAGGTCTAAGATGGGATGTTTTAACTATAAGTTGGTTCTTTTTCCAAATAAATTGATATTATTAATTATGGGTGATGAGAATATAATTTTACACTGAAGTCAAAGTCAGAAAATGTATTTATTCCCAAGGATCACTTTGAAGAGTCTAGGTGCCAGTTTCACTCGACGAAGCCTAAAAGAACATAAAAGAAAGAACGATTTTTTTTTTTTTTTGAGATTTTTGAATTCACACAACACTACCCAGCCCCAAACTAAGCAGAGCTTGTAATATGGGAACCGGATAGCTGATATAATACTTGAATACATTTTTTTTTTGTAAATACATACTTAGAATACAATATAACACCCAGACAGAGAACAAACATTTATGTTCACCACACAAATATTTGTTCTCGGTAGGGATCGAACCCACGACCTACGGCGCAGAAGGCAGAGCTACTACCAACTAAGCTAGAGGCCAGTCAATTCATGGAAAACTGTAGATTCATAGCAATAAAATTAAAAAACAACTAAAAGATAGATACTTTTTGTATACAAATTCACAATTTCACAGCGTTCGGTTCAGTCGGTCATGTATTATTTACAAGATTCTAATTTTTTTCTCAAGTGCGAAGTGATTAGCCGCATACTGTGCCTCGTTTGTTCGACTGTCTCCAACAAGGCTTTGAAACTTTGCAGTGTTATGGCAAATTTATGTCAGGTATTAATTTACGTTCGTTGTCGCTATTGAGACCAATATTCACCAACTCATTAACTGGTAATCTGAAGGCCGTACGCAAAAACAATGCTTGAGTCTGTCGAGCCTCGAGCATAGATTTTTGACACTTTTCAATGGAGAAGAGAACTGGCAAAAAGCTTAAGCCTGAGGCTTGACGTAGACTCAAGTATTGTTTCTGCTTAATCATTTTCTTGTCCATATCCCACTTCGTTCGGCACAACAGGTTTTCGTTCTCCACTCTCCTCTATTAGCCGTCATTTCAACAGTCACTCCTTTCTCACCTGTCGTCCTTCACACAATCCATCTTTTCTTTGGCCTACATCTACTCCTGTTATAGCTGCATTGTTTTTTCCTAACAGCCTTAAAATACATCAGGCAAACACAATAATCAAATAAACAGTAACATAATTTTTATCAGTAACATAGTTTCGAGTCACTTTGAGATGTAAAAGGTATATTTAAATATATTTATTTTCACATATTATGAGGTCTTTATATACTGACGTTTATGTGCATTGGCAGTAGACCAAGACCAAGAAACATAGCAAATGAAGCATCTCTGCTTGGTAACAGAAATAGTGGGAAATATCTGTTCGCTTGATCAATTAACCCGATGATTACGGTAACCGGTGTCAATATTGCGGTGAACTCAGGCCAAGTGGTTCGGAGTTTGCTGAAGTTTCTTGATGTAAGTTCAAGACGTGGCTGTGACGGTTTCTTAGTAATTAAATATTTATTTGAGTTCCTAAGTAACTAAGATGTAGGTTATAGGGAAGTTTTAAGTAGTCGATATATTACAAAGATTTTTATAATTTCCCAAAAATTCTAAAAATAAAAATCTTTGTGATTTCCTTAAGTCCAGTACCTAAACACTATAAAAAATTAATCGATATATTGTCATGAAATGAGTCGAATAAGTATTTACATAAAAAAACATTTGTTTTTGCCCGGCAGTGGGACGATTTAGGCTAGTATTAAATATTAGTGGATATGGGTGCTAAGCAACCCACACTAGATAACATAATATGAATGAATATTCCGTTCGAAAATTATAACACCTAGTTTGTTCTCAGTCTGGGTTTTCAAAGAATTTATTTAAACAAAAAAAATGCATATAAAGATGGATCCCATGGTACAAGCTCTGCTTTGTTTGGGACTAGATAGTGTCGTTTGGTCTGTCCATAATATTTTTTATTTATAAAATTAAAAATAAATACCTACATAATTATGAGTTCATCAAACCAGTGTTTGTTCATGGTGAGAATCGAACTTGCTACCTACTCCACAACAGTAGAGTTCTATCTGAACTGTGAGTTCTTTTAATAAAAAATCATCCAAAATTGGATCAAAACCATCCACTCAATATTGCATCAACATTGTCTTACAAATCACATCCCCATAAGATAGGGGATGGTCTCAGTGGAGGGTTATTAGCTAAATAAATTCGCTCACCCAATATGCTGGGTAACTCGATTTAATGGGAATGGAATTGATTTATTCAATTACGGGGAATTTTTAGTGCCCCAACGCGCGGGGTAACTATTGCCCCATCGCACGGGGTAACTTTGTTTTAGGGGTCGTGGGCGATAGTTTCTCACGGAATCCGTTCGTATGCGTTTGTTTTATCGTTTATTTTAATGCATCATTTGATGTATGGGAAGCATTTTATTAATAAAATGCTTTTGTTTGAGGTTTTTGAAAGGCGAATACGCCTTTCAAAAACCTCAAACCTCTTTAATTGTCAATCGTTCCGTCAGACCTCTTGACGGCCACCATTTTTATGAGAAAAAGCGATAGAATATGCAGATGGCCCACCTGATGCTGAGTGGTTTCATGCATAAACCAATCGCCTAAGTGATATACCTACCAAACCGACCTAAATTCTGTAAAGTATTTTGGGGAGGTAGTCAAAGGGTACACCGAAACATTTGGTACATGAGATCATGAAGGTACTAAAAACTGATATCATACCATATATCGTCTAATAGGTAGACTCACTACACAATCTCACTATTCAGGTAATGCCCACACCCTACTGACTAGAACACGTCCTAAATCTGACATGGATTTATGTGACGTCACCGCAGCCATTAGTGCTACTAATGCCCCCATTACCGGAGGGGGGTGGCAGATGCCGCTTGTTTTAGGTAATTTATGGGCTGCTCGACAAGGCCTCACCCGGCGAGAAAGGTGAACTGAGGAGGTACGTTTAGCTGGAAGAGGCTTGAAGTTCCCAAGTTCAAAATAAAATAAATGATGTCCCATCTCAAAACTGATTTTTTTTTCATTATTTTATGGGATACTACATTATGGTAGTTCTAATTATTAAGTTTCTGAATGTGGACAAATTAGGGCAGTGTACAAAGTTTCGTTATAATTAGATTAATATTAGAATGTACACAAAATTCGAGAAGAGTCGTGCGTGTGCTGTCTTATGGCCGCTTTATGTTTCCCGGCAAATATTTGTGTTGTGATACTCGTATACATACATAATATATTGGTGGAATCACAAAGATTTTGTAAGCCCGCACGTGCTTATAAAATCTTGCTCTTGATACGGTGATACGAATAAGTTATGAGCCGAGTGGGATTTGGACCCACGACCAACTAAAGTGTAGGTAAACACGATAAATCAATATAAAAATTTTGTATTGGTGGAAATTTCCACACAGTGCTGTCAGGCTCAAATTAAGCATAGCTCGTACAATAGGAACCAAATAACGGTTTCCATAGTAGGAGCTATGCTTAATTTGACACACGTACAACGCGAACTCAGCACCACTCTATTAAGAAGATGTATAACTTCCCATGTTTTTTTATTTTCACACACATACAGTCGCACACTACCACATCTATACTTACACACGACACACGCTTGTTTGAGTGCCTGAGGGGTTTTTCTGAATAACCAGACTCTTGAGACAGGCGCAAAAAGATAACCCCTTCATGTATCTAGACAATTACTCAAAACTTACACACACAAGCAAATCATGCCTCACACAAACACACTTTTTATCTTTAACTTATTTTTTTTAATCACCTATAATTTTTTGTTTTAATAATGTTTGGTACTTAGTCCCAAAGATTTATTTATTTAATTAATGATGTAGCACCACAGCGCGCGACTACAAGCGCGCTGACTCACACACGCCCCGCGCCTGTGACCGGTTCACGCACACAGCGATACAAGGCTCGCCGCTCGCCTATATAAGGCCGACCGCGGCCGTAGCAATTCAGTCGAGTGCAGTCTGAGTCTGCGCCTGCGCTCCACCGTATCCAGTACTGGAAAGGTGGCCCGCTCTCTCAGATGCTCCCCTCGCCCCTCACCCCTCTGACGCATCCTTACGACCGTTTCGTCTCGCGCACTGCGTAACGAACGTATCGACAGGAACGTCATTTGCACTGTATTCATGCACCTACCTCATGGCTAAATATTGTAAACTACCTACCTAGGGTTACTATTGATACCTACCTAGCTACTGTATGTGGTGTATGAATAAAACTACATTTTTGTAACTGGTGGTTTTCCTGAAGACCTGGATATCGGTTACAAATTGGCGCCCAACGTGGGGCCTGGATATCGGTTACAAATTGGCGCCCAACTTTAAGGCCTGGACTTCACCCCAACAACAAGACGGATGAAACAGAAAGCCGAGTAACTGAACTTATCAGATCAGAACAATTTGAAGAAGTGACAAAAAGAAGAGGAGGCTGCTATCTGGTGGAAAGGAGTTAAAGATCACGTATCCACCTGGGCAGATTTTCAAGGAATAGTGCTGGAGTCAACCTTGCCCCAAGTTGGTGCCGCTGGAGGTCTACAAGCACCTGGAAGTTTGAAGTTTGGAGAACCAGCACTACCTAAGACCACGGCCGGAGTAAGTCTGAGTTTGCGCCTGCGCCCATCGTATCCAGTACTGGAAAGGTGGTCCGCTCTCTCAGACGCCCCCCCCCGTCTCTCACCCCTCTGTTGTATCCTCACGACCGTTTCGTCTCGCGCACTGCGTAACGAACGTATCGACGGGAACTTCAGTTGCACAGTATCCCCGCAACTATCTATTTACAAACTGGCACTCAATGTTAAAGCCCGGAAATAGGCTGTTTCACCCCAACGACAAGATCGATGAGAGGAAAGCCTACATAATAATAAAACTGACGCAAGCCACTATGCACTCGAAGCTGTTTTAGTGCAGGGGGAGAGAGAAAATGAGTATCCTGTGGAATACGCCAGGAGACTCATTACCCCTGCACAACGGAATTTAATATATACCATGCGTCTGCCTTGAGCCCTTTCCAAGGCAGCGCAAGCCAGTTTCCTCCACCCGTACGTCCGCTGAAGAAACGTGGACGTCCGGCCAAGCCGATGCCTGTTCCTGCGGTAGCTTCACTGCCCACTCGTGGACGTGGTCGACCTCAGAGGAACACCGCCCGGAGCAACCAACCTGTCTGTCTGCTCGTCGGGGCGACTTCGCATCCAGAGGGGGAGACTGTAGCACCACAGCGCGCGACTACAAGCGCGCTGACTCACACACGCCCCGCGCCTGTGACCGGTTCACGCACACAGCGATACAAGGCTCGCCGCTCGCCTATATAAGGCCGACCGCGGCCGTTATTTATTTAATAATTAAATAAATTATTTATTTAATTCATTCATTAGAACGGTCTTGACCGTTACACTAATTAACAGGTAATTTACAATTCTAATACATAATTAATTTTACATTAAAGAAAATTATTACAAAAAAAAGTTAAGATAATAAATATTATATTTTAATTTTAATTTATTATTCTAGAATCTCAGAAATTGTGCCAAATAACGGCACTATGACAAAATTGAAATCCCAAATCACTTGAATGGAAGGCGCATCTAGTACCACTGCGCTCGTTGTCCACAAGATTCGCACTTCCGAGCGCACAGCGTTGCGGTGAAATATAGTCCGGTGTGAACACCATCGAGCTGTGGACCTTGATAAATACCAAATCAAAGACAGGCGTGACTTATTATACACGTACTACCTTCTGAATCTTCGCTTTGTGGATACACAGTAAAAAGTTTTTCATCTAACCGAAAAAGCAAAACAGGCTCACTTTGAGACTTTGATTCCCAGATGTACCTAGTGCTATGATATATTAAGTTACTACATAAGTACACAATTTATTTACTACATACAGGGTGGAATAAGAACCTCCTCCCCCTCGTCTCCTCTCTTGAAAACTGAAACGGTGCATTAAGATCATGAATCTAATTAAGATAAATCAACAATAAAAGAAAAAAAATAATTACCATTTTTCAACAGGTTTTTTCGTGAATTCTTCATCCACAATAAATCGAAAAAAGAAAAATATTTTCATGTATAAAAAAGTGGCTGTTCGATCTCCGCTGAGAACAGTAGCGTCTCGCGTTCGCGCGTAGGTACCTACAGTGCAAAGTGCAAGCGCATCACAAAAACGTCACCGCGGACGTGCTGCCGACTGTGACAATGACCCCGTTCTTTGTCGCGTAAGGCATGTGCATCGACGACGAATTATATTGTTTAAGGTGACACCATTTATTGCCTTTACAATGGATACGCCATCAAAGGTACGCTTTACCCTGCATACAGAGCTGGAGCATACTTTGTATGACCACTACAATGACGCAGTCCGTCTTTTTAAAGAAGAAAGGCAAGAGCGTGAAAAGCTTCAGGGCCTTGTTGGGAACTTGAAGAACCAAATTGAAGTTCTTCAAGAGCAGCTGAAATGCGTTGCGCAATCAACAAACATGCCATCAACATCAAGCATGGAAACTTCCTCGGTACAGGTGGAATATGTTACGGACGAGGAAGAGCTAGCAAAAGAGACAGAGTGGATAAGAGCGAAATCCAGGAAAAAGCGGAAAATGAACACCTCGCCCACTGTCTCACCACAAGGAAATGCCAATACTCCAGCAAAAGAAAAACAAAAAAAAATTCCTCCCCCACCTCCGATCATAGTAGACGGGGTGAATAATTACCAAAATTTTTACGACTCCTTGTCTTTAAAACAGCCCGCTGGTACCTTTAAAATCAAGATACTAAGCGGTGAGAGTGTTAAAGTAAATGCCATCAATGATGATGCATACAGAGCCTTAACAAAAATTCTAAGCGAAAGCGAGTACCCCTGGCACTCCTATGAAAACAAACAAGAGAGACCGATAAGAGTTATGGTCAAGAAATTGCCTTCCTCGTGTAAACCTGACCGAATTATCGAAGACCTAAATGGAAGAGGCTACAAGATTGAAGAAGTTGTGAACAAACTAAGTTGGAAAACTAAGGAACCACTAAACATGTTCATGGCCACCTTCAGCAACGAAGAAGATGTAAAAAAAATATATGAAATAAAACATATATTGGGGTGCGTGGTCGAGATTCAACCACTAAGATCCACCAAACTTATCCCACAGTGCAAGAAATGCCAAGTATATGGTCACACACAAAAGTACTGCTCCAAAGAACCAAGATGTGTTAAATGCACAGGTAAGCACCTTACAAAGGACTGCAAAAAACCTGCAGAAGAAAAACCAAAGTGTGTGCACTGTGGGGAAGCACACCCAGCAAACTACCGAGGCTGCATGGTAGCTAAAGAAATGCAGAAGATGCGGACCAAAAGTATAAATAAAACTCAGGCTACACCGCAAAACGCCAGCAGCAAACAGCAAGTAGCTCCTCCAGGCTCTAACGTAAGAACTCCTTCAGTTAGCACCACTCACAAATCTGTGTCATATGCCCAGGCAACTGCCAAAAACACACCAACCATGCAACGCAAAGAGCCAAGCAACGATAACAAGCTAGATGTCATTCTGAAGCTCATGACATCATTTGATGAGAGATTGAAAATAATAGAAAATAGCACCAAACAAGCTATTCCTAAGAGTAAAAAATGATTTGTACACTAAAAATCATGGCTTGGAACTGCAATGGGCTACTTAATCATCAAAACGAACTGCAAGTAGTCCTAAACATAGAAAATGTCGATTTGTGTCTCGTATCTGAAACGCATTTCAATAAACAGTCACACATCACTTTCAAAGGCTATAAAACCTATCATGCACTACACCCAGATAACAAAGGAAGGGGGGGTAGTGCTGTTATCGTGAATGAAAACATAAAGCACTATGAAGTAAGTAAATGTGAAGAGCCAGATATCCAGTCCGTAGCTATTTGCATTAATACAACGCGGTATTCTCTTACGGTAGCAGCCATATACTGCCCACCGCGCCATACGATACATGAACACGACTACTCAAGATTTTTACAAACCCTTGGTGAAAGATTTGTACTTGGAGGTGACTTCAATGCAAAGAATACGTACTGGGGATCCAGACTAACGAATACAAAGGGCAGAAACTTATTGAATGCCATTAAACATATAAAAGGTGACGTTATATCTACTGGTTCACCAACATACTGGCCAACTGACCAAAACAAAATTCCAGACCTGATAGACTTCTTCATCTACAAAAATCTATCGAGTAACTACCTACAAATGAAGCAAAGTTATGATATGAACTCTGACCATTCTCCAATATATCTAGAAATAAGTGAAAAAGTTTCACAAATAGAAAACGCTCTGACCCTGGTAAATAAGTATACTGATTGGGAGAGTTTTAAAATAGAATTAGATTTTAATATAGACCTAAAAGTTCCTCTGAAAGCCCCGGAGCAACTTAACCTAGAAATAGACAATTTTACTAAAATCATACAACAGGTTGCCTGGAATAATACACCAGTAAACAAAAAAAGAGGCGCAAGAAATCACTACCCTCAGGATATCTTGCAACTCATAAGTGAAAAAAGAAAACAGAGAAACGTTTGGCACCAAACTAGATTTCCACAAGACAAAACTAAATTAAATAATCTCACAAAACTGCTTAAAAGAAAAATTCAAGCTTTTAATGACGAGTCAACTAACAGCTATCTCCAGAACCTCACCAGTGATCGCAGTACAAACTACTCACTCTGGAAGGCAACTAAACATATGAAACGACCCATTACCCAAATTCCTCCGATTAATATAGGGTCTGGAAAATGGGCCGTTAGTAACGAACAGAAAGCCAAAAGATTTGCAGAACATCTTGAAGAAATATTTACACCTAACGAAGGCCAAACAAACCAAGTACCTATGATTAACGAAGTTTGTGACGAAACACTTTCGATAAAGCTGGTAACACCCAGAGAAGTCTGGAGCGAAATAAAACACCGTATAAACCCAAAGAAATCTCCTGGATTCGATCTTATCTCGGGAGAAATACTACACCATCTTCCACGAAAAGCACTAGTGAAACTGACGACCCTTATAAACGCAGCACTCAGACTAAAGGTTGTACCAGATTTATGGAAGGTTGCCGAAGTCATTATGATAGCAAAGCCAGGAAAACCACCTCATGAGACCTCATCTTATAGGCCAATTTCTCTGCTACCTATCATGTCAAAATTATTTGAAAAACTGTTACTGAAAAGACTTAAGCCACTTATAGAAAGTAAAAACATCATACCAGATCACCAATTTGGATTCCGAGAACAGCATTCAACAATAGATCAAGTTCATAGAATTACAGATGTTATTGAGAGAACTCTCGAAGAAAAAAAGGTCTGCTCCACTATCTTTTTAGACGTGGCACAAGCATTCGATAAGGTATGGCATGAGGGCCTTTTACTGAAATTAAGAAAAGTATTACCTCCTGAATTTACAGATGTAATAGAATCCTACTTATCTGATAGAACTTTTAGAATAAGGCAAGAAGACGCCTTCTCGGAACTTAAGAAAATAAGAGCTGGGGTACCACAAGGAAGCGTACTAGGTCCGGTCCTTTACCTTCTTTATACAAGTGATATTCCCGTCCTAGCCAATAATACCATTGCAACCTTTGCTGATGACACTGCCATAATGGCTGTCGGAGGCACTCATGCAGAAGCAGCTGAAAAGGTACAAGTAGCTGTTAATGAAATCCATGATTGGACTAGAAAATGGAGAATAAAACTAAATGAATCCAAATCGGTTCACATCAACTTTACTAACAAGAAAGATCAATACTGTGCGGTATTCATTAACAATAAAATCATTCCATATGGAAACACAGCTAAATACCTTGGTATGACTCTTGACGCAAAGCTGCGCTGGAAAGCACACGTCAAGAAGAAAAAAGAAGAGCTAGAGTTACGCTACAAGAGGATGTACTGGCTGCTTGGAAGGCAATCTACTCTTTCAGTGCCTAACAAACTTTTGTTGTACAAACAAGTCCTAATGCCGATATGGACTTATGGTATACAGCTGTGGGGCTGTACCTGTAAAAGTAATACTGCAATAATTCAACGATTCCAGAATAAAGTGTTAAGGGGCATTGCTAATGCACCCTGGTACGTGAGAGACGAAGATCTGCACCGGGACCTCCAGATCGAATTCGTTGATAAATTAATTAAGAAATTCGCAGAAGCTCACGAGAAAAGACTTCATCACCACGTGAATGTCGAGGCCATCCAGCTCCTCGATAACACAGACAAAGTGAGAAGGCTCAAAAGAATCAAACCTTTTGAGTTAGTGTAATGTTAAAGTTATTGTGCAGTAATAATAGTGCTACTTTTAATGAACACAAGAACAAAGTGTCATCACAAAGTGTAGAGACTGTAAGAAAAGTGCCGATGGACACATTCTTGTAATATTTTCTTCTATAAAAATAAGTTAAAGCAAAATTGCTCATTAGCCTACTTGGCTAGATTGTAATGTTATTAGGATACCGCATCAAAGGGGTATACTAATTTAATGAAAAAAAAAAAAAAAAAAAAAAAAAATGTATAAAAAAAACAAACAAAAAACAGAAATCTATAGCCACTCTACCAGATGTTCGGAGCGTTGTCCTCGAAGCCACCGCGCGCCCCCACACAAATCAAGCCAATACACTTCTGGCCAATAACTATCTAAGGCATTAATAGAAAAAGTGGTCGTCAGGGGTCCAAATACTACATAACACTTCCAATAAATTCAAGCCAAGACAAGAGTGAAAGGTGGATTATGGCTAAGCATGCTCCATCTTAGGTCTCCTCACTTTCCACCAGGTGTGACGGCAGCCCAATGCTTAGCATCTATAAAAAAAAAAGCATTGTTACTCGGGTAAGCAAAAAAGAAACGAACTCGAGCAATTTAAAACTCAGCACGAAAATATGAACACTTCAGCATCTGAGAGATGACCATCCATCGAGGGTATAGAGTCAATTTATCACCCGAGGAAAAATGAAAACTCCGTAGTCCATTAAAAATAGTCGCACATAGTCGCATGACCCATAAAACGAGAGAGCTACGTGAAAAGGAAACACAACTGGGAAAATCGTAAGCGTGGCGTGTTTGTACTGTACCGCTAGGGTTCCGTATTTTTTTTAAATTTGTTAGTAGATTTCATAGTACATAAGATGGATTTTTTAGTTTTTGGGGGGTTCTCGAATGGCGACCACGAGCCGGAAGACGAAACGTAGGGCGCCCACCCACCAGATGGACCGACGACATTGTTAAGATCGCGGGAAGTCGATGGATGGAAAGGGCTCAGAATCGTTCTTCCTGGAAATGTGTTGGTGAGGCCTATGCCCAGCAGTGGACTTCTTCAAGCTGATAATGATGATATGTTTGGACATTATCTAGGACATGACGGCTACATAGAACATCATGAAAGGAAAGGTTGAAGGAAAACGGGAAAGAGGAAGGCCAAGAATAAGTTACGTGAGCCAGATAAAAGAAAAGCATTGAAAGTAGCAGTAGATGAAAACCATGGCATGACAAAAGTAATTCTTGAGAAACTCATATACCCATAGAGTAAATTAAATTATAGTAAGGCAAAGACTTTGGGTCAGCCTAAAAACTCGGTCACTATAGATAGATAGATAGAAAATGCTTTATTGCACACAACAAATTATAAAAGTACAGGTACATAAAAATACTTAAAACTATTTGCCTCATACAATGGGCGGTCTTATCGCTAAACGAGCGATCTCTACCAGACAACCTTTGGATGGAATATACTACTATACCTACACTATTATGGATTGGACTATAGCTGGCCACTTAGCTCAAACAAACTGGCTTGCTTACCTAGAAAATCCATACGCTTGGGAAAGTCTTCATTTGGCGCCTTTTAAGCTCCGTATGGTGATAATGATGTGGCTTTTAAGCTCCTTATGAACATACACTCGTTATTTCTAAACATCTAAAAGCGAGCGGTACCCCACAAATTCGCCACCTCGTCAACCGAGCCGTACTAGAGCACGCCAAAAAAGAAAACCAATTTGCCCGCATGAAAAGGTTCGATCCAATCGCGCTTGCCGTATCCACTCATTCGATATTTTCGCTCGCCGATAGAAAACAAATTACAAACTGTCGCCACCGGCTTACGGATTATTATTAGCTATTTATTCTTCTATCATTCAGCTTATGGAAATGGTTTCTTGCGTTTGAAGTTCTATTAGCGAAGTCGGCCATTATGCGGTGGGATTTATTGGATTTTTACGTTTATTGGAGAAACCAAACTAACTGCTAAGACGAATTGGTATTTCTCATTCCATTTTACACACGATTCCACACTTACAACCTATTTGTTACTAGTTTTTATTACTAGTTTTATATATAGTTACTAGTTTTTTCTGGTGACCTGTAGTACAGGTTCTTACGAACTTATAGATACTTCAGGTACCAGTCTTTCACAGTGTTAGCATACTATATTTTTTGTTAAGAACATTGCGCATTAATATATTTATACTACCAGCCGCCACCCGCGGTTTTGCTCGGGTTACGGCGATAATTGTATGATTTAAATTTAGAACGTATTGAATTAATATAGTGAAACGAATCTCTACTACTATAAAGATCTAAAAGATGTTCAAAATGAGTTTTAAATGTGTATTCATAAATTCTATGATTTTGGTAGACACCAATCATTACTTTTGTACTTATTATCAGCATCATCAGTATCAACCAACCACCCTGTTACGAATTCCAACCTCTTCTAAATTAAAACGTCCATTCCTCATAATTTTTTTCAATCGCCACATTTACCTGTTGGCCCACTAAATGAGAGCTCGGGCATATTTTAACGATTGATAAATCATTACGATTGATAAATCGTATCGAGAGATTGATGCGGTGGCTGTGAAAGGTATGATTTGTGTGACGTAACAATGGAATGACGTCACAACGCCGCGGGTGTGGGGAAAATGTAGGTGATATTATACGCAGTATTTTGTGTGTCATTTTTCACCTTTGACGGTCTGATATAATGACACTATTTGGGGACTTTCACTTTAGGGTTCAGTTTTTAATAGGTAAACCAAACCTTTCGTGCAATTTTGGTGTCTTTTTATCACTAGGTAAGCGGAAAACTTTGCTTTTTCAGAACTAGTAATTCTAAGTTTCAGTTTAATTCGTTGTGAAAACGTCATATCGTGTAATGTGTACTTATTAAAAAGAGAACCAAATGATTTTAATAAATTTCATTAGAATTCCACATCGTTAAGTCTGAAAATTTCTGTGTAGGGGTGTCACTTACAAAAGAAAATGAACTGTTAAAAAGTTTTTTGTAGATCTTGACATCGGCGTTCTTAAAAAACAATATTATTATCTACGAGTTTCTAACTGCCCTATTAATAAAAATACGTCAAAAGATAAGCTGTGCTTAAACTATTGCCATCTCTTACCACTGGGTAATGACAAAAGAGAGAAGTGACACGGCTAACTTTAAACCATGACTAAATTTAAATTGCGTTTATTAATATGGCTGTAAATGTATTCGGTTCTGAAAAAACAATATTGCTATCCACTAGTTTCTAAATCAATGATAATCAAGCAGATCATCGAATACATTTAGGAAGCGTAGTGAAAACGTATTTAGTAACTGGATTATAAAACGGTAATGTATGACAAACTCACTTCTCTCCTCTTCTTTTTTAAGTTGACAAATTTTGTCGTTGTTTAATGATAGTCTTTTTGTATTAGTAGAGCAGTTTGTGAAGGGCCTATTCCCTACTAGGCTTTTATCTGCTGTGAAGCAGCATTGCTGTGTTTCGGTTTGAAGGGTGTGGGTGCCGCTGAAATTACTGACACGTGAGGCTGAACTTCTGTATGCCTCAAGTTGATGGCCGCAAGGCAGACCATCGTAATGCACGTTCCTGACGTGACCTACGAGGCATTCGTGACCTACGAGACATTGCTTTGTTAAGGCGATAGTTACCACATAACATCAATTATGCTTGTTCTATCAACTAGTTGTACAAAAAAATTGACTACTCGATAATTAAATTGTACTGGGCTTGTGCAACTCTAGTGACGGATCAGTTTTTATACCATTAGTGTATGTTTTGCTAATTAGACTTACTGCTCATTAGACCTTTTGCTCTGTTGGACATGCATTTAGCTATACTTAAACCTTTTGATCAGAAGGCAATGAAACAACCCCATAGCTCACCTGATGTTGAATTGATACGCTAACAAGGATTTACTCAGATATAACGTTTTCAGAGAGGTTTTGAATCCAGATACTGCCAGCCCTGGTGACAAGAAGGGCCTAGTAGGCAAGGCGCGGCGGATTCGTCCGGAAACGGTAGGGAATTCATTTCGGCGTAATAGGTTTCCTGCGAGCGCGTCCGGTCCCGTCCGGCGACCGGACGGCGCGCGTCCGGCACGCAACGGAACCACGATCCGGCGATATTGGATTTTAAATCTTGAATCTTGGATGCGGTAATTAGGAGGAAGAAAAGATTGTCAGATATATGAATTAGCCAAGGCTACGTGAGAAGAGTGCCAAGTGAAAAGTAGCCATTTCTATTAGCTATCATTATTTAACGAATAACAACTCCCTAAGACAACAACAGTAATAACAGTCCCTAAGAGTTATTCGTCGAGTGTGATTAGGATCCGATGGTGTAGCGGTCAGCGCAGCTCCAAGGGGAAGGTCACGGGTTCAGATCCCGCTCAGCAACGGGACGGGTCATCAACTTCTGGGACATCATAAAAATTCTTTATAATCATCAAAATGCCATGTGTGTGTCATGTATGTGAATGTTAAAATGTCGTTTGAAATCGTAGTGAGTAAAGCCTTAAGGGCCTACATGAGGTGAAACCGAAAATGTAAAGTAGCATTTTTTTTCGTTGTATGGACGAATCCATTTATTTTTTTTGTAAAATATTACAATTAAATGGTGTAAAAAAATTATGATTAGGATAGAAATTCTCCTCAACTCACAGGGTTCGATAAAATTGAACGCAAAGTTTGCCAAAAACTCTCAATTTTTTTTGGATTTGAAATGGTTTTTTTCCGTTGCTGTTAGAGCCATTGCAATGAAAGTTTTGTTCCCGTTTACCTTAATAAATACGTAAAAACCTGATGTTATTGCATTTTTCTTAGTTGCCGTAGTTTTTATAAAAAAATAAAATTTTCAAAAATATAAATAGATAGGTTTCTGTACTTACTTCTCAGTACAGCCCGAGCGGCCAAGAAGGTTGGACCTATGTCAAATTTCGTGACATGACATTTCATCTCTGACTACGTAAAATATACCCTAGATTAAATCATAGCTACTACTGGTACTATAAATTTGCCACAGTGTAACATAAAACAAACTGTCACAGTATAACGAAATGACATAAAACCATCTTCATCGTACATTATGATCGATAACCTGTATTCACATCATCATCAGCCTGTAGAAGTATATATTTTATGTAGCATATAACTTATCAAGTACATTCTAGGGCACGTTCCTATCGTGCGTGACCAGCGAAGCGCAATGCTTTTGTTAAATACCTCCATTTTTGTAGTTGCATAAGTAGCTATCTTCCTATCTACCCAGTGCTTTCCGTCATCATCATCAGTAAGTAGAAGTCCACTGCTAGATATAGACCTCCTTTATACATTTCCATGAAAAAACAATTTGCCGATTTCCCACGATCTTTAGAATGTCATCGGTCCATTAGGTGGAGGGGCGCTCTGGTTGCTTAGCACCGGTTATATTGTCGTAGCGACCCGCTTTTTGATTCTAAAGGCGTGTGTTCAAACCCCGTCATGCACAAATTAGTTTATCTGCCAAAAAACCTATGTGCACTATGTCAGTACACTCTAACGGTGAAGGAAAACAATAAATGAAACCAACGTGAAGTAGCAAAACTTTTGAGGCACATTCATAATCCACCACACCAGCTTTAATTTTCTATTGACATGACAAGAAGAAGACTCAAAAACTAGTAGCCGATTTTAGGCCTTTATAAAAATAGTGTCGATTTTGCAAAGAGTTTGGGAGCCCATTACAATGAAAAGGAAGTATATATATATATATATATTATGGACAATCTACACTACACTATCTAGCCCTAAACTAAGCAGAGTTAGTATTATGGGAACCAGATAGCTGATGTAATACTTAAATACATTTTGTTTGTAAATACATAGGTACTTGGAAAACAATATAACATCCAGATGGAGAACAAATATCTATGATCACCACACAAATATTTGTTCTCGGTGGGGATCGAACCCACGACCTATGGCGCAGAAGGCAGAGCTACTAATAAATGAGCTGAGAGCCCAGTCATAACAATAATATCATGGGTTTTGAGTATTTTTGATTGCCGTCTTTTAAATCTGGAGGTGCCTGTAATGTCCCGAATTCTGGAACTTTCTGTCAAAGGCTTCATGCACGGTGCGCTCAAATACCCAAATACCAAAATACATGTGCCTATTTCTATACACGCAGCAAGGAGTTTCCCAAGATTTTGCGTTTGACAGAACTTTGAAGAGTCAGTTGGGGTTGTCGAAACTCTTTGGTATACCTAATATTTTTAAATGCCGATAAAATACAATAATATAAGTCGAATAGACAGTGTTATTTCACAATGCTTCACTGATCTCCACCGCAATGAGCACCGAAGGCCTAAATGAGTGCAAAGCTTAAAGCCACCCATAAATAATTTCCATTTCAATTCATTTATGAATTGAAATGAAAATTATCTATGCATGTAATGTATTGTATTATGTATATCAGTTATCTAGCACCCATAACACAAGCTTTGCTTAGCTTGGGGCTAGATAATGTTGTGTGAATTGTCCAGCATTATTATTATTATTTATTTCCATAGGCATGAATTCTATGCACTAAGTTATACTTACTAGATTTACATACAGATCTGGAAGTATAACCTTTTAGATAAAAGAAAAATTTACTAAATTGGATCATAAAATTAAATGACGAAGGTATGCAGTAACAAACAATAAAACAAAACGGCTTAGCCGATTTTGATGAAATATTACTTTTCAGAAAAAAAAAGATTAAAAGGGAGAAGACGAAAGAGAAGAAAAAAGATAAGAATATTATTGTACAAAAAAAATTGCCCCCCTTGCCCCCCAGGACCCCCCTTTTTGTGAGTGCTACCGGATGCCGTCGAGATAGGGGGTTTTCGATTAAGGTTTCGTATAGAGGGTTTCTTCCTGAATTGAAAAAACAAAAAAAACACCCCCCTCTTGCCCCTTTTTTCACCCCCCCCTTTCGTATCTTCCAAGCGGAGTGACTTGCAAGACTTTTTTTTTGGGTCATGTAGGGAAGGTGAGATTATTTTGAAAGCAAAATAAATTTTGCCCCCCTCCCCCCTCTAGACCCCTTTATTATTTTTGACCCTTTTTTTCGAGTGGAGCATTGCGGCGAGCGAATGGGGAACAGTGCGGCGAGCAAAGCGAGCCGTACTGTGACCCCCCCCCCCCCCCCCCTAAGCCCCCCAGAACCCCCTCCTCCTGAACCCGGGGGGAGCGTCGCGGCGAGCGAAGCGAGCCGTGCTGTGACCCCCCCCTCAAGCCCCCAGAACCCCCTCCTCCTGAACCCGGGGGGAACGTTGCGGCGAGCGAAGCGAGCCGCCACGCGACCACGCCCACCCTACTGAAATTTAGAACCCCCTCCTACTGAAATTTAGGGTGTCTTAGGGGTGTGAAAAAATGTTCACTAGACTGAGTTCAAAATTCAAAATGGCGGCTGTGCCACTTCCGGTTTTGCAAAAATCGTCCGATTAAGGTCGTTCAAACGGTTCATTCGACTGAGGACTATGATTGGAGATTGAATTTTAGGTTTTTTAAGGTGTTTGATTGGATCTTCACTTGGTTTAGGGTTCCGCCCCTGTGGGAACGCATTGAGGACGCGAGCTGCTTGCAGCTCGCGATGCACGCGACCCGGTAGTCAACGTTTGGGTTCCTTCCAGCGGTTTCGACCCGTTAAGGGTTTTGGCTTGACGTACAATTTAGGGTTCCGTATAAGGTTTTGATTGGGGTTTTACTACATTGAGCAATTTGATTAAGTGTTCGACTTTTAGGGTTCCTTAGGACTTTGATTGGAGTTTCAACTACACTTAGGAGCTTGATAATGTTAACATTTTTAGGGTTCCTTAGGACTTTGATTGGGGTTTTACTACATTGAGGAACTTGATAAAATAAACAACTTTTAGGGTTCCTTAGGCCTTTAATTGGAATTTTACTTCACTTAGGACCTTGATTATGTAAACAATTTTAGGGTTCTTTAGGACTTTTATTGGGGTTTTACTACACTGAGGAACTTGATTCACTGATCGACTTTTAGGGTTACTTAGGACTTTCTTTACTACTTTTTGGGGTTTTACAAGTGCAAGTGTAATGTAAAACTGGGAGTAGCACACCGACACGCGAGCTGCTTGCAGCTCGCGCACACGAAAAAACTAGTTAAGGGGCTGACGTATGGAAAATTTTCATACAAACGGAATACCAAAATGATTTCTAATTTAGACAGATTTACACTATATTATTGTAATAATTGTATTTGCATAGTATTTATCTAGGTTCCTCAACAGTTTTTATTTCAAATTACTTACCTAAAATGAAATAAACACCAATCGCATTTTGCACATTTTTATGCTAAACTTATCAAGTTTTCTACCTATTGGTTTCGTACTAAAAACAACAATATCTTACGTGTTTTTTGTTAAGGAACCTAGTTTATATTGTCTAGTTACAGAATAACAATACTATGTAAAGAATACAAAAAGTTTTCAGTCATCATTTTTGGTATTACGGAACACGATCAAATTCATGGCATTTTCGAACGGCTACTATTGCTATCGCGCACGCACGGTGCGGGTGGCGGGGTGCAGGGGGAGGAAACGCTTGAAGCACACGGGACACTTCGGTTGTGTGTGTGAATCGCTCGGACTTCGGACTAGTTAAATACCTACACTGGCATAAAACATAATGCTTAGATATTTGATAATTGTTAGTTTAGGAAGGGTACTAAGTGAAGATGGGAAATACTAAGTACCTAGGTAGGTTGTAGGTTGGGTAAACGAAATTAAGGTGCAGCACTAGGTCAAAAAGTCTGCCGAAATTTCGAAAAAAGCCAACATTTCGACTAAAACAAATTATGAACCATTAATTTCTATACAGGGTGGAATTTTGTAATGCCACCTGGAGGGAAAGTACTCTTAATACTGCAGATAGAAAATTTTACTCAAAGGAAACATTCCTTTATTTTTGGATAGAAAGCAATTTCTAAAATTAAAAATAAAATAATTTTTAAATTAATTTTTTTTTTTGAAAGGAATAAATTTATTCTTTTAAAGAAATGAATTCGTTAAAAGAATAAATTTGTGTATCCAAGAGAATGGAGCCCATTTCAAGCAACTAATTTCAAGTAACTAGTTAGTTATCCATTTTTTGTAAATAATTAAATTAATTTAAGATTTCCTGGTTTTTCTTTCATTTAATTTATCATGTTTGTTAGAGAGATTTCATCCTTATAATTGACTAACGATCGAAGCAATAAAAGTACAAGGTATAATTTTTCTGATTTTAGCCGGTTCAATTCCCGGGTGTGAGAGAATTTTCGAAAAACTTTGAATGCAGTTTGCTTTCTATTCAAAAATAAAGGAATGTTTCCTGTGAGTAAAATTTTCTATCTGGAGTATTAAGAGTACTTTCCCTCCAGGTGGCATTACAAAATTCCACCCTGTATATGAAGTATTGATAAAAGGTCTAAGAAAAATTACAACAAATTATTTTTTTTCTTTATTTATTTGTAGTTCAAACAAAGCAGCCAAGTGCGAGTCGGACTCGCCCATGAAGGGTTCCGTAGCATCAATTAACATAATATAAAGGTTTTTGTAGTTCGTCGAAAGGTAAATTGCGGTTTACGATTTATGACGTATAAAAAAAAACTACTGACTTGATCTCGTTCAAACTAAATATCGTTGGAAGTTTACATAGTAATGTACAACATATATTTTTTTTGGATTTATCATTCTCTTATTTTAGAAGTTAGAGGGGGGGGGACCAACTTTTTTCTACTTTGGAAGTGTCTCTCGCGCAAACTATTCAGTTTAGAAAAAAAAGCAGCCAAGTGCGAGTCGGACTCGCCCATGAAGGGTTCCGTAGCACGACGAACTACAAAAACCTTTATATTATGTTACTTGATGTAACATAATAAGGTTCTTGTAGTTCGACGAAAGGTAAATTGCGGTTTACGGTTTATGACGTATAAAAAAAAAACTACTGACTAGATTTCGTTCAAACCAAAAATCGTTGGAAGTTTGCATAGTAATGTACAACATATATTTTTTTTAGTTTTATTATTCTCTTACTTTAGAAGTTAGAGGGGGGGGGGCCAACTTTTTTCCACTTTGGAAGTGTCTCTCGCGCAAACTATTCAGTTTAGAAAAAAACGATATTAGAAACCTCAACATCATTTTTAAAGACCTATTCATAGATACCCTACACGTATGGGTTGGATGAAAAAAAAATTTTTGAGTTTCAGTTTCAAGTATGGGGACCCCCGAAATTTATAGTTTTTTTTTTATTTTTATGTAAAAAACTTAATGCGGTTCACAGAATACATCTACTCGCCAAGTTTCATCAGTCTAGCTCTTACGGTATCGGAGAAAAATGGCTGTGACATACGGACGGACAGACAGACAGACAGACAGACAGACAGACAGACAGACATGACGAATCTATAAGGGTTCCGTTTTTGCCATTTGGCTACGGAACCCTAAAAAACGATATTAGAAACCTCAACATCATTTTTGAAGACCTATCCATAGATACCCCACACGTATGGGTTTGATGAAAAAAAAAATTTTGAGTTTCAGTTTCAAGTATGGGGACCCCCAAATTTATAGTTTTAGAAAAAAACGATATTAGAAACCTCAACATAATTTTTAAAGACCTATCCATAGATACCCCACACATATGGGTTTGATGAAAAAAAATTTTTTGAGTTTCAGTTTCAAGTATGGGGACCCCCAAAATTTATAGATTTTTTTCTATTTTTGTGTAAAAACCTTAATGCGGTTCACAGAATACATCTACTCACCAAGTTTCATCAGTCTAGCTTTTATGGTTTCGAAGAAAAATGGCTGTGACACGGCCGGACAGACAGACAGACAGACAGACATGACGAATCTATAAGGGTTCCGTTTTTGCCATTTGGCTACGGAACCCTAAAAACTGCTACCACTCAACGTCCGGTGGAAATATTGATAAAAGGACTGAGAAATACTTGAACAAAATAGTTTTTTTTTTATATAACTGGAGCTCAATAAACAGAGTACCGCTCAACGTCTGGTGGAAATATTGATAAAGACTTGGAAAAATTTCAGCAAAATATTTTTTTTCTTTATTTATCTGGATCTCAAAAAACCGACTACCGCTCAACGTCAGGTGGAAAGATTGATGAAAGGACTAAGAAAAATGGGCACAAAATATTTTTAGTCTTTATTTATCTGGGGCTTAAAAAAACTGCTACCACTCAACGTCAGGTGGAAATATTGATAAAAAGACTTGGAAAAATTTCAGCAAAATATTTTTTTTCTTTATTTATCTGAATCTCAAACAACCGACTACCGCTCAACGTCAGGTTATAATATTGAAAAAAGGACTAAGAAAAATGGCTACAAAATATTTTTATTCTTTATTTATCTGGGGCTTAAAAAAACTGATACCACTCAACGTCAGGTAGAAATATTGATAAAAAGACTTGTAAAAATTTGAACAACATATTTCTGTTTTATTTTTCTGGAGCTCAAGAAATAAACTACAGCTCAACGTCAGGTGGAAATATTGATAAAACGACTAAGAAATTAAAAAAAAAACTTTATTTATTTTGAGCTCAAAAAACTGCTACCACTCAACGTCCGGTGGAAATATTGATAAAAAGACTGAGAAATACTTTA
The DNA here is from genome assembly GCA_939531255.2 of Thera britannica. NCBI lineage: Eukaryota > Metazoa > Arthropoda > Insecta > Lepidoptera > Geometridae > Thera > Thera britannica. The sequence continues at coordinate 11,779,766 of OW618047.2, forward strand.
ACAAAATAGTTTTTCTTTATATAACTGGAGCTCAATAAACAGAGTACTGCTCAACGTCTGGTGGAAATATTGATAAAAAGACTTGGAAAAATTTCTGTAACATTCACTAGAAGTTGCTTCATGCAATCAAAATTGAGTTCTATATAGTAATTGTGATAAGACATAAATAATTTTTTTTTCAGTTTGTTTATAATCATTATACAACGTGAGTTTGAATTCATATGTTATCCCGAAAGGGGGATAAGCTACTCCTGAATGCCAACAGCATTAGTTCTATGACTTTTCTGAATCAGGACTTTTTCATTCAACAAATGGTGTGTAAAGTTTACGCCATGATTTTGCTTAAAAGCATGTTAGGCAACCCTATAACCAGCTGATTAGGTACTTGACCTCTGTTGAACTATGTCTTATTTGACACCCAAAATCTGCCATTGGCAAGTCAAAAAGCAATAAAAATGTATTACCGCCTCCTTTGAATCGTCATCCTAATTTTATAAAAATGGGGTCTGTTGGGTTCCGTATAATATTTTTCATGGAATTTATGTTCAAGTATTTATTTTGTTTATTTGTTGTATGATTCAGAACGAAGAGGATGTGATGCAATGCCTACACTCATTAAAAATTATTTTATTTACACATTGTAAAAAAACTAGTGGTAGGTACTTTCGTACCAAAACATATGTAAGACAAGTTTTATTTGTGTGATTGAGTGATAAACAACAAGTGCATTTTGCGACTACCTACTTTATGAAAATCTCCGACTTTGGCATTGCTTTAAGATATGATACGAGAAACTTAAATAAAGTACGTACAGAGTAGGTACCTATTTACTTTAATTTAATTCGAATCGAGAGCTTACGAAGTCATCATACACACGACTTACTTAACCCAATATTGGGTTAAGTAAGTATTTCATAATGTTTGTTTCGCCGTTTTTTATTTCAATGAAAACGGGACGGGACCCTAAAATTATTCGGCACTGTCAAACTTAGACAATTTGGTTAAATTGTCTAAGCTGTCAAAGGAAACCGAACTCGAAAATCTAAAAATAAACTTAGGCATTTCAGTTATTTTCAGTATTTCGTGGACTATTTCGTTGCGAGCGCATGTTGAAAAGTTAAACTCAGTGTACAAAAATCATTTAATTGTCGTAGGTATGGCCTACCTAAGTGCTTGTGAATAATGTGTGCAAAACCTACCTGTACCTAGTACTCGTAGTAGTACCTACCTATGTAGCTACCCGTCTTCAGAACAGAGTGCTTAAACCATGGAAAGCCAGTAAATTGATATGTACCTAGTTTGTAAGTTTTATTACTACTTACCTATTTACCAAATTAGCGCCGGCCCCGCCCAAGATGTAGGGTTTTCACACAAAATATTTTGTCAATTGATTATTTTTTTTGTATGGAAGATTTAGATTTCGTATTTCACAGAAATGTTTTCATAGCTTGTGCAAAACCATGGTCCCTATCACCACCTTTCGGGATAACATACGAATTCAAACTCACGTTGTATAAGTATCCACCTATAGTAGGTTAGCTTGGTACACTTTTTTCGCGAGTTTTGTGCGAAAGCCGAGGTCCATGTAATTGTAGGTCGATGTTCGCAATCGTTGGTTTTGCGAATGTAAATAAGCAGAATAAAAGCAACCTAATTGCTCAACGAATAAAGTATATTTTTAAATGCAGTCACATTATTAGACTTTCTGTACTTTGGTAAGTGAGCCGCTTTGCGTGTTTTTTATTGCTGTGTGTGTGTGATCGATGAGGTCTGGCGAACCACACCCCACCTGATGTTGAGCGGACCTCCACCCATGATCTTCAACTGTAACGTCATGACTGGTTTTGAACCCACGCCCCCCAACCGCTAGGCCGATGAGGTCTGGCGAACCACACCCCACCTGACGTAGAGCGGATACCCACCCATCATCTATTACTGTAACGTTATCACTGATTTTGAACCCGCACCCTCCAACCACTAGGCCAATGAGGTCAAGCAAACCACACCACACCTGATGTTGAGCGGACTCCCACCCATCATCCTCTACTGGAACGTCATCAACCACAACTCCATCGCTCCGCGCCGGGGTCAATGGCTCTCTCAACTCAACTCGGAGTCAATGGTTCTCTTTACTCTTCTTCAATTTGGTCCAGAACCCGCACAAACCCTACCTGATGAATAAACTCACTCGTATCATGTTAGAGAATTTCCTGGTGTCTTTTCTAAGTGCGTAAATAGCTACTCTGAAGGTTCTTTATCGGTTCAGGAATGTTGTTTTTTTTTTCACTTTATTCTTGCATTCAGAGCATGACCAATCCTTGCTTATTGAATACTAGAAAAGCGAAACAAGCAAGCAATAAGCTTAGAGGGTTAGTCAGGTAATGCAGCCACAAAAAATAAAAACATAAAATTGTAGGGTGCAAAAAGTCAACTCTCTTTGACCAGATTTGAACTCCCGCCCACCTCGTCCTCTCAGTGTGAATCCGCACGCCCTAGCCACTAGCCTATCTGACGCTTAGTAACGTTGACGAAAATAAGCAATGCATAAAAATCGTTAGCAGTGGCTGACGCACACGCACAAGCGCGGCACTATGGTTGGATTCACGTATAGAAGTAGCGCGTCACACGAGCGCCTGTGTGTGTATACTACTATTATATATTCTGTGGCGCCCGCATCAAATGAATAGAGATAGCTATATTCGGAGCAGTTTTTGCTCACGCCTCGAATTGAAGTTGCGAGCTGTGTACGTCGGCCCGTTAATATTTAGGCATCCGATTTCGGCGTCGCCTAGGTTTAGTGAAAACGGGTGTTAGTAACGTTGACGAAATTAGGCAATGCATAAAAATCGTTATCAGTGGCTGACGCACACGCACAAGCGCGGCACTATGGTTGGATTCACGTATAGAAGTAGCGCGTCACACGAGCGCCTGTGTGTGTATACTACTATTATATATTCCGTGGCGCCCGCATCAAATGAATAGAGATAGCTATATTCGGAGCAATTTTTGCCCGCGCCTCGAATTGAAGTTGCGAGCTGCGTCCGTCACCCTCTTAATATCTAAACTTAAACATTACGGTATTCTAAATCGCTCCATTGACTTATTACAATCGTACTTGACTGATAGAATCCTTAAAGTTGATGTGGGCGGTGAGAGATCTTTTGGGTCAGTTATTGACATAGGGGTGCCACAAGGTTCGATATTAGGTCCTTTCTTGTTTCTAGTGTACGTAAATGACCTTCCTTTTTTGGTTAAAAAACTATGTGAAACAGTACTATTTGCTGACGATACCTCATTAATTTTTAAAGTCGATAGATAGAAGGCTAATTACGATGACGTTAACGCATCTCTGTCGTAAATACTTAACTGGTTTAATAATCTTTTACTTAATGTTAAGAAAACTCATAAGTTTTATGAAAAAATATTTTTTGAGTGTCAGTTCTAAGTATAAAAATCATAATGCGGTTTACAGAATACATCTATTTACCAAGTTTCATCAGTACATATAGCTTTTACAGTTTTGTAAGTACCATACTTCAAGCAAATAAATTATTTCTTTTCATTTCATTTCATTTTTTTGAAAAAAAGTGACTGTGACATACGGATGGACAGACAGACAGACATGACGAATTTATAAGGGTTCCGTTTTTTACCTTTAAAAAATACAAGTGTTCATTCACCGACTACCGACATTTATGAACTTGCAACTCACTCTGGTTTTGCATAATATGAGGAAAATCTCTCTTGGTGGAAGGTTTCTTTTATTAAATCTGGGGCTATTTGCTTGTTATACTATATAAATTAGACTACTACTACTACACTACTATATAAGTTAGATTTAAAATGTAGCGTTCGTGGTAGTTTAAAAAATACCGCACAGCTTGCCATTGTTATCACCAATCCTGGATGAAAAATATGCAATGGAAACTCTGCGACGGGAATCAGCTAACATAACAATTGGGTTATATTTATTTACTGAATATCTGTCTGTGTTTTTGTCTAACGAAGCGTATTCTAGTCAACACATTGTAATGTCGTGACAAATGTCAGACCCAAGCACAGAATAAGTAATAGTTGGTATCAAATACATGAATTCACAGCTCAGGTCAGGCAACGCCATCTTTATTTTAAATTTTTCCAACTTTCCGGTCGTGTTTTGTTTTTAGACCAGCGTATAGCGGAGGCTTAATAAGTGAAACGCTGGCAAATATCCCTGTCACATTTAATAGCGTTTCATTGATCGCCACCGCAGAACGTTGAGGTTAGCGCAAGGCTTAAGCTGAAGCTGAAGCTTCAAAACAAAATCCATTTTCGAAATTTGATTTTCTAACTTTTCCTGACAGGAAAGCATTTAATTAAAACTTGTGTGACGCGTATTTTCATTTAGGCCTCGTCTTTACTAATTATTGATATTCAAATCATAATTGTAAGAAAGTCGAGAAAGGGAGCGTTGAGGTGCACTTAAAATCCTTTCACCACGCTTGGTTAGAAAGAAAAAGGCAGACGTTGTTTGAAAATCCATTACTATCGTGTTTATCGGACAAATAAATTACATAGTAAACTCATAATCTTTCGTGCATTTTAAAAATGGAACGGTGATACTCCGAAACAAGGCAACCAAGGAGGTAACTTAAATTTTGAACTGAGTTGCAAAACTCAACATTGTTTATTGAAAAAAAAACCAATGAACTTTTCAACCCGAGAAAAATTAGATGCGTTCGTTGTGTCATAATTTGATTTTGACAAAAGTAGTACTATTTCCATTTGACAGCTATACAGCTATCGCTGTCAAGTATCGAAGCTTATCGCCAGCATATCACCTTGATGTGGCCTTAACTTAAAACTAAACCGACTAGCGTCTTTTACACGCTGCTTCGCTTTGCTCTTCTCAGCTTGCTTTATAGCCCTTGGAATAAAGTAAGCTAAGCCAGAATAAAATAAATATGGCTGTTTAGTCCCAGAACTTCTTATTTGTAAGTTTTGTAGGTTTGAAGCTCATGGGTTTGGGAAATATTAAAAAACGCAGCTTTTCTCTTAACTTCGTGGTTGGATTGCAAGCCGTAAGTAGCATGGACAGTTTCGTTGAGGCATCCCGCTAGGATCTTCTCTAGGCCCTCTGTTGTATGTATGCTGTTGTTCTTTATGTGGCTCTTGCAGGTGCTAGTGACGCAGACGCCTCGCTCGAGGAGTCTTGTAATTGTAGATATAAAATAAGTACGTACGTAAGTATATAAGCGACTTCAAATAATGTTGGCGGTAAACTCGTCTGTGACTGTCATATTTGTAGCATGCAAAATAATGAGAACAATGGTTCATACTCTGAGTTTTTCTCTCTGATATCCATTGCTTGCCTCAATACTCTAAGAACAGGCGTTATTATGAGTAAATTCGGCAATTTCGTTTGATAGGCTTCGATCGTATAATACACTACATAATATCAATACTAGAAACCGTATCAAGTGTGAACTACGCTAGTTTAACGTATTATTATGAGTGTTTTGTGCTTTCAATGGCCTGGCCAAGGTTCGGGGACTTAGCGGTTGGAGCAATGACCTTTTGTCCAATTTGTCTCGTGTAGAAAGAATGAAAATTTATTAAAATTTATTATATATAATTTATTACATACATTGACAAACTTAATACTAAAATAAGCACAAAAAAAATATTGTAGCACAACTAATAGAGTAGGTACCTATCCTAGCACATTATAAAAAAAAACAACTGCGTCCCGCGCTAGGTACATGTTATGCCAGATAGGCCCTGACTCTGCTTTTTAGCTTTATCAGCATTTTTTGTAGTGTAAAGGCCTGCGCACATCTAGACGATGGCGATCAGCTGTAAACTCTGTTTATCTTTAGAACACGTCAAATAATCATCTACACATTACGACGCCATCTTTTTCTACCATCACGATGTGTCTCGTCGCCCGGTCTCAGTAGCTTATATTCAAGCGATAGTTTTCACCGTAATACCTACTGGATGACGGCTGACAGAGGGGAATGGAGGAAGAAGACATGTTGTGCCGACCCCACATACTCGTATATAAGATAATGGCAGGAAGAAGAAGACCTACTGGATAAAGCAAAACTTACTACGAATAAGCTAACTTCCAATCTAAATCGACTCGTAAACAGAAGAACGGGGTGAAAAATGCCCTCATGATAGAATTACTGACACGTGAGGCTGAATATCTGTATGCCTCAAATTGATGGACGCAGGGCAGTGCGTGTTGCACGTTCTTGACGTGCGTGACCTACAGGGCAATGATTGCACCATCAAACAAAAAATAGATCATCTGAAGCTAAAGTAAGAAGTTGTAAAAAAAGGGAGACTTAATCATTGATTTATCTCTACCTAATTACGTAAATGATGATGAACCGTCGGTCTTGTAAGAATTTTTCTTGCAAATACGAATACTTCACAGCATCCATGCGAAAAGCAGAAAATAAAAGCTATAGCAAAACGCTCGAGTAACTTGTCATGTAAACAACTTTCTACGCAAGCATAAAAGCAAAACAGCCATATCCGCGTCACCCAAACACACAAACAGTAAACAGCAAATAAAACAAACTCAAACACGTTACCGCGCACTCCTAAAACAAAACACAACTCATGAGCCAGTTTTGAAAAATAAATAAAAACATAACGCGATTTACGTTCAAGAGAGCGAAAAATAAAATAACACGGAGTAGGCGCGGTTTGGTGCCCTGGGGCTACGAGGCTGTAATTTCTCTAGATATTTTAATATTTTAAAGGCGCGATTCCACCAGGGTGCACTGTGCGACACTGCTGCACAGTGGCACAAGTATTTCTCTCGGTGCACAGTAAAGATTTACAAAATGAACACTCGTTCAAACGTCGTCGCATAGCACACACATTCTTCATTCTTGCTTTTGCTGCTGGAATGAAATGATAGAAAACATTTAAACATGTTCGTGTAATTGGTTCGTGGCAAAGGTCTTTGAGACGTCATAAGAGACAAGAAATTTACAGCTTTGCTTTCCTCACTGGTTTTTGAAAGATCTCTTTTACAAAATTATATTAATAATGTGTTTGATGAAGCTTTTTTAAAGTGTCTATTTATCTAAGGGGTATAATGGTAGGTATAGCTGGTTTTAGCAATCGAGCCGAAGGAAGAAGAAGACTAAGTTATTAAAGTCACGCGCACTTGTGTTAGAGGCAAACACATGTAAGCAGCACTATTAATTATTCTGTGCCGGTAGCACAAATTGTTACTAAAACAAAATATGTTTCACAATTTGCAAGATTATGATGGAATCGCACCTTAAAGACGCCCGCTGGCTACGGCGTAGCGGCGTAGCTGTGTTGCTACGTAGTCGCGCACCGGAATTGCTGTGATGTGATTTTGTCAACATTACAAATTGTTATAGCTGGCATTATTGCAAGGTTTTATTTTACGACTCTCCCATTTAAAATTGAATTTTAGTACATAGTAAAAAGAAAATGAATAAAATTATGCTCAAAAACTTGAAATTAAAATTGTATGTTATAAACGGTCAGATTATGTGAACATTGTGTCAAAAATATCACAACATTTTCAATTTTTGGTATGGTCTGTTCAAGATGGGTAATCAGAGGCACGTCCAAACACATCTCTTTTATTATTAATTAATCATAAATACTATTAATTCAAAGTAGGTATAACATAAATTAAATCACTTCACCAGTAGGCGTCAAATATTGTTCCTACATAATAAACATGCGTAACACACGTAGCGAATGAGTGTCGGTACAAGTTGTAAGTGCTTGTACACGCTCCATTATATTCGAGGATCGTTGGCCTTTGATTTCACGCCGTACAGTGACGCGGGTTTTGGCGGAAAAAATATTAAAGTGGCTACTTTTCTAGCTAAATAATTATACAGATCTTGTAATAAGAGATTTGGCAACGAATCATATTAAACATCATCATCATCAGTCTAAGGAAACAAGGCAATATATTTCTATGTTTCTAATATGTTTTATTTACACAAAGAAACCTACAATTAAACAAATATTTACAAAATGTACACATACACAAGAAGCAGTTGAGCTATCTGCAGACCGTTACAAATAATCTAGAGATAGCTCAAATGATCCAAATCAGTGCCAGACGGAAGCCCCAAAACGCCACGCTAAATAGCAATGCTATAAATGTATTGAATATTGAGGTTTTCAAATCTAGAAAACAGGGAACCAGGTTCATATTTACGTCAATAAACGTGCCTTGTCTAAACAGTTCCAACAACACACAGTAAATAAAAAGCAGCAACGATCGAGCGAAGCGAACGCGCGCCAAAACTGCAAAGTAACATCAACATTATTCACAACAAAATTCATCGTAGCGAGTTAAAGCCAGATATTAATCTCTCCGCAGCATCCGAGCGCTGGATTCGCCATTTTGCGCCTAAATATGATAAACTTTCCCCCGAATTTCTTACTCTTACCCCCCTTTCTTACCCCCCTTGGGGGGTGATCACCCCGTCTTACGGCCCTGCTTTTAAACTAAGCTCGTTAATTAATTACAGCCAAGTCGAGGGTAGGTTATATAGCGCTATGTGCCAATTTAATATTGCACCGAGTGTCGCAATGTTGGCTGAGCGCGACACAATGGAACCTTTCTGCAAATTAAAAAAATATAAATGGAACTTATTTTATAAATACTTTTTCCTACGAGCTCACAAATAAAATATTACTAAGGAATTGGACCATCGACTTTTGGTATAAAAATCTCAAAATTTGATAGAAGCGATCTTATTAGAAATTGTTACAAGAAAGTAGCATAGAATACAAATTGTCAACCTTAAAGCCAGGCCACATTGAGCCTTCATATCACACAGCTATAACTCCTGAGTTAGCTACCTAGTTAATAGATCGCTGAGTTATTGCCTTGATGTGGTCGAGCCTTTACAGTTACAGTACACTGGTTCACTGTAATCACATTGTAATTTTTTTTTAAGTTTGTCATACGACAAGTTGATGAATATTCGCTGAAGTTTTTTGATGGAGTCTTAAGGGGATTAAACACAACTAAATCAATTTCTTGTTGCTTCTTTGTCTAGCCCCGCACTGTCATAACCAGGCCTAAACCCAACCCTAAGCACTAAATCATAAAATTACCCACAATAATATTAATTACAAAATCACGGGCCTAACACTAAGGACACTTCCTCGCTTCTATAATTAATTGCTACTAAATTCGCCCCAATTTGAATCCGGTTACGAAGTCCGCTAAGAAACTTACGAGGTACATAAGACTTAAGGGCAGGGCCGGCCGGAAGGAGGGTAAAATGGCGGCGAGGGCGCGACCCTCGGGGGTGGGGGGTAGGGGGCGGAAGGACGTGAGATTTACTCTAAGTAATTGCAGTAATAAACACGAGAATATATCACGTCGGGGTAATGAGAGGAAGCGCCGAAATTGCCGGCGTAAATAGCGTGTGTGTGATAAGCTAATTTTTTTGTTGAAGATTCTCTTCCCTTGTTTCTCGCTTTCCTCGCTTAAATTGAATGCACTCAAACAAAACAGATAAACTGGAAATTGATGGCTTGTTAGAACCCTTTATCCAAATGAGAGATTTTGTTTTATTTTCGTCGAAATTAACGTTTTAATAAAAACCCAGGTCAAAATAATGCAAATTAAAATTGTAAAGATAGTTTTCTAATAGATTTTGAACCTTAGAAAGTAGCAAATTAATACACGCTGGCAAATAAAAGTAGCAAATACATCCTTACATGCCTTTATTTTTATATTTAATGTGAATTGATTTTTCCCATATTTTCAGCAACCAATATACCCAACTACTCCTTGGGCCTGTAACGATAACTCCTAGCAACAAAACAGGCTACATAAGAAGCAAGCGTTAATTATTCCACCGAGACAAGAAAGGGGCGCCCCATTTCCAATATTTATGTGTTGCCGATGACTTTGCGAAAATATCGAAGGCTTTTTAAAACGGAGAAAGGGCAAGAAAGGCCGGGAAACCGGGCTTTCTTAATGCACAAACAAGTCGAGCTACTCACCTGCCTTAGTTGATTTATTGAAGGCTTTGTTCGCGGCTCGTTACAACCTTGTTGTTGCGCTTTTAATTTATTTCCGAGGAAATTTTGCGAAATATGTAGTACCAGGTGTTTTTGTCTACCGGTATGGTAATATATACCATACTATAGGTTTGACTATGCAGCCTATACATTGTCCGGTAGCGCTGTAAAAATCGTCAGACGATCACCAGCATTTTGTCCATTCGAAAAAAAATATATAAAAAAAAGGTCAGCTTGAAACCAAACTGTTACAAAATTGTGTCCAGTGAAAGGTACCCAGACAGCATAATGCAATCTTCAATACAATCTCTGTAAACGTTTCCTAGAAATGCAAGTCCAAATGCTTTGGCTACTAGAAGCAAATAACTTGTAACTTATTGTCAACGATTTATGTGCTCGCAGTTAGTTTCAAGATTGGAAGATCTCGAGAACTTTTCCACTCTCTCCTTGATCAGAGATCACGAACATTTTTCGTAAATCAAATATTGAGGGCGTAGATTCTTGTTTCCGAACTCTGTCTGTGACATTGTGTCAACAAGATCTGATACGAAGCGGTCGTCAACATTTTGGTCGACAGCTGCAACAAGTCTACAGTTTCCCAAAGACTACAAGCCTTACGTAGTCAACAACAGACGCGGCCTAACGTGTTCGTCCCCATTTTGTTCTAAATTCGACGAGGCGTTAGGTCTACGGAATGAGCCGTGAATGAATTCGAATTGGCGTCGCCGCAAACGGACTTGGCGATTGTCGACACCACGATTCATTGGCGATTCAACAGCGCGCTTGCAAATTTACTCACAACTGTATATTTGAGGCTGAGGCCAATCTGCGGACTTGGGAAGCGGATGCCAGTTTGATTAGGATGGTTTTGGAATACTAAGTTAAAGTTAAATTTAGGTAACGATTTTTTTTTATCCATTCTCTGAACTAATACCCATATGGATACCCAGTCATACCCATAGTCATATCCATATAGGACACTAACTGTTATTATAGCTGACATATTAATCTATATACAAAAACTTGCACTTAGTACTGAAATAGCTACAGCATTTTTTTAATTGACAGTCAATACAAAAAACATACACGAATCCCAACAAGAACAAAACTTGGATCCCGCCCGCCCAAGACGCGGCCAGGGCGGAAGAACATTTGCATATGCAGACGCTGTTAGCATAACAAAGCGCGGCACTCGCTGCCGATATTTATGCGCGGCCATTGATTGGCCGTCGCATTGTGCGCTCGATTGCCTGCATGTTGCATGCATTGGTAATGTCGAGACGAGTTCTAATTTCAAATCATTTATGGAATGTTAGAGCTGGCTGTTGGAATGGTATTTTGAAATCTATGTGCAGAAGTGTTCTAATTTCAAATTATTCATGATATACATACTGCCTGTGCTTGTTTAGATTGGATGTATAATGTAGTATGTAAGACGAATTCTAATTTTATCATGCATATTATTCGAATGGCAACAAAACAATTGGTGTAATATGATTTTAATTTATAAAAATGGTTTCAATAAACATACTACTGACGTGAACGTAACGAACTTAAAAGATTATTCACTTTGCATTTATAGACCTGATCCTTATGATTTAAAACAAAAAAATATTATGGCAACTTTAAAAGCTTCCAAACCAAATAAACCTCTTTTTTTTCGATTGAAGAGGTCTAAATTGTGATGTTGCTGATTCAAATCTGAATAATAAAACCCCAAAAAGCAAACAAAGTTAAATAAAAGTAAACAAAATTATACACCATCAAAAATGTATAATAAAATAACAGTGTATATAATTCAATATCCCCCACCAGACAAGCGATATCATAACCCATGTCCACATTAAACCAACATGCAAAATTATATTATGTTACTGGCAATGTGTGGTTTTTAGGTATTATGCAGAATGCCTACGTAATTCTAACTGCAGAGAGATTAAGCGCAGCTTGTTAACTGTTTATTGCAGCAGGTGCCTTTTTTGGTCATAGTAAATTTACATATTTTGTATTCGTATTGGCATAATTTTTTCATGACTCGAGTTTTCTTGGGACTAGCACTTACAACCAAAATTAAGCCTTTCAATATATTAGAATTAAATGTCCAGTAAATACTTTTTTTGATACAATTAGCTGATTGAACAGAATATGGACCACCTAATATTATTTATTAACAACGCACAAATAATATAATGCATAAATATAGATTTTAGATTTTTTATACAGTTGGGCAATTTATAAATTGACCGTTTTTTTATATGAAAGGTGACATACCCAGTGATAGGCAGCGATCACCAACCCTTCCTTCCTCATCAGTCATGGCGGCTAAGCGACTATTCAAATTGCCGGCCGATGACGCTGCTTTCACGACCCCTGCCTTGTCTGTGGCCGCATGACATAGATTAGGTAGAGGAAGATGTTAAACTACCCTCAAGATTTCGTAGTTTGAAATATTTTATTGACCGGATACTAAGGTTTTAAACATTAAAAATTATTACAAAATATTGTTTATTAATTATGAATTTTATGGTTGTTATTTGGCATACTTGCCTACTTATTTTTGAATGAGTGTTAAATGAGGTTAAATGAGCTAGTAAAGGTCTAAGCCCAGGAGGGATAAATTTAAGACTATACGTCTAATCTAATCTAAACTAATCTAAAAACTAAACGTATAAGACTAATACGTCATCGGTTGATGTAACCGATGACGTATTTAGATGGTAGGCAAAAACGCATCTCTTGCACATAGTGTCCCATCTGTGCCGCCATCAACTCTTAATATTGACCTCCAGCATTACGCAGCAGGGACATACTTTTTACGTCATTAGACATCGTCGGATCAGAAGCTTGCGGTAGAATCGATTATGAACAGGGGTGATGTTCATAATCGTCTCTACTTACTGACTTCGTGGGGTTGTGCCTTATATTCATACTCTTATTTTTAATCGATTAAATTATTCACTTGAAAGACTTTCTGATTATGACTGATATTACTACTACTACTTAGTTTATTGCGATTTTTCAAACTTAGGTAGTAACTTGAAGAGATGCTCGAAGTTGAACCTCCATTGTTTAATAGTCTATGTAACCATATTCATTTCATCATATCATCTAGAGACCACACTTCCATATAAAATTAATTTACTCCGCTGCAAAAAATAACTAAAGGAAAACAAAATGAATTCGGATTGAATCATACAAAATGTAACTACAGTGCGTAAACAGCGGCACTCACACAGCCGTAGCCAGCCGTCATTGAACGCGGCGCTGAAACTCGCCAATAACATTCATTTCGAAATTAAACACATCTACCTGCGTGTTTACCATCACGAAATCACTAAACTGAATAAAACAGTGAGAAATCGGACGGCGTAAATTCGTATTCGGCGAATATCAATTTGGCAGAGGGCGACGGCAACTCGATAAATAAAAAATATATAAAATACAGTACGCAACGTGAAAGCGGTGAATGGCACTTGTGAAAAATGGACTTGCCGCTCTTCCAGGGAAGCAATCATTCAAACTGCCTGTTGTCTGTTTGCGCCTCTGCTCTTTTTCGTCCAATATTTTTGTTTTGCTATTTTTTTGGCGATGTCATCCGCAGAGTTCAGGTGTGGGGGACACGTGGTGCAGACAAAGAAAACAAATATTAATAACTGGCATTTTTTAAAGTCCTCGCTTATTGTTGTCAATATTTCGTAAATGATTAGAGTATGACGCGGCGTTTTTTGCTATTCCGGTAGGCATTGTCGGGTGGGTGGGGCCTTAACGTTGCAAAATTTTGTGTTTTGCTTGTTTATTTATCGTTAATGGACAGGTTGTATAGATATACTTAAGAATTTAAAGAGTAAAATGTAATGTATACGTGAAATAAACATCAGCAAACTCATTTAAACAGTACATAATATAAATTCAATTGAATCTCTAGATCGCATTCAATGGCGTGCTGGTAGCTCAACTCTTTTATGTGAGCCTTCTTGTTCACTTTAGCGTTCTGCAATGTTGACCAGTGAAATGCTTTCATTATGACAGTGATATTTGACAACATTTTACACACACACAGCTTTCACATACTTACACAAACCACAGCTTTTAAAAACTATGTAAATACATACCAGACTTAAAATTGTAACATACAACCAATAACGGATTTACATTTTATTTTCGATGGGGATCGAACCCACGGCCTATGGTGCAGAAGGTAGGGCTACTGCCAACTGAGCCGTGGCGCCTGTCAAATAATATGAGTATTTATATGTATTACCTTTAGACATTTAATTATTTTGTCATTAGAATGTTTTGTCGATACGTTTTTGTTCACCATAATTAGCGACTTGTCTGGCTGCTGTAGGAAATTAATTAGTCCAGTTACATGGTTTCATGTATTGTGTGTATTTAAGCTTTATATTTTTTATTTGCAATATATTTTAACTTTTATGAGGGTATTTTTGTTTTAAATAAAAGACGCGGATACAAAATATCATAATGTTATAATATAAAAATACATATTTTCTATACATTGCTCCCAAGCCTTAACATCATCAACCTATTGCTGTCCACTGCTAGACATAGGTCTCTCCCATGGCTCCCTACTGAGCCCGGTCTTTGGATCTTCCATCCATTCATCCATCCAGTCGCTCTATCTAGGCTGAGGTCGTCCACTACGTGTAAGAAGTACGCCTAAACGCGGTCTCCAATCTAGAACTCGTCGCTCATAAGCCTATGCTTAGAAAAATGAAAAGTTAATCTTTGCCCATAATAGAGGTTTTGGGGCGGCCTTAAAATTTTACCACCAGAATTGAATTCTATAAATAAATAAACAAAATAAATATTGTAGACAATCCACACAACACTATCTAGCCCCAAATTAAGCCGAGCTTGTGCTATGGGAAACAGTATAAATAAATAAATAAAAATTAAAAATATTAAGGACCCCTCTTTGGTAAAGGCCTCCTCCAGATTCTTCCAGATGTTCCGGTCCAGAGGACATGGGAACCAGATAGCTGATAAAATACTTATATACTTTTCTTATGTAAATACATACTTAGAATACAATATAATATAACACCCAGACGGAGAACAAACATCTGCGTTCACCACACAAATATTTGCTCTCGGCGGGGATCGAACCCACGACCTACGGCGCAGAAGGCACAGCTACTACCAACTGAGCTGAGAGGCCAGTCGACTCTTCCAACATAGTTTCTCATCCTCCCAGTCAGTCTCTTCACCTCGAGCTCGCATTTAACCCGAATTCCAGCAAACTGCATAATTCCCGCCTCTAATGAGAGGCGAGCGGCGTTCGTCTAATTAGCGCGTGGTAAGACGCTCAACAGACACCATTCGTCACATTTTCTTTGGGATAAATGTACAGAGGCATTTCTTACTGTAAGAAAGTAAGAAAAGAGAAATTTACTCTTACTCAGAGTAAGCTGTTCTTACTAAGTGCAGAAGCTTCCCTCTTGCAGAGAGGGTCGTGGTCAACATCCCAGATTCTGGTTTGTCTTACAATTTTCCATTACTCCGCTCGTGCTGCTGTTTTTCTGAAGCATTCGTAGAGAGGAATATCAATGGCATAGCCTAGATTTGGTCCATCTTTATAAAGAACAGCGTAGGTTAGCAGTTCCCTAACGGCACCTCTACTACTCATATAGTAAGACTATTGTATTATTTCTAATTTATTGTGATTATTGTCCTGACATTTTGTTTTATATTTTACTATTGACATTGTTCCCCTAAGTTAATAATCAATAAATATCAATAATCAATAAAAATCAATCCCCCAAGTTTTGACCAAAATTTTTATTCTTTATTTTATTTTCTGTCTCTAATATCTTAAATGAATGTTATCGGTGTCAACCGTCTTAATTAAAGAAAATCAATAAATACAAACTCAAATTGTAAGTTTGAATTAGATAGATTTAATATTTGTTGAGCTATAGTTTTACAAACCCAATATTATGACTTTGCAGAACATTGATCAACTCAGTCAATTGGTTAGGAATCACTTAGAAGCTCTTTGAATAAAATGTGGTTTACCTCAGTTTAGCTTATTTCATTTTTAAAAACAAACAACAGGCGATATAAACTTATACTTTTTAAACATTTCGGGTCTGATATATTTTTGTGGAACCCACTCGAACAATGAACAGTATAAAAAGAACTCATACTTTTTTTGAGTAACTATTTGGTTCCCCTACGCTTCTTGCGTTCGCCTGAGGAGTGCCGGAGTGCACCGCTCACCTAATGAAGTGTTCGTTTGACACGCGTCTTCGTTAGCAGACCACTTCATTGCACGCTTGTGTTCAACTGACAGCTCTGGGTTTACCACTAAAGGTCTAACATAGGTAGGTACTAACATATGACCCTAAAGATCAGTTTCAACCAGTAGATGGAACGATAGAAAATTTTAGCTTATTGTACTTTTCATTTTTTAAACCTATGGACCCTATTTTAAACCTATTCGTCGGACAAAAAATTACAGTCTTTGTTTTTGAAGAGCATGAAAAAGAGATGAATATCAACTATATACATATAAGAATGTGTCCATATAACGATCCGCTGCCCTGCCTCCATCAACTTGAGGCATACAGATGTTCAGCCTCACGTGCCAGTAAGTTCACCGGTACCCACACCCTTCCAAACAAAACACAGCAATGATTCACGGCAGAAAAGGTATGGTGGTAGTATTTCCCCGGACGAGCCCTTCACAAAAGGCTCTACTACTAGACTTGTATGTGTTGGCCTTGTCTTGAAGTTGACTTCTTTCGCCTGATGTTCATTGATATGATAGTTGTAATATTACACTTTATTATTAAACGCAAGAAAATCCCTAAACCTATCGTAGACGACAAGGAAAAACGGAAAAAAAGATTTTTCTACTGTATCGGATATGAAAGAAATAATTATAGGCGTAAGGTCGTATTTCCCGTGATTACTGACGGCAATAACAGCGTGTACCGGATCAACAGCGAAGATAAAAAACGTAAGACGTGGACAATCCTTTTTGCTGAAAATTGAATAGTTGGATTACGTGACCTAGCGGGGGAAGTAGGGCTGGCACTTACTTATCATTGAGTCTAAAAAGTTCGTATCTTACAATCCATTTTTTTCTTTTTTTATCGTTATGATGGTAGTCTTCTTCTTCTCATCATGTCACTGGTTGTTTTGAAATAGTATGGTAATAGGATTAGAGGTGCCTCTCAAAGAGGCTTCTTTACACTGAGATGCAGAGAGAGAGAAAAAAAAATCTACTTAACAAATATAGATCTTGTTATCCGACAATAAATAAAATGAAAAGGGTTTGGGGCACTGTGGGGTACCACATGCAAACCTATCCACCCCGTGAGAATCACACCCGCACCTACTGCATTACATGTTGTTAGGCGCCAGGTGCACCACGGAGGTCTTAATTTTACGTTAGCCAAGCGCTCTATGGTCGATTAGAAATAGATGAAGATTTTGACGTTTCCCAGGTGCTCTATGATCGAATTTTTAAAGAAGGTTAGTGATGCGAGCATTGTCACGTTGCTACTATCACGATGTCTTTCTTCTAGTACTTTCTACCATATACCTACCTAGTGAGGTTCCTACCTTCCTAGAATAGACAGGATCCTATCTACATGCATAGTTTGCCTGCCAGCGGCCTCAGTCAGCAGAGCGTCAAGAGGGCGTGGGTTCGATGCCGTGTGTCCTGCTTTCTAAGGCCGTGACATGAGTACCTAGCAGAGTTGTGGGTTCCCTCGACAAAGAAATAACAAGTGTTCAATCAATAATTATAATGAGATCAGATCACTAGCAAACACAATCATACAACACGACAGGGGGAGACTTATCGAACTAAACCTTTTCTAGCGAGAGCGAATATCGCGGGTCAACCATACCAGATACCAGGTCCACGCTGCACGTCTTCCAGCATGCTACGGCAAGGAAGCGGAGCGGAGGCTGCCCGACTTTCGGGAGGCGGCGGCAACAAATCACCTTCCGGAGATCAGCTCGGCCTGCGTCTATGCAAGGCCCCAAGATGGCTGCTCGGAGCTGCTGCTTGCGAACACGTCCTCCCGCTGCGATGGCTTGGCCCAAAGAGAACGACGCTGCCTCATTCAATGAGCAGGGTCGCGATATATTCCCGTCTGTTGTCTCGCTTGCTCTCTCGGCCGAGGCAGGCCGGATTCGTCCGATTGTCATCCCAACTGTCAGTGTCATCGATTGCGCAGCCAATCAAGGCCGTAGCTGCGTCTGCTGTTGCAAAACGGTTGCGGATCCTCCAATGAAACGCCCGCGCTGCTAACCGCCATTCGACTTCTTAGGACGCTACCTTCCGGCGCCGCCAACCGCATCCGCGACGACAACTTACTAAAACTACAATGCTTGCCATATATTAAACTAAAATATGTACCATTACATTACCCGGTCAGCAAGAGAACAAAAAAGAAACAGAAAAGAAAAAAAACAATTAAAGCTCACTGAAACTTAATCTGAATTACCCAGGCATGCAATGTTACTGCACAAAACTTAACTAAAATAAAAATGAATACAAAGCAACGGTGTGTGTGGATTGCCACCCTGAACCAAAATTTACATTATTAGAGTAAAACATCATCAATTCAAAACATTATCTTGTTCCAAACCAACCGCAGTTAAAGCTATCCTATCGAACAAGTAACAATAACAAAACATTATTCCAGATTACTAAAATCTTAACTCCATAAACTTACAATGTTAATGAGGTGAGACTATCCAACAACACATCTTAACTAAATAATATTGCCACGAGGCACAATGTAAGGTAAGGGCGTCAATGCTTACAAAAAGAGTATCTTATAATATAAACACTATGTACACATAACAACATTTTTCCTCTTAAATTATTTTTTAAGAAAGACAACACGCTCAGTATCTAACTGAAGACTAGACAGACTACTACCAAAATCTAGACCTACAAATATAAACAACTAAGTCTCAACTTATCACAAAGTTATCCAAAAATAGCTTCAATAACAATTACAAGTCTCAAACCAAAGAATCTAAACGTAACTCTAAGCTACAACATAAACGAACAACGCCATCTATTGGCTTTTTAACAATACCAAGCTCTGAGAACCAAAATATTCAACTAGTACGAGAAAATCACAGACAGCGCCATCTCTTGGCAGAGCGGATTTAACAAACATCGACCAAAAAGGTTTATTGCAAATGTTCCACGATAAAGGAACTGGCTTTTACAATACAAATTCTTACTTACTAGGCATCTTAATTAATACAGCATTAAGGCCCTTACACAAGCTATAAACTTTACCACGATATAATTCAATATCCAATTACGAAAAGGGAAAATTACCAGACCGAATTTTCACACAAAAAGGATGCAAGTTACAGAGTTTCATAAAAACCACTGTAAACGCAGTACATTTTTAAGCAAAATGCACGCGAAATTACTACAACAATGACATAATGATTTTGTGATGCTATTTCACTAACTATAACAAAAAAAAAAACGTAAATAGAGAAGAGACCACGAGTATCTCACCATCTAGTCTGGGAGAACCCGGAAACAAAGTGCCCATTTTAGATCAAACGGCACACCAAGGAAAAATAGGTAGGATACTAATAAATATACTACGTAAACAATATTCGTCTAAACTGAATCAACTTTCATTCATCTCTTTTGCTGCCACTATCATACTTTTCTAACAAACCATACAATACATACATTTTTACATATATTTATATCAGACATTCCTTATAGAAAGAGCACCACAAAACAATACACATCACAACGGTATGACAACTACACAGCATTTGAACCTAGGCTTGACTACACCTCACTCCCCCACTAAAACAATAATGTACAATTTATTTACAGTTAAAAAAATAAACATTATTTACAAAAAATTACAAAAATTTACAGCGTGAAGAGTACAGGAAACGAAAATATCTACAAAACTGTCGAAGAAGACACCGCTATATACAAAACGATTAGAAAGAAGTGAAGAAATACGGAACCAGGCGGAACCCTTTAAATAAAGTAGGAAAGGGGGTGGGTAAAGGACCCTGGGTCACCTTTTCGTTTAACGATGGCCGGTCCCGGTATAGCCAGAAGGACTAATCGGATTGCAAGGGTGGTGACCCCGCCACAAACTGAACTTTCTACTCTTAATCTCAATAACTCTGTATTTAATCTCCTTTTCCATTACTGCTATAAAAAATTACGCCTTAGTCAATACTGCTATAAAAAATTACGCCTTAGTCATTACTGCTATAAAAAATTACGCCTTAACCATCACTGCAAACAACCAATGCTTAGAACCATCTAGGCCTTAGGCTTTTTACACGAATTACCTAATGCAAGTACAAAATACAACTTTGTAACATAATCCCAACACAAAGCTTAAAATAAAAACTAAAAAAAAGGTTTAATCAAGCCAGGTTCAAAGCTAACATACAAATATATGTACTGAGCCACACTAGAAAGGGTCTAATCTTTAAAGATATCGCTCACATGATAGATGCCTACTGGCGACTTATCCAGGTTTCCAAGCTCGTAAGTATTTACAGACTTAACTTTCAGGACGATAGACTTAACAAAACGCGGAGCTAGTTTGTTACTAAAGAACTTGGAAGCGTCAGATTGAAAGTGAGCTCTACGCCAGACCACGTCTCCTTCTTTATAATGTGTGGTGTGACGCCTTAAATTATACCTAGCAGCATTCTTCTGATAAGCCTTGAGAAGATGATGCTGGACTTGATCAAAAATTACTGACAATTCCTTCAATTTAGTGGTGTAGGAACTCAAGTCATTCTTATCAATATCTTGAACATCATCATAATCTTTCAAGTTATGAAATCTACCATCCAAAACAAGTTCTCTACCATGCATAACAAAATGAGGTGTAAAACCATGAACTGCACTAACATGAGAATTTAAGGCTGTTTGTACTTTCCTCAAATTTTTGGTCCAACCGCGGTGATCAGACTCACAATACGACGCGATTGCTGTTTCAATAGTTCTATTATAGCGCTCTATGGTGTTATTTTGTGGAAAGTACACACAATTCCTAAATACTTTTGGTACATTATATTTCTTAAGCAAGGACTCAAATTCCTTCGAAATGAACTGACTACCATTATCTGAAATTATACAATGTGGCACACCATACCGCAAAAATACCTCTTCCTCTAAGAATTTTACAATAGTTTTAGAAGTTGCTTGTTTAAGAGGGTTAAGCCATACATACTTAGAAAAAATATCTACCACAGTCAGTAAATGAACATGACCCGAATAACTTCTAGGCAGAGGGCCGACTAGATCTATTGACAGAACCTGCATGGGTGCAGTAACCTTCTTTTGGCACAGCATTTTTCCCGATGGAGGATCCGTCCTGACCTTATAAGCCTTGCAAGTATTACAATTTCTAACAATATCTCTAATCGATTTCAACATGTTAGGCCAATAAAAAGTGAGGGCTATTGGGCGCCAAATGTCACGTTGCTACTATCACGATGTCTTTCTTCTAGTACTTTCTACCATATACCTACCTAGTGAGGTTCCTACCTTCCTAGAATAGACAGGATCCTATCTACATGCATAGTTTGCCTGCCAGCGGCCTCAGTCAGCAGAGCGTCAAGAGGGCGTGGGTTCGATGCCGTGTGTCCTGCTTTCTAAGGCCGTGACATGAGTACCTAGCAGAGTTGTGGGTTCCCTCGACAAAGAAATAACAAGTGTTCAATCAATAATTATAATGAGATCAGATCACTAGCAAACACAATCATACAACACGACAGGGGGAGACTTATTGAAACTAAAATCGCCAAATTCGTGGATGTCATTATAATACCAAACGATATCGAGTTCTCCACCAGAATACAACCGATGCAGCCAAAGCCAGGGGTCCCGCGAGCTATCATCACAAAATTCAAAATTCGAGAGACGAAAGACAAAATACTCGCGGGCTTCCGCCGCTTTCGCGGTATCACCCGTAATGACATTGGAATGCAGGGAACTGAACCAATCTTTTTAAATGAACACTTGACGTTAGATAACAAAAATTTGTATAAAAAGTGTCGGGAATTGGCTATCTCAAAGTCATATAAGTATGTATGGATAAGGAACTGTAGAATTTTTGTGAGGAGAGACGACAAGTCACCGAGAATAGTAATAAACAAAGAAAACGATCTCTTAAAAATAAAATGATTTTTCGTCTCCTCATCATAAAACTAGCTTGTAACTTTAGGCACTCAGCGTATCCTTGTTAAATAATTATGTTTTTTGATTTACTTTAACTATTTGCACTACTCGACACCTAAAGGTAACACCACACACACACATATAACACACCACACAACCACAAAACAGATAATATTGCTTTAATACCTACTGGTACCTACAACTTAAACTTTTTGCTGGCTTGCTGTCATTTAAACCTCAGGGCATACTCTCGCTGTTAAGTAGGTATGTGTACTCACGATATTCATAATATGCATTCATATAATTCAGTATTTAATGTCTTGGCACTTGCGCTCGAAAACTTTTTACACGTCTACCCACATAAGTCGTCATTTATACAAGTCCGCAACTTTTGATATTATTTTGATGCGTTGGAATGTAGTAGGTATATTATGACCTTTATTACTATACTATATTTATTATCCCTGTGTAGAAACATGGAATATTTGCATATGAAATATACTCACTCACACAAACACACCCGTACCCTTATATTCTTCCTCACTTACACACATACACATAGCCCGACATACAACCGTTCTGAATAGAAAACAAGTACCTAGCTATCCTTAGTATTTCACTTAATTATAGTTGTTGTTGTTGTTACCCTTCTTTATTAACCAACCTTGAAGTAGGTACATTGTATTAAATTTGTAGGATTATTTTTCTGTTATATTGAGAGAGACCTGTTATTGGCTGTCCTAGACTAATGCATATGAAACTCTGTATTATTTTACATTGCTGTTGGTCTTTTCAATAAATAAAAATAAAATAAATAAAATAAATAAACCTTTTCTAGCGAGAGCGAATATCGCGGGTCAACCATACCAGATACCAGGTCCACGCTGCACGTCTTCCAGCATGCTACGGCAAGGAAGCGGAGCGGAGGCTGCCCGACTTTCGGGAGGCGGCGGCAACAAATCACCTTCCGGAGATCAGCTCGGCCTGCGTCTATGCAAGGCCCCAAGATGGCTGCTCGGAGCTGCTGCTTGCGAACACGTCCTCCCGCTGCGATGGCTTGGCCCAAAGAGAACGACGCTGCCTCATTCAATGAGCAGGGTCGCGATATATTCCCGTCTGTTGTCTCGCTTGCTCTCTCGGCCGAGGCAGGCCGGATTCGTCCGATTGTCATCCCAACTGTCAGTGTCATCGATTGCGCAGCCAATCAAGGCCGTAGCTGCGTCTGCTGTTGCAAAACGGTTGCGGATCCTCCAATGAAACGCCCGCGCTGCTAACCGCCATTCGACTTCTTAGGACGCTACCTTCCGGCGCCGCCAACCGCATCCGCGACGACAACTTACTAAAACTACAATGCTTGCCATATATTAAACTAAAATATGTACCATTACAGCATAGACAAAATATATAGCCTACTTTGACCCATAACTTCCGGTAAGATTCAAGCGTAGATTTTTGTTATTTTTCAATGGAGAACTATCAAAAAATCTATGCTTGAGATTGCTTGAGACTCGGACTCAACACTGTTTCTGAATACGGGCAACCAAAGTAATTTTTTTTTGTCAAAAAGCGTGTCAGCCCTGAAAATGATATTGTAGCCAGTTCGCGGCCTGATTACGCGCGCCATTGTGTCGCGGACATAGGACGCAATTAAGTATTAGAGCGACTTTACGAGGTAAACCGTGCGCTGGATTTACTTGCAGCTTATGATTCTGTCTTTGAATATTACATGCTAGTTTTCTCAAACATGCTTGGAAATTAGACATTATTTTATACAAGGTGTATCTAAATATGTGTACTATGCGAAGGTGGGGGGTTTCAGACCACAATGGTGATCAGTTGTGGGGGGGAGAAAATTAAAAATTCCTATTTTCAGTTTCCCATACAAAAATATTTAATTTCATAATGCCTAAATAAATTGACAACCCTATCCTTGTAACCCCTTGACCCCTTGACCTACTACCTCTGTAGGTCTACTACTACTACTACCTACTACCTCTGTAGCTGAGTTTAGGGTTGTCTTTGTATAAAGTCAGCTGTTCATGTTGAAACTTCGTTGCAGTTTTTTTCAGAGATACCAATCGAAGTTCGAAAAGTCGTTGAACAAAAGTTGTTCCCCGGGGGGTGGAAATTCACCCCCCTTCGGGATAGTACACATATTTTGATACACGTTGTATATAAGCATTATTTTGACAACCTTCTTCGAGATCAATTTAAATACTGGCCAAATACATGAGAGCAGCGGCTGGAATAATTTGTATGAAAATCCATTAGCGGCCGAATAATATTATAACATTTTAAACTCATATCTGTCGTGTAATTTAAAAATGGAACGACCTTTTACTTCGGGAAATGGCAACCAAGGAGGTTACCTAGCAAAGGTTTTATTTAAATTTAGAACTGTATTGGCTTGCAACAATAACAAACGCATATCTCAACGTGTTAACAAAATTTAGAGTGTGTTCGTTGTTTGTCGTAATTGTACTTGACAAAATGAGTTCAAGTAAGTAGGTATTACTATACTTAGTTTTAATTTCCTCGCATTATTTGAAGAAATTACTACACAGCCTTGGCCACAACTAGGCATTGATAATCTTACGTATGTGTGTAAGTACGCATTTACACATTGCTTTTTTTACTGGCCGTTGCAGTAATAATATGCTATTACTGCAGCGGCCTAATGTCGAATACTAAAAATAAAGATCGAATACTTACTTAAGGTTTCACTCCGCTCTCTGTTTTTACAGCACTTAGTTCTAAAGTGGATCTAAACTACACTCGGGAGCAGTTACTGGCAAAAGCCTAGATATATCTCAAAGGAATTGAAATAGAACATAACAAGAAGGATTCGTTCTGACAGATGTTTGCTTAGAATATAGGTCGTTGTAACAACAGTTGCGATAGTCGTCCGTTTGGGGTTAGCACTTCTTTAAGACATGTACAACCACATAAAAAAACGTTGGCAACAAATAAATAATCAATAAAGTAAGTAAAATGCTGATCCTAAACCTTACGCTATCTCCAATCTCAACGTCAGACCCTAAGGCCCATTCAGAGATACACAAAATGATTGAAACATCACAAAGTTCGCTAATTGTCGTAAGATTTACGCCAGGGGTCTAAAAGTTGGCAAAACTCTAGGAAAAAAGCAATTATTCCCACTGTTTTACGGAGGTGAGGAAGCATATTAAAAAACTTGAAAGCGCCTACCCTCGACACTGGAGCAGACACTGATGGCTATTAATTAGAAGGGTTGGATGAAGATATTTCATTATTTCTTCTCTTTTCACCCCCTGTTCGCGATGAGTTTTTGTCAGCGAAGCGCCACTCTTTAGACACTAGTTTCAGTTCGCGAGTGGTTGAGCTGCGGAAGTGTAAGTGGATGAAGATAAGTGAAAAGTGGAATAAATAGAGATAACTACTTCATTAACACCATTACTAGGAGAACTACTAAGTTATTCGTCGAGTGTGATTAGGATCCGGTGGCGCAGCGGTCAGCGCAGCCAAGAGGAAGGTTGCGGGCTCAAATCGCGTTCGGCTGTTAACTTTTGGGATACCTAATATTTAAATTTCTGTGATTTCCTAAATATAATAATAATAATAAAAGCCTTTTATTCAGATACTTACAAACTAGTTATACAAAAGTTTTACTTAATACTATTTTAATCGACAACAGTATCTGTTTGCCCAAGTTTGACAAAGGCCTCTTCCAACAACTTCCACTCTTCTCTTGCTCTTGCAGTTCTAGACCAAGTGTTTCCTGCGACCGCTGTTATGTCATCTACCCATCTTTTAAATTGTCTTCCACGTTTTCTTTTCCTGTTTAGTGGGTACCAGCTTGTGATATTTTTGCTCCATTTGTCTGATCCACGTTGTGTGTGTCCTGCCCATCTCCATTTGTTTTTTCGAATGGTCCACGTAACATTTTTTATTTTTGTCAGTTCTCTAATTTTAGTATTTTTTATTCGTTCGGATAATCTTATGCTCAACATGCTCCTTTCCATTGATCTCTGACAAACTTCTAGTTTCCTATTTTGTGCTTTTGTGAGAGCCCATGTTTGGCATCCATACGTTAGCACGGGTAGCACACACGTGTTATAGAGTTTTCTCTTAATGTATAAACTTGTTTCTTTGTTTTTCATAATTTCTCTGAATGTCCAGTATCTCTTCCACGCATTACCTATTCTTGTTTCGATTTCTTTTGTGGTTAGGTCTTTTGGCGATATTACTTGACCGAGGTACGTGTACTCTTGAACATATTCGATTAATTTGTTATTTATTTTGATAGGTTCTTCTGTACTATTTGTCATGGCTTTTGTTTTAGATGCGTTCATTATTAGACCAACTTTGCGACTTTCTGTATCTAACTCGGTTAGCATATTTGTTAAATCTATTTCATTTGAGGAAATTATAATAAGATCGTCGGCAAACCTTAAATGAGTTAACTTTTCTCCGTTGATATTTAATCCATACTGATTCCATTCCATTTTGCGAAAAATTTCTTCAAGCACTGCCGAGAACAGTTTGGGCGATAAAGGATCTCCTTGACGCACTCCTCTTTCGATTCGTATTTCGTTGCCTTCTTTTTCCAATTTGATTTTGGCGGAACTTTTCAAGTAGATGTTTTTTATGATTCTTATGTATTTAAGTTCTATTCCTTGGTTTTTGAGAGCTTGCCAAATTGACTCGTGTTCGAGGGAGTCGAAAGCTTTACTGTAGTCCACGAAACAACAGTAGAGTGGCATGTTATATTCTTTACTTTTCTCTGTAATTTGTTTAACAACGTGTATATGATCAAGTGTTGAATAGCCGCTTCTAAAGCCGGCCTGTTCTTTCGGTTGGTTCTCATCAAGACTTATTGTTATCCTGTTTAAAATTACTTTTGCAAATATTTTGTAAATGTTAGACATAAGGCTGATCGGTCTGTAGTTACTTACATCACTTTTATCACCTTTCTTATGTAGTAGCGTTATGGTCGATGTTAGCCACTGGCTAGGGATGTATTCGCTTGTTAAGACGTCGTTGAATATTTGTGTAATTACTGGGGATATCAGTTCTTTGCACGCCATTAAGTATTCATTACTGATATTGTCTGGGCCAGGTGATTTGTCTCTTTTTTGAGTTTCTATGGCTTTCTCTACTTCTCTTAGTAATATTTCGGGTACTTTTTCTTCTCCTTTTAGATCTACTGGTGCTATAAAGCTTCTTTTTGAAAATAAGTCACGGTAAAAATTCGTTGCTGTGGTTAGAATATTTGTTCTGTTGGCAGTACATATTCCAGACCTGGTTTTTAATTTCGGTATCCACTCTTTCGTATGTTTCAATTCTCGCAAGGCTTTTTTGATACCACCGGTCTTGCGTATATGGGTTTCAAATGTCTTTAGTCTGCGAGTTTGTCTATCTTTCCTCATATTTTCTTTGATTTGTTTACTTAGTTTTGATATTTCTGTTCTCATTGTTTTAGTTTTTCCTTTGGTTCTTAATAGGTTCGCTCTTCTTTCCAAAAGTTTTAATGTTACCTCATTTCCTAAATATTAATCACTAAAAAATACCACCACTAGAACCTTAAACATACCTATAAGAGATCTCTAAGAATCAATATAAAGAAACAAAAAACTTTTCCCATCTAGCTTTAAAAACTAAGACTAATAGCATGGGGTTTTTCAAAAATGGCGTTTTAAAAGTTTTGAAGGGTCGACAACGCGATAAACTACAATAACCGCTTCCCATTAGGTAAGCCGTATGTTTGTTTATCTACTTTGTTGTATAAAAAAAACTGTAACCCATAGAAACAATCCTTTTATCTGCAAGTGATCTCATAATCAAACTGTGCAGTTTGTTAACAAGGTGCTTACACTAGAATTTATGCAAACTGTTCCCAACTCTATTATCTGAGATTAAAATCTGCGACGCATAGGCGGCAATCACTCCCCGCGGAGTTTATTTGCGGGCCTTATCATCACTTAACATATCTGCATATTCATTAAGATCAATCATATTGTCTGGAGGAATCTGCTGGTGTACCTACCTCCCGTATGGTAGGCATCTGGGAAATAAATCAGGATACGAGAGGATTTCGGATGTAAAGTTGAGCATGTGAAATGGGTTGCGGAAAGACGTTTTGCATAAGTTCCACGTTTGCGTATGAATTCGTTGTGAAATTTTCTGGATAACAATGAATTATTATGAGCATAAAACATACACAGATGTTGGTAAGCACCAGTTATGAAACAATCTAAGACTCTGTTCATCATTACTATTAGACAAATCTTCTCCGCGTCAAACTCTGCAGTAAATGCGGTGATTTGAGTACCAGTAACCAAATGATTTAATGAATGGAAAATTTAAAAGTGGGTGGCCACTAAGATATGGTCCTATAGTATAAAGGCTCTTGCATTGCAACAGTTTTTTTCTCATCAGTAAAAACGTGACGTTCATTGTCGCACAGCCAATTCACCTGAGTTCCTGCTCCACAAAAGATTTTTGTTTCACGTTCCATTCACAAAACTTGATCATTGATTGTTTTAGAGACACCGAGTCGCCGTCGTCGTCGGAACGAATGAAATGAAACGCTTGCATTGTCCTATGATCGACGGACCTCCATCAATCAGAGTATGAGGACCCCCAGGGGTCCGTTTCCGACCAGGTGTCCTTTTGGAATTTGCGCCGAAAAACTGCGCTCTAAGTTGTAGAAAAAAATGATGTGCTTTGTGTGTTTCTGCGTAGCGAGCGAGTGTAGCCAGGTAGGCGGCGCTCCTGCCGATTTATGGCTTACTTTTTAAAGTTAACTGGTTAATTTATTTGCGAACATGTATGAACCTGTAGAACCTGCAAGAATAAGGGCAATTCTTTTATATCTATAAATAAATTTATCCGTCAGAAAGAAACCATATCCACCTCTTTTTAAGACTTGTCAAAAACAAGGACTGTCATTTTAATTCGACGAATAGTGTTATTCCGTGGATATAAAATCAGCCCTAAGTCTTAATAAGTTATACTGACTTATCGTATAATTTGTATTTATCAATAAATCTGATAACCACTTAGGAAGCTGACTGTCAGGTCCAATTTGATCTACTATAAACACTACTAAACACCACTCTATGTTTAACCAAAAAACGGCTTGCACGATCATTTTGCATATTTTAAGTTGCTAATATAAAATTATTCACTAAAAACGCGGACTAAAACTTTTGTTTAAAGTTTCATTTTTATTAATTCGTACCTCGAGTTCATTTTTATAACAGCAATTTCCCAAATCGAAGTATCTTGAATGCAGAATCCTGCTGAATGACACAAAACTAATGAAATACGACTTATCGTAAAAATGTTTTGTGCCGATGCTGACAATTTGTACGGAGCTATGCAGGATTACAGTGCTTAAAACTATTTCATGACGAGTGACATAATTTCAACCCTATGTCCTGAGTTTAAGGTTCAATCAAAACGTGAAGGTTGTGCAGGTAACCGAACTCACCGGTCTTTGTGCGTCATATTATGTATGGTTTGAGAAAGTTAGGCACAACAATTTTCACGTTGCGCATGTTTGAACTTTTTTAATTAATTACTTTTTACATAACTATAAAAGTGTGGGATGCGGAGCAATAATAAACGGTTTTTCTTTGACTGTTTTAGTTTATTTTAATAAACACCAGAATACAAATTGCAAAAGCGTGGCACGCCCTTGGAGTTCCCAGGAAGAAGAAACAATCTCCATTCCTAATCTTTAAAATTAAAACATTCATCCGTTCTTTCCATTATCACTCATTCACCCGTTCACGTTCCTCATACTACGTTTCATTTCACACATCTCACTTACGTTCCGTTATCATTTTGCATATCTCCAAATCCCTTAGATCTTACAACTGTGTGATTATATTTCAATTAAGTATCATTATTATAATTTTACCAATGAAACAAATAAAAATGAGCGAAATGAGAAATTTAAACCATTAACAGCATTGAATATTGAAAAAAAAACACACTCATTTGGATAAAAAAGATTGTTCATGAAGTCCATTGCAAAACTCCGACCGTTGGTAAGTTGTCTATAGTAAGAAAAGATACTGACTACTCCAAAACTGATATTTTTAGTTTTGGTCAGGAATCTGAAATTGACCATTTAGTGGCACCACTCTAGACAATCACTCAAAAGCAGGTGCGTCGTTGTCTCATAGCGTCAACTAACATTCAACAATAGAAGTATACCTTAAATCAATGGTACCTAGCCTCAACAATAGCATCTCTGGACTCCTTTGTACTTTGCTATTATTTTATATCTTTGGCCACGTGGGACAGGTGATGCGCACGAGCACAGCTGCTCTAAGATGAAAAAAGTCGGCTTGTGCAAGATTTTAATCGGCTTTTTTTTTAAATGATGACAGTTCTCCTAGGTATTATGATCGTTTCGCGCCATCTTCGACCTCCCGCCGTCGCAGCAGCTGCATTTTAAGCGATTTCACACTTTTGATTTCATTTAATATCTTCGTCATCATAGATTAATGGCGATTTTATATTTCTTAAATTTCAACCCATTGTTTGGTTTTATCATTAGTCAAGTTTATTTTCCTCTCTGAAATGCAGAAATATATGAAACATCTTTAAGACATTGGACTTTATTTCCAATAAATCGATGCCTCTGCATCTTGTTTTTTTTAATTGCCATCTCTGTTGCTGTACAAAAGCGTAGCAAAGGAAGTTATACAGAAGTGACATTTAAATTCTGCAGGAAAATCGTATGGAAAATTCCAGCGCAGGTGGCACGATCGAAATCCTATTCACCTCACGCCACCTCCACACGTTCGCATAAAAGTCGCATTTATAATAATTCTGATTGCTTCTAGCACTCATGCCAGTTGTAGCCCCCATTAAGAATATACGATACGCGATAGGAATGTGCCTCACGAGTACAATGCTATACAAATACTCAACTAGAGAACGATTACCCTCTTGCACTGCATGCCTACCGTGGGGTATCACGGTCGCTATTTCACATTATTTTGATACTTTCCGTACTATTATCTACTACTTAAATCGACAAATGCTTAATGCTACTGCGATGAATGCTTTACAAACGAAAAAAAGCTAGATTAAAATTGAAATGTTTCGATGAGATAATTACTAAAAAACCCAGCGCTGATATTTCATAGACTGTTGACTTCTTGCAACGGTAATGGGATTCAAAACTCCTTGCGATATTCCGATGACATTACTAAGAATCAAGAGTAAAGTAAGATCAACAGTAGGCTTCTTCAGACTTACGATAGCGGTTTTGTTTCATATTATTACTATAATAAAAAGCAAGCAAAATTAAACGTGTTTTGTCCAAGCTTTCAATAAAATTAAAACCAGATTCATTATTGAGCACTTCTAAAGATTTTAGATATGAATCTAAATATTATGAATTGAATAAAAGTATCAAAACATGTCGCGTCACACATTCAGAGCTGTTTGTGAGGTGCGAATAAGTGGTTCCGTGGAAATATTTCAAATCAGATCGGTACAGGCAATAACGATTGACGAGTCACGTGACACGCATGCATGTGTGGAGACTGCCTAATGCGAGACTGAAAAGGCCCCGTACCTTTCACCTTATTTATTGGTATGTGTTTCGTATAACTTATTTTCAGGCTCCACATCCGAAGGAACCTGACTAGAAACTTTTATTGTGCCTCTCAAAGTTTTACGTAGAGCTTTCATATCAATGAACTTTGGGTGTATATTGCTGTATAATAAGTGAAGTTTTTGAAGCTCAATTTCATCAATACATTATACTTCTCAGTATTTAAAAAGCTGTATTTTTAAGGGATCATCAAATTAAACTCATTCATGAATTCATCTACCTCTATTACCCTTTAAGCAAATGGATGACGAAAGCAATCTAGTAATTTGTACCGTTTGATTCGTAATAAACAGTGGCCTGAGTCCATTCCCAGTGGACCGGCCGCCTCGTGTCCGCAGGGCGAGACATTTCACAAGCGACTGCTTCGACCTTTGCCGCTCGGGGACCAAAATGCCATCATGTTTTCATTTTTTCTGCCAATAGTCCGCACTCCACGACACTCGATTAATTTTCACGGTACGCTTGTCAAAATGTGATTTAATACGGGGTGCTTTGACGTGCATGTCCGTTCGTACGTTTGACGAACCGCACGGAGAGGGTAGAGAATCAGTTGGGTTGGCTTTTCATAATGAAGTGGATTTGGTTTTATCTAGAGGGGAATTGAAAAGGTTTTAATATAAATAGACTGTTCAGCTAAAATCTGAGGACTACTAAACGCATAAACTAGTCAGATTCTGTTTGATTTGATTTGTCGACCGTCATTTGTTTTACAGGTAAAAGAAGATGTCATTTATTTTAGTTTTTTTAAATAGGTATACTAAACTGTAAGGTTACGATAACGCTACAAGAATTGTCTATATCAATATCCCCAAAAATGGAACCGCAATTTCCAATTTGCCGCGTCACTCCGGATTCCAATAGGAAACTGGATAAATGGAGTCGAATTCCAATATGTCACCGAGCGGCCCGACTATTCGGCTTTCGGGTTTCGGCTTTTTGGTATTCGGGATTCCGGTTTTCGGTTATTCGCGCCGGCCGCATTCTGCGGATTCCTATATCGCGCCACTAATGAGAATCTAAACGCAATTTTGCATTAATTTGTTTTATGTGTGGTAATTAGTCGAACGATGGAGATAACAGTGGTGAAAAATTCGTTTATGGCCAGTAGAAGTGAAATACACGAACAAACAAATATTAATTACTAATTATCTGCAATGGGGGAGACCTTTGCCCAGCAGTGGGACAGTGCAGGTTAGAAAAAAACTGCAATAAAAGTTTTAATAAATTTATGAATGATTATCGCTTTAGATATTATTTTAGCTTATTTATATAGTTGAAAGGGTACAATACTCAGGTAACAAAAGTGTAATGAACAGGCAAACAAAGGTTCTTTACCCAAATTAAATTTTCTGAAACCTTGCACAACCAAGTCTCGCCATGTGTTTGTTGTTGCCTTTTGGGTGGCGAAGCCTTAAAAACTAGAAACTTTCTCTTTTGCATGTGCTTGAGTGATCTTTTACAAACGTGATCCTTTTGTTCACACTCGAGTTTCATGATTACATTATTTGTAAATAGGATCATACAAAAAATAGGAACTTAATTAAGCCTTGTTGTTGTATATGGTGGCTTGAAGCTAGAACCAGATTCACCTAGCTTTAATACGTTTAAAAGTTATCATAGCTTAGTAGTAGAGCTCTTTGTGATGCGCTCGTCTAGGGCAGAACTACCACCATGCCTATTTCTGCCGTGAAGCAGTACCTATTGCTGTGTTACGGTTTGAAATTACTGGCACGAGAGGCTGAACATCTGTATGCCTCAAGTTGATGTACGCCGAACAGTGCATCGTAGGGCACATTCTTGTGTGACCTACGAGGCAATGCTATTTTATAGACGATGCACTTAACATCAGATGGGCCATATAATAAAAAAAAAATATTATGAATAATCCCACGCAACATTATCTGACCCCAAACTAAGCATTGCTTGTACAATGGGAACCAAATAGTTATTCTTCTTCTTTTTCTCATTGCGTCGCTGTTTTTTCGAACCAGTGCCAGTGTGGTGAAAGGATTAAATAAATAATGAGGACAATCCACACATTATCTAGCACCAAACTAAGCAGAACTTGTACTATGGGTACCAGATAGCTGATATAATAATCAAGTACCTACTTTTTTTTCTAAATACATGCATTACAATACAATATAACACATAGAATTCAGTCTAACACCCAGACAGATAACAAACATCTGTGTTCACCTTCACCACACAAATATTAAATAGTTATTACATATTAAGCATAATATATAATTGTTCCATCAGCTGTTACATAAAAAACTCTGATGACGTAGTTTTTATTAAAGCATAGGTAGATACTAACTTGACACTTACCTACAACAATAACAACAATTAGTTCTATAACTCACCGTTATTACATCTCATGAGATTCCATAATTAAAGAGAAGGGTACTCCCCTGTTATAAACCATTAATACTTATCTATCACGAAATAATGCAATTAATCTGGAGCTGTTTTAGGAACGTGGGAGTAGGCAGTTGTGGAATATCGGGGGATGGTAAAAAACAAGAAGAAATCTTGGATCCATCCATCATGCTGGCAGATTAATGTTGGAGGTACTTGTGTGTACATTAGTGACTATATCTACAGGGTTATTCATAATTAGGTGCAAATACTCAGGAATTAGGTTCAACAAATAAAATAAAACATATTTATGAAATGATTTTATTTAAATTTTGATTTAAGTTTTTGTATCAAAATTTTATTTTTATTAACTTTTTTACGGCTATTGCATAACGATTGCCGTGGAGAACAGGACGATGACTCACCCAGACGGTGACTGAACGCAGAGTGTCGCTCACGGCGCGCGGGCGCAGATCAAAGGTCAAAATAGGTCAGGCGCCAATGATTCCAAAGGATATTTTTTATCGATTTTCTCGGGATTTTCATAACAAAACTTAAAAAAAATCATTTCATAAATATTTTTTATTTTATTTGTTGAACCTAATTCCTGAGTATTTGCAGCTAATTATGAATAACCCTGTATAGAATTATTGTGGAAATTCACATGCGTGCTTACTTATCATCGTCTTCGGCTTAGTTTGGGGCTAGATAATGTTGAGTGGATTGTCTATACTAAATGTTTATTTATTTCTACTATTATTTAGCTCTTTTAAAACTTTCACATAAAGAATGTAGTGCCAGGAGGACATAATGCCAATAGCATTGTCAACTAGTCTTCCTTGGGTTTGCAAAAAGACGGTGTGACGTGTTTTTTAACCGACTTCCAATCAAAAAGGAGGAGGTTCTCAATTCGGTTGTATGTTTTTTTTTTTTTTTTTATTTATTTTTTTTTTTTTTTGACGTGATAACGTCTTATAAATCGATGGAGCCGGCTGCACGCACGACAAAACATGACTCATGCGTCGTTACGTCGTTTCGTCGTTCCATTTACCTGAGCCCGAGCCCGGGTCGGGTAATGGGTAAGGGTAAATGAGGGTAAGGGTAAATGAGGGTAAGGGTAATTGTTCGGTCGGGTTCCGGGTCCGGGTCCGAGAGTTCGTGTCCGAGTCCGAGTCCGATTCCGAGTCCGAGTCCTCGAGTCCGCGAGTCACAAATATTAATTAAAATTCTTTTGAAAAATGCAACCATTCCATCAGTATGTTCTTATGACGTTATCACGTTCAACTATCGTCAGTAAACCGACTTTACAGACAACCGATTTTTTTTTTTATGTTTGTTACCGCATAACTTCGTCATTTGTGAGCCGATTTGAAAAATTATTTTTTTATCTGAAAGGTACTGCTTCCAGATTGGTCCCATTTTAATTTTATTAAAATCGGTGTTGCCATTTTTTTTAAATAATTTTTTTAATGTTTGTAACTGCATGCCTCCGTCATTTATGAACCGATTTAGAAAATATTTTTTTTATTTGGAAGGTTATTCTTACGTCCAGATTGTCCCAAACAAATTTGATTAAAATCGGTTTAGCCGTTTGACAATGAAGTCGGTTTCTCAAGTTTTTTAAACTTAAATTATTCCACAAAATTTCAAGAAAAAAATGTCACCTACTTAGACGATTCATAAAATAACAATAATATTCATCAAAATCAAAATAAGCATACAATTACTAATAAGGTAGAGAGCCTATATCTATTACTAAATATAGTAGGTACCTACTCATATTATTTATGTTTTTTACCAATACTAGGCCACGTTATTTGTGAGTGTCTATAATATTAACCCGAAAAATAATAAGGCTTTTTCGTGGTAGTCCAGGGGGATAGGATAGTGTATAGAATGCTACAAACCTACAAAACGAACCAACTACGCATTTTTATTATGTTTACATTGTACAATTATTACGAAGATAATTCTGATTCCGACCACAAAACTTTTAATACCTGGGGGCCATGTATTCTATTCATTAGCCCATTAAGGGTGTCAACATCCGGCTTTATCAACACCATCCGGCCAAAACTTACGTTGGTAATTTGGCCGGATTCGTTATATTAGACAGATTAGAGCAAAGTATAAAAACTATTGAATAAAGAAACAATAAGAAACGGTGCAAACATCATTATATAATATAGATTAACTTACATGGATCTTACTTTAAATATCAATCGCATTCGTCTCTAAGAAACACCTCCACGAAGAACAGGAAAGCTGATTGTATTATTAAACACAGCAAAAAAATTGTATCATTTCAGAAAAGCGTCAAACGTTTGTCGTGATTTCAACTTACTATTAAAACTGACAAATAACCAAGACTAAGCATAAACAATTTAATTGCTCCACTTTATTTTGCGAATATTTACCAGAGCGTACCTCGATTACCGTACGCTTAGAGCAAATATTGTATTCCTCTACCTCAAAAATATCCGACTATTTCAAATTTCATCCGGCTTTTCGTTAGAGCAACGGTAACCTTAGCAACTGAGGGTCGGTAGATCGGGTTTTAGCGCACTGATGTGTCGATAAGCGCTTGTTTGGGGCTACCTCAGTTTTCTGATGCCAATTAGAGTAGACAATATTGCGCATAGAAAGGATTGGGTATATTAGTGTCTGATATTGTTATGTGGTCGGCGAGATGGAAATGTGGTTGTGACCCCTCCGTAGCCGGTGATGCGTGCGCGAATTGAAATGAAAGTAAGCTGATATAAGCTGATAAATTGATTCATTAGTGGTTTATTTGTAAGGGTAGTACCTATGTTTTACTTGCTGTGGAAATATTACCTACTCAGATAGGTAATAAATTAAAGTAAAATTATTAGGTTTGCAGGATACCAAACCAGAATAATTTATTAGAAAAATTTAATTTTTAGTTAGTTTTTGTAACTGATCTCTACAATAGAGAGAGACAAAAGGTCTACCAACAGCATGTGGGTAATTATATTTAAAATATGTACATTAAGAATAACTACAGTGAATGAAATCAAAAACAAAACCAAATACATATTAGTTGACTCGGTTTATACATTTTTATAAACAGTGAAGAACAAATAGTAAATCACTCAACATAGTTTAAATAATTTCCATCTCCAAATACATCAAATCAATGTCCACGACACAACAAAGCGAAGGTCGGCCCAAGGGATCCGCATTATAACCGAGCATAATATCTGCGTCGTCACTCAAGCGCAATAAATACCCAAATAAAGCGCAAATAATACCCAAA
Source organism: Thera britannica (assembly GCA_939531255.2). Taxonomy (NCBI): domain Eukaryota; kingdom Metazoa; phylum Arthropoda; class Insecta; order Lepidoptera; family Geometridae; genus Thera; species Thera britannica. The sequence continues at coordinate 11,817,245 of OW618047.2, forward strand.
TCGCTCATCAGCTACCCTTCCTCCCCTCGCTATAATTATCTATAATCAGAATATACCCTACCGTCTATAATCATAGCTGCAAATGCTATGTTTTGCATGTGGGAGACGTGATTACCCCTTGCGGACTGCACAGATTGACTGACGACTGTTTTTATTCGAATCATATTTCAAATTAGGAATTCATGTAATTTTCAGCCAGCGGCATTGAAGCTTCATTTGTTTTGGATTTTAGAAAAAGGAACACACACTTTACGAAAAAAAGTAAAGTTTCATTTTACAGCAGAAAATAGTCTGTTGACTGTCAATGAAATAAATTTTAAAGTATTTAACTACTATTAAGCAAATAAAAAAAAATAGGTCGGGAAAAATATAATCATCATAATGCAGGTTTTTGTACTTAAAAAAACACAGCAATAAATATCAATACTAAGGCAAAGATTTTTTAAATCAAATATAGAACGACAAGGTTTTTTGATGGGCTCGTACGAGGTTGTTGGTTTGTAAATCATATTTTTATTTAAAATATTTTCGCATACGGCTGGCACGCGGCCATAAATAACGAAGCTTTTCCACAGGGCCGGGTGACCGCCGACCTCCAGTTGATTAAGCATCACCATCTTCCTTCAATTTCATATTTATAAACGAGGATTACGCAAAAATGTAATGGATCACCTACAGGACTTAGGCCGGGTGTAACGGGGGGTCCGCGGGGCTGGGGGAGGAAGGGAAGGGTCTGATCGCCGAGCTCATCCATCATACAACTCACGCATGTGAATTGGGGCGTTTTATCTGTAGATAGCCGCGATGGATACCTATTTAAATATTTCGTCGTTTAGTAAGGTATGGCTAATGGTGTAGTGTTTGTTTAGTTTGTGCAGTGATTTATAAAGGAAATGTCAGTTATCCTGTGCTAAATATTTTTCAATTCTATGATGATTTTCTGAAATTTTCAGGGTGATCTGATTTCTTGGAAAGGAGTGGTGAGGTCAAGATTGATTAGAAGAGGAAGTCTCAGTAAGCAGTAGCACGTTGAAGGCTAGAAACAAAAAAAAAACTCAAGTTCAGTTAGTTAAATAACAAAAGAAAAAAACATGATCATTTTATAGAATATACTTAGGTTTCGAATAAACAATAAAGTATAAATGTATTTATCTATCTAAACACGTGTAGGTAAAACACAAAACAGAAATAATAGGCGATACTACAAGTTATAGACACATACAAAAGCCATAATTTTCTTTTGTTTTTATCTTACTTGCCTATTTTTCTTTCGATGGACAACCTTGACCAAAAGTGCTTTGAATATTTTGAAATAGCATAAATATAGTAATCATATTTTAATGGTTTTATAAATGACGGAGTTCTGTAAGCCTACCATGAGCTCTGTCTGGCTATGTCTCTGGTTCTGGTTTTGAGTCTGTGTGAGTGTTGACTAAATAAATCCTACGTCAAAACGTCACACACACAGTTCTTATAATGCACTGGTGAGCACTCACACAGACTCAAAACTAGAGCCAGAGACAGAGCCAGACAGAGCTCATACTACCTACTATACAACGTGAGTTTGAATTCATATGTTATCCCGAAAGGGGGATAAGCTACTCCTGAATGCCAACAGCATTAGTTCTATGACTTTTCTGAATCAGGACTTTTTCATTCAACAAATGGTGTGTAAAGTTTACGCCATGATTTTGCTTAAAAGCATGTTAGGCAACCCTATAACCAGCTGATTAGGTACTTGACCTCTGTTGAACTATGTCTTATTTGACACCCAAAATCTGCCATTGGCAAGTCAAAAAGCAATAAAAATGTATTACCGCCTCCTTTGAATCGTCATCCTAATTTTATAAAAATGGGGTCTGTTGGGTTCCGTATAATATTTTTCATGGAATTTATGTTCAAGTATTTATTTTGTTTATTTGTTGTATGATTCAGAACGAAGAGGATGTGATGCAATGCCTACACTCATTAAAAATTATTTTATTTACACATTGTAAAAAAACTAGTGGTAGGTACTTTCGTACCAAAACATATGTAAGACAAGTTTTATTTGTGTGATTGAGTGATAAACAACAAGTGCATTTTGCGACTACCTACTTTATGAAAATCTCCGACTTTGGCATTGCTTTAAGATATGATACGAGAAACTTAAATAAAGTACGTACAGAGTAGGTACCTATTTACTTTAATTTAATTCGAATCGAGAGCTTACGAAGTCATCATACACACGACTTACTTAACCCAATATTGGGTTAAGTAAGTATTTCATAATGTTTGTTTCGCCGTTTTTTATTTCAATGAAAACGGGACGGGACCCTAAAATTATTCGGCACTGTCAAACTTAGACAATTTGGTTAAATTGTCTAAGCTGTCAAAGGAAACCGAACTCGAAAATCTAAAAATAAACTTAGGCATTTCAGTTATTTTCAGTATTTCGTGGACTATTTCGTTGCGAGCGCATGTTGAAAAGTTAAACTCAGTGTACAAAAATCATTTAATTGTCGTAGGTATGGCCTACCTAAGTGCTTGTGAATAATGTGTGCAAAACCTACCTGTACCTAGTACTCGTAGTAGTACCTACCTATGTAGCTACCCGTCTTCAGAACAGAGTGCTTATACCATGGAAAGCCAGTAAATTGATATGTACCTAGTTTGTAAGTTTTATTACTACTTACCTATTTACCAAATTAGCGCCGGCCCCGCCCAAGATGTAGGGTTTTCACACAAAATATTTTGTCAATTGATTATTTTTTTTGTATGGAAGATTTAGATTTCGTATTTCACAGAAATGTTTTCATAGCTTGTGCAAAACCATGGTCCCTATCACCACCTTTCGGGATAACATACGAATTCAAACTCACGTTGTATACCTACTAGCTACTGAAGTAACAAACATAAAAATGAGAAAACCTAAAAACAAAATGGTTACAAAGAAATTAATAACATTTTTTTTTAAATCGATAAAAAATATGTCTTTTCTAATCAAAATGAGTAAATTAAAGTAAGTCGAGTACATTTTTTCAGTTCAAAATTCGTAGACACATTTAATCATTAAAACGTCTTTCCATCAAACTGTCGATTCATTTCACATGTCACTCCGGCACGATTTTCTTGTCGATTTATCTGTCATACGTCAAAATGACTCATGTGAACGTCGCTCAGTCGTATAGAAATGTCAACGTGATCGACGTACGACACGCAAGCCTCGACAAACTCCACATTTCCTACTTTATATACTTAGTAAGTACTTTCTAAATTATACATAGGTATGTATGTACATTGTACATAGTGCAATTTAGAAATATTATATATATCATACCATTTATAAAATGACTGGCCTCTCAGCTCAGTTGATAGTAGATATGCCTTCTGCGCCTTAGGTCGTGGGTTCGATCCCTACCGAGAACAAATATTTGTATGGTGAAATGTTACTTCTCTGTCTAAAAACAATTAGTTAGGTATACCTTAGACCTAGTACATACGCTATTTAATTTAAACCTAAGTAAAATAATTGTATCCATCATAACATAAAATGCATATTTATTTTATCCATAAAACACATTGTAATCTTATCATATAACATTTATAAACAGAATAAACTTCGGTTTTCAAGTCATTGATAATCATTTTTCTTCGATAGCAATCGAACCTACAACTTATAACTTATACCTAACCTACCCGAGCATGTATACAAAATGTTTTGATACTTTGTTTTAGCGTCTGTCAGTCAAATCGTGTGTTCGTCTATGATTTAAACATAAGTAAGTACGTCTGTAATCCAATGACCTCTAAAACTAACTGTAACTAGAATGGCGAAGTCGTGCCTGACGTATCCATGCTTGACTTTTTTTCCTGTCCATTTGTAAAGCTGTATGTAACTTTTTATTTGGCTTATAACTCTATCTATGTAGGTCTGAGACGTATTTTCGACATATAACATGTGTTGTCAATAACTGTCGATAGCTACACAGTTTTTACTGAATACAGGATACACAAGGGATTTTTTTGGAAGTTTCTGTTGTAAAGTTTTCCTCGTTAATGTTTTCAGTAAAAAAACTATTTGTTGCTTTTGCAAATCAAAGAAAATTATTTCATGAGTCCAACCTCAGCAATCCTCCAGCTGAAAATGAAAACCATCATTTCATGACATTAATTTTGATAACACTGGGTTTGATCTACATAGATACTAGACGCAAAATAGGCAATAGGATTATAAATAGACTAGAACTAGAACCCAAACAACTGAGCGTGCGTCGGCAACCGCCCTTGAACTGCGGTCCGCAGGCTGCGGCGGGGGCGCAGGCTGTGCGGGGGGGCGGGGCAAGAGAGCAGCCAATCAGCGCGTCTGGATATTTTTCTGCCCCCGCCCGCATCGCCGGACGCTGCCCAAAAACAAAAGGATCAAAGTCTCCGAAACCTATCTCTTTCTTTGTGAGGCCGGTGGACGAGCTTCGATGAGAGGACAGATACAGTGTCGCGCGGGCGCGAATCGATAAGCCCCCCCCTCCCTCGGAGCCTCCCCGCACCACCCCCACTCCCCCCCTCTCGCCGGCCATTTGCACGGATGTATACTATTATTATTTTATTGAACGGACGCTCTAAGTGGTGATATAAGAATATTTACAAATCGTAAGCTCCCGATTTGGGGCAATTAAGAACCTCTTGCGGCCTCTCGTGAGGTCGCCAAACAAACGTATTTTATATTGAATACCTAACCACCGTTATTTCTTCCTGTCTACTTGAAGGTGCTTAGTAGGTAGGTATTTATATCGGTATTGCTAGGTAGGTAAGGTACCTAACCAACCTGCCTACGCTTTTTAAATATTTCACATACCATGATGGTAACCTATTTTGTACTATAATAAATAACTTAAAGGTTATAAGAAAATATTCAATTGGTCTAAGCTAAGGTAAGTATTTGGCTTATTTTCACAATGTCCCTTACTACAGAACAATAAATAACACAAATATCTAGATACCTACATATAATAAATCTAAATATATATTTAGGTAGGTATGTAATTGTAAAAACACCGCCCGAAATAATTGATAATTGATAGGCCATAAAAACTAAAATACACCCCCTAACCTAAAACCTAAAATAGAAGACTTAGTTAATGTAGGTATATTTAGTTATTTTTTTGATAACTAATAATATTGGCTTCGTTCTAACCAAACTTAATATTGGCGTTTACATCGTTTTGGGAATTTATAAATAAAGTTTTAATTGAAAAAAATAATAAGGTTCTTTCTTCCACACTATGAACATAAAATGGCTTTCAGGCCCAATGCCATGGACGACAAATCAACCTTTCAAATAATTGACAGATGATTAAGTAAAATTATGAATTAAACAGCTTTAGCGTTTTGTCCCTCACAAGCGACCACGCGATAGTACCGGTGTGGTTGGTGGTAGCGCCCCGCCTTCCGATCCTAAGGTCGTGCGTTCAAATATTGCACTATAATACGTGCACCAAACAGTTTTTCTGTCCAATAAATGTAGGTATGTGCAGTGCACTATGACAATGGTACTCTCAAATGGTGAAAGAAAACATCGTTAACTACATACTAGTGACCGATAAGAAAGACAAGCGGTCATTATTTTGGGTCAGCTTTATGTAACTAGGTACACTACCAGTTTGAAGAAGCCGTTTTAAAAATTGGTTCGAATTAAATCTCGGATCCCCACATAACTGCAATAGTAAAGAACAAACATGTAATGAATATATAGCGAAATTGGACCGACCGGAGTAACCTATATTCCGAGGAAACTGTGTTGACTAGTCTATTTAAAACAGCGCCACCTATAGACAAAACATGTACTTAGGTGAGTAAACTATCGTCAACGCCATCTCTTGGAATACCTAGAACCAATGCGAACAAATATCGTTTAGCGCCATCTAGTAGAACTTCTAGCAACTATATTGTTTACCGCCATCTAGCAGAACGTTCTAACAACTTTTGAAGTTTAGAAAGAGTGCACTAGAGGGCAGAGCCATCTGTTATCACTTTAGTTCGCATAACATATAAAAGAGGGCGCTGTACGATGTGATTTTTCTAATCTCACAAATTCTTTTTCTCGTACTTTTTACCTTTACATGAGATAACAAGTTTATTTTGGAAATTCGTTAAACATTTTTTTATTAAATATGTATAAAAATAATATAACGCTTTGCATCTTCTCGTTTACTGCGCAATAAATTTCCTAACTCATTTCCGGAAAAAAGAACGGTTGTTCGCGCTCGAAGCCAACGCAAACCATCCAATTACGTAACGCCTCGCGTCAAGTCGTGTCACGCACGTCATGCTTGCCGCTTACTTCATTCCATTCAAAATATATTTTTGTTCGTTCGATTCGATCGATTTGTTTTCGCGTTTCATTCTCGTTCGCTTCATTTCATTTCATTCGACTACGTTGAGGCTTGTGATTTTTTGGGATAACGCTTTTCGGTAATTTTATTGTTTATTTCATTGAATACAGTGTGATTTCGATTATAAATAATCTTCCTGTACTTGATACTTACTGCAGAATTGTTCAAATGTGCTGTGATCGAAGTAGTGTAACAATTTGGCGCGTTTCGGATTCTGTCAACATGGATTGTACAGAGCTCTCATGAAAAAAAGGGTTCCAGGCACGTGTAATTCCATTAAAAACGCGTTTTCTCGTTTACAGACATGGCTTTGAGCGTTGCACTACCCCTTGCTGGACTGGAGACGGAGAATTTTAATTCATACAGCTCATTCGGGCATATCATCGACATAGCGGGTCTTGCTAAGTCGCAGTCGAGTCCAAGCCCGTCTGTCTCCAGTGAATCTAGCGGTATCGGTTCGCTTGGGTCGCTCAAGTCGGAATCCGTGAACAGTGACTCTCTACCGCCTAGCCCTCACGCCACAGAGAAGGTGAGTTATATTTTCGCACTTCAGTTTGTTTGCGTTCGTCCTGGCCTTGACCTCTCTATTTTCATAATATTCCGTAATGGCGATTGTCCAATTTATCCATAACACGCTCTAGGTATGTATTGATTGTGTACATAAATAATCACTGTAGTGGAAAGATTTGAGATCTAGTTAGATTGGATGAACCTGACTTTGTTTGTTTTGTTAAGATAAAATAAAAATAGAAACTGACAATGTGTGAGTAGAACTCCTACTCTGAGGGTTCTGTACAAACGACTTAGATGTCTATTTATGTATGCCGAGTGTTATTACTATAAATTTACCATTTACCATTCACCACTGTGTGAAAAATATAAATTCACTGAGATTAGACATTTCTTCATTATTATTTTATATCATAGAGGCTTCTTGACTAGACAAGACTAAAATATCTTAACAATTTTATTATAGTACAGAACCCTGAAAATATAGAATTTTAAATAATCGCAAGGAATGATAAATTGTGACTGATAGTGATAATGTTATCACCTCAGATTACATCCCACTTTAAATGCCTCACTATTCATAAAATACTTTCAGAATATATTTGAACCAGTTGTGCAACCCCAGCCTCGTCCCATAGAGAAGCCTGAAAATGTCCGAGTCTCATACGGGGGCCGTGACGTCCTCAACCTGATGGGTAACTTGACCGACAATCGCTGGAACTACCGAGCTACCTTGCTGCCACCGAACAACCCAGCTCTGTTCTTCGCCAACCGCTCTCAATACCACCGCCTGGGACCCTACGGAACCCGTACACAGTATGTAAATGACTCTTGTCGCCATTGTGGCTTCAACTGGGTCGTAGCAGCCACTGATTGATGAGACTATTTGAACTTGAATGGGTTTGACTGGGACACAACAAGTGCATATCCACATAGTCTTGTCATTATGGTGCCCGGAACCATTTCAGACTGATGGCTTTAGTTCTATATTTATTTCAATTTGTTGACTTGTCATTTTAATGTGGCAGAAGTTTTATTATGAGCTCGTTTTTTTTATTGAGCATATTATATTTGCTGTTATTGATTTTGTTTACTTGAATCTTGATCTATGAATTGTGTGAGCCAAATCTTTGTTGTTTGAACTGAAGTAAAGCCATCAGTATTATTATTGTATGACATTTTCCTAATATTGTAGTATTGTGGAAGCACTGCTGTGCCCCAGTCCCGGATGACTGTGGAATATTAACGCAGCTATCGTCGGGCACATTCGTAGACTTACATTTTAACGTGACTTAATACTGTGATCCTAATTTAAAACGAGACAATTTTTCGACAAATTCTGTGGATAGCCTGACGATACGCAAAACGCGTGACTTCGTTATTGTTTTAACTTATTTGTGTGATAATATTAGGCTTAATTAATGATAAACTTGCAATGCCATAAGATTTTGCAGACTTATTCCAAATCAAAGCATTTCTAGGTTCCATCCTAAATTAAAAGGCTTTATTGGATCTTAAAATATACTCCAATGCCGTCATCTCAATAAATTAAAAAACTAATATATTGTACACTTAACTAGTTCCTCTTAGAAACATTAATTTTATTCGTTATCCAAAGAATATTATATTAAACTATAAATTATTGGACTTCGCAATTTATACTGCTTGGTATAAATTCAATAAGCGCGGCTGAAGTTCCCGGGCTGTTTTTTGTCCAAATCTAAAGCAATATTTAAATTATAGACACTTACAAATATCATATTGCGCTAGTATTTCCCACCATTAAATTGTAATAGATATTATTTAAATATTGTTTTATAATATTCTGTAGTCTAGATAATTAATTAGATATATTCCACAGTCATTTATCAATAGGATCATCGTTAAACCAAAAGGCTGCTTCTCGGATGTTATTTAAATGTACGATTTTGACGAGATAGGCACGAATTTAAGCCAAGCTGTAGGTTAATTTAAGGTCTAATCATGATTGTTGGATTTACCGTCCGAACTTCCATTCAAATAGTGATGACGTATTATTTAGTTAGACGATACGATCTTGACAAATTTCCCTAAAACCAACTTCTTATCGACATTTAATGCTTCCAAAATTGACGTAATGTCGTGCCACGTGGAACGTAGTCAACGTGGGTTATCAGTGCATATCATCACAAATTATTGCAGTGATTAGATATTCTTAAGGTATTAGTAGTTGTTACATACCGTTTATAAACGTTTCGAGTCATTGATAAGCCCAGAAGCTGGGCTCCTAGTGAAATTATGATAAGTGTCTGACAGACTGGCAATATCTCTATGTACGTGCATATGTAAAGTGTAACATTTGTGGTCTCTTAATTTAGTCAAGATATTTAATAGTGTGAGTCTCTTTGATTACATGTAAGTAAATGTATAACATACTAACTCTAATATTGATACTGTCCTTTTGTGCAACTTAAGTTCTGCTACGTTGTGATCAGCTTTAAATTAGTACTGGAGTATTTGTACACTAATTTTTAATAATATCCAAGTTATTTTTATAAAAAAATGTTGATACGAGACAATACATAGTATTCAAATTTCCTTTCTATGATACGGGGTTCTTGCAATGATTTTGGCTAATAGTTTGGAAGGGACCAACATCCGCGTATTGATTTTCTTACTTCTTTTCTGATATAGCGATACCGTAGAGATACTCAATTCTAAAGCACTTCGCGATACTCGAAATATTCTTATCTAAGCATTTGATCAAACGCTACTATCTATCGAGTCATTGTAATAGAATAATGTAGCTATTTGTCCTCATTCACCCGGGCTATGAACACTTAATCTTAGGGATTAAATAAAAGTTTAACAAAATATTTAATACTTATTTTATGATTCTGTGGGTATTGACTGGACATATGGCATGGATCTCAGAATGCAGCTACTGACAGTGAAACAGTAACATTGCCTACGCTGCACTGGAAGACGAAGCTCACTGCAGATGGCAATATTATGTGAATTCGTCTTCCTTTGCCAGTGTGCTATATACTCAGTCACACGCACATTCACAAATGGTTGTTATTGGTTAATGTGAAATCAAATGTTGCATTCAGTTTTATTTTTAGTTTTTATTTATAAATTGTAAAATGACAAAGCTGCAATCGAAACTGTAGTTCAAAGATAGTATTGGAGCGATACGCACAGTTTGATGAGTAGCTCGCAGTGATTGTGACCCATAGAATAGCGAGCAGCGGGAATCACCGCTTAGGTCGAGGTGCGATGCAATATTTGCATTCCAGTTTTTGTTAAGTTAGCGCCGAGTTTAATAGTTGTTATTGTTTTACCCACTTTGCCAAATATGGTGGTTGTTGTGCTATTTATTTGACTAAATTCTAAAATATCAATTTAGTACCTTCCATTACAAAGTGTCTTCAAGTGATTTTATAAGGTTTAAATCATTTCAATTTTATGCATTTTATTTTGTTAGTCAAATCATTATACACGATATTATACATGATAATGATAACTATACGTTGTATTATATCTATTGTTCAATCATAATAATGATTATATTTTTTCTCATTGAACTGTAGTCAAATGACAGTATTTTTATAATGAAAATTGTATGGACGAAGGGTTTTAGCCGGGGCGTGCGTCTGCCGGGCCTTGGTTCGACGGCGTGCGCTGGCTGGCGCTATGTATATCTGATAAGCATTATGTAGGTTTAGCGAAATAGATTAACTGGAGACGGACTCCTCGCACCAAATCTTCTTGATTTAATGTTGTTCTCGTGATATAGTGCGCCGCAAGCGACGCAGAGCTCAATATTTTAGTAACCCTTAAGAAAAATTAATACCTCTTTTGAAAAGATTATAATATTTATTGTAGTATATCCAATCGATAATCACTATGTATTTCCCTGTTTATTTTGATGTGATATCATAAATGACTGATCTGAATTTAGTTTTTAAGTTGGTTATTGGTATGCCGTGCTATTTCGAGAGTTATGATTGATAAGAATGAATACTGAAAGTGCCAATGCTCGTAATTTAATCTTGATGACTGTTCCTCTGTAGTTTCAGTGTGGGTCCTCCGTTTGGCGAAGGCCCGTCTTTCTAAATCAGTATAATAAGTAAACTTCCTTCCCTAATACTAAGTTTCACTTTTAGTTTAATATAATCACGTAAAGTGCACAATCTCAGTAAAGCTTGCAATATTATGTGTAATATTATCTTATTCCTCATACATACTTTAATATTGCGTAATGTTTAAGAGTACAATATGAGATGATGTTACAATATCGTTCTAGTATCAAAATTAGCCGAAGATGTTAAATTATAACTTAGTTAGTAAAATTTTAACATAGCTTCGTATAATTGGGATGTTTAGTGTTTAGCTGTCGTATTTAAGGCGTATAGTAGTGACAAACACAATGTGTCGTGTGTGAAATAATGTTAGTGGCAATAATACTCTGTGTAAGTCCCTTGCCAAGAGACTTGTCTAGGGCATCGCGCTGCCCTTTAGGAGACGCGCACACTACTGAGCGATAGTAAATAGGAGTTTTTGTTGTAACTATAATAATAGTCGTAGGTATTTTATCGTACTTAATAATTATTCTTGCGATGCCTTAATTCTGGTTGTCAATTAGACATGTCTCTGGCTAGAGTGTTATCATTGTTTTAATTTATTTTAGTTTTTTTTTTGCTGTTCCGGCTTCCTCCGGGACTTCCAGTCCAGGCTGTTCTTTTTAAATGATTTTGAGGTCGATTTATTTTTACCTAAGTGTTCTTATTAAATGTTACCAAAATGTTTTTAATAAAATATTTTTATATGTATCTTAATGTTTTATTTAGTAGGATAGATATACCCCCTAGAGTAAGTCTTGTTATATAGTCATCTATGTATAGGAACGCACTACAATGAAGCTAGTACAATTTTTTATATCCTGAACCTCGAAAACGAAACAGCTCCACGACTGATAAAACCACGTAAAACCAGAGGTACCTCAAAATAGCAAGACCATCGCCTCAGAAGAATACAAATTGATATCCTCGCCAGCTTTGATTATGGACCTTAGACAGTCTAGATCAAATTGTCTAAGTTATGGACAGACAATGCTATAAGTTGACAGTTCCTTGTAGGTTGTAGGACAGGCACGCTAAAAAAATTGTGTTATTGAGAAGAAGGATGTGTGGCATAAAGTCGCAGTAGCCAAAAAAGAAGAAGTGAAGTGAGAAGAAGGATGTCAGTAGCCATGCAAGTCGAGTAAAGAGATGGAGAACCTACCTATTATTGGTGACGTATTTTACAGTGTCATCTACCAAACCACAATAGAACCACGCAAAGCTTGTTGAACCATTAAAATTCCCTTCTAAGCTTTAACTGCCATCTCTCGTATTTTGAGAGTACTTTTAAATACTCTCGTTCTCGGAACCGAGGAGCGAAAGGCTACGAAATGGAACTTGTTCACAGCGCCATCTATGCGGTATTTTTGTTACTGAATCAACAACCGCTGAAACATTTGAACCCACCGCGAAAACCCTGCCGTTGTTGGAGTGATCTTAGTACGATTCCCATATCGAAAACGGATGGCAGCACTTAGACAAAAAATGGGACTATCTCGCAGGACTGCCTGGGTCAAGTAATCTGCCCTATCTAGAAAACCAAGTTATAACTAAGCACCTATGTCTTAAGACTACTACTTAGTAAGATTCAATAAATTTTGAATTGCTTATAGTTTTAGGTACGATCTAGGTAAATAGTGGTGCCTCACGATCATAGGTACTAAGTGAGCAGTTTACTACATTTCGTGGAGCTATTCTGCTCATCATGCCGAAGATCTTCGCACACAAATCAAAAGTGAATCGACGAAATTGGATCTCATAGCATGGAAATTCGCCCGCTGCTCGGTCATATTATACCTACAGTAAGATAGCATTACCCCATAGATTGATTCATGGTCTACCTAGTCGATTGCTGGAAATGAGGGGATGAGACTTGCAAGGAACCGGAAATAATGGCAAAATAAAGACGGTCTGAATGATGATGATCATGATTAATTTCGTGCACCCTAACTAAACAAAACTATCTCATAGGTATTACACCTACCTTTACGCACTCCTATTCAGGAGTGCGTTGATTGCCAACAGTTTCAATACCCATAGGTGAAGTCTAAATGCATTGCAATTAATTTGCTTTCATAATAGTCACACCACTCACAGTGCCTGGGACAGAATTAAAGATGGCTTATGCTTGCCCAGCATCTAATATTCGGCACGGCGTATTACACAAGAAAAACAGCGGCTCAAACGTGACTTAGTCGCGGGTTTCCACATCGATGTTTTCCTTCACCTTAAAAGAGCACCTTGAGTTCAACATTTCTCGACTCAAACATCCTTATAGCAGTTAGGTAACTTACAAACTCTGACATGTACTTAGAGTACCTATTTAAAAGTTCAGATTTAAGAAAAATCGTCATAAGGTAGGTCAGGTTAACCGAATTCAAACTGTCTGGGTGTTTTTAGGCTTACAAAAGCAGTGACGCAGTTATCTCTTTACCTACCTACGTCATTTCCTTGTTTATTTTGGTTTATAAAGTTCTAAATTGTGTGGAAATCTACCTACTACAGAGGGGTTTCTGGGAAACACATGATTTTATCTATTTATCATGTAATGTCAAAGATTCGGGGCGGAAATGTGTTCCGACCGGCACAGGATCGTGGCAGATGGCACAAACTAAGGGTTGCCTATTCCCAGCAGTGGGTGTAGTCATGCTGTGGATGATGACAATAGTGGATGTCTTTCTCCTATCCTACCTACTGTTGTAGAAAGGGGAAAGTCTGATGACGGCAAATAGGCATTTATAGGTTGGTAAATATAAACTACTATACGAAAGTTATTAAATTATAATACAAATCTAGGTAGAAATTACGCTCTAAAAACTAAAGATCATAACAATCACATCTCTTTTATCTCACTTTTCCAGAAGAATAAGGCGAAAAAACAAATCTGGAGTATGATTATGATGGTGAAGAATATAGCTTTGAGGAAGCAGTTCACGTCAAGTCTCCTGCTTTCGTAGATTGGTGGTGGTTGCTGACTGATGTTCCCAGGATATGGATCTTTTTTTAGCTTGAGAAACGGCATCCCAGTAGAATATTATCTAGATATTAACAGTAAAAGATCTAAGTACCTATATCAAAGATATTATGATCAATCTATAATAAAGATATTATAAGCATTTTGTTTGATAAGTTGAAATGCTTTTCTTCTTCTTCTTACTTAATGGCATGGCATCTGTCCATTCGAACAATTTTGCCAATTTCAAGTGAGATAAATAGATAAACAAAATAGTTTTTAGTCAAGTTAGTCAATAGGCGGCCGTCATCGGCTTGGATGAAATTGGAGGCGTTTTTCTTTAAAACCATCGGAAATATTACCGTTAAAATCAAGATAAGTATCACATATTACACACTTTTATTCCAACTGCTTACACTTTGTGCTAAGATCTCAAGTAATGTTGGTTAAAATACTACTGAAATTACACACACACGCTCAAAATAACACCAGAAAAGCAACAGAACCAAGTGCAGAACAAGCAAAAATAGTTATTTGTTATACAAGAGTGCAAAGCTGCTTTTTAACCGCGTGCTCAATTTTGATGACTGAGCAAGCGCAGGATTCTAAAGTTTAACCACGAGCGTAGCGAGTGGTTTAAAAGTTAGAATCCTAAGCGTTCGCGAAGGAATCAAAAGAGCACAAGGTGAAAAATCTTTGCACTCGAGTGCAACACGTAACTTTTCATCCCACCTCAGCGAGGAAATGACTATAAATGCAAAAAAGAACATGGCGCGACTAAAAGTAACACACCAAGAAGGTTCCGAGTATGAGTTATTAACAAATTTAAAAAGGTTGTATAATAAATTCGGCACCATGCAAGTAGAAGTAAATAGGTTTAATGGTGTTTTGAATTCACAAATACACCAAGAAGGTTACGAGTGCGAGTTTTTAACAAAATAAAAAAGGTTGTATGATAAGTTCGGCACCATGGAGGTAGAAGTAAATAGGTTGTGTATTCACAAACTTATTGAACACGATATTCTAAATTCAAATTTACTTTATCCTCTAGCGGATAAAAACGGCTTTTCCAGTCAGAAATTAAACAGCATAAACACACTTTCAGAGCTGGTGGGATGAAAAGCGTATTTTGCTGTTCTGTATGCAGAACGCACTGACACATCCACAGACCATAAAATAATAGGTACCTACTTATTGCGACACGAGACTCCTTTACGACACTCATCTCGCTGCTTTTTTACTTCTTCACTATTTTGATATTGATACTTGTTTGAATTTGGAAATTACGCGGCGTGTAGGTTTCATACTAAAAACTAAAACGGAATAATTATAATCGGGAAATAAAACAAGAGCTCGAATAATGTGATATCGTATAATGTATTAAATAAATACTATTTTTATGAACAACGGGATATTTACCATGAATTTTGTGATTTTTGACTCCCGATATTTTTGCCTGCACCATGATTACGGGTTGAACATCATGGGGTCATGGTGTAGGTATGCAACTGTGCCGAAATATCAAAAAGAAAGGAAAGACTCACAATATTCAATCATTGTCATCATCTCTTTGTTTATAAAAATAGTGTAAAAACCAGGATAGTTTTAAAACTTGCATCCCATTTTTATAACGCTTTTATTAGCTTCACCTGTATGTATGCATGTAACCGTCCTCTTTGAGCTCGATTTTGTCCTACTTTGAACGATCAGATTTGATTCAAACTTTGCACACCTGTCAAAGGTCGAGACAATGCAATAATATGAAAAAAAAAATAAAAAAAATGAAAAAAAATAAAAAAAAACCTACTTTGAACGATCAGATTTGATGGTAATATAAATTTTTCAATTGATTATTACAGTTTTATTTTTAACTTTTTAGTTCAATTAGTTATAAAAGCGTTTTTTTTTTAGTTTTTTAAACTATAATTTGTTAGCGATTATTTATTGAAATACGATTAATCAACGCTTACGCGTTATTAAGTGCTATTATGACTTCCCATAAACCACGTGGACTTTACTTTATAAACACGTGATTTATGGAAATGGTTTGATGCAGGTACTTGTAATAACTATTTTGAATTAATATTATAATTACAAGAATGTTATCATTAATTTTAAGTGAACACTTTAATTTGTAAAATATGAAAACAGTTGCTTTTGGCTGGCAGCCGCCATCTTGTTGTTTACGACTGTGTTGGTATAAAGGTAGATGGCGGCTGTCCCAGCGACAGTCTTGGTCTACCCGTCGTCCTGACAAGTTCTAGTTATGGCTCCATGATGTTACCCTGTTATGCAAAACCTGCATATTAAAGCTAAGTACCTACCAATTGTTATTAAATTAAGTATTCAGTTGTATCAGTGCTTATTAATGGTAAATAAATATGATTATTGTTTAATAAAGTTTGTTTCACTAACACGTGGCAACATTTCAGAAGTGCGAATCGAACCAAAAAAATAAATAAATAGTTAAACTACCTACCGTCTAATTTTTTTTTTTTTTTTTTTAAGCACTGGCTTATTCGCTTTGAACACTTTAAGTGTAGTATTTTATTATATTATATACTATTTTCTTTTAAATAAACCTTACGTTACCCTCTCAAAAGCTGAACTTTTGATAAATAGTACACCAAGGCTAGAGTTAAGCTTAGCTGGTATTCAATTCAATCGTTAGTGCATGCCCACATCACGGTTTTGGTTTGTTCTGATAACATAGGATTTGGCTACAAAACAAAAATGGGAGCCATATCATTACATTTTTATTGTGTTTGCCTTGGACAAAATACTGTGCGCGTGTTTAAACATTTTTCAGCAGCCACGACAAGCAGCGTGCCTGTGTCAACGGTGAGCAGCGCGCCGACGAGCGTGCCAGCAGCCACGACAAGCAGCGTGCCTGTGTCGATGGTGAGCAGCGCGCCGACGAGCGTGCCAGCAGCCACGACAAGCAGCGTGCCTGTGTCGACGATGAGCAGTGCGCCGACGAGCGTGCCAGCAGCCACGACAAGCAGCGTGCCTGTGTCGATGGTGAGCAGCGCGCCGACGAGCGTGCCAGCAGCCACGACAAGCAGCGTGCCTGTGTCGACGATGAGCAGTGCGCCGACGAGCGTGCCAGCAGCCACGACAAGCAGCGTGCCTGTGTCGATGGTGAGCAGCGCGCCGACGAGCGTGCCAGCAGCCACGGCAAACAGCGTGCCTGTGTCGACGGTGAGCAGCGCGCCAACGAGCGTGCCAGCAGCCACGACAAGCAGCGTGCCTATGTCGATGGTGAGCAGCGCGCCGACGAGCGTGCCAGCAGCCACGGCAAACAGCGTGCCTGTGTCGACGGTGAGCAGCGCGCCAACGAGCGTGCCAGCAGCCACGACAAGCAGCGTGCCTGTGTCGACGGTGAGCAGCGCGCCGACGAGCCACGACAAGCAGCGTGCTTGTGGCCATGATGAGTAGCGCGTCAAACAGCGAGCCTGCAACGACGTCAAGCAGCGTGCCTGCGGTCACGATGAGCTGTACACCCACCATCATGCCAGCAGCCACTACGAGGAGTGTGCCAGCAGCCGCGACAAAAGCAGGTCTTCTCTATCCGTCTTGTTTTTCTTTATTAGTCTTATCACTCTTGACAGAGTGGTCGTGGTCGCCATGATGGGGCAGTGGCTCGCTTGACAATCTTCTGATTCACGCACCGCTGCTCTTCTGGCGCATTTGTTAAGGGCCGCCCTTATTTGGTCAGTCTATCCCATGGGTAAACTGCCGAGAACTCTTTTACCCACAACCTCTTCAGCGCCCCATTTCGAGAGCATCTTCCGTTTCTCACTATCCCGCAGAGTCAAATTCTAATTCAGTTATTTTTGCAATCATTAGCATAGCATTACAGAATTATCCAATGCGCTATACTACGTACTATAAAAATTAGAAAATGGAGCTCAAGAATTACTAAAACTAAAATGACTTTGAAAACATTTGTACAAACAATAAACCAATAGAAGAAAACAAAAAAATATGTACCCGCTTAGGTGGTATTAAAAATAAACAATCAAATATTACATAAATGTTAGCAGTAACATCTAACCGTACTAATAAGTCGGCATCGCAGTTTACAAAATATGGGAAATACTAGTGTTCTGATTAGTATGGTTTTGGTCACCATAGTGATAGTCCAATCGCTCCATATTTTCTTCAGTTTGTTCAATGCAGACCGAGAAATCGACATACACCGCATCCATCTTGCCTTGTTTAGCTGTTTTGTTTACATGGTCAGGAAAAGCTTACAGCTGCATTCCCTTCAGAGGAAAGTCATGATCAAAATATTATTAATATATGATTAAAAAAAAATGTATGTATGTATCAGCTATCTAGTTCCCATAGTACAAGCTCAATTTGGGACTAAATAGTGTTGTGTGAATTATTGTCCATAATATTTATTTATTCACATATTAGTCAAGTGTCAAGTTACATATTATTCAAGTTTACATAATGCATATTATTTACATATTGCATATTATTTACATATTAGTCAAGTTTGCTCATGACAATAGGTAGTGTCTCTTGTAATTATATATTCTTATTATTCTTATCTCTCTATAGTAATTCTGGTAGGCACGCCGTTGAGTGATCACACTTTGAGCTAAGATATCAAGTAAAGTTAGTTAAAATGCCACCGAAAAAGTTAGTATTGATGGTATTGAAGCGGGCTTAGATTTATTAATTGTTCCTGATGCACCATGCATATTCGGTTATTAATTGGGTGGAATTTTACCGAGCGTAAATATATTGCAGTATTTTAGAGGTATTCGATTATTTAGGTATTGCCATAATAAGTAAAGTTAACATTATTTTTACCGATGGCGTTAAAGTATTTGAAATCACTTTAGTTGATGTTTACATTGATGCATCACTCCACAGCTGACAAAATTCATGTAGTTCAATCTTTATCTTCTTCATTTCCTTGTTAAAAAAAAAAAAAATCGAATAGTAAAGTCATAGTGGGTAGTTTTGTGCGTTCCGGCTCATTAGGTAGCGAGCGCATACGCTGCGCCGATCAGAGCGCCGGTGGACTTATCACAGAGATCGCTTTGAAGCGTCATAAGGCTGGGTTAGTCTGGGTGCCGGTTTCACGCAACTACCCTTAAAGCTTAGTAAAAGACAGTGTTAGGTTTTTTTTATTAATGCCACCAACACCACATTTTGCGTCTGCAATGCTTTATTTTGGAAATTATCGCGAAAGGGCACATTATCATTGATGGTATTTCTTCTACACCTCCTGTAATCCCTAAAATATATTTTCGTTGCTTTTGGTCGGACGGCTGAGGGAGGTAACCATTTGCAGAATGACTGGTTATAATTATCAACGTATATGAATGAATGAATGAGTGAGTGATTTGTGAAAACAAGGAACCACACTAATAATAATAACTAAACTCCTACTGCAACAATAGGCATGACGACTAATTTTCAAAATCTTTGAATCCTTTTCATTAGATCAGATAAATATTTTGGCGGTATTTGATTACTGTCTTCATGCCTATTCTATGTGGGCTTGTGTATCGCAAAAATGGGCTCTGACTCAGCATAATTCTGGCAGGTTTACAACTAACGCTGGTCTTCCGTCAGTATAGCAGACCACTGCTGGACGTAGATTATTTTATTGATCAGAAAAATATTTAATTTTATACAAATAGGAATGATACTTATCAAAATCTACACAGTACAACCCTAGTATCCTGCCAAGGTCTCAAGCGGTTAAAGTAGTTACAGAATACTTACAAATAAAAGAAACAACACAGAATAGTACTTAATAGAAAAAGAATGAAAAGAAAAAAAAAACGAGTAGCGTAAAGAAAGTTGCGTAGGTGTCTCCCAAGTCACGGGTCACTGAGCGCACGTTTTTCTCCTCCAGTGCTCTCCAGCTACCTACTTCCCGCAGATTGTCGCTACACCTTGCTGGAGGGCTTCCTACACTAAGCTTTCTCTAGCGCGGTCTGCACTCTATTATTCATTTGCTCACGTACATACCAACGTTAGCGTTATATAATACTTTAAAAAATAAAATCAACTAAGTATTTCTTTATTTCTTTGAAAAATCAAAAGCAAATCAAAAATGTATTTATTCAGTAGAATCGAAAGGAT
This sequence comes from Thera britannica, assembly GCA_939531255.2. NCBI lineage: Eukaryota > Metazoa > Arthropoda > Insecta > Lepidoptera > Geometridae > Thera > Thera britannica. The sequence goes on from OW618047.2 coordinate 11,837,296, forward strand.
CACTTTGAAACATTTTAAAGCTAGGTGAGTCTAGGTGCCAGTTCCTAGCCTAGAAGAACAGGCAACTATTTACGGCCTGGTTCCTACCGTTTGTTCGATACGATCCTTTTCCAAATCTAAAATAATAGAAGTGAAGTTCCAGTGTGGTGCCACTTCACTTAGTGAGACGTATGCAATAATACAAAAGCAAAATTTTAAAAACAGACTACGCTTTAAAGTAATAATGAAGTACCCACACAGCTGCATAAAAATAAGATACGAAAACAGTAGGTACAGACATTGCAAATTGACATGTTAGCTTCATGAAATGCTCCTGCTCTGAGCCACAACTCTATTCCGGTTACCAATAATGATCCTCTCTAATATATTATTATATAATCACTAGCAGTTGGTGACCGAGCATCGCTCGATATTTTTTATTGTTAATTTGTATTTTTAAGAAATCATAATAGTCATATTATCTTTATTGGCTTATTCTTACTGAACAACGCCATCTGCTAGATATGCTTGCAGTTAGTTGCTCACAATCTTCAATAGATGGCAGGAGCAGTCACATATTCAGTTTATGTTGGAGGAGCAGTCACATATTCGTATTGAACTCGGGGTGAAATAATCATTTTCTTAAAATGAATCCTGGCTAGAGCGCTTTATCGCCCCGAAAACCCCTTATATACTGGATGTCGTGAAAATCGTTGGCGCAGTTTCTGAGTTCCTAAATATATAGGTATATTCAGGATTTTCTCGTTTGAGGGTGTAAGATATTATTAATGAATCATTTAAAACTCTTAAGCAGTCTAAATGAAGAGAACAAATCAATAATCAAGTTAAAACTTGCCAAATAAGCTTAGAAAGGGCTTTATGACAAATAAAATAGGCCCCGATTCAGTGTTTCGAGAGTATTGCCATAGGTATCAATCGAAGATACACCACTCACTTAAACCAAAGGCAACAGACTCTACCATCGTAGCGGTTCACAGAATGAAGCCATGGATTGAACGGTCAATAGAGCCTGGGTTATAATCATATTCTTTTGAATTACGAATATGTCCGCAGTTATTACAACCTCAAACTAATAGCTGTCTAAATAGACTAAAATGCCTTCTGGAATGAGACCGGCGTTGGTATCGCTTTTATTATATACCCTCTGGACTAAAATCTGGCGTTGGTATCGCTTTTGTTATTCAGTATTCAGTATATTTATTGCCTTATTAAGCATGTAAATTTAAGTGTCAGATCTTGGAACTAGTTTTTTTAATCAATACATAATTTACCCTGTAAGGATGTTGCAATACGGTAAAAGCTGACCGATTTGACTATAATCACGCAGATTATAAGCAGGTTTAGCATAAAATGATAAAAAAAGGGTAGTTATAATTAACGTTATTCTTTTCGTTCGTCGTTAAAGAACTCGTCTAGTGTGTAGTAAGATTTTTTTTGTAGAAGCATCTCTTCAAGGTTTTATTCAAAAATGCAATTTTTCTAGAAGTTTGTTTTTCCGGAATCTTGTTGTATATTTTAACCGCCATAACATTTGCTCCCGAGCTATGTATCCTTAAGTGATATGTAGGCACTAGGTTATGCCCGTACCTATATACCCTTATTATATACCCTCTGGATTTAAATCCGGCGTTGGAATCGCTTTTATAATATACCCTCTGGACTAAACTCCAGCGTTGGTTGGTATCGCTTTTATAATAATTATACCCTCTGGACTAAAATCCGGCGTTGGTATCAATTTAACAATACCCTCTGGATTATGTCCAGCGTTGGTAAACTGTATACTTTCTTGTCTGTTATGTAATAATAATTTTACTGAATAATTTGTAAGTAAACATTTCCTGTTGCTATCATTAGCGTAAGCTTGCATGGCTTGCGGAACAAACGTGTTCTGTAGGCGTCCTTAGCAAAAATTAATGAAGTAATAATGGTGAAAAGCGAAAATGCTCTATACGCACCATTACCATTGTAGACATAATATAATCACACATTATCATAACTAGAAGAAAGCCTATATGCTTCATAACTGTAATGGTAGATATAATTACATAATTTACTCTTATTATAAAATCTGTGAGGACACATTCTATAACGGATGGCCGAACTGTTAGCGATTATTTATTGAAATACGATTAATCAACGCTTACGCGTTATTAAGTGCTATTATGACTTCCCATAAACCACGTGGACTTTACTTTATAAACACGTGATTTATGGAAATGGTTTGATGCAGGTACTTGTAATAACTATTTTGAATTAATATTATAATTACAAGAATGTTATCATTAATTTTAAGTGAACACTTTAATTTGTAAAATATGAAAACAGTTGCTTTTGGCTGGCAGCCGCCATCTTGTTGTTTACGACTGTGTTGGTATAAAGGTAGATGGCGGCTGTCCCAGCGACAGTCTTGGTCTACCCGTCGTCCTGACAAGTTCTAGTTATGGCTCCATGATGTTACCCTGTTATGCAAAACCTGCATATTAAAGCTAAGTACCTACCAATTGTTATTAAATTAAGTATTCAGTTGTATCAGTGCTTATTAATGGTAAATAAATATGATTATTGTTTAATAAAGTTTGTTTCACTAACACGTGGCAACAAATTTATTAATTAAAAAATAACTCTTTTCACCACATGCATTGGTTCGAAAGAACTCGATAAGACGAAGAATATCGAGTTCTTGGAACTTTTGGAATAGGTTTATTTAGGCCTCTACGCCTTTCGTAGCCCTTCGTAGAGCTCTGAGATTTGATTGGAGCAAAAATACGTAAGTTTTATGAAGCATTAGTTCTTAGCTATCTACGAATAGAATAGGTGAAACCTAATATTTTTTAGATATTTATACTCGTACAAGGTGTATCTAAATATGTGTACTATGCGAAGGTGGGGGGTTTCAGACCACAATGGTGATCAGTTGTGGGGGGGAGATAATTAAAAATTCCTATTTTCAGTTTCCCATACAAAAATATTTAATTTCATAATGCCTAAATAAATTGACAACCCTATCCTTGTAACCCCTTGACCCCTTGACCTACTACCTCTGTAGGTCTACTACTACTACCTACCTACCTCTGTAGCTGAGTTTAGGGTTGTCACTTTGTATAAAGTCAGCTGTTCATGTTGAAACTTCGTTGCAGTTTTTTTCAGAGATACCAATCGAAGTTCGAAAAGTCGTTGAACAAAAGTTGTTCCCCGGGGGGTGGAAATTCACCCCCCTTCCGGATAGTACACATATTTTGATACACGTTGTATAAGTATGAGTTCAGACGACACCAATGAAATTTATATTATACCTATTATAATTTATTATTTTTTTATATTGTGGACAATCCACACAACACTATCTAGCCCAAAAATAAGCAGAGTTTGTATGGGAATTGAGTTATTAAAAATAAAATAAATTATCTTTGCTTTCGTCATAAAAAAAATAATTTAATCTAAACAGTTAAAACTATTTAGTTAAGTCGCTTACCATACAAAGTTATCGAACAATACCTAATTTCAAAGTTTTTTTGGAAACATTTTGAAATTTATTTTACAGGGCTTCCTCTGTAACGACGATTTTCTTTTACACAAAATATTTTATTGTTTTTAAGTAGGTACCTTAAGTAATTAGCAACATGCTCGACCTACTTACCTAAGTTTATAATGTTTTTCAATAAGTTTGCGAAACAAGTAAATCCAAGAAAGTAATCTTCTTTCTAAGTTTCTTTGATGTAAGTATTTTTTTTATTTTTATGTTTTACTGTAGGTTTTGCCAAATGGAAGGAAATCGAGTCTTAATTCTATTGAAGCTTTTGAAGATCTAAATAGGTATACTACACATTAAGTTCACCTACTTAAACACACTTACCTTACCTGCCTACGAGTAGTAGCAGAGCTCTTTGTGAAGGGCTCGCCCGGGGAAGAACTACCACCATATCTATTTCTGCCGTGAATCAGAATCGCTGTGTTTCTGTTTGAAGGGTGTAGGTGGCGGTGTTACTGGCACGTGAGGCTGAACATCTGTACGCCTCAAGTTGATGGACGCAGGGCAGGGCATTGTGGCACGTTCCTGACGTGCATGACTCTACGAGACAATGCTTTGTTATAGGCGATAATTACCACTTCACATCAAGTGGGCCATATGTTTGTTCCATCAGCTAGTTATAAATAAAAACTGCTCTTTGAATATTCTTTTTCAAGAAAATGTTACTGCCATTGGTTGTTTACAAAGCGTGTATTGAATAGGAATCATAAAATATCGCTCAATGAGCAATGTTTAACAGTGCTCTATTCAAAGAAGCCTTTAGAAAATCAGTCTCCTTTCGAGACGTTTTTGCTGGCCTCGTTTATGTTTTCCACATTTTCCATAATACAGGGTGTAACTTTATATCCCTATCCTACATTTATGTATTTACAAAAAAATATTTAAGTATAAATCAGTTATCTTTTCCGTTTCGGGGCAGTGGTCCAACTGATCTGTCCAACTAGTTGGACTAAGGGCCTTTACTAGGGGCCGTGGTCCAACTATCTTTGCAGTTGGACCACGCCACCATAGTAGAGTTCCCAGGTCCAATTAAAACAATTTCAAATAAAACAACTGCAATTGTAACCACAGCACATTTTTTTTTTTAACTGGAACAACAAAATATGTCCTAATCCTCAATCCTGTGCAAACAGGGCTCCTCCGCATGGTGATGGAGGGTGTGCTTTATGGATCGAACTGGCTCCTGAGATACAGTTTCACACTAGTTCGGGGGTCGGTGAACTTCTATATCGCTCATCACCTGTTGTCAGCGGCGGTGGAGCCTTGTTTGGACGCTTTGCTACTAGCTTAGTTTAAGTTATTTTTAAGTTTTAGGTTAAGAAAAACGGTTGTCTGGAAGAAATCGCTGCGCGCGATAAGACCACCGATTGTAGGACTAGATATATCGTAATGTTTAGTGCCTTAAGCATTTTTACGAACAATTATGTGGTCCTCAATAAAGAATCTTATTATGTTTATCCCCATAGTGCAAGCTCTGTAGTATGTTAGTTTGGGGCTAAATAGTGTTGCGTGGTTTATTCTCAATATTATCATAATTATTAAACCCGAAAGCGAGAAGCGACGTCATGGCAAACAAGGTTTGTTTTATTGAATTTAGAAATTACGATTTTTTGTTCATGAAAATGCACTTTAAACATTTCTACAAAATGGACCTTGGTAGATTTTTTTTTTCACAATTTATAAGCACACAATTTACACTTGACCACAATCTCACCTGATGTTAAGTGATGCAATCGATGGTGTAGTGCGCGCACCTATGAGATACGTAGACGCCAAATGAGGTAGCCTTATTTTGTTTAATTTGGTACAATTGTTTTACTGAGTACGTTAATTATGAAATCTTCAAGTGTAAGTAAATAAACTTTATTAAACTTCGTAATTTATAAAAAAGTCATGGAGCAAACATTACTCGACGTGAAACGTGCGAAATACCCCCTTGTTGAGGCCTATGACGATATTATTAATGTTACACCCTGTATACTTTCAAGCTTGTGCCGACTATTGAAATTTAACTCTGAAACCATTCAGTGGAAAACTAACATGTTCAAGAAATTCTAAACTGATTTTGAGAGCTTAGTTTTGACGACTTCTGTAGCGAGGCTGTACATCTATCGCGAGAAATGTAGGGTTGATTCCTGAGGAAGGACAAATATTGCATGGTTATGAGTATTTTGCTATTGTTTACTATTTCAGGCATGAGTCTCTCGCAAGACAGGTTCACTTATGTAACCATAGCTCCTATTATAATAACACCTAAAACTTTAACGCCTTATTTGTTTAAAGCAAAACCTTTCCTCCTTCTGCTTCAACTTAATAAATACTTTTTTAATCTAAGACATAGTTTCTTAAACCTACGAAAGAAATACCTAATTTGAAGATACCTATCATCATTGATGATCACAAGAATAATAAATTTATAACACACTACTTATACAATCAATAAAAAAATGTTAAAATAAATCACTGATGATATCATAATTTTTTCAGTATTAGTTCATAAATTATGTTTAAACTCGGTTTCCGTGTGCATTAGCTAGATTCCACAGTAACTCTTTTTACTGAAGGTATGATATTTCACCACACAAACATCTCACAGAAGTTCTCCACGCAAATCCAACCAAAAGGCCTTTACCATTCATCGAAGTTCTTTACAAAATCGCCCGCAGTGTGTCATGGAGCATATTTCCCGCGTTTTCCATACACAATATTGCCACAGACATAACAGAAGCTAACGTTTGGCATTTTCACTCTACCTACGCGAAAACTGACAGTTACTTCACATTCACTGCCAAGGCAAGGTTCTCAAGCGCTCAATTCTAAGCTGTCAACGGTCGAGTATAGGATTGAAAATTGCACATTCATGATATCAGCAACCGCTACATTTCAAGCATAAAGTCATGAATGAATCTAAACTATGTGAAAATAGAGTTCATTTTCCTGCACGCTGGACTAAAGTGACACACGCCTACTCCTCAAGTCTCCAAATAGTCCATTGACGAGCGCCGAGCAAACTCGCTACAGCGAATTAACACTATTCAAGGAACTTTGAAAGAGGACTACTCTCATACAATTTGGACGCATTCATAAAGATTCACTCCTTAGCTCGCTCCATGAATAGCATTATGAGGCTCTGGGTTCGGTTGGACGTATAACTTCAAAGTTGTAGAGTAGATTAATAATTTAATTACAGTGATATCTGTAGTATATAGGAATAGCCTCTATTACCACACTCCTATAAATCTCGATCATATAATGATATGACAAAAGATAAATGAAATGCAATGTAAGATTTTGACATTGATATTGCAAGAATTTTAAGGTTTGTTTTCGTGGAACTGGCACCTTTTTTAGTTTCACAAAGCTTCGACGTTTTAAGCCCACCCCTGTAATTTTACTAGGTACATAAAACATCATAAATCATTAAAAAAATTCAGCGACGATATTGTTAGAACCTTTTTCTTACATTAAAACGTTAAATATCCCAACACAAAATTGTGCAAATTAAAAATCCACACGCTCGTCGCCAAAAGAAACCTTCCATTCACATTAAAATACAAGACCGCTCATTATGTAAACACAATACGGACAACCCTAGCATGTTTTTCAGCTACAGCTTTCCAAAAGCGAAAAGGAAAAACGGAGCGTGCCTGAACAAAGCCGCCTACACAATAGCGAACGAACAAAGCCAACTAGAGCTGCTTGTATCATTCCGAGATAAAGGACATCGATGAGTGTCAACCCTAAGAAAGTAGGACTGCTGACACACTATTCAGAATGCTAGTTCATGATTAACAGTAATCTGTGGTACAATAACGCCACAGATAATGTTATCAAAATTAGGGTAACCTCCATTAAAGCTTTTCGCTGTGTGATGGTTAAAGGCCTGCGCACACCTAGTTCGCTGGCGGTAGCGATCAGTGAAACGCTGTCAAATATCGCTGTCAAATCTCAAATCTGACAGCGATATTTGACAGCGTTTCACTGATCGCTACCGCCAGCGAACTAAGTGTGCGCAGGCCTTAACTGAGTGGTAATACCTTACGAATTCAAGGTATGGTGTCTTGTAGAGTATAATTATACAATCATTTCTACAGCTGTCATTCTCAATCCACTTGGCAATACCTTTGAACTGTTTATGGGGGATTTATAGAAGGCATTAAAGCTTTTGAGTGTTTACTCCACGGCAGCCTTAAATCCAGGGTATTTGTCTAGTATAGATAGATATACGTATAATTTTTGAAGTTCTTGAAGAGTGTCAACCCTAAGAATGTGGAGCTGTTGACACCATGTTGCCAGTGTGCCGTTTTCCTAAAACCTGCCGTAATATAGCGGAGACTTTTGCTTAGCGACCTATTTCGTTGCTATGGTGGACTGAAAATTAGTTTCTCATGTCCATGTTTTTACGAAAACTGGTTTTAGTTTTTTAAGTGTTATTTATACAGCAATTAAGATTTTATTTTGGGAAAAAAAAGCGTATTAGTGTACAAAATATGTTTGATCTATTATCTGCTATTGACCCTAAAGGCATATAGGCGATGGCGAAGGCTATCAGTGAAACGTTGTCATATTTAACAGCGTTTCACTAATCGCCATCGCAGATCGCATAGATGTGCGCAAGGCTTAAGTAGGTATTAGGAGGCAAATAGCATCTGTACAATAGATCGTGTACAATTTATGTATATATCATATCATTGTACACGATCTTCTCTAATTTTTCTAATGCATTTAATTCGTGTACTTTAAATTGCTAAGCGTCGGCAAATAAATATGTTTAATTAGTTTATTTTTAAATAAAAGTAGCAAAGAAATAGTCCGCTCAAAGGACACCGCAGTAGGTATTAAAGCAGACGACACTTAGAACACAGCACATCCGCCATCTCAGCACTAACGACGAAGTCCACAACAATGTGCCCTCTGAAGAGCTCCGAACAATCGAATGAAGACAATAAGCAACGATACTCCGAGACAAAAAGAGGCGAAATAAAGGCTCACTTGTTTCCTGGCCGCATTGTGAACGGGAGAGGGCAGAGACAAAAGCGTAATGTGCCACGGGCCCAAACAATGGGGCTCAGCCATTATTGTTACTGTAGCAACGCTTTACGAATATGTAGCAGCATTGCGAACTTGACATGGTGAGGCGGCCTTGCCTTTTGCTACCGCGTCTCTTTGTGGTTTGTGCACACCTCTACGTACTGGATTAGGGACGTAGACGATAGACTTGAAGGGACAGTGCAAGTGCCTATCATAAAGATCGCTGTAGTGGTTTCTTTATAACAAGCGTAAACATACAAGCAAAGATAAATAGATAACACTTTATTGTAGTCACCACAAGAATAAGACATTTGTGCACACCTCTAAATTGGTCTAGATAGGATTAAGGACACTTTCTCGTAGACGATAGACTTGAAAGGACGGTGCAAGTGTCTAGTACAATAGCGTTAGTTCCATAGGAGGGGTGGAATTATAAAGATCGCTCTAGTGGTGTCTTTATAACAAGCGTAAACATTCAAGCCAGATAGATTGATAACTATAACACTTTATTGGGCACCACAAGAATGAGACATTTGTGCACACTTCTAGGTACTGGATTAGGGATACTTTCTCGTAGACGATAGACTTGAAGGGACGGTGCAAGTGCCTAGTACAATAGCGTTAGTTCCCTAGGAGGGGTGGAGTTATAAAGATCACTGTGGTGCTGTCTTTATAACAAGCGTAAACTTACAAGCAAAGATAGATTATTATGATTCCGTTGACCGTTGGGGAATAAAGGTTCTCGAATGGCGACCACGAACCGGAAGACGAAGCGTAGGGCGCCCACCCACAAGATGGACCGACGACATTGTTAAGATCGCGGGAAGTTGAAGGATGGAAAGGGCTCAGAATCGTGTCAGAAAAGTGATCCCTGTGATACCACTGAATAAATACATATTTGACTTTGATTTAAGATAAGATAAGATAAGATAATCATTTATTTCACTGAAGCACACACTTAAACTTATATTAAACAATACAAAAGGTGTATTTGACTTTGAATGGGCGTTCTTATCGCTATGAGCGATCTCTTCCAGAATTTGATTGGATTACGAAATAGCGAATCCTAGCTATCAAATGCTACCCCAACAGGAATCACCCAGCATTCCAATATATCACTTTAATTCTGTTCTGTAAAGTAGGTAAACATGCTTTTTGCACAGTATTTTAAGTTGATTCAAACTTTTCTCTCAAACTAATTGTTCTCTAGTTCTCTACGTCAGTTTAAGAGAATCAGGTCCAGTCAGCTGCATCAACTGGTTACCCGTTACTTCTTAAATTGTTTGATCATAGCAATGAAAAATTATAAAAAACTTACCACATTTTTTCTGCTTTGTGACCAAACAAGTCAGTGGTCCAACCTAAAACAAAACACTTCATTAAACTCATTACCACTATAAAATCAGTAAACTCCAAATGTATCCCACGACAAGCTATTTTTCAATTATCGTAGACGTAAGGCTCGATTGTAGCCACAGTTAGTGAAATGGTGGCGTTTAATGAACTGTTTAGCCGTTTCATTGCGGGGATTTTACTATTTGGCTACGGCAGAAATATTGATTTACTTATTTTCAGCCTATCTTGTCCCATGCACTGCAGGGCAAAGGTCTCCCTACTTTTTTTCCAGCTTTCTCGGTCTATTGAGTCACCATTGGACCAGTTTATTGGATTGGATTGGATACAATATGACACCCAGACAGAGAACAAACATCTGTGCTCACCACCTAAATGTTTGTTCTCAGTGGGGATCGAACCCACGACCTACAGCGCAGAAGACAGAGCTACCACCAACTGACAAGAGAGGCCATTCAAAGATGAATAAATCTTTTTGATAGAGTGCAATTAATTTACAATTTCTAAGCGATTCCATCGCATAACCCCTCGCACTCATATCCAGTGTGGAGCATCATTTCATTATCGGGGTCAAAGCGACCACCGTTTGATCTCGCGCCTTTATGATTTCAGCAGTGCGGTGCTGACCGCACTGTGCCGGTTTCAATGGGAGTCAGTTATTTCTTTCTATTTTTACTTTGTTAAATTGAGATCAAAGTAATAAATTCACTGAAAAATGTACCAGGTGTCCGTTCTTCCTGAAAACTAACCCTACGATGCACTGCCCTGCGTCCCTCAACTTGAGGCATTCAGCCGCCCGTGAAATTTCACCGGCATCCACATTCTTCAAACCGAAAGTTTAGTCTGATAGCCCTCTGAAATCTGCCCATATTGTTTTGATCCGCACTCCTCTATTATGTTTCTGAAACTACCATGAAACGGACTGGTAAAATTGTAACAACAAGCCACAAAATCCATTAGCCAAGAAGTCAAATCAATACAATACGATACATTTATTAAAATCATAGGGATTTAAAGAACACTTAGTTACGTCTACCACGAAAAATCAAGTCTATACCAACAAAATAAACGGAAAGGCCCACCGTTCCCTTTTCAATAAATGGGATTCTGTAAGCAGTACGTGGTTTCAGCCATATCGAATTCAATCTTTAGCTCCACGAGTTGCAATATTAAAATTGGATTTCATAGCCGTTCAGCGTATGGAGAATTAAATTAAATTCTGCTTTTATCTCGGAATGAGTGTGGTATTCAAAAACTGTAGGCCTACCACAAGTTCTATCTGGCTCTGTCTCTGGTTCTGGTGCTCACCAGTGTATTTTGATTATTTTAATTTATCCATGCACACAAACCACCTTGTAAGTAACATTAGTCCTATCCATCCAACGGTTGTCTGGTAGAGATCGCTGCTTAGCGATAAGGCCACCTATTGTAGAAATAGTTGTTATGTTTTGTTTTGTTCTTAAAGTATTTGTGAGCAATAAAGTATTTTCTATTTATCTATCTATTTATGCTATGTGTGTAGCGTTTCGACGTAGGATTTATTTAGTCAACACTCACACAGGCTCAAAATCAGAGCCAGAGACAGAGTCAGACAGAACTTGTGGTAGGCTTATTGAAGCGGATTTGGGGTAAACATGCACCTATCTTAGCTGTTCTATTTAAATTTATCAAATAACTCCCCATGCATGAATTGCTTTTCACTTTAACCAAATGATTTATGAACTAGGTTCAAAATCCAAATAAACTTTAAACCGCTGACGTGCTTAGGTATGGTCAGCTATTGTTACGCGTCACAATGCTGCCTAATGAGATCAGGTCCATCCTTGCACGGACAATGGCCACCCCCCACCCCGATTTTATTAATTAATTCATTACAATAGAACCGAACCTGAGTTTTGGACCACTATCCGCCTATTGTTTGGAGATAGTGACTTTGCAACATTGACCTTACCTACAGATTTGTATAGGCAAATTTATCCTAACAGATTTTAAAATCTGCTTTCATATTTCAATAGCGACTTCTACGCGGGTGTGGCTAACCAGCCAAAGTAGAATAACAATCTGCGTTGCACTTAAAGCAATTCCAAAACTTGAATTTTCTGAGTTGATCTTTAATAATATTTAAGCAAAGTAAGTAAGACTTACAGTATCATACATCATACATTACATGCTTATAGTACAAGAAAGTGCACTAAAGTTCTTTCATAAAATAGTTTTCCCTTTGAAATCAGTGACGTAGACTTTCGTAGACGGCTTCTACGTGTGCTACAGCTTTGAGTGCTACGAGACGCTGTGTTTTGTATTTTTCTATACTAATATTATAAAGAGGAAAGATTTGTACCTATTTTTGTATGTTTGTATGTTTGTAATGAATAGGCTCAAAAAGTACTGGGCCGATTTTAAAAATTATTTCACCAATAGAATGCTACATTCTTCCCATTTGACATAGGCTACATTTCATTTTGAATAAAATTAGGGATCCTTGGTAAAATTTGAACAATGTAACCGAAGGTGTAGAAAAATGAGTCTTAAAATGTCTTTCGTCGAATGCGCTGCCGAAACTATTAGCGATAGAACAAAATAATGTACAACAATATTGCCTACCCCGTGCGAAGCCGGGACGGGCTTTTAGTTATAAATAAAGAGAACAAATGACACTCATATTGTATTACATAATATTTAAAATTTTAGGTGAAGTCATAGTACGGTATGGATGCCAAAACAAAAAACATCACTTTTTATGTAAACTAACGCGTTGCTCAACATACTTCATTTGTTTTCATACAATGTTGTCAGAAATTGTGATCCATCACGAGCTGAATAACATTGTGCTGAATAGTTAGTGGGAAGCTTATGCTTCGCGACCAGTATTCCCGGACCTCTGTATACACCCCTCCGAACTATCCTGGTATCGGATAGTGTTTTGTAAAGGGGTCTGTTTATCCTGGTTGTTCCGTACCATTGTTGCTTCGGATCGAGTGCGAATTGTCACAGGCAGTCGGATGATTTTATCAATCGCTTATTATTCAACTCCTAACAAATGGATGACGCATTTTGATGAGATGGAAGGGGGTAAACTTTGGTGGTGACATATACATTAGATAATAATTGAACATCAATGACAGACAAAAGCCTCAACTGTTAATTTGTCAACACTGAAAACTTATACTGAAAAACCATGTTTTTTCAAGATTCTTTGAGAACTTAACCTAAAAAACCAATCTGACAAAAGAATTTTATTTGTGTAAAATTGATACTTAACAAAAAAAAGCAGCCAAGTGCGAGTCGGACTCGCCCATGAAGGGTTCCGTAGCATCAAGTAACATATTATACAGAAAATAAACAGGAAACAGGTTCTTGTAGTTCGTCGAAAGGTAAATTGCGGTTTACGATTTATGACGTATAAAAAAAAAACTACTGGCTAGATCTCGTTCAAACCAAATATCGTTGAAACTTTGCATAGTAATGTACAACATATATTTTTTTTAGTTTTATCATTCCCTTATTTTAGAAGTTAGAGGGGGGGACCAACTTTTTTCAACTTTGGAAGTGTCTCTCGCGCAAACTATTCAGTTTAGAAAAAAACTATATTAGAAACCTCAACATCATTTTTGAAGACCTATTCATAGAGACACGTATGGGTTCGACGAATAAATTTTTTTTGAGTTGCAGTTTGAAGTATGGGGACCCCCAAAATTTATAGTTTTTTTTCTATTTTTGTGTAAAAATCTTAATGCGGTTTACAGAATACATCTACTCACCAAGTTTCATCAGTGTAGCTCTTATGGTTTCGGAGAAAAATGGCTGTGACACTGTCGGACAGACAGACAGACAGACAGACAGACAGACAGACAGACAGACAGACAGACAGACAGACAGACAGACATACAGACAGACAGACATGACGAATCTATAAGGGTTCCGTTTTTGCCATTTGGCTACGGAACCCTAAAAAATGACAGAATATAGTACAGATTTGCAAGTTTTGAATTACCCTATTTTTTTTTAATTCTATAACTACTGTGCTTGCACTATTTTGTTCATGGTTTTATGCTATCAGTTTTCAGTTTCCCCACTTCACCATACTTTAACAGACGAAAAGCTACTTGGGTGAGTATTGTATTTTACAACATGGCGTTAATAATACGATTCCGTTCGATCAGTTTGTCTGAGTTCACAGTTCCATTGTCGAGGTGGAAAGCATTGTGTGAGTACAATCGCGCCATTACGCAGCATTGTGACAATGTTAACATATCGTTATCACGATCAGCGCCATCTATTGTCCACCAACAAGGACTTTTGTGATGGAGTTTTATTTTCTTTTGAGAAAACCCCCTTAGGTTTTACGAATTCAAATAGAGCTTGCGTGCAGAAATCTAAAAGCTTTTATACCATACCCCCTCTAAAAAGCTTATTTTATTCACTGGAAACAGTGAATAAAAAGCTCTTTTAATCACTGTTTTGGTTTTTGAATTTGGAACACACGAATAAGGTGAACGTCCATCTCAATACCTTACAACAGGGATTCCCAAACTATTTTTGACAAGTGACCCCTTTTCCAAAATGAACAGTTTCCTCCGACCCCCTGGCCAAATTACCTACTTTTAAGATCAGAAGATTATTAACGTTAAACCAGTTAAGTATTTGCGACAGAGATGCGTCATCGTCAGCAAATAGTACTATTTCACATAGTTTTTTAACAAAAAAGGGAGGTCATTTACGTACACTAGAAACAAGAAAGGACCTAATATCGAACCTTGTGGCACCCCCATATCAATAACTGACCCAGAAGATCTCTCACCGCCCACATCAACTTTAAGGACTCTATCAGTCAAGTACGATTGTATTAGGTCAATGGAGCGATTTATAATGCCGTAATGTTTAAGTTTAGATAATGATCAACCCCCTTATTCGCAATGGTCCACTTACTTAAAACAGCTGCTACAGAGTGTTATTTTTCATAGGTCTCTCTCGATTTAGGTCAATAGAAGAAGACAGAGTGAGAATTAGCAATGCTTTAAGTCAGCAGACTATTATGAATAAGGGGGCGTATCTTTAGTTTTTTCCTATTGATACAAATACCTAGGTACTAAGGGTACCAATTGGAAAACTTTGCACTTGGTTAGGTGATTAAAGTTGACTCCATTCCTCATCAATATTTAACATAATAAACGTACGTTGTACGAACTTGAGACTTTGCATTACTACAACAATGCTATTTCCTACAAAAATATTAATTATTCTTAGTACACATAACACAAAATAAATAATACAATAGAGTCTGTTCAGAAAGAGAACCGTCGTGGGATTGGAGGGCGCTGCTGTGCTTAATCACCTTTTTTGTTTATTATGCAATACAATAGCGCGTCTGTTGCGTTTTGATCCTATCACAACTAGTGTACTATTCCTTTATTTAATTTTTATGTTGCAAAATGCTGACAGAAAGAAAGGGATGAGCTGCCATATAAAAATCTAAACGTTAGTTCTCAATTTCGCCACGACGGTTCTCTTTCTGAACAGACTCTACCTACATAACTGACTTGAAAGTTTGAAATAAGAACTTGTGTTAATTTAATAGGGGTCGATCGTTAGACCTCGTCGACCCCCAAAATCAGTTTTCGTTTATATCGACCCCTAGGAAACCAAAATCGACCCCAAGGGGTCGATATCGACCACTTTGGGAATCCCTGCCTTACAACCTCCTTGCGTCATAAATACTCTCGATTTGATTGGTCGAAATTTTCGACAAGGAGTTTAGCATTGGATTAAAAACTGTTTTGTGTTCTTTGTCGTCATTGTCATTATTATTATTTATTAAGCCATTTTATTCCGAAGACATTTTTCGTTACATGTTTACATAATACATATTATTAATTCAAATTAATTTTAATTATTATATAAATGTAGTTTTTAATACATGATCATTTCATTAAATTATTATTATTTATTATTATTTTTTATTTTATTTTTTTATTATGATTATATTTTTATTGAGTCTTGGGACGCCCACTTGAGGGCAAAGGCCTTTTTTTTTTTTTTTTTTTTTTTTTTTTTTTTTCGCTGGGGAAATGCGTTATGCATCCCCTCCCAATGGAGGGTGGGAGGGGTATGTGGGACTCTCCAGTCTCCGGCATACCCACTAAAAACCCAGCGGCGCTCCAGCTTCGTCTATGTGGAGGGAGACTGGGAAACCGGCAGAGCCTTGACATCCAGTCTCCCGCCGACGACTACCCACCTTTACAGTGGAGTCCGCACGCCCCACCCTTATAGGGAGGGGCCCAGGAGCGACTTCCCGTCCAACGGGGGTGGTGAAGGAGTGCAATGCAGGAGAGGGGGCCTCCACGCCACTCTCCTGCCATTCACCACCGCATGGGGAGAAGGTAGGCGACTTTACAGTTGCCTTCTTCTGCCCCTTCTCTGCCTGCAGAGGGGTGCGTGAGGGTCTTCCTCACGCGCGCGCTCTGCTGCCTCCTTTTCAACCTCACAAAAGGAGGTGACCGCTGCCCAGCCTCTCTCGTCTCCCAGCATGGAGTTGACCACACCGGGAAGAGAGAGGTCTGGCCCGACAACCGCAATTAAATCGCGGCGTGGTTCAACCCATGACGGGCACACCTCGAGGGTGTGCTGCGCCGTATCCTCCGCTGCGCCACAATCGTGGCACGAAGGATCTCCCTCCCTTCCAATCCGGTGCAGGTACGTTCCAAAGCATCCGTGCCCGGATAGCACCTGCACCAGACGGAACGAGAGGAAGCCGTGAGGCCGCTCGAGCCACTCTCTTAAGACTGGTCTGAGCGCGTCTAGCGTTCGGCGGCCAAATACGGCGGAGGCGAGGTCCTCTGTCCAATGGCGGACGATCGAGTCTTTCGCCTCACGCCGGACGGCCTCCCGCTCTGCCGGGGCGGGGTGCTCTCCGAGTACCCTACGCCCCACCGTCCACTCGTACACTTTGGCAAGCACCCACGCCTCGAGTTCCCAAGGAGGGGTGCCCGCCAGAGCGCATGCCGCTGCAAAACTCACCGACCGGTAGGCTCTTGCCACCCGCTGCGCGATTGCCCTTTGGGGCTTGCGGATCGCGGTTGCGTTCTCTCTCCTTTGGAGGGAGTCCGCCCAGATTGGGGCCCCGTAAAGGGCCATACTCCTGAGGATGCCGGCATATAACTGTCAGCATCGCGCTTTGGGTCCCCCCATGTTTGGGAGGAGCCACGACAGTGCGCCCGCCACCTTCAGCAGACGAGTCGACAGCCCACTGAAATGCGGGCCGAAGCGCCATCTGCTGTCCAGTACCAGGCCCAGATATTTCATCTGGGTCTTCACTGGCACCTGGACACCCTCCACAACGATGTGGGCATCGGTGGGGATGCGCTGTCGATGCCCGTGGAAAAACACGGCCTCGGTCTTGTGCAACGCCACCCGTAGACCAAGACGGCGGATCCTCCCCGCCACCAATGATCCCCCGGCTGAGGCCAGGCTCGCGGCTTCCCTAAAGCTCTCCCCCCGGGCAGTGAGAAGAGTGTCATCTGCGTAACAGATAACACTCGTGCCACGGAGGAGGGCCCCCCGCAAAAGCCAATCGAATCCGATGTTCCACAGGAGTGGTCCTAGGACGGACCCCTGTGGAACGCCAGACTCCGCGGCATACCGCCGAAGTTGGCCCGCTTTATCTACGAGGAGGACTGCTCGGTCCTCCAGGTAGCTAGTCAGGAGGCTCCTCAGATACTGAGGCACTCCATGGTAGCGGAGTGCTTCTAGTATTGTTGAGTGAGGGACGGAGTTAAAGGCGTTAGCTATGTCAAATGACACAGCCAAAACTCCGTCCCTTGCCTCTACGGCTTCCCTCACCTGACTTTTAAGCCGGGCCAGCGCGTCGACTGTCGAACGCCCTTTTCGAAAGCCGAACTGGGCGTCCGACAGGTTCGGCCCCACCTCCAGCAGGAAGCCATTTAGCCGTCTAGCGACAATCCCCTCGAACAACTTACCAACCTCATCGAGAAGAACGATAGGTCGGTATGCCGAGGGGGAGTCCGCTGGGCGTCCCTCTTTTCGGAGGAGACACAACTGCCCCTCCTTCCAAAGTTTCGGGAACCTCCCAGAAGCGAAACACGCGCTGAAGAGGTTCCGAAATCTTTCCTTCATCTGGCTACCAGCGATGGCTAAAACGCGCGCGGGAACACCGTCTGGCCCTGGGGCCGTCTTCTTGGCGCGGAGACGGAGGGTCTCCACGGCGAGCTCATCCACCGTTACTGGAGGGACCTCATCCTCCAGTGGAGCTGCCCCTTGTGGTGGGTCCATCACTGGTGGTGTGAAGTTAGTCCTGCCCGGGAACAGTGACCGGATCACACCATCCAGCAATGCCGGCTCAAGGGTCTCCGTCAATGGGGGACCAAAGGGGCGCAGTTTGTTCCGCGCCGCCTTGTATGGTCTCCCATAAGGGTCCCTATCAAGGCCCTCCAGCATCTCGGCTCGCGCCGCGTCATTAGCGGCACCCATTGCTGACTTGAGGACCTTCTTTGCCTCTACGTAAGAGGCGTAGAGAAGGTCCTCGCTTTCGGGGTCTCTCCGGCTGCGCCGTCGACTCCGCGTGAACAGTCGCCTTGCCGCAACCAACCCTTTCCAACTTTTCCTATCTTTAGCCAGCCGGGTCCATGTTGCACCAGCTACTCCCATAATGTCGTCCCGCCATCGTCGTCTTGGTCTTCCACGGGGGCGAGTCGCATTTCGGGTGTACCAGTGGAGAATTCGTTCGCTCCACCTTTCATCATTCAGTCATTGTCATACATGAGTAAATTGGCGCTATTTTGAATACTGTTCTTAGTAAGTTATGCAGCAAAAAGTTCGATAATAGTAAATCGATTGAAAATGCATTCTAGGAATGAAAAACATGTGCTGAGTTGTTTGTTGTTCAATTGAGTTGTTGAGTTCATGAAAAAGAAGTAGGTATAGTAGAAAACTTGCATTAATTTATCCTTCTTTATTTACAAATCAAATCATAATCTAAAATTATTTGTTTTATGAATAGTATAAACAAAGTTCATAGTTTTTAATCCTTTTCCGTCGTTTAGGATTCTAACACTTGAATCACTCGCTGCGCTCGTGATTCAATCATCATGAATCACTCCCTACGGTCGTGATTCAGTCGTTAGATTCCTGCACTTGCTCGTGATTCATCTTTGGTCCTCGATTTAAATCCGTCTTTTATTCACTAGTTGCATAATATACTATTTTTATATGGTCAAGCAACACCAAAAAAATGGTTTACAATTCCAGTGCTATCAAATGGTGAAGAAAAAGACGTGAGAAAACCAGCAGCATTGTAGAAGCGATGATGGGCTTGCAATTTGACTCTTGGAATGCCAACTTCTTCTTCTTCCTGCCCTTATCCCACTTTATGTGGGGTTGGCATAAAATGTCTTCTTCCTCCATTCCCCTCTGTCAGCCGTCATCTCTGCATTCACTCCTCTCTTATCCATGTCAACTCCACATCCAGGTCTACCTCTGCTCACATATCCACCCAAATCCAACTCACCACTCTCCTAGTCACATGACTGTCAACTTTCCTCGTGACATGCCTATACCACCAGCCAGCCAGCCGGCCAGCCACCGGCCAATCTATTGCTCCTCTATTTTTTCTTCTTTTTGTTCTTCTTGAAATACCAACCTACCTACCTACCCACTGAAAAATGTTTTTTTGTTAGGAAAATTTGTTTGGACAAATAATATTTAAGAGGGAATCACAGAAAATATCACCTCCAATTCATATTTCATACAAATCATGTGAGGGTTATATTTTCTTTATCAATAAGTTTCTGAAAAAAAGGAAAACATACGAGCACGTTTATAGCAGATCTTGATTTTATGAGACAAAATGGTTACTCTAGACTAGAGGCATTATCCAGGGAGGAAATAGGGGACTACGTTTGTATGGAGTGTCGCCTATGTGATTCCCTCTTAATGGATCAAAATTATATTTTCGCTGAACTTATGATAACCCCCGAAATTAAGTTGATTGTGATTTTATTTTATCATGAAAATTGGTGAAATATGCGAGCGAAAAGTTTGACTGTTGCCAGCCGCAAAAATACGTGATTTTTTTATAAATTACATATCACATGACATATCTGCAGATATCCAACAAATCAATAGGTACCAATTTACATGACAATAATTCATCAAATAACGCCGGAAGTGTTGATTAATGCGTACCGTGTGAGCGTTGATTTCAGAAGTAGCTGAGCAGTTTACTTCGCCAATACCAACTGCGCAGATATTTATTTATTATAATAATTACAAAACTTGTATTGTTACCCTTTACCTTTATTGTATACTTACCTAATTTTATATTGATTATGTACCTCTGATTTTTTTTCCCGTTTGACTTTTGTATTATACCATTTTTCTTCTTATGCACTGAATCACTATAAATATTTGGCTGTGACATACGGACGGACAGACAGACAGACATGACGAATCTATAAGGGTTCCGTTTTTGCCATTTGGCTACGGAAACCTAAAAACTTACAATCGAATTGAGAACCTCCTATTCTTTTTTAGTTGAAGTCAACCGACATAAAATAAAATTACAAGGATCACTGATAGTTAGGTCTCCCTCTCAACATTACCACAAGCTCTGTGTGGCTCTGTCTCTGGCTCTGGTTTTGAGTCTGTGTGAGTGCTGTCTAAATAAATCCTACGTCGAAACGTCACACACACAGTATAATACACTGGTGACTGGTGAGCACTCACACAGGCTCAAAACCAAAGCAACCAAAGCAGTATACTATACATCTCATGCTAACTAACCTCTGCGTATTGATAATATCTACAATAACACTGCCTTTTCTGTCTCTAAATTATGTCGAGGCAGAAAGTTTTGGATCCTCAGGTTATGATGCTATTTTAGCTGTCTATGTATATATTCGTACCGAATCGGTGACCGGAAAGCAAGGGTCGCTCACTCAATCACTGATATGGGTTATCAATTTCCGATTGTATGAGTTATCAGTTGAGTGATTATGTCAACAAGGTGTCATACTATGTGAAAACAGGTACAGTTCGTGACAAAAATAGATTAACAATTGAAATTATTCAATGCATTCATAAGTTTTTGGTGGTATGGTTGGAACTTCCATATCTCGATACTTACAGAGCACTGGTGGCCTAGTGGTAGTGGCCTTGCCTTCTTATCCTAAAGACGTGGGTTCAAATCCAGTCGTGTACCAATGACTTTTTCTGTCCAAAAATGGTTGAAATTCTTCCGGTTGGTGGTCACTATTCGAGAAGCTTAAAGCTTTGCGCACATCTAGATCGCCTGCGATTGCGATCAATGAATCGCTGTCAAATATGTATATCACTGTCAAAGTTCGCAGCAATGTGAGCGGATGTATATGCAAACCCCACACGCCATCGCCATCTTCATGGTAGATCGCTTATATGTGCACAACGCTTTACTTTAACCACTTATATCCTACTAAAACTACTAATATTATAAACGTAAAAGTTTGTAAGTATGGATAGATGGGTGTTTGTTACTCTTTCACGTTAAAACTAATTGATGGATTTTAATAAAACTGTACAATAATATAACTTATACATCAGAATAACACAAAAGCTACAATTTATAAAGACATTGTAACGGAGAACGGATGTAAGTAACGGGACCGGGGTGTGCGAAGCCGCGGGCGGCCGCTAGTTATATTTATAAAAGAAAGTCGTGTTAGTTACACTATTTATAACTCAAGAACGGCGGAACCGATTAGGCAGAAAATTAGTGGGGAGGTAGCTTAGAACCGGGAGAAGGACATAGGATACTTTTTATCCCGAAAAAGCAACGGGAACGGGGTGTTACGGGAACGGGCGAGCGAAGCCGCGGACGGCCACTAGTATTACATAAATGTAACCACTGTCCAGTAATACCATGAATCACGATTGCCAATAGCACAATAGGGTTGTACCCTCAAAAAACTCAATTGCCTTCGTCCCGCTGACAACAATAGTAATAAAGCGACATTATTCATAGTGTATTAACCTAATGTGATTCAATATTGCTATTCATTGACGAAAAAACCGCAAAAATCTTTCTATATGGATAATAACTTAATAAAACTTCGATCAAAATTACAGTTGATATTTGAAGTTATTCTGTGATTTTCTTGTAACGATTTTTAAGCACACTTACTATGTATTGGTATAAAGCGAAAACTATCCATTGAAGACAGAACTCAGTTTTATTTTGATTACGGTTAATAATAATCTACTTAGACTAGTGATGTGTTTCATTGCCCGGTCTCAGTAGTGATGTCATAATCCTAAAACCGGCTAACAATATGAAGGACAAAAGTGTTAAAACATTTCTTACAGTAAATGTACTTTTGCTAATACTGACTGTACCTATCTACAACACAATATTATAAAGGTATCAATTTAGGGCTCATTTTCAACATCGTGCAGTAAAGCAACCATCATGATAATTTAGTCTTCCAAGCTCATCTCCACAGATAAGCAAGCCTTGATCTCAGAATGGGGTGGCCTGACTAATCTATACCATCGCGGCCCATTCAGAACTATTGTGCCACATCGCCTTTGTTTAGGGAATCGATAAAAAAACGCTTGGCCCCTTTCCAAGCGACAGCTAATATTATGCATTCATTAACTGCATCTTATTTTATGACGTCATTGTTGAGCACAGCTTTTGTATTCAAAATACCTACTAGGAAATCGCTCGCGCCTTCGTCTACGTGGATTTTGTTCAAACCCGACCCTTACTCTTTCAAAATTAAATGACGATTCAAAGTTTCTCTCAAAGTAAGTAGAAATATTTATTTTCGGGGTTCAGTTTTATCATCTTACAAATATAAAAATGTATGTTAAATAAATGAAGAAAGTATTGTAACTTAAAAATCTAGTTTACCACAACGTAAAGTTGTCACAAACAACATTGAGACGTCAGCAACAGAGCAACATCCGTGATGTACACAAAAATGTTTTACATGTGAAAAACCTCCGACAAAAAGGCAAGAAAATACGAAAGCAAACAATGTATAAGCAAAGTAGCTAACCGCAAATGGTGGGCTGTTTAAGTGAGTTCAAATACGGAAAGGGAGAGTAGCTCCATTGTCGACTGAAATCATCGCGACGACGACGCGGGCTCTGAAAACATGGAAACAGTTTCTCTAGAAAGGCATCTAAAATCCATACCAAAAAGACAATTGTCCACTCAATCAAAGTAATAAAGCATTATTCAATAATATCACTCCTTAGTTTAAAGCAAAGTATCTGCCGTTGTCTGTCCCTATGTATCCTTAAATCTTTGAAACTACGCAACGGATTCTGAAGCGATTTTTTTTAATAGATAGTGTGATTCAAGAAAAAGGTTTATATGTATAATACATGCATAATATTGCAGAGAAACACTGATAAATTTAGAGGTTTCCAATGTGATTTCGTAAGTAAATAGCGGAAACGGGGCGTGACGGAAACGGGGCGAGCGAAGCCGTGGGCGGCCGCTAGTAACAAATAAAACTTTGAAACGTTTTAGATCTAAGCGCTAGACCAAGCCTTAGAAGGGTAAGGAGTATGAATGAGAGGCAAGACAAGAAATCTCAAAAGAGATCCAGTCAGGATGGTCATTACGACCATAAACCGTGTGGAAGAATGAGTTTAGGACGACCTTCCATCCTATCAATTCCTATCCTGTTTTATGGAGGGCTATATTAACCTGGTCAATAAAATGTTCTTTTTTTCTACCGATGACAAGATGACGGGTATAAATCGTTGTCCCATCCAGTACACTTTTCCGTTTTCAAATCAAGGCTTCTGGTAGTATTGTTAGATTTAAGCACAATTAGGTTATTCCGAAAGCAGAATAACTAATTAGAGCTAGGTAACAATAGATCTCGAGCGACAAGATGTCTAACGTTATTGCGAAATCCATTCATGTCCTATGCCTAGGTGCTCTAATTATTACATCCACATTGTGTTACGATATCATATTTGTCGACAATGGTCCTTTATGTAGCAAACAATCGGGTTGCTGATGAATTTCGGTCTATGTCTGCGTCGTGTCTTTGTGTTCGGCTCCCTCAGTGGACAACACAATGGGACAAAAGTTGTTCAATAGCAGCGCAAGCACCTAATACCGAAGCCCTCCCTCCATTGTTTTGGGTAATGTTCGACTTTTATGGATATTTTCAATGGATCGGCTATAATCTGCCGGATGGAGTTTGGAAGTTCTAGCCTTGTATCTGGGGCTTGGGATCTGTAAGCTGCGTTCACATCAACGCAAAGCAGTCATGCGGTTATGAGAAATTAAGCCTTTCTTCCAATGCAGCGAGAACTCGCTTTGTTTCTCCTTGACAAGTATTCGATATTTGCCGTCTTTTTACTCAAGGCAGCACATGCAAAGGTTATTGCGTGATATCTTTTTACTTTGGTCTGCTTTAAAAAATGACTAAACACATAATCTTGGTAGTAGGTATTATTTTTTTACAATTGGTATGAATTACAGAGGCAGCATAATAAAATGTAAGTAGGTAATAAGTATTAGTTTTTATAAATAATAGATTTTTTATATATTATTAATTTTATAAAATAGTAAAAAGGTACAGTTAAACTGTACCTTTTTACCATTTTATTCCCTTTGCTGGTATACTACAAGTAAGACATTCCCAGATGAATACTAGGGTTGGTGTATTTCAAATTTCCTAACAAACTCCCAGCCCTAGTGGTGAAACACAATGGCTGATAGCTCATAATGCAGTTTGCCGTTGAAAGCGGCACACTTCCCCGATCGGATTTGTACGATAATCGTGACAAAAGAACTTTACGGACTCGAGTCTATACTGCTGCGAGTATATTATATAGCGACGCACGCGACTATAGCAATGCTATTCACAAGTTGCCATGCGGAGGATAAGCTTGAAGCTCGCTCAATGGAGTTTATTTACAAAAGAAGTTCATGCTTATATGGTGCAATAAAAGGCACATGATATCGATTCTACAGCGAGATTAGATAGGGTAGCTTTCAGTCGTATAGTGCGCGTTCTAAATACGATAGGTCTTTCAGCCAGTCAAAAAGGGATTTCAAAACAATGCACCAACGGTTTTAAGACTAGTAATAATATGGTTGGAAAACAACATTGTTGGATTTAATATTCGGTGCAGTAATGTTATTGCCTTCGCGTGATTCGATTTTCAAAAAAAAGAAGACTCGCCAATTATTAGTAGCTCAACGATGGAATTCGCAAAACCGCCATCCGCACTATCTCCGAAGTCAAGTCCATACCATGCCTCGTATGTTGAGTAGCTATTAGTTTTATCCTCAATTGGTCCTCAAACCTCAACCGGATTCGCTAAAATACTGAGCTATCTCAAGAAATATTGCGATACATTATTGACAGAGGTGAAAAAAATATTGACTTACGTAATTTTTACGTATGTTATGGTGTTATGGAACGTAAAAAACTACGTTGTTATAACAGAATAAGTGTAGTTTTTAAGCCACATTTTGGTGTTTTATTAGTTCACACTGTTCGTTGATATCCATATTTACCGAGGGGAAAACCCCTCGGTCAATATCGCTCATAATAGTAACACACATAGGTACAGGTAGATACACTTTGAAGGCCTGCGCACATCTAGCGATCTAGCATCTAGCGATCAACTGAAACGCTGTCAAATTTGACAGCTTGTTTGTTGAATAGATTATGTACGCAGGCCTTGAATTCGATTGTTTATATGTATATCGATGATGTCTGTATGTGTGTTACTGTCAAAGTAGATGGCATTAAATTACAATTTCCTCAAAAACTTCTTGCTTTCTTTTCTCATTAGATTTTTCGGATACGGATGTATGCGTGTATTTCCACAATGGTCGTTGCAATCCTGCCGCTTCAGCGCTCACATTCACCCGCGGTCACTTTACTACACTAATGTGCGGGTCCTTTATGTTTGAAGGCCGCAACTCAGCCTTTGTGTGCGACAATGCTGATATGAATTTTCATGTTTGAAGCTGGAAATGTTCTTGGTGTGGCTATTGTCTCGAGAATGTATAAAATTTATGTTTTAAATGTTACGGCTGCTTTATGTTTAAGGCTCAACCTCAAGCAGTCAGAGAGCTAGAAACGCTGGTACTTTGATTGAGTTACCAACGTAAGGTTTTAGGCTAAGGGTTTTCCAGTTTTCCTTTCAGAGACAGGATATTTTTTACTTAAATGGCAAGGACATGGGTTATTTAGCAGTACGAAACTTTTGTGATTATCTAATATAATGAGCATTCAAATTGTAATTCACCCCAAAGCCTACGTAGTATACAGGGCGTCCTACAGATATGCCACATGGAAGGCAAGTACCTTGAATATTGTAGATCGAACATTTAACTGAAAGACATTATTTGAATTTAAAAAACAATTTACCTTCACGCATCTATTCAATGTCTTTGTAAAAAAGTTTTAAGTGTATGTTTATTTACTCATTCGATATTTTCTCTTTTGGAACCTTAGAACCTGAAACCCTGTAGCCGCCTTTCTATCTGTATTCAGTATTCTGTGCTGCGGCTTAATAGTGGAAATGTTGATTTCAAAAACATTTACGCTGTCTCATATTTCTCATGTCTAGATTCCTTCGCAAGACGTCATCAAATAACGGAAGAAGGAATTGCATATCACGAGGGGACAAAGCTTTCAATATGAAGTGCAGGACAAACACTCAAAATGCGTCACACGCATTTTTGTGGGGAGCGGACACTTATAATATCTTCTTTCATATTTCTGGAGAAAACCTTCTACGGTAACTAATGCAATAAGGTTTTTATCGAAAGTTTTGAGCCATTTGCTTTATTTTTTTTAATTCTTAACGTTATTAGAGACTTTCATCCTACATGGTATAAGTATATGACAGTTCTATTGTACCCTAAACTTATAATAACCGCACAAACTTAAGCCTTTTATAGGAGTTCTATGTAGTGATTTTGTCAGGCTGATGATTAAAATAAATAAATAAATATTGTGTATATTCCACACTACACTACCTATCACATTATATAACTTTATAATTTTACGACGCCATGGAAAAACACTTTAATATTTTACTAAATGTTTTTTTAGTATTTAATTTTTAATCAAAGGTATCATGGATTTGAATAGCGAAGCACTCGTAAGACCTGCTAACCCATATTCAGACTCCTTTGAACAGTGCTTTGAGAGTCGTCCTCGTTTGCCCCATTGTCTCTGGAATGCTTTGTGGTGGACAAATCTCTAGAAGCCGTACACTGAAGCTCGTGCGCACTTCCATATTTACAACTTTTACACGTTTAATTAAAGCCTTATTTAAGCTGCTCTTAGTCGTACCCATATCTGATTCAAACTATTATAATAGAACTGAAATAATCCAACTTAGTTCTATGGCTTTTTAAAGTTTTTTTTTCTTTGAACTTTTTCAAAGTGTTCTAGAAGAAATCCCATGAGCTTCAGCTTGCCTTTTTACAACTTCCTTCGTAATCTCGATTTGTTTATGATTCTGTACACAATAAATACTTTAAAAGTTTATGGAAAATAAACATTATATCAATTTAAAAACTTAAGAAACCGACTTTATGGCCAAACGTAATCTTTGTTTGGCCATAAATTTGTATTAAACATCAAATTTCGATTACTCCTGTAACTCTATATAGACAGGGAAGATATTGTTCGCGCTGAGAATAGCAAAATCTGTCAACACAGGAACAATGCACGAAGTTACATGGATCAGAAATTAACTGGCATTGTCTCGACACAAAGACGCCGACACAATAATTATGTATCTACTCTTACCTATATTTCTATAAATTGCAAGAATGATGGAAATAACCCTGCCTTCTGATATTATGGCGGGTTTAAATACAGTTTTGCCACTTATAAAAAAGCTTTAAAGATTTTAGTAAGTATTCATTGGGCTGATTTACCGACCTGAGTTTTGACACAAAATATTTTCTTGTATCAGTTTTTCATTTCCTACCTAACCTAAATGAACAGATTTTTTAATTATAATAATAATTATAAATTTATTTTTATTACAGGCATAAGTAGGTCCATAGTGAAAGCTCAATAAAAGCACAATTGTTTTAAATATGATTTACTTACTTAGGCATGACACGTCTTTCAACTTTGGGCCACGCACGAGCACAGACTGACTGGACCACTTCTTGAGGTCTTCAATACACACAATGAATAACAACAAAACCACCAGTTCAGCATTCTTACTCTAACAATAAAATACATTTTTATACAAATGTATTATATTTAATTAATTAAACCACAAACACAATTACTAACAAAAAATGTTGGGTAGAAAGCATAGAAATGAATCGAACAATCGTCACCCAGATGAATTTAGGTTTACGTCCCACGCCGCCGAGTCTTCGTGGCTCTTTCAGTTCTACACAATAGGGACAAAAGTTATTCAACAAAGAGCACCGAATACCGATCACCCCCTTTACCCCCTTAACCATTGTTTACTTTGATAAGACTTTTATTTAGTGGGTGGCTATTAGAAAAATTCTTCTAAGCTATGAACACGCAATATTTGTTTAGTGTCACTCTAACAATAAAAAAACACTCGAGGCCCATGGTATTTTTATAAACGTGGGTAAAAAACTTGCGAAAGCTTTCTAAGTATAAGTATTTATTGAATAAAAATGACTGGACCTAAAGTAACAGCTAACAGCCATATGCATATGCCAATGACTGGACTGGACGACTAGACATATAAAATTGACAGCTAACAGCCATAAGCCAATGACTGGACTGGACGACTGGACATAAAGTGACAGCTAACAGCCATCAGCCAATGATCAGTGTCCAGCCACTGAGCCAGCGTTTTGCAGTGAATTGCAGGTAGCTGTTGTAGTATCTTCATTCGCTCTATAATACAACTTTACTTGTAAGAGTTGCAAGTCTTGGTCTTGCAATCACGTTGTCACAAACACGCTTACAATATTTCGACAGTGACTATTCTCGCGCCGGCATTGTTACAAAAAGCCTGTGCGCTACAAAAGCTAAAGAATGAATGGAGACGAGGGGAGATTCAATAGAAGGTATGTGTTATGTTATGTTTTGTGATGCGTGCTAGGAAAGAACCGCATTTCTTTAGGAATTCTTGAATTTAAAGCGATTTATTTTTCTTCATTGTTGGAAAAATAAATGCTACGAGTTGTCGATCTAGTAGGTACCTACTTTAGATAAGTATTTACTATTTTATAGAAGTTTCGATTATCATCATGCAACGACTAAGTACGTCTTGAGATGCCAGTTAGTCAAGGTATTGATTTTTGTAAAATTTTTGGTAATAGGTGGTGTGAAAATTTAACCGCTCCGAATTTTGCGTTACCTAAATAATACAGAACTGCGTAATGCAAATTGAAGCAGCTAAATATTTATTCAAGTGAAAATACCGTCCAGACATCCATGGCAATTTTTAATTGCAAAAGTGTGTCGGTTTGTTTGTTACATTCTTTTGATTTACATTAATTACACACAAATTACATCAACATTTTTTAGACGGATATGATTGGAGAGGCAGCAGAGAAAATACTTCTAACGTAATTATTAGACGAGTTTAACAGATTTGTAGTCTTTCTTTAAGCCTTATCTTAAAATATTGTCTCTTGCCGACACAGTTACATCAAACAATTGTTAGTGGATTTCGTGCCTTTTTGACTGTGATAGTATTTACCCATTGGGTATTTACCCATTCACTAGGTAGGGGAGATCAGTAGATGTTGATTTTCACTTATAATACCACAAGAGCTTCAAAATTATCGGATATTTCCCGATAGGTTCGTTGCAAACAAATGAAGGAGTCCAGTTTTTCAGGTTAAAAACTTCCTGAAAAACTTGACGACTTTATTTGTTTGCAGGGAACCTTGAGGGAAATATCCAGATAATTTTGAAGCTTGTGTGGTATTCGGGGGATTATTTTTCCGTCCCAAATATCGACCAATTGCACCATTCGACGTCACGTGGTACAACCTAGAAAATTTTCAAAAAATTGTCAGTATAATACCATGTAGGTTGTACCACGTGACGTCGAATGGTGCAATTCTATTGGTCGATATTTGGGTCGGAAAAATAATCAAAGAAAACTGAACAAATTGTCAACTGAAGATGATTCCCAATAGCACTTGACTTAAACCCAACTAACACGATGACGCACGCACTGATATGCATGACTAATGATCCCCTAACAAGCAAAGAGGTTCTTTAGTACCCGACCTCCTCCAAACTAAACAAAAGTGGGTAGACGTGGTTTTACGAACAACTTTAGTGTGACTGTGTGACCCCACAAAGCCATGGAACGTCATTTAAATGCACACGTTTCATTGGCTCTCAATGCTTCAGGGAAGTTGAAAAAGAACGGGCCAATTACGACGCTTTTGTGAGGCAACCTCTTTTGGGTCTCAAGTGTAACGTTATGTGGGGATCAAGCTTTTTATTCGGTTCTGACGATCCCGCACGCTTTTGTAAAGAAAGTTGTTTCAACATCTATTTACCAACATTTCTAAAATTATATCTTCTATAAGCATCTTCTTATTTTTATTCTCAGATTTGATTAAAAATTACCAATACCTTCCCACAAATTTTGCAGCAGTGGGCGAGTGTTTTTTTGTGCCCAGTCATCTTTCTAAAAGCATTTTTTTTTAATGGATGAGAGTTTTATAAACATTGTTCCTGCTTCCTGTATACTCGTATATGTATATGTATGGGTATAATATTATGTATTTTGAAAGGGGTTGGAAAACAGATTCTATTTTCAAAATAATGCAAGGGCAAGGCACAATACAAATTTGTCAATAAAAAATTTGAGCAATTAGTATTTTTTTGAAAATAGAACTCTTTATTTAACCTTAGACAATAGGGCAGGGCAGCCCACAAAAGTGACCAGGGTAATCACTTTTTTTGCTATACTTTTTTTGAAGTGAACACTTCTTAAACGGGGGGTTTCTTAACGGGGGTGGGAAAAAACCAATGAAGGTCACCGTCACGCGTCACGCAACACCTTTTCGGTAATGATCGACAGAATTTGCCAAAAGTTGAGAGGTGGGTTTGGAGGGAGGGTGTTATTGTTCATGTTTTCACTTCTGGATTTTTTTTATCCGGGGAGGTCACAAACATGCGAGCAGAGCCGCGGTGCATGGTTTTGGAACATCAAACTCATCTCACTAGAGTAAGTACTACGTTGGTGCTGGCATTTTGCGAATAAAAAGAAACAATGGCCGCCACTGTCCTGTCAGTTTGCAAACAAGTGTAAACAAAAACCGATCGAGCGTGCCGCGCGCCGATAATCTCGATAACGTTGCAAATAAAATAATAGCAGACTCGCGGTATTAACGCTGCTATTGTGTAGTACAATAATCCGCTATCTAGGCCAGTCTCAGTACTGCAGACGAACCTTTTGTCTCTCATGTTCGCCGTTAATAATGGCGGGCGCCGAAACAGCCGCGCACAATACCGCGAAATGTGCGCGTTTTCATTTGCAAGACAAAACGCGCTTTGTTGTTGTGGCCGCTCAATACTAAATTTATAGCCGCCGGACCGAGAGCCGTATTGACGGCCGGCTAACGAACGGCCACTACCTAAATGCATTTTGATCGAAATGCGCTGCGGCGAATCTGCTTATTGCCCTTGTTTTGAGTGGGACTTGAAAGAGCTTTCATATACATAATAAGTTCTCTATTAATGTCAAGTACTAAGCTTTGAGTTTAGCTTAGCAAATCAATCTTAGGTAACTATTCTGCGACAAGTAATTATCACAAGCTCGTCCCAAAAGTTATTGCCTAGATGCATGGGATTCGAACCCACGAACTAACCCTTCGATTCCAACCCAACACGACGAATAAACTGCTTGGCACTTGTAAAACGATCACGGCCAAAAGCATGCTTGCCGAAAAGTGCTTGGGTAGCGTTGTTCACACGTTCCAAGCATTTATATGAGCGTGCTTCAAGTGTTTGATTGATAACTAACAATAAAGAAAAAAATAAATATGAATACTTTTGATCGGACTTATTAGTACATCAAACGATAGCTCACAAATATTAGCAATGTTTCCACGGAGAATTTTTTGGAAAGAAAATGTATTCAAGAGCTTCTCATGTTTTATTGCCTGGCTGGCTTCAAAAACTATTTTCCGGACATAGATTGTAGAGGTCTGCTATTTTTTTATACAATTAGCTGTGGACCAAACATAGGGCCCACCTCATTTTAACTGGATCATTGCCTATGCATCGAACGTCGTCCAGTGCTTGCCAGCTACATTTCGCAGATCGTCGCCCCACCTTGCCGGAGGGCGTCCTACACTACGCTTACCTACACGCAGTCTCAACTCTAGTATTCGTTTGCTCCAACGACTGTCGGTTCTACGGCAAATATGACCGGCCCACTGCATGCC
Organism: Thera britannica; assembly: GCA_939531255.2. Classification (NCBI taxonomy): domain Eukaryota; kingdom Metazoa; phylum Arthropoda; class Insecta; order Lepidoptera; family Geometridae; genus Thera; species Thera britannica. The sequence continues at coordinate 11,869,623 of OW618047.2, forward strand.
ACTTCAGCTTACTAATCCTTTGAGCTATGTCGACTACCTTGACCTTATGCTAGACCACAGGTGCCAGTAATTGCACCAGCGGGGGCTGGTTTCCAGTTGAAGGGTTTTTCAGTTCAAATCGAAACACAACAACTTTTGGTGTTGCAAAGTTGTTGTGTTTCGATTTGAACTGGAAAGGAGGCGGTAAATAAGTCTTCACCGCTGCCACGTACCGCCGCCCGTCGCTGCGTGGATTTCTTGCGTCGCCACGCTGTCTTTCTGTAGGACGTTGAAATTTTCATAGAATGTGTAGGTAACCTACGAGTTACTTCTTGCTTGAGAAGTACTTACCTATATCACCAAATCAGAATCATTATGCACGGGTATATAGTACCTAGGAACCTACTTTACATAATGAAAAACAAAACATGTTGTAATAGTATATTTCATTACAAGTGCGGGAAGGCTGTCATTGCAAAGAGTTCCGACAAATGTCTACCCGAGCCGAAGGCGAGGTTTGACAGTCGGAACAAGTTGCAATGACGGTTCCGCACGTGTACTGAACGACTATTTTTAATACAGTTGCGAAAAAATTAAGCAATTTAATAAAATAATAAAAATACCATTTGCTTTTTTCTCTTCTCTCCACGCAATAAGTTCGTCGTATGTATGCATGTAGAGACTTTTTGACTTTTCCGGTAAAATGTTCTCCGAAGCATTTTGTGCAATTATACTGAGTTCCGGTGGTGTTAATTCAAAAAAACTAGGGTCGAAATTACTCATTTTGTGCAACAAACAAATAAACTCGCAAAGAAAATTTCTGAAAAATGGCGCCAACCGTAAAATAAGAGATTTTTTTTTTTCTTCACCCATTCTGGAAGGCAAAGGGAACTATACCCATACAGCCAAGTCTTCAGTAGATTTTTTTTATTGATATGAATTGAAAATGAAATTTAATGAGATGAAATGAAATGAAACCTAACATAACTCATTCAATCAAATCATTAAATCTGTTAATGAAACAAATTAGTAGCTTCTTTTTAGAAATAATACGTATTTGCATGAATCATAAAAACTTCGATGAATTTTTTTAGTAAAAACTTCATGGTTGGTTTTTCTTTTTAGACATTATTATGACAGTTGGGAAAGAAAAAGCACTAGTGCGGGAATGGTAAAAAAAAAGCACGCGTGTGTAATAGCCCACATCCCGAACGCTATACGTCCCTGCAATACGCCACTTTTTGAGCAACTGTATTAAAAAATTCATTTTCGTGAAAAAATTAAGTAATGCTGCTGTAGAGTTTAGTTATTTAAAGCATATTTGGCATCTATTTTTTAAATAACGTTAATTTAAATATTTGTTTATGCGCCAGTCTGACGCGCAATTAGTGATTTAATTTATACCTTGAAAAATATTTCGAACTTACACTATTTTTATAGTGGCCCTAAAACGCTAGGAACCGAGTGGTATTTGAACCCACTTGCCGGATGCGCTGATCGACTGCGGCACTTGGAGAGATCTTCTAGAGTTCGTGCTCTATACTTACATACTCCATTGAATGAGTTATTTTTTTGTGTAGTAGGTACGTATTATGAAGTCAAGTTATTTGAACTCCACCTCTTGCGTTTATTTGAACCTACTAAAGCTTTTACCAACCTTACTGTAACACATCCACCTGGTTCCATCACTCATCGGTTTCCGCGGTGCTGTAGTCCATTTAGTAGTATTTTATAATTCATACTCGTAGTAGGCAAAAAACCTTGGAGATGGCATATACATAATACTTTTACACAGCATAAAACCAGAACCTTGAGTAGTGCGGTGTAATAAATTACGTTAAATATAAAAATAATCTAACAAGAATCTATTTGCAATATTTCCGACCTACCTTCTAAACAACAGCAACAAATCGGCATTCCAAATCCAAACTTCCACAGATAATGCACAAAACACAATGCACAAAATTCACGCACATGTAACTGGCACAAAATAACCACTTCTAAATTCGAAAAAAGAACAGCGCGGGAAAGGTTTTCCGTCGAAAAAGTTCGGTAGCAGGAGGTTACGTGCTATAGAGCAAAACGGACGCGTACATTCAGGGGCAGGACTAGACTGCCGGATTGCCGGCCGGCATGGAACGAATGCCACAGCAGTGATTCCCGCGCATAGATCTTGCGCACGCTCAAAACACCCTTTAGTACCCTTGTATGCATTTCCCGCAGCATATGCACTGTATTAGAAATGTTTACAATAAGCTTTAATGTAAAATTTGAAGAGAACATCAATAAGTAGAGGAACCAGTTTACTATTACAGTAAGCTTAACTTAAGTTGTCATGTTATAAGCCGTAATACTTCATTGGCCAAGTTACGTGGAAAAGTTGATGAAAGAAGTAGAGAGCATAATTAAAATAATAGGAGTTAGGTGCTTATAATAATAAAATAAAATTAACTAAATAGCATCACGACATTGATCCTAAGCCACGGAAAATATCAGATCTCCCACAGTTTGCAGTAGGCAGTTTTCCATACGTGACATGGTAGTACGTATACCATGCACACGTACTAACTATACTTATTCAGTTGTACCACAGTCAAAAATACGAATTAAAAACCTCTTGCATGTCTTGAGGAAAGATTTTTAATTTAGGATTTTTTTGTGTAAGCAGTTGAAAAATGTTAAGGATCCCTTTTAATATTTCCACCCGTGCTAAGCGGGGGCAGATCGCTAGTAAAGTATAAAAAAAAAAGCAGCCAAGTGCGAGTCGGACTCGCCCATGAAGGGTTCCGTAGCATCAAGTAACATAATATAAAGGTTCTTGTAGTTCGTCGAAAGGTAAATTGCGGTTTACGATTTATAACGTTTAAAAAAAAAACTACTGGCTAGATCTCGTTCAAACCAAATATCGTTGAAAGTTTGCATAGTATACAACATATATTTTTTTTAGTTTTATCATTCTCTTATTTTAGAAGTTAAAGGGGGGGGACCAACTTTTTTCCACTTTGGAAGTGTCTCTCGCGCAAACTATTCAGTTTAGAAAAAAACGATATTAAAAACCTCAACATCATTTTTGAAGACCTATTCATAGATATCCCACACGTATGGGTTCGATGAAAATTTTTTTGTTGAGTTTCAGTTTCAAGTATGGGGACCCCCAAAATTTATAGTTTTTTTTCTATTTTTGTGTAAAAATCTTAATGCGGTTCACAGAATACATCTACTCGCCAAGTTTCATTAGTCTAGCTCTTATGGTTTCGGAGAAAAATGGCTGTGACACGGTCGGACAGACAGACAGACAGACAGACAGACAGACAGACATGACGAATCTATAAGGGTTCCGTTTTTGCCATTTGGCTACGGAACCCTAAAAAACATGAGTAAAACAACATGTGTCTACTTAATAAGTTATCGTAATAAGTAGTCATAGTACCTAATAAGTAATCGTACAATGTACGATGTTATAATAATAAAATAATTTAATGTGAATAATCCACAAAACACTGTCAAGCCCCAAATTAAGCAGAGCTTGTACTATGGGAATCATATAGCTGATATAATACTTAACACACTTTTTTTTAAAAAACATACTTAGAATACCATATTACACCCAGTTATAGAACAAACATCTATGTTCACCACACAAATATATATGATACTTACTAGACAGTGTTCAACAAAAAAAAACCCATAATATTTTCAGCTTTCAGAAAAGTAGTGCGTACTACAAATAAGATACACGTCTCATCAAAAGAAGAAGCCGAGACGGCAGCAGATACAATGTGGCAACGTCGGGTAATATGTCCGTACACAATGGAGAACGTGAGATACAAAGCCGAACCGCGTATTGTGTGAACCCGCACAATACACCTTGCATACACACAGAACTGCTCTATTATACACTCGCGAAACAACTAACCATACGAAAATGACCTTTATAAACCACGCTCTAGGATTCAAACTTCAGAAACGCACGCGTACTGATAACCCAGCACATAGTATGCCTATATTGCGTGTCAAAATAACTGTTATTAATGGAAATTGTAGTTTTCTGTATGAATTGATCTTTCATTATGTGTCCTTGCTGATTGTTAGGCTATACAAATGGAATCGCTATTGAATAGAGCTGAACAATAGGACTTCTCTGTTGTCTAAAAATCTGTAGAAAAGAATTTTTTTACAATAACATTCAGACGAGGTCGAAACACTAAAATGAGACTGGAAAATAACGGCTTGTACGGAAAATGCTTCGTAGCAAGACTTAGCTTGCGTAGCGACGCGTCGTAGCACGTAGCACTACTGCGTAGCTCTGAAACCGGCGCCTACGCACGAAACAAAGCTCAGTGATTTGACTTGCTCCAGACTTATCTGAATATTAGGAATAATTAAGAAAATTCAATGTACAGTCGCCAGCAAAAATAGTTTTTGCATTCTTGTCAGGTTAATTTCTTACGTCGAAGCTGTGTATTAATTACAGCTAAGCAAAACTTTTAAATACAGAATATTATGTAAGTAAGCATCACCTTAATACCGTTAAATAAACACGTCGCGAACATACAAAAGCATTCGCGTGGAATCTGAAAGGAGATAGGTACAAAAAATAAATAAGTGTCGTTGAATAAAATAAGTTTGGCCAGCCATTGTGTGGGGGGTGGTTGGCCGCCTCCTAGTCCTAACAGTATTTCCATTGTGTCTACCATTACCTAGCCCTCTTTTCGTCTTTTGTATTCGGCACTCCTATTGAAGTGAGACCTTCCCAATGACGCTTTATACACGCTTTGAAGTGCGCGAGATATTATGATGTAGGTACCTCTTTCTACATTTTACCAACATATGGAATACGCTGGTTAATTATATTACATGCGAAGCTTTTTTTTGCGACTAGGTAGGTAGTAGCTACCTACCTATACTTTATTAGATAAAGGTCTCTTTCATCAATTTTTCAAACTACAGATTTTAGCCGTCATATCAAAATATCTAAAATATCCATCTCTTTTTGAGGATCAGCAAAAACAAGCATTTTTTATTCGACAAATACCGTTATTCCGTAGAAAAAAACTGAATGCTGATGAGTTGGTGTTATTATATAACTAGCTCATGGAACAACAAAGCAATGCCTCATAGGTCACGCACGTAAGGGAAGTAAAATATAAGTATCTCCTGAAACATGAATGGAGAAATCGAACTTGTTTTATGTTGGGAGATTACCGTAGAGTACCTTGGTAGTAGACTCATTTGAGTATTTGACGTCAGGGTTACGACAAATCTGGAGACGTCGAATTTGGAACACGGTGAATACGGATCAAACAAATTTAAATAGTAGTTTAGTCGGGGCCCTGGATTTTTTTTGAAGTGAAAACTTCTTTAGCGGCGTTGAGCACTTTCTGTAATGGGTATAAAATCTTAAACTCGCGTCAGGATCACGTGACCTGATCGAAAAAGCGTAAGACGCTACAGATACGCTAGTAGTTACTATGACACGGTAACGTCACAGAATAGATAATAGTTAGTAGCAAGCATACCAAGGCGTTTTTCGTGACTGTAGTAGGTATAGGTACATACCTATTATAGATTTTATGAACTAGCGGCCGCCCGCGGCAGGTAGTAGTGGTCATTGGTACATGATTTTATAGATCTACTGTATTTATTTAGGTATTATGAATAAGGTAGGCAAGGCACTGATAATCCACAAAACGATGAGAAAGTTTTCACTTCTGCCGGCACTCCCGGAGTGCAACCCGTCTTTTTTTTTGTCCCAGGGCCTTTGCTTACCTAGCTACGCTACTGATAATGTTGAAAGTTTCTAACCTTTTCGATTATGATCGGGCTATAACCAGCTTTTTGCTTTTAAAAAGAAAGAAAAATAGGTAAACCATTATGAAAGATCAAAAAAGCAGTAGGTATATAGTAAAAAAGCAACTTACAAAAGTCGTTATAAAAAAGAGTAAGCATAAAGTTTGTTACAAATAAGCGTTATTCACATCTCTAGCTGTGAAGTGAGGATGGTCCTGAAAAAGTAGAGGTTTTCTCGGAGGAACAATTTCCTTGTACAAACTTTAGTGTTATCTATGGGTATCGCTACGCCATTTTGTTTGCGCCTGTTTGTGTGCTTGGTTGGGCAGTGATGCCAACTTTGTTACTTATTAGCTAGATCTAGCTAATACAAAAGTTGTAAATAAATAATTGTTAACTAGTTTTCGTAGCTTACCCCCGAATACTGAAACGCAACTCAGATTTAAGCACGTCTCAAGCGACGAATATTTGACAGATTTTCATTGAAAACTGTCAAATATTCGTCGCTTGAGACGTGCTTAAATCTGAGTTGCGTTTCAGTATTCGGGGGTTAGATAGTTACTAATTACAAATAATAATAATTGTAAACAAATTTTGTTCACTTTTTTACATAGTTTAAGTTACCATGGCCCAAAATTAAATGTAACTGCGAGGGCAGACTGTCAGTTAGCCAAGTTTCCAGCTGTGTGTGTATTTGCCTGTTCGAGTGCCACTTTTAGTTTTTTTAGCCGTTTAGTTTTTCTAGTTTGTCTAACTGCCACTTTTCAATGACTAAGGTAGCAACACAACACTGTGGTCTATGGCTTTGTTTGGACTCACTAAAATAGTTAGATAATCTGTGGTGGACACAACTTGACTCTATCTATGGTCTTGTGTGTCTGTGGTCTATGGTTATAAGAAAATAGGGATGTCGGAAATGCAATAAAGTATCGATATATATCGTATCGATGTTTTTTGAAAATATCGATATCGATATTGATATTTTTATTAAAAAATATCGATATATCGATATATCGGTATGATTTGACTTGACAGAGAATATTCGTGCTGTTGAAATTGAAATTGACTAACAGAGTTGCCAACTTAAAAACCAAACTATAAAACAGCAAATCAAGTCGACCAAAAACAAAAAATACTTATAATATAATTTGTTAAAAGATGTTAGTGTAAAAAAAGTATTTTCTTTTTGGGATTTTTTAATCTTAAAACTTATAAATGTTTATTGGTCTGAAAAAAATATCGGTTTTTATACCTTTTCGATACTTAGAATTTTATATCGATACATCGATATATCGAACTATTAAATATCGCTCAAAAATATCGATATATTGAAAAAATAATATCGATATATCGATGTATCGATATTTTTTCAACAAGCCTATAAGAAAAGTGAAAAGAGTGTTCATGACGGTCGTGTCGCATTCGCATGTGATTTCATGAAATTATAGAAATATCAATGTTATTTTTGAGATAAAATAGTGCTTACGAATAAGTGAGTTCTAAGGTAACCTTAATCATACAGTGGTATTGACTAAGCAGCAGTAATATCGATTGAGTGTGTTAGCTTCCCGGAAATCTTAACAATGGCGTCGCTTTCACTCTTCAATAGAAGTTATCATTTACAGGACAGGAGAGTATATTCAAAATCCTCCAGGTTCTAGTAGCAGTTATTGTATTTCAGGGTTTCGACGATGGAACCGAAACTGGATCCGTCGTTGGTGGCGCAATCCATCAACTACCATGGTCAACAGTTGCAAAAAACGTGGGAGGCCGAACGAGGGGAGGATGATCTCTCTAAATTGGGCGTGGGTGCACTGGACTTCGCCGTATACCAGTCCAGGCACAAGCACCTCACTTTCCAAGAGCGTGGGAAGAGGTTGAAGCTGCATCAGTTTATTGCCAGAGAGGCTAATGCATTGTTTGACCCATCTGTGATGGAGGAAACGCCGTCGTCCTCTTGCTTAGGAACTGATGGGATTGCACCAGAAGACAGTAAGTCGCTATACTATTGTGACGGTAAATGCTACTGCTGCGGCCAAAGTGACAAGAAATCTAGTGATTAAAAAAAGGGAGCAATCATTAATCTGTTTGTAGCATTGTTACCTAGTAACACCACAACCACCATTTCCTTATCTCGCTTTACTTCTTGCATATTACTACGAACTAACTGTCCTTTGTTATACATGTTCATTTGAAACATGAAAGAGGAATTAAAAGCTATTTATTGACCATATTGGAATCGAAAATTAGCAAACATGGTAAATTAGGGCTCAGTATTTCCTGTACTAGGTTGGTCATATGACATCATACCATGCGAGCAGGTCACATCACAACAAAGTAAATTTAAATGACAGTACATGCATAGGGAAAAATAGATTAAGGAAAAACACTGAAATTATTAAAAAAAACAAGGTGTCTAAATACATTATTCACTAGATAGATAATTCTTTATTCTTTACATCTAGGTGTGCTTGTGATAGCATAAGCACAAACCTTAGTGGTTTTTAATGCTATTTTCTACATGATCATGTATTTATTTTAAAATAGTAAAAACATACAATTTAAAAGCAAATGTCTTGTTCTAGATATGTATGCTCTGATGCCACCGTTTGAGACATTCCTGACCGTGGACAAAGTTGCCAGATTGAGGCATTTCTTTGATGTAAGTTTATCTCCTCTCATAACCAGCTTGAACAAGTTTATTGCTGGACTACCTGCTCCATATATATTTGGAGAAGGAATGGTGCCTTTTCCATCCACAGACTTCCTAGCCAGAGGCTATTGGATTGGTAATGTGTTATTCTCACATCCATGTTGTATCAAACCTATCAACCTGAGGTATACAGATGTCAAACCTCACATGCCGGTTATTTTACCATCACCACTTCAAACCGGAACATAGCCACACTGCTTGATGGCAGAAATAAGCATGGTGCTAGAACTTCCCTGGACGAGCCCTTTACAAAGAGCTCTGCTATTCTAAAACCACTGCATTACACATTAACTAGGCCTTAATCAGTACCCGAAGTCCGAGTTTTGCTACCACATTTCATTACCAAATGTTGTTTTCGTTTCGCCTATCTTTGTAGGGCGAAAAGATGAAACAGCAAAATTACGTTACATAGTTATAGTTGTTGTCTCATCATTTTTCCATGCAAAAGAGAGAGACACGTAGGCGAAATGAAAACAACATTTGGTTACGAAATGTTGTAAATGCACTGGGACTTGGGGTACAGACACAGTCTAGAATCTAGATGATACCTGAACTACATTTAAAATGTCAACATGATAATGTTATAATGAATAACTCTACTTTTACAAAGATAACTCGGCTAGACTATTTTTTATGAATCAGTTTGATCTAAAAGTGTATTTCCTTTAGAATGTGAAAACAGGAGAAGTCATTATTGGAGCCGTCATCAACAGGACAGCTTCGGGTATGATGTTGAAGGTTTTATGCACAGCTGGACCCATCTCAAGATACGTGGCTGACATCAATGTGAAGGTAATCATATATTTTTATTCTTCTTATCGTGTCACTGATTCTTTTGAACCAAGTGTGGAAGTGTATTATTTCATATATTTTTTTATTTATTTCTATAGAAGACTTCCTGTGGTATGTCATGTAATTGTGGAGTCCCTAGCAAGCTAGCTATTTGTAAAAATTGGTATTTTACTGAGGTTATTCTACAGACAGACAAAGGCTGGTTTCATAGTGATATAGTAGCGTTGTGCCAGGATTGTTAATAAACCCTTAGACTATAAGAGCTCCAGCAATTGCACGTTTGTAGTACATAATGTCATATTATTTTCTAAGTACCTAGGTTAAGACAGACGTGTAATAAGCTGTAAATAAAGTATTTTTCATTTTTTTCATAGTTGATAGATATCAGAAGTCAGAATAATATGTGGTTGTATGAATGCCATTGCACAACATTTTGTAATTTTGTAGGTAGGTTCTAGTTAAAAACACGAATGAAGTAAATTAAACCATTAGCATACAAAAGCAATCAACATTTGTACATTACCTTCCTTTCGACTTTGAACTTTATTTTGATCTCTATGCATATGTAATTAATTTTGTTACCAGTAAAATTTTGACTTTTAATGTTGTCACTATGGGGATAGCAAAATAACATTAGCATTTCATTAAATTTGAATCTGCATATCATAAAATACAATTGTTTTTGTCAACTAATGGCCAATAATTGAGAAACTCTGGGGCAACAAATATTTGCTTTGTGTCTGAATGTTGTGGGAGCGTCCTTGAAACTTGTAGAGGCAGGAGTCTGGCAATGATAGTCGGATTTGTTATAAAATATCCATCATCGTCATCAGCCTGAAGAATTCCACTGCTGGACATAGGCCTCCCCAGGAAGAACGATTCTGAGTCCTTTCCTTCGCGGGTGGGCGCCCTAAGTTTCGTCTTCCGGTAAAAAATATTAAAACTTCATATTTATTCCCTGCAGGCTTTTTTACCTGTGTCAAATATCATACCAGCGGTGGACAAGAAAAATGTATCAAGAAACTACCTGATGAATGACACTGTGTGCTGCGAAGTCATTGAAGTTATACCAGACACAGACAAAATGGTGTGCGGCATGAAGGGAGTCACTCGGGGCCCTGACGATCCCCCGCCAAAGCCTCCCCTAGGACTCCTGAGTACAGATGACTTCCCGCTCATTTACAAGTATGTACCGACGCTGCTCAAACAAGTAATCACTCGTGTTTCAGATTTTTCTGTTGCTTATAAACACATGCAAATGTATTGTTCTAAGTATATATTTATCATTGTAGTTAAAGATCTTGAGACTATACAATCAGTGGTATTTGATTTTCTTGAAAATGACAGCAAAAATTGCTGCTTCATATGCAGTATTGGAAACAAAGGAATCTCGAGCAAGGACTGGACCATCCCGGATTTAAGAAGCACAAACGCATCGGGAATTTCGGAGTCTACTGACTGAATATCTACTGACACACATTGAATTGATCAAAACAGCCTTCAGAAAATCATGCTGAAATCTGCAAACAAGATGTATACAAGAATACCTCTGCTTTTTTAGAAGGCCAGGATTATGCTGAGGTTGCAAAATACACCTGTGATTGAAATATTGTGTTGCACAAGTGTAGGTATATCTGTTACGAGCCCGAGGAATATTGGATGGATGTTTCACTTCACTAGCACAACACTGATCACCAATTACGAAAACGACAGATCATATTTTTTTAAACGAACGGATGCTACTATTGTGTGAATTTACTGAAGAAACCGTATATTTGGACATGCTTACTGCACATATTTTTATGGACAAACAAAAATATCGAAATTTTTACACATTATATTTTTAATTAAAAACAAGAAAGGTCAGTAAATCTCTAGGGATACTTCCATCTATAAAAGAAACCATGTACTTCTTTATTAAAGTTAATATTTACATTCCAGCAATATCAGACCTATGATTGGATTTTGTAAAGAGCCTTTTGGACGTTGGAGTTCTTTAATTTGTTTAATAGAGGACTTCTGGCGATTATCGAGTTTAGATGATGTGAAGGCACAATATTTCAACAAGATAGTCCAGCAACCCACTTTTATATCGGACGCGCCTGTAAAAATCTCTGGAAAATACTCCCTCCATTATCTTAGGGTGTTCTTTTCTAGGTTACCTAGAGAGGATCCCAAAATCCTGTTTGTACACTCACTGCATTGTGTTGTGACCAGCTGAGGCATATGGTAATTTAATGTCACATAGTTGAGGCGGCTTCACATAATATACGATGTTCTGTTTGTGTGTGCAAGCCATATGCAAGTAAAATAACGATTTTTTGAACAGCCCTATTGGAACAGGTGAGGATAACGAATGCGTGACTCTGTACTAGGTTTTTACTTGAAACATAATTATTTATAGCAACCTCGAGGTTGATCAATAAAAAAATCCGTCAACAAAATAAGAGTCGCAAATAATGTTTATTTAGTTACTCTGCAACATTACTAATAACTATGTTTTCCCAGGAAAACTGTGGATATGAAAGGGGAGAATTATGAAGCTATTTTGGAGAAGAGCCCTGGCTTCAATAACCCCAACTGCGTGCAATATCTCTCTGAAATCCTTGGGGTCTCAAACATGCATTGCACCAACTTCACAGCGCTCAGGTAATTAACACGACACAGTCATGATCAAAGTGTATATAGATATTAAAAACCTACAAATCAATTTATATAATTTTTTGTTTGGACAGAGGTGGATTTCAAACTACGGAATATGCAGACGAGCTACGTCAAGCGCAGGCAAGCAAATGGGCGTTCCGCTCTGTTGCAGAAGGTATAGAACATTTCAAAGCAGGCAGACACTCTGAAGCTTTCCAATGTCTCAACAAAGCCCTGAGTATCGATCCCAGAAACGTCGAAGGCTTGGTAGCGAGAGGCGCTTTGTACGCCAACAGCGGAACTTTCAAGAAGGCCATCGAAGACTTTGAAACGTCACTGAAACTTAACCCGAACCACGCAAACGCTAGAAAATATCTAGGAGAGACATTAGTGGCTTTGGGGCGCAGCTATGAGGATGAAAACAAAATCACCGAAGCTCAGAAGGCTTATGAGGACTGTTTGGCCATCATACCATTTCATGAGGAAGCTCAGAACTCCTTGGACTTTTTGAAGAGTAAAACTGCTGTAAAGCCATTGATTGAGCCGGCGGAGTTGCTTCTACCAGGTCTATCGGGAGTCAAGTCGTATGAAGTAAAGGAAGCCGTCAAGCAGTTGTTGAACTTGACTGAGATAAAGAAGGATAAGAAAAAGAAGAAGAAGCGGGGGAAGGGAAAAAAGAAGAGATCTAGCAGCTCTTCGTCGTCTTCCAGCGATTCGTCCAGCTCGAGCTCTTCGTCGGAATCCTCTTCATCTTCCTCCGAGTCTAGCGGTACGTATGATCCTTGGGTACTGGCTTTCCAAATGGAGCTAGGTTTGGTGCAATTCTCTTCAATAGCAAACAAACAACAAATGGACTACCTACGACGCGCAGGTTCTAGAAACTTAAATTACATTATTTACTATTTTTATGAAACAACGGGATACCATGATATAGGAAGTCAAAACTCAAAATTTAATCATGCTAAATATCCCGGTGTTTTATAAAAATTGTGTTAAAAACCATGATAGTTTCAAAAGTTAAATGACATTGTGACGGTTTCTTCAAAGACCATTGTTAAAATGGTCTGTTTCAATAAGAAATTGAATAACTACATCGTTCCAGATTCAGAAGGTCCCAATCGTAAGAAGAAACGTCGCTCGCAGTCCAACAAGAACCGGCAACGTTCGCTGTCTCCGCTCAGCAAGCGGATGGCGATGATTGGCGAGACTGACTCTGCGTCGCGGACTCACAATTCCCAGTTCAACCATCCGTACGGGTACCAGCCGCCGCCGCCGCCGGTCGAAGAGGTCATTGCACCGCCTAGGTCGCAGGCCGATATTGACTATGAGCTCAAGGTAAAATTAAAGATCATACAAGACAGGTACAAGTTGTCTGGTCTCTAGAGTCAGTAGTCTCTAGGCAAGGACATTACTGCAGTTTGTTTGTCAACAATTATCGAGTTAAATCAAACCTTTACTGAAAGAAATTATTAATCAACAGCCAGACGAGATAAATTGGGTCGCAGCTAAAGAGGGTAAAGAAATGTTCTGCTTACTTTTGTCGTTGATAATTCAAAAAAACTATCAGACATTAATCAACAGCCAGACGAGATAAATTGGGTCGCAGCTAAAGAGGGTAAAGAAATGTTCTGCTTACTTTTGTCGTCGATAATTAAAAAAAACTATCAGACATTAATCAACAGCCAGACGAGATAAATTGGGTCGCAGCTAGAGAGGGTAAAGAAATGTTCTGCTTACTTTTGTCGTCGATAATTCAAAAAAACTATCAGACCGACGATTAGGAAACTTTTTCCCAGTTAAGATAACTGGGAAAAAGTAGAAGAAAGGTAAAAGAATAAAGAAGGTTATTAAAACTTTATTCTAAGGAGCATCACAAAAATATCAGCGCTTCCAAGAGGCTGTACTATAAATGACTTACAGGTAAAACTTAATCTACACAAACAAATAAATCTCAGGTCCGGAAATTCCTCGAAATGACGAAAGAGGATTCAGATTACGAGGAGAAAGTGCGCAGTTTCTTGGAAGAAACATCTCAGTACAAGCGCAACCGCAAGATGCAAGAACTGGGACAACAACTGCAGCCGGGCGCGCCGGCCGAACATGACAAGAAGAAGAAGAAAAAGAAAGACAAGTAAGACTTATCTGTAAGGTAGCCAACAAGGGCACAAAGAGAGTAAGTTGCTGGTGTAAGCTTAATGGAGTGTCTGGTAGAACTTGTTGTTTAGGACCAATTGCATATTGCGCACTTAATTTATAGTAAAATTAAAAAAAATATCTTGTCACTGTCACTTTCACGTAAACAAAAAGAGATGGCAAACATGACAAGAAGAAGAAAAAGAAAGACAAGTAAGTCTTATCCTGTAATGTATCCAAAAAGACTTGCACAATTCATTGATAATGCTAGATACTTTTTAGTAAAGTAGCTTGCTAAAAGTCTCTTGTCACTATCACTTTCATGTTAACAAAAAGAGAGTGAGCAACAAGAGTGAGTCGGTCGCAACCGAAGCACACCTTCGCTGCGGAACCGTTACAGCGGTGCCGCAGTAATTTCGTCATGTCTTTTCCCGTGTAGAAGAAGCGGCACACTAGCAAATTTGCCTGTTCTAGCGCATAGATTTGACTATATTCCATCTTAATCTCTGCGCAGTTTCGTCGATCTGCTCCAACGCCAGCCACTTCCGGCTCTGACCGCCCTGTTTTTTTTTCACTTAATTGCTACGAAATTTATCTAGCGGTACCACTGTAACCGTTTTACAGCGTAGGTGTGCTCCGGGCATAAATGACGGCCATAAATTTTTGTGTACATTTTTGTAGTTCAAAACAAAAGTTTACCTAAAAGTAGATTTAGTCGAGATTTCAATTATTGATTTGGTCACAGGAAAAAGAAGAAGGAATCAAAGCGAAAGCGTAAGGAGCAAGAAAGGGACGAAAAGAGGAAGGCCAAACTTGCGCGACAAGGGAATAACTCTGAGTACAGCCTGGGCGATTTGGAGAGGATTGGAGACAAGAAATTGAGAGATGCTATCAGGTAACATTCGTAAACTTCTGATTGCTGCTGAGGAAATGTTTTATAGATGCTCTTTTTAGGACGCCTATTGTTTTTCAGACCATACTTATCACAAATAAAAATAACTGATTTCACTGACAGCACAAGTGGCCTAGTGTTAGCTCTGTGAAGATTGTGCAGGGCTGGGCAAGGCTACTCCATCTAAATCTTGTCCCGTAAATAGGGGTATGACACCTGATGCTGTATAAATAATTTACAATAAATGCTGTTTACCTACTTTTGATATGATGGGTTTTATCGGTGATCAATGAAAGTGACTCAATAATCCTTTTACCACACTGGTCGAAGGAACCAGAGGCGCGATAAAAAAAAAACTAATTAGTTTTTTTAACCGACTTAAAATAAAAAAGTATGTTCTCAATTCGGTTGTATTTTTTTACAGGAAAGAGTTGAAGGGCAAATCTAAGAGAGATATAAGCGAGGACGGAGATTACGACAGAAAACATGACAAGAATGAAAGAAGGTTGTATTATTTACATTGGCTTACCATCATTTGAACGACAGACTTACTTGCAAATACATTACGTATATCGCACATTTACATCGCATGGTATTATAAACGAAAACATGTATTATTTTATAAATTGCAAGCTTACATTTCCGTAGTTTGTAGGACATCTTTCTGTATAAACTCTGCATTCTTTCCTGTTGTGTTAACATAACTTAAAATTTTGCTGTCTGTTCCATTTCGTAGCCTTTTGTTATTTATTTCTAAAATATTTTCTTTTGTAATATAATCTATCTTTTACATTTTCAAATACTAGATAAGAAGTATTTTTGTCAAGTTGCGAGTTTACACAGCTTCATTTTGCTGTTATTCTTCTCTTTGTTTTTAGCTACTGCTTTAAAAGCATAGAAATTACCTATACGGTCACGCAGTATACAGAAAATACTCGCAATTAGACTAATATACTCCGACCAAACCAGGCTTAAGAGGGAATCACACCTGCGACTCCATACAAACGTAGTCCCCTATTTCCTCGCTGGATAATGCCTCCTAGAGTAACCATTTTTTCTCATAAAATCCAGATCTGCTATATACGTGCTTGTATGTTTTCTTTTTTTCCAGAAACTTATTGATAATGAAAATATCACCTCCAATTCATATTTCATATAAATCATATGAGGGTCATATTTTCTTTATCAATAAGTTTCTGGAAAAAAGGAAAACATACGAGCATGTATATAGCAGATCTGGATTTTATTAGAAAAAATGGCTACTCTAGACTAGAGGCATTATCCAGGGAGGTAATAGGGGACTACATTTGTATGGAGAGTCGCCTGTGTGATGCCCTCTTAACATTAATTCTCCCACTTAGGTTACTAGATGCGCACGACATGCACGGCTTAGAAGAATTGGAGTCGAAACTGAGCGCTTACCACGTGATGGTCGAAAAGGAAGTGATGAACAAGAGAGACAGTCGCGGATCTATCTCTCCGCCGGACCAGGCGCCGCCGCCGCCGCTGGAGAAACCTAAGTGGAAGATGTCTATGAGCGCAGTCAAAGACCCGTTAGTTATGTTTACTGTCATACCAATGCACTGACTACATTAAGCACAGTGGTATTCCTTCTGATCCTAAGGTCGCGAGTTCGAATCCATTCGTGTGCCTATCGATTTATCTCATGTCTTTCTAGTGGATCAGTCTGACTAAGCTCAGAGAATGGCCTATTCCACCTAAAAGCACTAAAGTGTCCCCTTCTTCTTCTTATCGTGTCACTGATTCTTTCGAACCAAGTGTGGTGAAAGGATTTTAAGTGCGCCTCAACGGGGCTCCTTTCGTGCACTTAACACATATTTTCGAACTTTTAGGTTCTACGACATGCCGGTTTCCTCACGATGTTTTCCTTCGCCGTTTGAGAGCGCTGGCATAATGTACATAATCTTTTGGGCAGAAAAAAATCATTGGTACACGACTGGATTTGAACCCACGACCTAAACTGGCATAAGAGAACAGTTGCCCCTGAGTGTGCTGGTGGCCACCACCTTATAATCGCCCACCTTAGAATCGGAAGGCGGGGCCGATACCACTAGGCCTAGTGGTATCGGCCCCGCCTTCCGATTCTAAGGTCGTGGATTCAAATCCAGCCGTGTGTACCAATGAGTTTTCTGCCCAAAAATTTATGTTCACTATGCCAGTGCTCTCAAACAAGTGAAGGAAACCATCGTGAGTGTCGTATTAATCATCTACATTAGATACAAAAGGCCTGTTGACATACAATGCGGAACCGAGCCGTTTATTGCCAGTGGTCTCACCAACCTCAGTACTGGGTTGGGTTTGCCTTAAGTAATAACTCTTATCTCTTTCTATCATTTCTTTCCCGAACCAAACCTTTGTTCTCCGTTGATGTGTTTCTATCAGCCAAATCGTTGATTTTTTTCTTCTTCAGTAGGGTCCAGAAAAAGGAGAAATCATCTTCAAAGGGATATAAAGAACGTTACGCGTTTGAAGACAGCTCCGATGATTCAGAGAAGGTAATTTTTTTTTTTTTTTTTGCAATCTATTGTAGGTCATAGGACTTTTTTATAGTGATAGCATACGCTATTGGATGGAGAGTAAAAAAGTTCGAAAAACACTGGCATCACAGTCAAAGAAAACTGTTACATGGTATTTTGCTTTTGTAAGTGAATTATTCTCATTACGAGTCGGATTATGATTAATCTTCCACTCGTAAAGAGAGTAAAAGTCCTGTTTTTCATTTTTTCTCAATTGCTAAATGGTGTCTGTTCTGGGTTTCTTTCGATAGATCTTATCATTTTATTCCATAGTACTACACTACTACTACATTTGAAATAACTGAATAAATGCTTTTATTGAATTTAAGGATAAACATTATTTTTTATCCTTAAAGTTCAATAAAAGCACAATAATTGTGCTTTTATTGAACTTAAAAAAACAAAAAAAATTATTAAATTATTAAATTATTAAACTATTAAACTTAAAACAATTATTGTTTTAAATATGATTAAATTAGGCACGACACGTTTTCAAATTCGGGCCACGAGCACAAACTGACTGGACCACCTCTTTAGGTCCTCAATACACACAATGAATAACAACAAAACCACCAGTTCAGCATTTTTACTCTAACAATCTAGGCTCCCGGAGATAAGAACGTGTCGGTCCGCCGAGCGATGGCGATGAAGGAGCCGCCACCGCCGCCGTCCGCGCCGCCGCCCTCCAAGAACCGCGAGCCCGACCCGCCTGGCACGGAGCACCCGCACCCACCTGTGAGTAAACGCGTAAGTTTGTATAGATAGTGCAATCCACGAAGGCGCGCCCCACTATTCCTCCTAACCGTTTATAGTATATGTGTGCAAGCTTCCGTCAATGTTTGAGTGTTATCGGTACACACTAATTACCTATGAGTGCACACGCATACTACAATGAATAGACTACGGTTCGCGACTGCCGCTCGGAGCAAACTCCCCGCACCCCGCGATCCTCTCAACCGAAAATTGGTGGGGCGCGTCTTCGTGAATTGCACTATCTATATCTATGCTTTCACAATGCACTCGCTATAACATGCTTGTGAACCCCAAGTCTTGAGTCTTCTAATTCTAATTGATTTGGGGGCATACAATCTGCACTGACGTCCCGCGATGGGGTGTATTGTGCATTGTCCCCCTGCCAAACCTCACCCCAGCCAGCCCAACTCCTTTAAATAACGGAGAAGGACTTTGGGTTGGTGGCAGCAGTGTTCTAGTGAACCTGATGGTGACACGGATGTGGATGTGGAGGGACAAGACTCAATAAGTTCCCTGAGCCCTGTCTTGGACTTCGCCTCTTCTGTTGCGGAGCAGTGCAGTACCACATGCTCTACAGTTTCCTTGTCCTGTAGGCAGCCCCGACACAGGTCGCTGTCTGTAGCTCCAGTCTTCATGAGGTGGTAGTTGAGGTCACAATGTCTTGAGTCTTTTTCGTATTGCCAGTTTTGTATGAAGACCCGAGTGATTTCATCGTGCCCAATAGGGGCGCTTATCGGATCTCCATCACAACAGCCGCGCAAAAAACGGAAAAGGAAAATTATGGTTGATGACAATGGTAACCACACAGGGACTTGGGGTACAGAGATCACCATCCCACACGAATAATTTGGTCGAAAAATCTCTTGCTTTACTACTACACTGGGGTTCAAGTTTTTGTAGAAATTATGATCATATCGCGTGGCAGCAAAGGCTCAAATTTCTAGACACAATAATAGAAATATTTTCTGATCATAAGAGTAGCTCTGAAAATCTGGAACTCTGACGAGAGGAGCGTCAAAATAATTATATCGCAGCACAAAATCTACATTTTATGTCGTAACAGGTTATAACCTAGAATACTAACCGCTTGCTTTCTTTTAACACTGGTATTTTGACAAAGTAAAAAAGGCGCATCCACACGAGCCATGTGTGAACGCGCCATAATATGTATTTATTTCCCAGATCCGCAAGGGCAACATCGTGCTAGACAAGTTCGGTTCGTTCCGTCTCGCAAAGGAAGGCGAGACGCCGGTATCCGTCGGCGACGGTCGTCCTGAACAGTTCGTGACCCGGATAAAGCCGCCGTCGCCATCCGGACGACGTCCGCGATCGCCGCCGTCACCAAGAAGACGATCGTCTAACTCGTCAGATCGCTCGCAGAAACGATCCAGAAGCAGGTATGTTGGTCTTACATCTGAATTTAAGAACTAAACTTTATGCTTTTTGCCAGTGGCAGAGTAATGGGAAAGGGGCTTGGGTTAGTTAGAAAAAAGAAAATATATTTATTTGACATAAAGGCGTAAGTATACGTAAGACAAATACAATAAAACACACAGAATGGACAACTGAAGGCAGGCAGGCTACGTGAAGGTAATAATACAAACAGAACTGTAGAACGGTAGAAATATATCACAAGAACTGTCAGTTTCTTAGTGAATTTGACAGTTCTTGTGATATATTTCTACCGTGACAAAAAAGTCACTGGTCTAGAATTGAGCCCCTGTACCTAGTTGGAGGCGGGCGTTGGTAGCTGCGACTATAGTTATAATTGTTCCCTAATTGTGTACCTACTGTAAATCTGTTCCGAATAAAACATTATTGATTATTGAGCATGACGGTGAACGTTGATCCTAGTATAGATGTAACTGGCTGCGCTGACTAACATGTTGTTCCCTAGATCTCGGCCGCGCAAGTACCGGTCTCGCTCCGGATCGCGGTCCCGCTCCGCATCGAGTGGCAGTCGATCGGGTGCGTCTCGTCGCCGGCGATCTGCATCGCAAAGATCGCGATCGCGCTCTGAAGGCAGTCGGTCCTATTACTCGCGCAGTCGCAGCCGCAGTCGATCGGGATCACGAGACAGGTACTTACTATTAGAGATACAGCAGTGAGTAGTTGTCGCGAAAAATGGTTGTAGGCCAGTATTTAAGCTTAAAATAGGTAACAATCTCGGAATTCGAGATACCCAGCTGTAAGTGTAAATACTTGTATATTGACACCCTAAAAGTTGTCTTAAAACCTACATAATATGGTAGGGTGTATGCAACTATTAAATTTCAAGGTCAAAAAGCTTTTTTTGTAAATATCTCAATTCCTATGGTTTTTTTGCTATTTCTATTTAATATCAATACTGTATAATACAAAATTCTCCACATTTTTTGTTTAAAAACATTTTTCATATGGTGAACCGTTTTCGAGATAGAGGGCAGAGAGCGCGTGGTCACAGCCCGGTCGTCGGTTGACCTGAAGTGATGCTGTGACCGCGCGCTCTCTGCCCTCTATCTCGAAAACGGTTCACCGTATGAAAAATGTTAGTGAGCAGTTAGTTAGGCCACAAGTAATAATCCTAATATTGTCGTAGATTCCGTCGTTTCCCGCGTCGCGGTAACTGGCGCGGACGCGGCGGGTTCGAGCGCGGCACTTACTACCGGCCGCGTTTCCACACGTTCAACAACGGACGCGGGCGCGGGCGCGGCGGCGGCGGAGACTTCCGTCGGGACGACAACCGACGGTTCCCAGACCAGTGGCGCGACAATCGCTCGCGAGGCGGACGACCCTTCCGCCCGAGGAGAGGCGGCGGCGGCAGGGGACGACCCTTCAGGTGTGTATCTTAACAACGTCGTCATAATAAATAATAAATTTGACTGGCCTCTCAGCTCAGTTGGTTGTAGCTGGTTCTGCGCCGCAGGTCGTGGGTTCGATCCCCACCCAGAACAAATATTTGTGTGGTAAACGCAAATGTTTGTTCTCAGTCTGGGTGTTGTATTGTATTATAAGTATGTATTTACAAAAAAAAAAGTTAAGTATTATATCAGCTATCGGTTCCCATAGTACAAGCTCTGCTACAATCCGCACAACACTATCTGGCCCCAAACTAAGCAGAGCTTGGTCTATGGGAACCAGATAGCTGATATAATGCTTGAATACATTTTTTTGTAAATTCTTACTTAGAATACAACGCCCAGACTGAGAACAAACATCTATGTTCACATACAAATATTTGTTCTTTGTGGGGATCGAACCTATGTCGCAGAAAGTAGAGCTACTACCAACTTAGCTCGGAGGCCAGTCGTCGTCAATCTAAATAACTAGTAGATGAAGTCTTTGTGAGAAATTTGTTCTGAGAAGAACTATGACAATGTTTTTTTGCCGCCAAGCAGCGTTGCTGTTTCGGTTTTAAGGGTGTGGTGTGCCTATGAAATTACTGGCATGGAGGCTTAACGTCTCTTTGTCTTAAGGTGATGGACGCATCGTCGGCCACGTTCTTAACGTGTCAACCTATGATGTAATGCTTTATTAAAGGCAATGGCTCCAGCAAAAAAACGTCAGCCTGCCATTTTTATTTTGTAACGCATCGTAGGCCACGTTCTTAACGTGTCAACCTATGGTCCAATGCTTTCTTAAAAAGATAGCCCTAAGTTTCTTGCTTGAGGAAAGTATCCTTCATTGTAGCAGAGGCGGCGGTGGATTCCGTGACTTCCGCGACCGGCGCGGTGGCGGCGGCCGTTACTCGCGGTCACGCAGCCCCGACAACAGGCCCCGCAGGTCACGATCATACAGCCCGGAGAGGAAAGACAGAGAAAGGTATAGCCACTGCTTTTATTCTATTCAGATGTTTTAGAGAAAGGTCAGGTCAAACCGACGAGCATGTGTGAAGAATGTTATGTGAGTGAATGAAGCGGATAGAGGTGTGTCAGGATCGTAGCAAGTAGAAATCCGTGTTCTCTGCCTACCCCCATAGGAATGAGGCTTGATTTTATGTATGTTTGTTCGAATCTGCATGTTTTCAGACTGAGATAGAGAACACAGGTTGTAGTGCTTTTCTTTTTCTTGAGCATCTTGAACATCCATCCAGTTCGATGACGTGTTTTCTAGTTAGCCTCTATTCAGATGATAGTGGACTGAGCAGAGAGCTGATTTGAATGTTAGCTCAAGCATTTCTATATTTCGCTAAGTTGCGTTTAATTTTGTTTTTGACTTCAAGGTTTGACAACTAGAGTGCGCCCAAAATAACTATGCGCGCTTCTACTTCTTTTAGCATCCGTTATTTTCAATTTTTTTATTAAAAGTAAATTTATGGTAGAGAAGATTTTATTTACTTAATTTTTCGGGATCTTGCAAATGCAAATTTCAAACTTTTGGGAATTGGGAATGATCATCAATATGCCACAATCAATATTTTCTATAAAAACACATGTATTATATGTTATTTCATTTTCAGCTACTCCCGCTACAATGATCGTGAAGGTGGTGGCGGCGGTGGCGGTGGTGGCCACCGCAGTGAGGGCGAGTACGAGGAAGAAAGATACGTCGACAGGAAGGAATACGACGGCAAGTGGGCTGACGGGAACGAACCTGAAAGAAATCCTCCCAATACAGAGGAGAAGCCCGCTGAACCCGCGCCCAAAGAATGAATACAGTGTTAGCATTAAGGCGGCAACCATACCTGTTTTTACATCTGTAGCCGAAGTCCGAGTTGCGACCACATTTCATCCACCAAATGTTGTTTTCGTGTGAGCACCTGTCTCTCTTTTGTATGGAAAATTGATGAGACAACAATCCGTTTCGATCGTTTCTACGTAACGTATTTTTGCTATCTCATCTTTTTTGCATACTATAGAGAGAGACAAATAAGCGATACGAAAACATTTCGTAGGCGAAATGTTGTAAGTGAAGTGGGACTTGCCCTTCTGTTTCAGACAAGGCTATGCTCGCAATGGCCGTAACGAAATAATAAGTAATGATAAAATAAGCCATATTCTTTTAACAGACATTTTAGGCTATCAATGTAACCAACTCCTCATGAACAGAGGCCTAAATTGAACATCTATAATTGTTAAGTTCAACAGTTTTAAAATTTTTAGTACACGATTACACAGTTTAGTTCTGCTAATTTTGGTAGGTAAATGGTAGTTTTAGTTTATCATCTGTTGAAATAATGCTTTCAGGTTATTTGCTATAATACCATTCTTCTAACACAACTTCTTTTCATGTTTTAATATATTATAAGCTGTAAATAATAGGTACCTAGATAAATTTTTTTCCGCTACTGGATTATTTGTTTTCTAATTAATGCATTGCTGTTGACATCATAAAGAGTTAAAGAGTGTGGTAGATCATTCCAAATTAGCAAGTTTTACTATAAAAATATAACTAAGTCACATTTTGTTCCTTTTGTGCTAAGTGGAACATGTTACAATAAATAAAATGTAAAAGGTTCATGATTGTTTTATTTCAAAATAAGTTTTGAGAGTAAATGATAATAAAAGCAACCTTTTAGGGTACGACCAGAGTATGGGCGTAGAATATATTCTGTAGGCCCTATAGCCCTGGAGCTTGCTTGTGGCTAGGGTTTTATCAGAACTTAGAGATTGCCTAGCATACTGCCCTATATTGTTTGGACTTTCGACTTCAGATAGTACTTGATTATTTGTACAATCATTATTATCAGCATCCTATCTAGAGGTACGCACAGTCTGGCATGAAGTAGATCACTGTCAAATGCCCACAGATTTTATTAAATAAGCGCGGATGCCTATAAAAACTAAACTACCTCGCGGCAGACCATAGCGAAAATAGAGAGGGACACAAAAAAATATGCCTACCAAATCAGGAAAAGATTGGCTCCACACATGGTTAGGAGGACAATAATAATATTAATTAACTATAGATAAGTCAGCAATATAGGTTGCATGCTATGAACGAGAACATAATTCTCCCTAACATAATACTTGCAACAATTGGGTCAGAACCGGAGTTTTTAAAAGCATGTTTTAATAGAAAAACAGTAATTTATTTATGATTTGTTCTAGGTACAATCACAACAATTTATTGCTTCTTCTTCCTCTTATTCTTATTCTTGCTTGACTTAACTACATTCCAATACCAGAACAATTGTAGGACAATTGCTGCGTTGGCAAGAGTTGAGACACAGTATGTTATGATGATGATCTGATCACCCGTTTCTTGAATAGATGTGAATATTCTAGCTATACTGCCTGCGAATAGTAGCAGGCATGTTACTGCTGACAGCTGGCCGGTACTGCCATTTTTGTAGTTGGTGATCACTTGAATTGACTGGAAAACAAAATTGCAATTAACACACTCATTTAATTTCCAATTTTAATAGAATTATAGTATAGAAAAAATATACCTTAGCTATAAGAATAATAGGCACGTTGATGGCTTGCATATTCCATAACACATCAGTGGGTGTGTAGCCGCTGACTAGAGTTGATACCAAGCCCACATACACAGTCAGAAATGCAACTGCTTTTGCCGGAGTGCCTCCGAAATGCAATACCAAGGCTGCAATTATTGCTGTTTGAATTGCTAGGAATGTTCCTTCTCCCCAAGCACTGAAATAAGTAAGTTATAATAATAATTTTTAATTCCTCTTAGGTACTTTCATAAACATAAAAATTAGTCTGCATACATACCTAAACGGAAAGTTCATAACATAGCTGTAAGCGAAGTTTGCGGTAATCGCAAACAATTCCAAATACACGCCATAGACATTGATGCCTTCAGCACTTTTACTGCCGAGAATCTTCAGAATTTGAGGGACTTTCACCAGAATGGAGCCGGCTATGATCCCAATACCAAGTCCTTTGCTCAGCGTCGATTTGAAACATGGAACTAAAAATTTAATGCACGGGTTAGGTTATTGGAAGAAGTAAAGTGCCTGGTACGTGTTCAAAGATTATTGAATAAATAAAATCACCATCGAGAAAGTTGTAATTAACGAAGTACTCATCGTAACACTTTTCAGACAATACTGATAAAAGTAAACCCTTTACTATATCAGCCATTTTATCTATATTTATTTGTTAGAGAAAGTATGTTAAAGCCTTTCTTTTCTCCATCCAGCCTATAGAAAAATTAAACAAAATATTAAAATTATCTATCCACGAAACATGCGAGCAAGCCGCAGTGAAGGAAATAGACCGAACGAACCGAATGTGATGTGAATGAAGTAATTGAACGCACATCTAAAACCATTCACCCGTTCACCACACCGCTCTCTATCGCTCGCTCAAGCTATCGCTTGGATCCAGGGATTCCAGGGTGGATCTTGAACATTCTTGGAGGAAGAGCTTGGATAATCACTCAGATTCAGATTAAAATATTTTTGCTAGCAGAAATTTTAAAAAGGCCGTTTTTTTTAAAATTTCTTTAAAAAGGATTGCTAATCGACAAATTGCACTGACAGCTCCTTTAATTTGTCGATTAGTAACCCGTTAAACTGGCCCTACCCTATACCAAGGAATATAATACTCTCTACGAGAGCCCTATACGCGTCTGGCGACAGGGCTACTTTCAGTTTTATATGGGTAGTGTGAGCGGCAAAACTGAAAGTTCGGTACTGCTATACTGATAGCTTACTACTTATTTAATATGAGAGAGAAAACAACATTTTCGTAGGTGCAGAGCTTTATTAATCATAAAAATAATGACGACTTGAGATTGTTAAATATTCTTGACAGATGATGCTCACTGAAATTTACAAGCATGTTTCAAATAATCAGTTACTATAAAAAAATAAACTTGCAATGAACTGTAAAATAAACACTTAAGAGGGAATCACACCTGCGACTCTCCATACAAACGTAGTCCCCTATTTCCTCCCTGGATAATGCCTCTAGAGTAACCATTTTTTCTCATAAAATCCAGATCTGCTATATACGTGCTCGTATGTTTTCCTTTTTTCCAGAAACTTATTGATAATGAAAATATCACCTCCAATTCATATTTCATATAAATCATATGAGGGTCATATTTTCTTTATCAATAAGTTTCTGGAAAAAAGGAAAACATACGAGCACGTATATAGCAGACCTGGATTTTATGAGAAAAAATGGTTACTCTAGAGGCATTATCCAGGGAGGAAATAGGGGACTACGTTTGTATGGAGAGTCGCAGGTGTGATGCCCTCTTAATTCTAATTAGATACAAATTAATTTACAAAAAGACAATCATTCAACCTCCATTGCTTCGGCCGGAGAGAGCTTGATCACGCTTTTAAGATGCCAGTTCGATACCACTTTGGGACAAGTCGCATGCAAATAATTAAAAAAAACTGTGCAAGTTGTATAAAACTATATGTATAGGACATGAATTATGCTGTAACAATTTGATATATTTTTTATTGACAACAATACAAGGCGAATTGGTGTTAGAATGATTACTGGCTATGTATAATATTGCGTATATTCAATATTTTTCTATCTACTTTTGTTATTATATCTACTTCGGAAAACACGGAATCACTCTGTACTTTGGAAGATTTTGTTTGTTATACTACTGCATATACATTTTATACTGTCAAACACACATTCATAATTTTCGATGATACAATGTAACATTTTAGATTAAGTTTAATGAAGCGAGTCAATGCTTTTTGATTCACATTGCAGCTATTATAAACAATATCTTGAAAAGCTTTTTCAGTTGTGTTTTGATCGCAGTCTGTAACATTGCTGAAGAATTAAATACTACTGAAGTATTTAGTAGAGCCCGCGCCAGATAACTATGCGCATGAAAAGTGGCGGAAAATGTTAAACAAACCGAGTTGAAATAATATCTCAATAACAAATATGGACTTGCATTAAACACAGTGCAAGTTCGATTCCCCCATTCATGTTTGTGATCGGAGATAATACCAGTCCATTTTTTTCGCCATAGAATAGTTTTCATGCGCGGGGTCTAGTACTAATATTTATTGATAACTGCTTACATATTGAAGTGAGAAGGAATACACGACGACTTTTAACACCACGTTTTAGCTATTCCTTTCTGTGCAAAAGCAGTTACAAATGTACCGTTAGTATAGACATGTTTAAAATTCGTCGTGTATTAGGCCTCTTGTTACTGTTGTCTTTAAAGCTTCAAAACCATTGAAGCGCTTAAATAAAGATTATTTATACGATAAAGCGATGTAAAGACTCACAATCTATGTTTCGATCGACGACAAGTTATAATACAATTGCAGGCACACGAGACAAAACCGTGATGTAAAGGTTTTGCACAGCGATAATTCACAGCATAATGTTTCAAAGGGCACGTCGCTGAACGTGCCCTGTGAGGTAATGCACGTATCTGTATAAATATTTCACTTATTCTGACTACAATGTCTAATTTACAGAAAATCTCAGAACCTAAAAATTTTCTAAATTACAGTAAAATTACCTACAAAAATGAATATTTACATACAATGGACAATAGCAATAAACAGTACTTACCTACAACATAAGAATACGTTAAAGAGAGCAAAGATCGAACGGGCACTGGACTGAATATTGAAGTTAGCGGACTTTTTTCAAAGACGTGCTCTATGGATCATCATCATCATCATCATTATCAGCCTGAAGAAGTCCACTGCTGGACATAGGCCTCCCCTACACATTTCCAGGAAGAACGATTCTGAGCCCTTTCCATCGATCGACTACCCGCGATCTTAATAATGTCAGTCCATCTGGTGGGTGGGCGCCCTACGTTTCGTCTTCCGGTTCGTGGTCGCCAGTTCAGAACCTTAAAACGGCTGTCGGTTCTTCGAGCTATATGACCTGCCCATTGCCACTTTGACTTACTAATTCTAAGAGCTATGTCGGTGACGTTCTTCTACGGATACCCTCATTTCTGATTTCTCGTTTAGATAGATATTTGAAAATCCGCTTGATGAGAACGTTTTCCTTATTAAAAACGGATTATTCTTTGTATCTGCTACTTCCTCCATGCCCACTCGATCTTCCCACTCTGCATAAGCACTTCATATTACAAAACGGTACCTAATATACAAAACGTTTCCAGCAACTATTTGATACTGTAAGTCACTATATATCGCGCTGAAAGCCACTGTAAATAAACTTTGTTATATATATTCAATTCATGGAACTTTGCACGAAAGGTCAGAGGCGTCTCTAGCTCATGTAGCGCCCGTGTGCAAACATTACCCGAGCGCCCCCTAGTAAGTGCGCGTTCAAAATGGAATGGATACAAAGTACAAGTAACAGCACATCAAGTTACAACAAATTGTCAAATTTCCCCAATGGGTAATTAACTCTATTGCTTGGAGATTTTTAAGAAGAAATGCAGTTTGGTTACCACAATGTCCTGTTGACTATATTTAGAATTATTATGCAAGGTGTTCTGGTGTAAACCCTAACAAGCCAAAACTTATCGAAAAAGAACTTAGAGAAAAAGGGGGAAAATGGTTTAAAAAAAATCAACGCACAGCCTAAACCGTAAGTTCTAGAAGCATGAAACTTGGAGGGTGTGTTTCTATTATAGCTTAGAAATGCATTTAGAAAGAAAATTTGAAAATTTTATCTTTATGAGGAGAAAAAAAGGGGGGGGGGGAGGGCGCCGAGTGCCAGCGGCGCTCGTCGGCCCCTATGATGTTATTCATCAAATATTAGAAGAGCTCAAGATTCTATACAAAATCTATGCAGAGCGGAGCTTTTTTTACGTTGGTCATTGAAAGTGCGGCGCCCGTCCAACGCGCTCGCCAAGTTGAGCTCCGTAGCGGTCCTAGGGGGCGCCGAACGCAGAGCGGAACCCTTTTTACGTTGGTCATTGAATGTGCGGCGTCCGGCCAACGCGCCTGCTGATAGTGGCTGAGCGCCCCGCCACGGCGCTCGGCGCCCCCTAGGAACGCTGCGCCCGTGTGCACCGCACACCCTGCACAATAGGTAAAGACGCCGCTGCGAAAGGTATTGCACTAAGGCTTGAGTAAACATCAACAGTCTGGAGAAGTCAACTGCTAGACATAGAGGTCTCCACTAGACATTCCCAGGATGAATCATTTTGGGCTTTCTCCATTTCTTCTACTGACTTCTAACAATATCGAATGACGGTTTGAGTAGTGGCTATAGAGTCCGGGCAAGAAAAACCTGACAGATTGCGGAAAACATTAATAAAATGGACTGGAAATAGATCTTCCCACAAACATGAGTGGGGAAATCGAACTTGCAAGTTCATATTTGTGATTGGAAGATTATTTCAAGTCAGTTTTTTTTATATTTATCTTGCGCAGACTCTAGCATAATGATTCATCCTGACTATGACAGAAGCTAAAATATACAAAATCAATTAGAATAAACAGGGATCTTTCAAGTCCCATGCTACTATGTCTTAGTTTGATCCAGCCATCTTACCGCAAGCTGAAACGGGAGTGTACGTCACTATTTCGGTGGTATGTTTTACAAGAAAGGTTACTATTAGGTTAAATTGTCTAAGGTTACTATAGTGGAAACTACACTGAATTTTGTCTATGATTATCATTCCCATTGATATGACATGGCAAAAACACTGGTAATCTTTGGACAGATTTTTATAATTAACGTTATTGTCTATTCCTTTTGTCAGTTGAGTGGTAAAACGGCCTGTAACCTGTATGTTATAGCTTCCATTTTAAGATCTACGCAACACACACCCTATTGGTCTCCGAATAAAAACAGAAACTTAAAATACAACACGACTAGGCACAGTGGACATTATCCTTATTTTTAATGTGAATATAACTAACTACATTAATCTACAAAGAAACATTTGTCCATGAAAACTGCCTAGCTAGAAATAACTTTACAAATTAATAGTCTGGCATTTCGTATGACGCTTCAAAAACCGCATAGTCAGGATCTTTTGGCCAAGAGTGGATTTACCGAGAGAGTAAAATGAAATGTATTTATTTATAACTAAAGCAAACACGACTTAACACGAGTGCTAACTATAACTTTTGAAACTATCATGGTTTTTAACACTAGTTTTATGAACAACGGGATTACCCTGACTTAATTTGATTAAATATCGGAAGTCAAAACTCATAAAATTAAATCATGGTAAATAGCCTTTGTTCCTAAAAATAGAGTGATATCTTTTTTTAACATTATCCGCCATCTGCCACGCTCACAGTAATCTTGCGCCGGGTCTACCAATGATGAATTTTATTATAATTAATTTAGAATGCCATATGGCCGTCAACGAGAACAAAATATTTCTACTCTCGCATACGAAAACTGATGTAATTTCTCCTAAAATAATAAAATTTTGCAATAAATTTTGTACCTATTCCGGTTTATTTATTCTATGAGTGTCTATTACGAATCGTGGCTCGTTAGCCATTTCATTGTGTAATTTGAGGTATCAATGACATTATCCTATCATTAATATAATTTATGCATGCATTTTTACCGCCCGATATTTCTAATGTCTCATTTGTGGATAACGGGGCTGATTACTCTCTAAGAACTACTTAGTGCCTTCCAATTTTATTTTGTAATAATAATATGTGAGTGCAATTGTTTGTTGTCCTATATAAAAACTTTTTCACTTGTAGAGCTTTTACAGATTTGTGATTAGTCAAGAGATGATTGAAATAATTTATCAAAATTATGACCCGAGTGTGCAATTTTAAAAGCGTATTACGAATGTCAGGCTAACGGCGAATGATAACTACAACTATAACCATAAAACCAATTTCATAGTTCAAAATGCAACACAGCATTTGTAATACACCTACTCAGGAAAGCGGTTTCAATGAAAAAGATAGTTTGGGCCGCGAGTTATTTTTCCCTAGGATTTTCTTTTGTTCTTCTTTTACCCTCTTTTCTTGTTCTTTTTTCATCTTTTGCCTCTCCTCGTCCATTTTTCTTTGTTCTTCGATCATCGCCAACCTCTCCTCAGCCTGGAATTAAAGAGTTAGGATAAGTTTTAAAGTTTAAATAATAAAATAAATAATGCGCACAATCCACACGGCACTATCTAGCGCCAACCTAAGCAGAGCTTGTACTATGGGAAGATAGCTGATATAATAGTTAAATACTTTTTTTTTGTAAATACATACATACATAAAATACAATATAACACCCAGACATCGAACAAAATAAATATCAATGTTCACCACACAAATATTTGTTCTCGGTGGGTATCGAACACACGACCTACGGCGCAGAAAGCGGAGCTACTGCCAACTGAGCTGAGAGGCCAGTCAACAGTGTTTGGTTACATAACAGTGATAGACTACTGAATTCTTAAGTTATCACTGAGAAGTACATTCTGATTTTGTAAAAATATTCAAAAGAAATAATTTTTTTTTTTTTTTTTTTTTATACTACTAAGTTGACAAACAAGCATACGGCCCACCTGATGGGAAGCGGTTACCGCATAATAGTACATATTCATAAATTGCAACATTTTATGTTAATCTAACACCAGATGGACCGACGACATTGTTAAGATTGCGGGAAGTCGATGGATGGAAAGGTCCATCATTCCGGATCATCAGCCTGAAGAGTTCCACTGCTGCAGACTGATGATGATGATGATGTTAGTCTATGGTTGTTAATCTATGAACCTAATTTTATTTTAAAAATAAATAAAACTTACCAGCTTCTGCTGGGCTTCTTCAATTTTTTTATTATTTTCAGCCATGATTTCTTCCAACTCTTTCCTTTTACGAGTTTCTTCCTCCTGTTTGATAAAAAAAATACATTAGCCCAGTTCTTTATAGAGGCTGGCTACACAATAAAAATGAACTCTTGATCTAACTACAACATTTTCTTTTAATTCTAGTTTTTTTTTAATCATCAATTTGAGGTTTATCCTACATCAATATAGTGGTTCAAAAATGCATTAGATTATTACACATAAGTCATACATAACTGTACATGAGAGGATGTTGTGTGAACTTGTCATAAAGTTGGTAACAGTTCTGCTAAATTGAGTGATCGTCACAGAATATCCTGTTGTTCAGGATTCTGTGTCCATTTTGTTACAAAGTAACAATTTAAAAAATGTGGTTATACAAAAAAATAAGATTCAAAAATACCTTCAGCTCTCACGTCAGGGTCCTCATGCTGCATCTCCAATAAATTCTTACGCCTTCTTGGTCTTGTTCAGTCTTCCGACCTGACTTATAGACTACGTGACTGCCAGGACAGTCAAGTGAACAATTTTAAAATGCTAGTTGGACGCCTCGGCGGCAACCTTACAAAACGGCAGGCAGGACTCTGCCTCAGGTGCAAATGGCATGTATGTTATAAAATGGTGATATGTATAGGAAAGTCTCAATTAGAAAAATAAACGATACAACTTGTAAGCTCGATCTACACCTGACTGGACCTTTAACAGATATGATTGAATACTTTAATTAGTTTCCGTCTTATTACTGTTGGTATAAAACATTTAATTAACACTGGTGGAATTATAGGGTGCGACAACAATGCAGATTGTTGCCAAATGGTTGTGTCACGTGTAAGTGCAAGGTAGGAACAGCTTGCAGAGACACATGACTGGTAGGTGGACACAGCAGTTACCTGTCGGGCAAGCTCCTCTCGTTTCTGCTGTTCCCTCTGTCTCTCCAGCTCTTCCATCATTTCTTTTTCCATTTTTCGTTTCGCTTCTTCAACTCTTTTAGCCACTTCTTGTTCAATTTCATCTTTTCTTTTCTCTAATTCTTCTTCTACTCTTTTCTTGACGAGCAGTTCTATTCTTTTTGCTGCTTCTTCTTCAACAACCTGTAAAGTAACAGTTAGCGATAAGGTAATCCTATTTACCTACAGTACAATGCTGATTCTAAATACGGAAACAGGAGCCTAAACAAGTACTTTCAGTGTACGTTACTAAGCGCTTTATGGTTAGTTTACCTCGCAAACAACAAAGTATTTATTAGCACAAACCTTTTGTTCTGCTTCCCTCACTCTTCTTTGCCTTTCCATCTCTGCTAGCCGGTCAACTTCATCCATTTTATTGCGGCCTTTAGTCTTCTTTCTGTTGTGGTTCCTACCATCGTACGAGCCATCGCTACTGCTAACTGAAGTCATCGAGTGGGAGCGTTTCCTACAAAAATACACTGTTAATTTGGAGTATTTGATGCCGTAAAGCAAGATTTTTATGCATGTAAGAAGTTTACCTGGACTTGGAGCTTCGGTCTTTTGATTTTTCGATGTGTTTGGAACTTTGCGTGCGGGATTCAGCAGTACGATCCTTGGATCGACTCTTCTTTCTGGAATGCTTACTGCTTTTATGATGACGCCTGGGGGATTTACTGCGTGACCTCGAGCGACCCATTTTGAAGAAACAACTCTACACTTGATTTGTTACACTAAATGTAAGTAATTCTAGGATTTCTAGGACTTTTCGCACATTGCTCGCTTGCTGTGCTGAATCGAATGAATGAATACATTTTGGAATGATTGATTGGAGTTGGATGGAATGACGAAATGAATGAGTATTTATTCGCAGTGTTGCCATACAAGTTAAAGACGTTAAAGGTAATAAAAATGAAGCAAACTTAGTTTCCGGTGTGTACAGCGCCATCTAGATATCGATCGAGAAACCTGTTTTTTATGAAGGTTCGTGTCTTTATCCAAGGAACAATAAATATTTATCCTGTTCCTGGCCTTAATTTCCTGTCCTTTGGTAATAATTTTTATGTTTTACTTCTGCAAGTTCAAGGTTCAAACCTACTAAAGTATTTACCAGGCACAGTGTGGTAGTTTATAATGTAATTGTTATACTAATAGTTTGAATATAATTTTCTTTGGATATATAAAGGGGTAGTCAGAGGTCGTCTAATGGTAGGCAAAGCAATTTAATCAACGAAATTAATGGCCACTACGCCAGTAGACCCATCATATTTTTCGTAGGTAGGTGGTGGTTGTTTCGTTATCAGAGTTTTATAAAGCTCTATCTACCTATTAAATCAAGCTGCTTACGGTTCAAATCTTTAATTCATGAAAATAAATGCTAGGGATGTTACGGACTTTAGGTAGAAGAAGGGTAAATAACCTTGTAGGCCGCCTGTTCTAAATCACTGTATTAGGTGCACTAGATACCTATCTACTCACTTAATTCGCGAGTTACTGATATTTCTTCCTAAGTATTCCTTTTCTTTTTCATTTATGAAAGAAATTATTTTACTTGTAGCTTGCAACATGTTATATTCTGTTCTGTTTGCATTTCTATCTTGGTATTCGCGAAGTTCTTGTTGAATGGCCATAGCTGATGAAATATCATTGAGTGCCTTTTTTATATTTCTAAATTCTACATTGCTGCCCTTTCCAAAAGGTCCATCATCTAAATCGCTGAACTTGAAAGACCGATCCATTTTGATAGCCTCAGATGACGTGAAGCGGCTGCAAGATTTTTTTATCAAGAATTGGATATCAGTTACACTTTTGACACTTTGTGTATGACTCTGAGCTTTCGGAAAACCTATGATTAAATCAGGTTCCGGAAGAGATTTTGTATTCGAACTACAACTTTGCTCCGAAGTTATTCTGTCCAATAATTCGTCTAGTTGTTCTGTTATAACCGTGGCAGCTACACTCAGCTCGTACTCAGATGGCGTGCTATGAGTGCAAGTTTCTTGTTCCATAATTTTATTCGGCTCAAAGTCATCCTCGGGTGCTACCATGATATCTGTGTCATAGAACTGCTTCAGTTTATTTAAAATGACTTTAACATCACGTTCTTTCTCGATGTCATTGTACGATTCTTTAATCTCGATATTCCCTCGGTAAAAATAATCAAGTGGTAAAGCGAAGCCTCGCACAACTAACTCAGCAGCAACACCATACCGGGGTATACTCATGGGCTGTCGATAAATACATTCAAATTTACCTGTAGGAGATTTGGCATTTCCAGGGTAATCGATGACAACTGAGAAAAAAAGTGGAATAGAATTAATTGATATTGTTCAATGGAAATAAAGATCTAGAAACCACTGCTTTACATTAATACTAAACTGTAGAACAGATGGCTTTGATCCACTTAAGTAAATTTATAAAACTGTAGCGATAGCAGTACAATATACAACACAAACTATGGCCAACAGTCTGTAATAAAATAGGATGCTTACCTTTTATAATATCTGATACAACTGCAGGACAAATCTTTGCTGTAACATGAGTCGTGTGATTTAGATCCGGGCACGAATTGATTTCAATCAACCAAGGCTTGAATTCCTTATCCAATATAAAATCACAGCCGTACAGTTCAAAGCGATTTTTACATACTGACAATGAATCTTGACAACTCAGCATGATACCAACGATAGATTTCTTCATACCAGGGTAAATGATATTATCCCACACCTTTTCTCTTCCTATTCTGTTCAAGTAGTCCTTGTATTTGTCCAAATCCCACATGTTGTTTGTGGGAAGCTCCGAGTGTCGTCCAACATAGTTGATGTATCTTCTCTGGACTGCATTATTCGTCAAATGAATCGATTCATGGTAATTTTTCAAATTGTACTTTTGGGAGCTAAATTTCAAATAACAATCTTGATACATCCAGATGACAAGAGGAAAAGTGCTAGTAACTAAATAATACTGCCGTATATCAAATTTAGTTTCATGTATTAGCAACGGTTCCTCTGAAAGCAAACGAAATAATAAGCACTTAAAATACAAATTGTACATACTTAGGAGTTTTCTAAGGTTTTACTCACCAATATATTTTTGTATAACATGTTTGGCATTCGCTTTATTCAGCAAGTTCGTGATGACTCCTAATTTAGAAGCCATTCTTATGCCTCTACCTCTCGAACAATGTGCTGGTTTAATAATCCAGATATTATGACAGCCTTCGCAACTTAACTGTGGACGGTATCTGTGAATCTCTTTTAGCAAAAATTTAGCGTAACATAAATAAAGAGGTAGTTTGTTTTCTGTATCTTCCTGGAAAACGTCATCTTTTCCTATGATACGATAGTACTTCTTCAGAAAGGCATTCCACTGTCCAGAACTTGCGCTACTCAACCCATGATCAATATCTTTGTTTTGTTTTCGGAAAAGATACTCCTTGCATCTGTTCAGCGCAAAGACAACGACGTTCATTGAAATTTTCCCATCTTCAACAAACACCGGACGGTCATTAGCAACCATTGATAGAATCCACTTAAGCAAGCTGGTGCATGCCGTTATTTTATAGTCCTTTACAAATCCTTCTAATTCTCCGGTATCATAACTATTATATGTACGAGGACCGTTGACTTCAGCAATGTCTTCGATATAAAACCAATAATTTCGTTTCATGGAAGAGCATAAACCTTGTTTTGTTGTCCATTGTGCGTCAATTTTAAGTTTATTTACGATGGTAGTGTACTCCCGGCTCATATCGATAGTAGTATCTCGCTGTTCATCTTTTATTCGCCATATAAAATTCGGAGCGTATTTTTCTACCAAGTTGGATAGTAGTAATCTTTCTAATTCTCCATGTATTTCAGTCTTGCTTGAGAAAGTGCCATTTCGGATATTGGAAAGGTTCATTTTATTAGCTGGAATTTTTTCAACCCATCCTCTTTCTACTAACGCTTTCCTTACAGCGCTACAGCTGCCGTATATAGAAAATATTTTGCTCTCTTTAATAGCATTTGCTGCAAGATCTTTAAGTTTCACATAGCGAGATGATCTGGATTGGCAGCTGCATATCACGTAGCTTTTCTCTTTCGGGGACAATCCAGTTGGCCGATATGTACTCTGATAAGCCATTTTCTTAAATAAACGATTTTCTGCAGCTCTGGTTGTACTGTTAGCAAATCTATTAAATGGTGAATAAATTCTTTTTACGCCTCCTTTATCGCAGCATTTATTGGTTGATAGCTAAAAATTAAACTTAGATAGTAACTATAAACGTACTCAAAAGTTAGGGTTTATCTGCAAATTCAATAACTTATAGGCATTATTGATACAAAACGTAGTTTACTTGGTTGTTGGCTAGTCCGCATGCAGCACATGCTCTCCTTTCAATAGACGAATCAGGGGGCTAATTCTCGGGCCGATCTCGATCATTTTGAAATTTTATTTTTTATGCCTTTCCGAAGAGAGAATAGATGATTTCCTTGAGTAATTCATCAACGACCTCTTCGTAAAAGCCTTGACAACTACGATATACAGAAAACGTACAAAAAGTGCGGGGTTGTGAAAAGAAGCAATAAAATAAAATTTTAAAATGATCGAAATCGGCCCGAGAATTAGCCCCCTGATTCTTCGAAGAAATGGTCATGTTTTACTCTTTTAACTGAGCTCTTTTTGGGAAAAGAACTGGACTCGGTGGTCTGTTGAATAAAATACTGTTTTATAACAGCTAAACACCTGCCTTGTATTGAAGGTGCCTCTGATCAGTCACTTACCTTTCTTTTCTTAATATATTTTTTCTTTCTAATTGGCATTGCTGTTTCTGATAGTGCATGCTTTTCATTTATTTTTGGAACCTAGGCATAGAAACAGGTAAGGATGTTTTATCATAGGCCGAGTCTATTAATACAGGTACTGTACGAACAATTTATAATTATTAATAATACGGTTACCGTACGAACAATTTATAATTATTAATACGGGTACTGCGGGGGGAGGGGGGGCACCATTCTTGAAATGAAGTAGGTATAAAAAAAAAAAACCTAACAACCTACTGTTACTTTAGTGACTTTTAACGGAGTGCCCCGAGTTTGAATCTGGATTTTTAAAAAGTCAAAGTCAAAGTCAATAATTTTTTATTCATTACGATGCAAGAATCACTTTGAAACGTCTTAAAGCTAGGTGAGTCTAGGTGCAAAACACTTTACAGTCGCTTAAAAGGCGTAGTAAAGTTAAAATTTGGGTTGCCTTTAGTATTGTTAAGGAGGAGGAGGGACGGGGGAAGGGTCCTCTCTGCACTGACATGCACCATTCTTGAAATTAAGTTTTTTTTTTTTTTTTTACAATTTATAGGTTTGCGTTTGACCGCTATCTCACCTGCTGTTAAGTGATGATGCGGTCGACGATGTAGCACGCTTACCTAGAAGATACCTATTCACTCTTGTCTTGAAAACAGGTAAAACAGGTATAAAAAAAAAAAAACCTAACAACCTACTGTTACTTTTGTGACTTAAGTCGGGGTGCCCTGAGTTTGAATAATATCCGTACGAATAAATATAATTTATTCATCCAGCACCCGTACAAATAGTCACTTCCTTTATCATATAGTACGATTACAATCTAAGCTCAATAGCTAGGCTACTTACAAAATGAATTTCTGAATAATTTTTTGTAGAACTACAAATCTAACTGGTTTTTCTACTTTCTGTTTTATTTTTCATGTTTTTTATTATTTTAGCATTTTCTTTATTTTTGTATTTTGCCTACCACTTGATCATAGCTGACGTTTTATTGACGTTTATCTAAGTGAAGTCTGCGAAAAAAGGTTAGCTCTCATAGGCCCATTTAAGTTTCTTATCTTGCTATAGGTTGGTTACTTAGTTAATTAATTAATTAATCTGACCTAAAACATTTGTATTTTGAAACGGAGAGAACAGGGAAAGGTCACGGGACTTCTAAAGCAAAACAGCTTTTAGCAGGTAGCATGGATTGGGATCTGAAATAGTTTGAAACACGTTAATTCACAAAAACTATATATTTTAATAAACTCTCATAGAATCAACAGACAAACACAACACTTAGGTAAAATACACCTATTTACTACATTAAAATTTGAACATTGCAACAGTAGGTTTTTGTACTTATTAAGAGAAGTATTGTAAAAGTATTGCATATAATTAGAACACAGCAGGTTTCCAAAATAGTGTAACATAGGTGATAGCCAAAGCATAGTTTTATTTTTTCCGTTTATTTGAAGGCAATGGTTCATCATTTAGGGGTGTCATTACTACACGGTATGGTGCGTAAATTGAAGTGCAACTTTTCGAAAAAGATATAGATTTTTGTTTGATCCGGCTTTCTTCGTTTAGTTTGCAAATGCTTCTACCGATCGCACTCAACTTTTTTATTGGATCTAAATTTTCTGGTACCTTTCTTGAGCTGAGTGGAGCTACTGATAATCGTCGGGTAGAAGTAACTACACTAGATTTTGTTTGTCTAATAGGTATAACGGATTCAGTCTTATTAGTTAATTTATTCTGGACTGAAATAGTAGACCGGAGAATACTGGCAGTTTCTCGTTCCCACTCATCTGGATCTATATAACAACGTTTATTGCCTACTGACCTATTAACCCTGGGTTTTGGTTTATCTGCTTTGCTTGCTGATTCGGTCCTGTATTTCCCCGTACCATTCGTGGATGTTTCTTCATCAGGTTGGCAGCAGGAGTGAGGTACGACGCGACGTCTAATTTCTGTGTTTTTTTCGCGCCTTCCTCGATGTGTCCTAAAAGAGTGTGCGGACGATTTACGTTTTTTCGAACTGCTCCTTATGGACATGCCTGATTTGACTACTTTTACAGCTTGGTGTATCGTTACCGATTCCTTGGGCCCAATAAGAAGTCCATCTTTGTTTGTCGGTATTGCATCATATGGATTCAACCATGTAAGAAAATCTGTGATTATTGGTCCGTTGTATTCAGAAGGTACGGCCTGATCTTTATTTGGGATAGTATCGCCTGACGGAATGCGTGGCGCCGAGGGGGTAGCACTGCGCTGTTCGTGTTTCCTTTCTTTGGCTCTCCTGATCAGTCTTTTACCGTTTATACATAGAGACAGCCCTAGATATGCTGGTGCTTTAGGTATAGCTTGTCTGTAAGCCATTTCAAAATATCCTGTGTCAGCTTCGGGGTTGAAACGTCGATCGAGTACCACTAAAATATACAAAATAATAGAACTGGGATTTATTTTATCACATTCAAAGCTTGTATTGTTATCATTCTTATTACCTTTAACCACGTCTTCGAGGCATTGAGGACATAATCTTGCCGTTACTGATGTCGTTGGTGCCAAATCTGGGCTAGAGTTAATTTCGATAAGCCACGGAGTGAAGTCATCAGTCAGCATGAAGTCAGCTCCATATAATTCAAAGCTGTTTTGCCTTTTATCCATAGAGTCTTGACAGGCAAGCATGGCTCCTATTAAACACTCCTTCATCCCGGGGTAAATTTTATTTTCCCACATCTCATACTTTCCTATCTGTCTTCAATTAATACAGTTTTTATTAATACAGTGTTTCATGATACATTAATAAATATTGTAGACCTATCACAATAGCAGTTTCTAGTCCCAATTTAAGCTAAGCTTGTATTATAGGAACGAGATAGGTAGCTTTAAATCCTACCGGTAATAATATTCTTACCTCAGGTAAGCTTTAAACGTGTGACAGTCCCACATGTTTTCATCAGGCAGTGCTTTGTCTCTTTCTACAAAGTTCTTGTATTTCGTCTGTACAGCATTATTTGTCAGGTGAACCGACTCGTGATAATTTGACAAACTGAATATCTGAGAGCTGAACCGTAAATAGCTATCCCTGAAATACATGATGTATATAGATTGCTAAATCTTTATGGAGATCTCCGAGTCATCATAATGATTCTTATTATTAGTACTCAGCTACTCACCTATAAATCCAAATTGTCAGCGGTTGGCAATTGGTAATCAAAAACCATTGTCTTATATCAAACTTTGTATCATAAACCACTAATGGATTTTCTGAAAACCGTTGGAATAATTTAGTTGGTAAAATTTATAGAAAGTTTCATGTTAATTTGCATGCAGCTAAGCATAGATTTTATGATTAGTTTTATTACCAATGTACTTTTGAACTACGTATCTAGTTTTCTGAGCAGGAATATTGATGAGGCCTATAATGTCCTTGATATTATTCATCAGTTGAATACCACGACCACGGCATTTGTTGCCTGGTTTTACTATCCAAATATTGAAAACGCCATCAATATCTATTTGGGGCCAAAATTTCGTCATCGTGGCTAAAAGTTTTGCTGCTTTCCTTTCTAATTGTCTGAAAAATGTTGAAAGAGGCTGTTGTGATAACATGTTTTGCATTATTCTTGTTTACTAATAAAAGATACCTATCAATGGAATCGTAAACAACACTTCCAAATACGCAAGCATTCCTGATGTAAAAACTTTATTGTACCGAGCAGCAATTGTTATCTTATTGCTCAGTGTCAACAAAAACCATTTTCATTGATAACTTTACAAATACCTTTCCATTAACTTACCGTATGTTAGAATTTTTGTCTTCTGCAAATGTAGCTTTTTCGTGTACAAGTAGATAATGATGTGTCAGAAACTGGTCCCACTCGTGCTCCCAAACGTGAGTATGATCCTCAGTATCATCTATATCTTTATGCGTGAAGAATGAAATGTATTCGTTCAGTCTGCTTATGGCAAATTCTATAGCGCTAAAAGGAACTTTCCCGCTAGACATGACAAGGTTCTGTTCGCTATTCGCTTGCAATGTGTTCGATAGCCATTTAAGGACACTGATGCAAGCCGTTATTCTGAAATCGTCTATAAATTCCTCAAGGCTATCCGAGTTGTAGATGTTGTAACATCGTGGGAACTTCGTCATAGACACTCCTGGTTCTGTGTGCCAATGCATTTGTGTTAAAGAAGTGGTCAAACCCTCTTTGGTGGTAAAAATAGACCTGCAATACCTAAAACAAGACACAGAATACTTTTTCTCGAACATTATAGTTCATCCCTGAGTATGTACTTTCCTGCAGCAAAAAATATGTTACCTGCTTATGAGTACATCTTTATTGCTAAGCAACCAGTCGTACTTGTCTCGTTTAGTTGTCCAGAGGAAGTCGACCGAGTGATGTTCCATAAATTTGTACAAAATCATTCTTTCAACCTTTGAGAGTTCTTTCACAGTACATTTCTTCGGGTCCACGTTTATTGGTGGATGGCGGACCTTGAAAAGTATTTAGGAGGGGAAATTAGTCTTAGGTATTTGCTTTAACTTATCAAGTAGGTATGTGCACATAACTATGGCTTCTGGATAATTTTTCTGGTTATGTTGAGCTAGGAGTAAGACCAATTCATTATGTGATTGATGAAAGTGGGGTGCGCAAACCAGATGAAAAATAGACATACCCCTATATCAGGCGGAACCAGATTTACAGATACCTTGTGAGACTCGTATTTTTCGATCCATCCTCTCTCGAGTAGAGCTCTACGTACTGCAGGAAATCCCCCACCTTTTATCATAAACACCTTACGGTCTTTCATTGCATTGTCGGCAATTTTCTTGAGATCATTCCATCTTTCATTGCTCACCCAACTCTTGTATTGTCTGAGTTGCTCGGTTGAAGACGTTTCTAATCATGTGATAAATTAAAAAGATTGAAGATACATTTGAAAAAATGATGTTGTTTTTGTATGGAAAAAGATATATTTTAAACGTTTAATGGTAGGTACCTGCACACAGAATAGCTCCATTGTCAGACTTGGAAAATGAAACTGCACTCGATGGCCGCAGCTCTTTCTTAGCAGTGCTATCTTTATGTAGTTTGGAGTCTGACACGCTCTCTTCAAGTTCCATCGTTACAGCCATGAGCCTCTATTACGACCCTGTAAAAAATAAGTTGGTCTTCTTTCACCATGTTTCTCTACTTCATGGCGTGTATTCAGTGAAGGAGCCGAAGTCTGACTGGCCAACTAAATATAAACTGGTAGTGCAATAACCTACTTTAATGTAACCTACATTGCGGGTCCTTGGCTCATCAGCGAGCCACCCGTGCATATCCCCGGCCGGTACCTGTGCAAGTGACGTCACAGCTGGGTGGTACGTCCTCCACAACTTCGTGCGGATTGTAGTTACGCGGAAATTAATAAACCTAAATTACTCCTACATACGAGTACCTTCTGTATCCAGGTCGTTGCTCAGAAAACTAGGTTAAAGTAGATTACCTAAACGCAAAAGCGTTTATAAAAATTAATTAAAAAACTTTGTTGATTTCATGAACTGGAAATTTACTTGACATTATAAAACTTCACTGACCGGTGAAGACGTTTATATTTAGGTGAAGATCATCATCAAAACATGCAAACTTTTCCTTTTTTATGTAAGCAAGGAGGTTGGAAATCCATTAGCAACAAAAAGTTTCTTATGTCTATGTGTGATGGCAAGAAGGTTGGAAACAGCAGCAAGGAGTTTCTTAAGTGGAACGCCTTGTTTTTACAACTAGTTGATGAAACAACCTTAGGGCGCACCTGATGTTAAGAAGTAACCATCGCTGATGGTTTTAACCATCGCGGATGGATGAAGTAGGTATCAGTCACGCATTCTGACAGTCGCATCAGATACTCTGATAACACAATCGGAAGCAAACCGGAAAAGCATGTATACCTCAGTGTATTCATCCAAGCATATGTTTATTTATGAGTGATGGTTGGCCGCAATATAAAAATGCATATTTTTTATTGTAGACGCTCTATAGCCACTATCTAGCCCAAATTAGGTAGAACTTGTACTATTATGGAAGCCAGATAGCTGATATACCTAATACCTACTTGCTCACAACGCAACTGAGCTATGAGGGCTGTCAAATATTACCTGCATATTAAGTAGGTTACGTTACCCACGTCACAGATAAGATAATACTATACCCCACGTACAGCCAAGACGAGGCATAAACAGCGCACGCACGCCACGATCTTGGCCAACGAAAAACCGCCCGCCGCCTGAAAAGGAAAGCACAAATGGCTGACCTGCAACTCCCCATGAAGAGAGAGTTGTAGAAGACCCGATGATGATAAGGTTGCGTGTTACATCGAGTAGGTAGATAGATTCGTGCACTTGACACGTCATGCTTTCTCACAAGGTTCTACGACATGT
The DNA here is from genome assembly GCA_939531255.2 of Thera britannica. Lineage (NCBI taxonomy): Eukaryota > Metazoa > Arthropoda > Insecta > Lepidoptera > Geometridae > Thera > Thera britannica. The sequence continues at coordinate 11,913,639 of OW618047.2, forward strand.
CGATTTCCTTACGATGTTTTCCTTCACCACTTGAGAGTGCTGGCATAGTGCACAATTATATTTTGGACAGAAAAACTCATTGGTAATTACTTACCTAAATGTTTCCTAATGATTTTTATAATGTCCCAAAAGTTAAGTTAAAAGTTAAAATCTTTGTGATTTCCATAAGTGTAGTAAACACTATAAAATCAATAAAAAGTCATTGGTCACTTTGAACAGTTTGAGCCCACGACGACGGTCGGAGGGCAGCCCCTAGGCCACCAGTGCTCTAGTGTGTTTATACCTTGTGTAAACTGGTGTAGTGTGATGTGCTATAAATCTAACGTATCTAGTATCTAACAAACCCAGCAAGCAATCAAATCAATCCATGCACATATACATTCCGCTGACCGAGAATTAAATCTTTCGGTTTTCATTAAACTGACAATAGATGGCAGTACAAAAACTAACTTAGTTTTCATTATAACCGCGTTACAGCTATGTCGCTACCGGCGCTTTTTTTTGTACTGATGCTAGCTTCATAGCAGTCATTATTGTTAAGTTGTCTAGTACGTCGACATGTCGTATTCGTGTTCGTATTCGTGTCGGCAATGTGGTAGCACTGATTACAACATGACATGAAGCAAGATGGCGGCTTGTTCATCTCCGTTTGATGGTCCTCTGTGATATTTCTCACGTTTTGTCATTTTACGGACTTATTTCATGATGAACTAGCGTATAATATTAATCGTGAAAAATCTAAAAGTGTTGTTAAAGTGGCCAGATAACTGTAAATGTCATAAAAGGCCCAATGTGAATGTAACCCACCTGAGGAATGTTGGTTTTTTCAGTGATTTGTGATTCGGTCAGGTGTTTTCGTTTTAGCCAAAATTAAAATTTTGTTCTTGCGCAGTGAGTGAAGTTTCCCAGTTCAGATGTATTTGTGCCGCGAGGATGCTAGATGTCGGGACTGTTTCCAATGTTGGGAAACAAAAGCGTGAACTATTTGTTTTGATACCGAGTTAGAGTGAATTGCAAAGGTTGGACGGAGAAATAGCCCGATCGGATGATGGCCTTCAGTGAGGTAAGTGTACCTATCTTGTTTTACAGCATCACTATTCCATTGTCATCTTGTTCGCATGGATAGAAAATCAAACAAAACTTTTTGTGTGCTTCCAGTTTTATTGTTCTTTCTACCATGCAATAGCTCCAAACCATGACCACTTTTCACACACATATTTTTTAAAAAATATACAGAATGGATGATAAAATAAAGTTACGTAGGTAGACCCACGATTTTTTACTACCTACGATAAGGAGTTTGTCTAATAAATACCTATGATAACATGAACATAAACTACAATAATTATCATCTAAAACCAGCTATGCATAGTTCTTTCTTATTAGAATAAAACTAATTCTCACAATTGCAATACTTCCTTCAGACTAGCAATTCACAGATAATTGGATATCTATGTGCATGTTATCTGCATGTTTATCAAATATTTCTTGTTATCCGAGCATAGGTACAACTTATAACTTTTACTTAGTAGGTATTCTTAGCAAAATCTTTTCTTGTAACTACTGAAATTATTGACAGACTCAAAAAACCTAGGTACATCCGTCTGTGAACTATTGATAGGTACTTATATCGCTGAGATTTTGCATTTTTTTAAACATGAAACTCAATTTTTATGACTCTAAATATAGCTTAAACTTTATCTAATTCTATTCTTCTATCCTAAATTAAAATTAGTTATAACTTAGGTGAGGTAATGAAGCAATGATGACATCATGTTTGAAAAAATCTGACTTAATCTTAAGATCAAACATAAAATCAATGTACAAAAATAAAAAACCCAAGATAAACCATGACATAATCACATCTTTACTTTACAGCTATCTGTATCTTGGGTTACCTCATCCATTGTCTCTTTTCATGTTCATGTCATATTTGGGACCAAAATTAAACACCACTGCTGCTTAGCGAATGGTGAAGAAATTGCTTAATATGAGCTTGCAATGGCTGCTTAAGAAATAGTCCTCGTTTTATATTTCCTTCAGAGTTTTAAATCAAATATTTCTTTTTTCAATGGTATCACAAAGATGCTATGCTCGGAATGCTATCAGTGGAGTTATGGACTTTTGGAACACCTGTGAACATCCCTACTAAATCTCTCAGCATTTTGTACAATGCTTTGTAAAAGTAATAATGTCGATCTTACAATATTTTTTTTGTGAATTGAATTTATACAATAACACAATATGAATATGCCAGGCTTCCTAGCCTTCGAACATTGGAATAGAATGGTGACATTTAACTTAGTGGCTTCCACGCTTGGCCTTTGATGCTCGGGTATAATTCTTGGAGCAGTGTAGGAACTTCATCAACAGCCATAGTTGTTACCTAACTCAACTGGCGTCACTACTAGTAGGTATCAAAAATGATAGTTATTAAATCTTATAAAAGGCTTTTTAACTAATGCTCACAAAACTATCTAACTAACCTACCTACCTTAGGTTAGTTTATTTATTAAGGGTTATGTCTGCCTTAGTTCAAGTTATCATAATCTTTTACACAGGGAAATTGCAGGTGTTTGCAATAAAAAAAACTAGTAGGTATGCGTCGAATGTATTGACGAATTACGGATATTGATGTCTATTAAGTATTGATCTGACATCAATGACTTTCTCGCTCGCACACTTTGAACTTTTGTAAAATATTGAACTTATTTAGGTTTCGAAAATCGCGAGCAACTATCGTGTGTGCAATACAATTGCACAGGGTATAGTAAAAAAATAATTTGGATCCTAACACGTTTTCCTACTTAAAAATTTGTCTTTACTGGTTTTCGTACTAAGGTAAACTTTAAGCAGAAAAAGTTGTTAGGATCAAATTATTATTTTTTGATTGTATACAAAATAACTACGCACGATTTTTCATAATTCAGTTATTTTATCTCTTTCAAAGAGTCAGTGTGCGAACGAGAAGTTGTTTCACAGTGTTCATCGCCTTAAATGCCGAGGTTAATCTTATTAGCCAGCCACTCGCATGATAAAACATCCTCGGGTTGCCTGTAAAAGTTTCACAAATGTGACGTTTGAGGCATTTCCCATTTCCCACGGTTCAATTGTTACTCCCTCAGTTAAGACTACGTCGTGCGTGGCCGTTTGATACCGGTACTCTGCGTGAGACCCTGCACTGTTACAGTTTTGGATTTGACCTCTATTAGTATAATTGTACATAAAAGGCCAAATCTTTGTGGAAAATCGGCCATTGTTGGCATAGAAAACGTGGTCTGGTTTTTAGCTGGTTGCTACTTTCGCTGGTCGAGGTTGTTTTAGAAATTGACTATATTCTACTTCAATAGGTACCTACCTACTTACTTAGGTACGGTCAATTTGTAACATAGCTAAGTGACCTTTATGAGTCGTGCGAATTTAATATATATTATTAACCGTGTACAGTACAGTATTCTCTTTCAATTCGTAAATTACTTAAAGTGTCTTTGAAAGGTGCGAAAAACTAACGTATCCTACTGCAGCCGACTGTACCTACCCTACCTACAAAAATGTATCCGCGTAAAACAGAAGCTTCTATTTCATATTTTTATTTTTGTAGGAAGTTGATCATTGCGAGATGTCCCTAGGCATGTTTCGTGGAAATTGAAGGCTTTCGTTATAACTTTGAGAGTAGATATTCAAATCCAACCAACCCACGCGTACAATACGTCAGAGTAGGAAATTTATTTGTCCTTCTTCTGGCGCAACAAAGAAGTTTTTATAGACTAAACATTGTTCCGTAGCAACAACCCGCACCGAAATGCTACACAGTGTGCATGCGGGGCAAAGAGTGGCGAACCTTATCTAAATGGGCCGTGGTTTCCTTGTTGGGCCACACTTGCACCCGTAGCTCTGTGTGTGAAACTGTAAACATTACTACCACTGCTAGCTTTGTTAGTCGAATTATCCTATCGAGTAACTAGTACTTGTTTACCTATGTTTTTTGTAGTAGTAGAGCTCTTTGTGAAGAGCTCGTCCGAGGAAGTATTACCACCATGCCTATTTCTGCCGTGAAGCAGCATTGCTTTGGTTCGGTTTGAAGGGTGTGGGTGCCGGTGAAATTACTGGCACGTGAGGCTGAACATCTGTAGGTATGCCTCAAGATGATGGACGAAGAGTAGTGCAATGTGAGCACGTTCTTGACGTGCGTGACCTACGAGGTAATGCTTTGTTAAAGACGATGATTACCACTATCAACCTTTGGGCTATATGCCCATATCTGCTGACTCAGTAGCGATCGTAGACCTATGGACCTAGATCTAGGGATAGACCTAGGTTACCACATGAAATGTATTAAAGCTATGTTTATTCGAAACTCACTTCAGCTGATTCGAATAGCATTTTTATTTTACATAATTTAGCCTCTTCCCTGTGTTCCCCGCATTTTTATTTACAGTGGGTCAGTCACAACCCTTTCGTATCATGCAGACAAATCGCAAGTGAGGCCACGGGCACCAAACAGTGAAGTTTAACTTGAAAAACATTCTAGCAGCTTCTAGCCAAATGTTGATTGCGAGTCTATCTCGCAAGATACATTTTATTGTTACCGTCATCGCGTCAATTTGATTCGGTAGAAATCTCTCTTAGCCAGTCGTGCGCGCAAGGTCAATAACCCGGACTTATCAACAATCAAATTTGTAGGGCCGCTCGTGTAACCACCGTATTTGCATAGGGGCTATCGTGCCACCGAAAAACAATCAACTATAGGTAAACGCCTGGAAATTTCCATATTAACATGCATTGTAGGAAAGTATTGTAATGTACAGTCATCTTTGACCGATGGCGTTGCGGAAGACCTATTTTTATATTTAAACACGATAAATTAAATACCTAATTGATGTGGATGGATATGTGAGCAGAGAAACCAAAGAAAACATATATGAACTGTGTGAAAGATGACATGGATAGGCGAGGAGTGAATGCAGAGATGACGGCTGACAGAGGGGAATGGAGGAGGATAATGTTGTGCAGACCCCACATAAACTGCAATAAAGTGGGGTAAGAAGAAATACCTACTAACTATACATTATTTCATCATCATCTTAGCCTGGTTTTATAACGGCCTTCTTCCCGTGCGAGTCGAAATTTCTTTGGTCCGATTGCGGCCGTCACCACGTCTGGCGTGGAGTACCACTCTTTGATAGATAGCTGAAACCTGCTGTAGTTTGGTGGTCTTTACACAGGACAGGCTAGATAAAATAGTTACTAAACATATTGTGCATTAAAGATCTCCGAAGAGTATAAACAAAAAGGACCTTGCCAATTCAAAATAATATTAATAACAATGACATGGATAAGAAATAATCTAATACAGAGATGACGGCTGATAGAGGAAAAGCTGAATAGGAGAACATGTTGTGCCGACCCCACATAAAGTGGGATAAGAACAGAAATAACAAGAAGAGGGCTTCCACCGTACACCTACCTAGTTACTAAATCATCGCAGCATAGCCACTGCCTTCTTGTTAATAACTCGTTAACGCATCTCATCTTACTGTACAAAATTCCGGTAAGCGTAGTCCACTCCGGCCAAATTCAATTTGTATAGCGCCGAGATGAATATCGAGTTTGTGACGAACGCCAAAAGGTTGACCTCAATGCTGAAACGTGTATTTTTATAAAAGTTGCATTGGATGTTTTGATACGGGCTCGCAGCCGTGGAATAAAATAAACACGCGTGTAGGAATGTGGGGCGAAATTGGAAAGCATCGTGTTATATATGCTACTTGCTCCTGTCCGCTTGTGGTACCTACCTTCCTACTCACTGAAGCGGTATGTATATGCAAACAATTTAAAATGTTAAACTGACTTAATTCAAACGCGCTTCAAGAAAGTAGGCCAAGCACTCTTGACACTTGACCTGAAATCCGGCTCGAAATGTAAACAGGTAAGCAAATAAATAAATGCGATTGTATATTAATGAGCTTTCGAATTTGTACTCCCACTAGTTTTATTAATCACATCAGTCCTTGCGTCGCCATTGAACAGCTGATAGATTAGGTTATCAATTTGAGGTCGGTCAATCCAATCGCTGTTTCGACAATTTAATGCGTCATCGTCATTGACCTAAAGATCGAAATGGGGTTAAAACGTAAGATTACGATATGTTGAAACTGTAAAATGCTAAACGACATAACCGAGAGCCAGTCTAATTCGTGTTACGTGGTTATGGTCTAAGAACGTGCCTAAGAAACAGTCGCTACGATCCATTATTATGGACGTGGTGGACCTTAAATATTCATGCATGCTGGCGGCTCTGCCATCAATATTTATAACCTGCCGCCGCGTGATAGAAAAGCGCTTCACCAATAAATTGCTAAGGGAGACTTTTATTTTGCGGTTTAACTATCGATTTTCATATCAGGGGTCCTTAAATTGATCGTCCGGTCAGTATTTTAGTGCTTAGATGTTTTATGAGCTGTAATTTGAATGCTATCTCCCTGAGACACACGGATCGATAAAGACGTTTATTGTGATCGGTCGTGGTAGTTTTTTTTTCTGAAGAGTATTTAGGATAACTGGCTCCACTGGTCAAAAGAGCGTTCCTTTCAGAAAGCTATGAAAAAGCCAGGGAATTGATTTATGATGAAGCTTCACATAATTGGTAATATCGATAACTTTTTGCATTCACTTTTTGCATCTATCGAAACAGGTGACTAACCTCAGTTAATGAACTTCGTACAACCTGCCTCGGCTAGCACGTTTCATCTCATCTATCATCAGCAACTTGCAAGTTTTTACGCGTCAAACTTGCTCACCTCATTCGTTGAAATGACAGGGTCTATCTTTAGTATGATTAAAATAAGCTGCCATACGCAAATAACTCGGAACCTGCAGGTTCCGAGTTATTTGCGTATGGCAGCTTATTTTTAGCAGATAAAGCTCTAGTATTAAAATTACACATGTGTAATTTTAATACTAGAGCTTTTAATGACAAAACCGGCGCGGAGTCAAAATAAAATATAAAAACATTTACAAATTTCGATCAAAAAGCGAACCTAAATATTAACGGTCACGTTGGTATTGCCTTCTGAATGTAATTATGGCTCAACTGGCAAGATGGCATTCCGTTAGGCGAGTAGTTAGACCGGACTGACATGCCGTAAACAGCTATTGACCAAATAAGAATCATGAAAATTTGCAAGATTCTCTTTATCGCATTCTCTACGATTTGTAAAGCTGATGTTTAAGGGATTTTGTAATCAGTTTTGAGAAATATGCCACTGAAATATGATTGGATTAGGTATCTATGAAGTAAACGACATGAACCTACTTGGTTTGGAATAAACCAACAACGAACTATCGATATAACAGTTTAATAACAAAATACAGTTATCGTTCAATACCAACATTCAGTTCAATGTTAAAATGTTTAGCATGCTTCTCCTTCTTATCGACACATGTTTTCGAACTTTTTAGGTTCTGCGACATGCCAGTTTCCTCACGATGTTTTCCTACACCGTTTGAGAGTACTTAGCATACCATTTTAGCATGCTAAAGTCATACTCAGGCATTATAATTGAATTCTAGACGATTGCGACGGTCTGCATTAATTGGATTGGCGTGTCTGTCCTTGGCCTTAGGGATGGGTTTGCAGCACGCAACCGGAACTGCTTCTAAGCTGATACCACTCGATAATTATAGAATTATTATCGGCATAATTCCCGATATTATTCCGTTTGTAAATGTCATGCATGATGACTGAGAGACTGTTACATTAACGTAACACAGGATGGTATAATGTTCGAATTGTGTTCAATTGATAATGGTAATGTTCTATATTCTACTCTGAAATACCTGATTGTAATCCCGAAGAATTAACACCTTCGTACATAATCATCACCTATTCAGTCCACTGCTGAGCTCGGTCTTCGGCTCTTCTCCAGTGTTTGCCAGCTACATTTCGCGATCATCGCTCCCCTTACGGTACATAGCATTTCTATTCAATATTTTCCGATGTTTAGGCATGAGTCATCATGACTTAGTGAGATGATTAGTGGGTTCAAACGTTTGGGTGTTTCTACTCCATCGAATGGGTCTCTAATTTTATCTTATTAAAGAAACAAAATCCACAGCAAAATGAAAGCTAGGGTATCTTTGTTGATGTATTTTATGTTATTTCCGTTAGTTTCCAAAATAAAGAAGAATTTCATAAAAGAACCACACATTTAGTTTTCTATTTTCTTATTACCTAATGCATGCTAATCGAGCCACTCTTCGATTACTTAAAGCCTACATAAAGGTACTTTAGGTAGTATGTTTTCTATGTTACTGCTAAGTGTTTCGTCATGTTTAGTGTAGGCGTGTTCAATACTGCATAGCACCATTCATTGGTTATCTAACATTTGCTACAAGTATTCTACGATTATGAGATAAATCGGTCTATATTCAGTGGAATCACAAGAATAACTTTAACGTCTTCTAAACTCAGTGGAACTAGATGATTTACAAGAACATATTCTTACTGATTTCTTGTTTTAATTAAATTCTTATCACGGCAATACATTTTATCATTACTAATTCATAATTTATCATCATACTACCTACCAGCCTCTATCTCATTCTAACCCATTTTACTAACAGATACATTGCGTATATTGTATGATTAGGTATTTCAAATCAAGAAGCTTGTCAAGCTTTTGTAAAACAGTTTCCTTATTAAATAATATAATTTATTTAAGTAAAGCTACGTTATTGAACGGTGCTAATGTATGGTGAAATCGCAAGTAGCATTCATAAAAAACTATGTAATTTAACCTTGCGTGAGGTTGGTTTTCTGATTAACATTTTATTTTTTGGTAGAAATCTATAAGACAGCCCGCACATCTAGATGGTAGTAGCTTTGCCTTCTGCGCGAGAGGGCTTGTTTTATCCCCACCGAGAACAGATCTAGGTATGTGTAGTGAATATTTGTTCTCTGTCAGAGTGTTACGAGTATATTGCATTCTATGGATGTATTTACAAAAAAGTATTAAGTATATCAGCTATCTGGTTCCCATCCTTATTGTAATATGGTAATAATGACGATTTCGTTAATTTCCTTATAATCGCCCAGAGTTGCGTGTCAGAACTAGCAGAAAACCTCATTCATGTAAAATGCCTGTTGGCGTAATGTTAGAAGTTCACGAAAATTCCATAGGCTCACTGTAGGTATGTTAAACTGTAAATCGTTTCGATCTACGTGCATTTTTCTACACAATTCTGAAACAAATCGAATCGATTTGCTGACATTCATTGTGGTTGTAAGCCGCGGTTTAATCAGGTTTCTTCGATCGTTAGAAAGAGAACATACGTGTTTATACAGCTATCACATTCAACTATCAGAATGAATACGTGTGTTCACTTCCCGCATTGAAGGTGGTTGGTACCACCTCTATGTAACTTGTCCTAAACCGCAAACAAGCTAACGGTACCCGTGCGAGAAATGGAACAGCGTCCTTACACTGAACTACGCACAGTAATACAATAATTCCCACTTTTGAGCTTTAAAACAAAGAACTGCAGTCATAAAATGTTTGACTACTACGCAGTCATTGTGCAAAGAGTCGAGTTTCAATACAAACGTGTAATATTTTACTATGAAAACGTGATGTTTCGCTACACAACTAAAAGGAAATAATCGGTATTTGTTACTGGCAAGCAACTTTAAACGTGGTCATAGTATTTGCATTTACTGCTTAGCATTTACGCAAAAATAAGTAGTTAAGTATCTTAGCGAATGTATAAAGTCAGTTATTTATTGACTTTTTCAATCTATTATCGAAAACCCAAACCATATTGAACAACACCCACAATCTTCATAAAATATTCCGCATGTCGGGAACTGCGGATTTTCTTTAAATCTCTAGATATAAAGAAAATCCGCAGTTCAAAATTGTTCGTATCGTACCATCTTTTACTAAGTTTTAGTAGAGCTCTGCCGTTTGTATAAAGGTAGGTACTTGTACTGAATACCTACTTAGTTTCATGTTCGATCGTCGATTTTCCTTAGCACTCTTTCCAGGTGGAAAATAGAAAATAGCTCTTTGTAAAGCCTTTATTGCGCTTGGAGCCTCGCTGTTCGCGCTGAATAATCGAGTGCTCTTGGAGACTGAACATCTTATTTACATTTGTTCTGCTTTAAAGTGCCGTTGTTTCCAAGTATTTTATCTTAATATACTTGCAATCTGGCCGACAATCAGTGCATTCAACCGATTCTATCGAAGTTTATATAAATGAAGATGTAAATTTCTTGCTGTTCAGAAGTGTTGCACTAAAAGAATTCGTAAATTCGTGGCGTAGCTTTTTGAGACATTCCTAACCGCTCTATATGGGTAGTAACGTTCTGCGCGGTCACTATACAATAACCCTGTATATTAGGTTGGGTCACCACTTGTTTTAGTTACACCTTTATGGCCTTGCTTATAAAAATATGTCAGAAGATAAACAGTGCTTAAACTATTTCCATCTCTTACCACTGGGTAATGACAAACAGTGACAGGGCTAACTTTAAGCAATGATTAAATTTAAATTGCGTTTATAAGTAGGGCTGTTAGTTTTAGTATTTCCATGCTTCGGAGGGCACGAAACATTACCTCATAAACAAAAATTACTAACCTTCAACCTTATAGAAAGGGCGTTGTAGATATAAAATAAGATCAGGCGAACCAAGTCCCGCCCGTACATCCCATAGGTTAAAAAAACATATAACCTGTTTAAGTTCAATGTTTTAATTGGCTCTTTGAAGCCAGTACAATAATAGTAACCTTACCAGCCACTCACGTGTAATAAACACGCTTGACACTATTTCCCTCTTTGTGTTAATGTCCCGTTGTGTAACATAAACCCTGTGACATTAACATGACACGTTTACTACGAATATAATAGGAAAACTTTTAACAGACTGTTAAAAGTTACAATGGAAAATGTAAAGTTATTTTTACTCATCTCTCTCTCACTTAAATTTTCATTATTTTGTAAGTTGTATATAAAGTTCTAAATGTAGTGTATTTGAGACAATAATGTTAATGTATAATATGTTTTTAGGCATTTATCTTTTTTGTTAAGAACGTTCATCCGTAAATTGATGATTTCAGACGGCCAATAAAACAATATGTGTAACTTGCACAGAAGATAATTTGACCTCATATTATTGGGAATGACCAAAACTTAATCATATGGGAAAAACATTTTCAAATGGTTGTATAGTTTTTTCATAAGATTCATCTGTTTTTCCTAAACTTTCGGTTGATGGTCTACGCAGATGCGATTCAATGATAAAACTATAAACGACAAACTTATAAAATTTTCGTATAAAAAAGCTCATAACATTTTATTAGTTCTTAGTGGCAGAATAAACACGATTCCTGTAAGTTTTCATTCATGAAAAAAATAATCAAAGGAGTAATTTTTAGCCACTTTTGGAGATATTAGACGTGTTAGTTTATGATGAAATCCGAGGTATTTTTGTTATTTTTTTTGCCTAGTAAATGAAGAAGTGTTCGTTTTAAAACATGTTTGATTTTTTTTTTTATAACATGAATATTTATTTTACTATGAATTATTTCGTATTACTATATATTCGGCGCGGAATCAAGTCAACGCTCAGTGCCGGCCGAGGCCTTTCAGAGGTAGGACGTGCGTCGCTCCCGGTCGCTGCAAGCAAGCAGCAAGCCTCAAAAAAATGTATTGTAGCTTCACGAGTTTATAGCGCTACTGGGACGTTTTGATACTTTTTATTGTTTAACAAAACTTTGGTGAGTTTTTTTTTGTATTTTAAAGTAATTGTGTTGCATTAACTTATTAACTTTAATTACCCCCGGTTTCTGGTACGCAAAAAATAGTTAATTATTTTTAATTTGTATTTCTTTTTAATTCAGGTTTCATTCTTTACTTTTATTTCAGATATGGCATAAAAAAGCCGCTTACAGGCTACATCACGTAAAAAAAGTAACGAGTACGTCACCAATTGCGAAAATTTGGTCAAGGCTAATGAAGCTAAAAGGTATGTTACCCAGGGGTTACTTTTTACAACGTAACATGTTATAGTCAATTCCCATTTTTATTAAACGTACACGGAGATAGAAGTAGTAATAATTTGCATTATGAAAATCATTATTGCTAACTTATCATAAAACATAACACGCCGAAAAAAAGGTCGAAATTAGCGGGTACTTTCAAATAGTCATCCAGTCCGCAAGTCCGCACGATACCAAAGCTAGTGTTCGAAGCACGGAGCCACTTGCACCCAGTTGATGAGCTATCTATGATTGTAAAGTAATCAATTAATTTTATAACACATTTGCTCGTAAAAGGTCTCTAATTTCACCGATTTCAATATCGTAATGTATGTCATTACGCACTAGTGCGGTAATGTAATGTAAAACGCACGGGTTGCTTTTTAATAAGGTATAACGTACGGTTTATCCAGATGCTAAATGTATGAAATGAAACTGAATGAAACCGAATGATACTGCATGGAACCGAATGAAACTGAATAAAACCGAATGAAACTGCATGAAACCGAATGAAACCGAATGAAACCGAATGAACTTAATGAAACTGAATGAAACTGCATGAAACCGAATGAAACCGAATGATACCGAATGAAACTGAATGAAAATGAATGAAACTGAATAAAACCGAATGAAGCTGCATGAAACCGAATGAAACCGAATGAAACTGAATGAAACTGAATGAAGCTGAATGAAACTGAATAAAACCGAATGAAACCGAATGAAACTGAATGAAACCGTATGAAACTGCATGAAACCGAATGAAACTGAATGAAACCGAATGATACTTAATGAAAATGAATGAAACTGAATAAAACCGAATGAAAATGCATGAAACCGAATGAAACTGAATGAAACCGAATGAAACCAAATGAAACTGAATGAAACTGAATGAAGCTGAATGAAACTGAATAAAACTGAATTAAAATGAATAAAACCGAATGAAACTGAATGAAACGGGATGAATTGGAATGAAATTAAATGAAATGACATTTACAATCTGCTATGTCATTTCATTTAATTTCAAATTCTCTAACTGCTTTAACAAGTGATAAACAATTTATTCGTTTAATTTTTATTTATTTCCTCGCAAATGTGTTATAAAACGCCTCTGCTTTCTTGTAGCCCTCGCCTACGGCTCGGGCTTCAATAACGCCTCGGCTGTAATTTTCAACCTACCGCACTTATATCATAATGTACTATTGTTCGAAATACGTACATCAGTACCTACCTACTGCATATTTTATTGGGACCTATTGCATGCATTATATTATTTTATACCATACCCCCTCTAAAAAGCTTATTTTATTCACTGCAAACAGTGAATAAAAAGCCCTTTTAATCACTGTTTTGGTGTTTGAATTTGGAACACACTAATAAGGTCAACGTCCATCTCAATACCTTAAAACCTTCTTGCGCCATAAATACTTTGGATATGAATTTTTGACAAGGAGTTTAGCGTTGGATTATATACTGTTTTAGTAGAAAACTTAAATTTATTTATCCTTTTTTTTTTACAATTCAAAACAAAATCAAAAATTATTTGTTCTATGTCATGTAAGAATAATATAAACAAAGCTCATAGTTTTTAATCCCTTTTCGCTTAAATCTTTCTTTTTCTCGAAGTCTTGGTATAAAATATAGTATGCAACTCTTGAATAAAACGGATTTATATCGAGGGCCATGAATCACTGGCGTCGTTTAGGATTCTAACACTTGAATCACTCGCTACGCTCGTGATTCAATCATTATGAATCACTCCCTACGGTCGTGATTCATTCGTTAGAATCCTTCACTTGCTTGTGATTCATCTACGGCCCTCGATTTAAATCAGTCTTTTATTCACTAGTTACATAATATACTATTTTTAATGATTTTATGTAGTTTCTTCTGAGTTCGCATTATGGTTTCGATTTCTGACCTATTCCTTGTTTATCATTGTTTTCTTTCAATTTATTATGGTTACAGGTGCTTCGCCGGATGGACTAATTGAAGATGATGGTATCACCGAAATAAAATGTCCTAGTCCGGCATTCGGATTAGAGGCAGATATCGCTATTAACCAAAAAAATGTTATTCTGGTAAATAGATGTATCCGTGAATCGACACCATGACTGGTTTTATCAAATACAAGGGCAGCTGCACGTAACGAATAGAAATTACTGTCTTTTTGCTGTGTGGACAGGCAAAAATTTTAAATTAAAGACAGAAAAAATAATTAGGGACGATACATTTTGGAGCGAGAACATGGAGCATCGGCTAGTCAGTTTTTATAATAAATTTCTATTACCCGAAGTTGTTGATCCCCGAAAAGCTAAGTCCATGAAACTTAGAGACGATAAATATTAAAATTGTATTTTACACGAAATTATTTTGATTTATTTTAACATACCTGCCCGTTTTTGCGTAAGTAGGTACTCATTCAACAAAATGTTGTACCTACTTACGAAAAATGAATACATTCCCTACTAAGAGCTGGTAAAATATCAAGGTGATTCATTCAATGCGGCGCATGATACGCGCTCCAACACAGACGGCTGTGTGCGTGCTAGGTGTAACTGTATAGCTAGGTGAGTATATTTACCCAAACTTGAGTCACGACGCTCGGGATAAACGCTCTTAAGAATTCCTTCGCTTTTCACCAGAAGATAATCTGTTTCAATATAGGGAAAGAAAGGGAATGCTTCAAGTCATTTGCATCTTAAGTCGATCCATTTACATTTTCATTTAAATCTTAGCTTACTTCATTACCTCTCTAAATGATATTTAAACGATGACTCACACAGAATCACAACTAGGTAAGTGGGTACGTCATAAAAAACGAAGGGCGGATCTACCAGGCACCAATGTTAGACCAATATCAAATTTAACTTCATATAAAAAGCTTTTTTTTATTTATTCGCACCAGTAATTAATCATTCGCAATATGTTACAACCGAAGTTATTACTACATATTAAAAAGGATACCTAGCGTAAAGGGTTGTGCGTTATAAGTACACCAACAACCCATGCAGCTTCTATCTATAGCACTTGAAGTTAGAAAAGTCATGCATGAAACAGAATTCTACCAGTTTGCCAATCTCGTTCAAATGTTTTTTATCGGAACATACTTTAGACGATTTTTAATCCAGATATTCATTTCATCGGCGTGCTTATGTCGTCGGTGTGCAGTTGCACTGCCGGTCGGATATTGCGCTCTTACGACATCGTCATCTGTTCGCTAATGCGTTTCCGATGTGACGCAAATGCGATGTTTTGTGCCTCCTGCCTCCGCAACTTGCCGATGCACAGGTGCGGACTGTCGGTGTCGGTTAACTGTTCTCGATGTAGCGAGATGACATGGAAAATGATTACGAGGCCGTGTGTTTCCCGTTGATTGTTTAATGTTTCAGTTACATGGTCGCCCTGATGGTTTCAGCCGTATTGCAATTGACACTTTACACTGCGAATTTAACCAAAATTAACTTTCATATCTTTTTCTCGAACTTTCCTTTGTTCTTCTTGTTTCTTTGTTTTATCTAATTTGATTAGATAAAACTTTAAAAACGTCGAATTTAACCAAAATTAACTTTCATATCTTTTTCTCGAACTTTCCTTTGTTCTTCTTCTTTCTTTGTTTTAATTATCTAATTTGATTAGATAAAACTTTAAAAACGTTGAATTTAATTTTGGGTGTAATGTCCATCACAGAAATATATCCTATATACCATCCCACAGATCGACGATATTGCAAAGATAGTGGATGGAAATTCAAAAGACAATACTCTAAAATAGTTTTTCCTGAAAAACTGTGTCCTGCAGTGGATTTCATCAGGCTGATAATAATGATAATGACTGCTTATTAATTTGCGAATATTTACTGGACTTCCTGCCTGACACAATACCATTGAATCGTGGTTCCTATAAACGCTCAGACAAAGTTATGCATTGTACCGAGGGTTTAGACTAGTGAAAACTAAATTACCTCTATAAATTATGGAGCCAATGCGTTTAGAAGATTTATGTTCGGAATGTTTCCGAACTCCAGCATCCAACACTGGTATTAACTGGTCTTTCGCTTAAATACAGACACGTATGCAGGAACAGTTCCTCGATTTAAAAGGGAACAGCGGTTAGTTAAATACTTCCTAGGTCCTGGGCTGTCGGGTAAAAATACGTTCAATCGATCTATTAGATAAAGATGAGGTGAACAGTTGAGCAATAACACGGTTCTGCTACATATGTTCAATTAACTAAATTCACCAAGTAAAAGTGCAAAGTGTGCTATTACGAACACAATGCAAAGTTTCGTCATCATAAATAGAGACAGTAAGGAAAGTGCTAGTGGACACATTCTTAGCTGTAGTTTTCTTTAGCAATTTAGGTTAGTGACAAATTACCTATTAACCTGAATTATGGCTAGTTATTGGAGTAGATTTACCGTAGGTATACACTATTACTAAAGTAAAGGAAGGAGTTGATATATCGCGATAACATTCTTATCGTAGTTTCACACAGTGAAACGTTATCTCCATTTGCAATGATTTCATTCAACATTCTTTAGATCCGCGTGTAGTTTCTGTCGCATATAATTATTGAAACGGAAATGGAGCTCTTTGTTGTGTATAATATTCGTTTGTATATTTTGTACGTTTTCGTCCTTATTACCAATATGGTTTGGTATTGTCCTGTTGTTTAAATTGTGCGGCGTCGTTGATATTAGTAACGCGTAGGCTACGGCGTGTATCGGTTGGTTGAGTGACTAGTATTTGTTTTCTATAAACAATTTATATCTGTTTCTTATAAAGTTTGAGGGAATATGAGATGTGTTGAATATATTATACGATAGAGCTCTCTGAAAGTACAGGTGTCCTTTTGGGGAACTTCCGGAAAGATGTGTCGGTTATGTGCGTTTACAACAGCCAAAAAAGTGAGGCCTCCTTACTTCCTTCCTGTATGAAACCCACACGAGTTTCGAACACCTGTTTCAACTAAACGTTGAACGCACAATGCTCTACTTAAAAATATTACATTAAAATGTACCTATATACTTTTGATACCAAGTAATGGTGTAAAGCAACTACAAAATAATCTAACGGACCGTAAACCAAAGAAAATAATATGGACCGCACCGCCTAATATCGTACGTCAAAAGTGATGCGTAGCACAGCCGTAAATGTATGGAATGCCTGGTAGTCCAGTAAAGTTTATATTCATTGCACGGCGGAGCGGGCGGTGACTCCTCAGGCAGTGCCCTATGCCATGGCCCCGGTCTGCTCACTGAATACTAATGCCTCCTATTGTGCGTTCCTAGCCAGAGATTCGACGACCAACGAAAGTTTGTAACGCCTTTGTTTTCCTGACTTTCGCGCGTTGTTCGACAAACTGGAACATTAATTTGACAGATGGCCTGTGCTATTACCAGTTTGGCTTTTGACCTTCTTGACAGTTATTGACCTTTGCCTGGTTTCTAGTTGTTTTGGAGTATTGGTAACTATATTCGGTTCATAATTTGTTTTGCTGTGCTTTCACTATTAGGCAACCTCCGACCAATATTCGCAAAACAATAGTCGGCGGCTTACCGATGCCGATGGTGAAATACCGTCAGCACAACGGTGTATATGAATGAATATGCACTAGCTTGGTTGGTAGAAATGTGGCCGCGAGTTTCGCTGCGTTGCGTAGCGCCGGATCGCGCCGCCGAAGCAGCGGCTGCTGCACGCTCCGCTGGCTGCTCACCGCCTGCGCACCCGCTTCACCCCCGCGGTCCCTTGCGAAAAAATCATAATGCAATCGCCAGGACGGCTGGCGTGGAACGCTCGGCAGCCGCCCGCAGCACGCAAACAGTCTACATTCAAATGCGTTGGTACTCACACGCCGTCCATCACGATGGATTATTCGTGTCGGGAAACAGATTTCTCTTGAGGTACTTACTTACGCATTGGCGCGGAAATTGTGTGCAAGTGACCACATCGTTCGGCGCGATCCGAGTTGCCATTGAATCTTGTTTATTCAGTGATGTGAACTTCACGATTGCTGCTTCAATCTTGTTTTGAGACCTGCTAAAAGTTTAGATTTTGTGATATTTACAGGATCACAAGTGTAACTCTTAAGAATCAAGAGTGTAATTCTTCTGTGTTCAAAATTAACACCTAGCCCGTGTCGTGAATATCTCCAGTTACCCAATTCTTTTCTATAGCTGTTCCACCGATGACATTGCATTCGAACGACATTGAACTAAATTGTCTTCTACAAAGGCTATGAAACTGCTTCAAGTTCGTTAGTGGACCTTATTCGGTGGAACAATTGTCCATCAAATGCGAATTAATTCTTTACGCGTCTCGACTGCGTCCGGTGACGGAGGCTTTCGAAGTGTCCATGTTTTCAAACAGTCTTTCCGTCGCCAACAGTGGCCTGGATTGCTCGCTACTGACAGGTAGTCGATAGGAAAATTGCGCGATATCTCCAAGGCGTATAATTTATGGACTATATCAATTGGCTAATTACAATTATCACTGTTTTTGGAGATAAGACTTAATACTAATGGAATTTCGATTGTTGTTAGTGCGCGTTTATATTTGCTGTGATGAGGTGATTTGTGTTTAATGCAGTGATTGTGCGTGAAGTGTTTTGTATCATGTGGGGTGCTGCGGTGTCTAATCCGCCGTCTCACTATCATTATGTCCAAGGACCTGGACCCATGCCTCCGAGTGGGCCAGGTGGTCCTATCCTTTCGGGGCCTACCTCGAAGCACTTGAGACCGCAATCCTCATATTCGCTACCACACGGAAGTAATGGGCCTGGGCGATGGGGCTGGTCCGGCAGTAATGTGTCATCATTTGACCGGAGACAGTTAAAAGTGCCCCCACAGCCAGCTCGGCCAGCTCCTGTGCGGCCATCGCACAGATACACTAATAATGTGAGTTTCATACCGTATTTCGAAACCTCTTTTTATACTTGCAAATTACAGTAATGATAATGACCACGTTACATTTCCTGGCATTGCATTCAGTGCTTGGTTTCATGTCCTGATGCAACACGATCGAGGCGATCCGATTGGCTGTTTAGGTGTAATTTATTTCCTACTGTATCGCAAATATCGCAGTGCGTGTCAGGGAAGGTATCAGTCGGCAGCGCACGCGTCATTCGATATGAAATGAAAAGACTAATTTTCCCTACTTAAAATACCTATCCAAATATGTTATCAAACTGTCATCCAAATCCAATGGATGATTCAAATTTGCACATTAGTTTCATATAACGACTGGCCTCCAGCTCAGTTGGTTGTTGCTCTGCCTTCTGCGCCGTAGGTCTTGGGTTCGATCCCAACCGAGAACAAATATTTGTGCGGTGAACGCAGATGTTTGTTCTCGGTCTGGGTGTTATATTGTATTCCAAGTAATCTATTTAAAAACTAAAAAATATACATAAGTATTATATCAGCTATCTGGTTCCCAATGTTTTAACAATCCACACAATACTATCTAACCATAGATAGGTTAGATAGTATTGTGTGGATTGTCCTCAATATTTGTAATTATTATTTCTAATATACCTAAGCTTAGAAATGATGTCACGCAGATAGCTAAAATATTCCAATTCAAAGCAATATTTGTGCATAGTGATGAAGTCGCGGAAGTTGTTTATTTACTGACGTAACTCTAATGAAGGTTTAGAAAAAGATTGTTTGCCGAACGCATACCGATATACCATTTAAAGCGTGTCGTTGTAAGACTGTTTCCTAAATAGGTTTGTGTCCAATGAATAGCAATTATGTGCTTGTAACCATGGCTGCTCTCTTTACGGTACTCCTAACATTGACACAAAGGTGACTGTCCCTGTTACGATGAATCACACCTTGCGTTCATCATCCACAGTCTGACTTCACCCGTTGCTGGGTATAGGCCTCTGTATGTGCCACTATTGGCAGTCCCGTGCTGATCTCATCCAGGTCTTGCCCACGATGTTCGTCGCATCGTCTGTCCATCTTGCTGGAGAACGACTGATTCTATTTCCTGTTCTTGGACACCAATTTCACCATTCAGTTAGCGCCTTACTCCACCTGTGATCACCTTGTCTTGCCAGATGTCCTGACATCTTGCATTGTCATGGCATGAGTCAATCCAATCTAAAACAAAGACTTTTATCATACATTTAAGAACCAGATAAAGACATGTTAGTTTCTGGGGTTTTAAATGATAAACGAACATTGAATGACAACAGTTTTAATGTAAATTTAAAAAAAAAAAAATTCGACTTCATGGCAACTGCTGAACTGATTTTCATGAAATTTTAATGGGACGAAGATGTAATTCAAATCAGCTCATAAATGACAAAGTTATGAGTCTCATACTCATAATTTTTTGCCTTTTATGAGCCGATAAATATTTTTATTAATAACAAACAAAAAAAATAGAACCGAAGTGAGAACCTCCTCCTTTTTTGTGAAGTCGGTTTAAACTTATCCTAACTATCACAGTTGGCCAATGCCTAAAGACATAGCTTGACTAAAATAAATTAATGCATAGCAAAGAACCTTTTCAAATATTTTTAATTTCGTGGCGTTCATTATTGATTAATACTTGCCATAATAAAGGCCACTCTTTAGTCACAACCTTGTGTTATCTTAATTGAAAATGTTCGTGAATAAGATTACAGCTGGTGATAAGAACTGCTCGCAGTAAAATAGATCTCTCGCACGAGACTGACCGCAAGGACATTGAGGATCAAATAACCCATTTGTTTCGCTCATAATTATTATGATATTGCCCATTTAAAAAACTATTCCCAAAAATCCGTGGCGTGTCGATTGAAGTACTATTACTACTTCCTTACTACTTGAATCAAAAACTTTATCGAGTTTTTTTTTGTTAAACTGGTCGTACTTGTATAGAAAAGTTTATAATACAAACGTTTATTGTTTGTATTGTTTTTTGCTATTCAGCGTGGCAATGCCGCCAGCGTCTTGGGGACGCTTCCGTCTGGCACTGATTTGGATCAGTTGAGCTATCTCTAGATCGTTTGTAACGATCTGCAGATAGCTCAACTGTTTCTTGTGTATTTTGTACATTTTGTAAATATTTGTTTAATTGTAAGTTTCTTTGTGAAAATAAATATACTTAGAAATGAAAGTTTATAATTAATCGGCTAATATTCAGTCAGTTACAGCTTTTTAAGCAAATTAATAATTCCTTTTTATCTAAAAGACTAAAGTTTCGAACAACTTTTCGCATAAATCTAATCTCTTAAAAGGTTTTCATCCAGTGCTAAATAGGAAAGTTTTGATGAGCTTACTTAGTGGTTTCATCAATTTAATTAAACTAAGGAGATTGTGGGTTATCAGTATCAAGTATTTAGCTGAGTACTCAATTTGTTAGAAAAAAGTATAAATTTTAACTACCTTTGAATAATACAATGTCATAAAAAGAAGCATTTCAGCCACTTGGCGTTCTCGTGTATCATGAGTACCCTATTTTACTTTTTATTATAAAAAACGGGAAAGCAAATAATGTGGTTTGGTTACACAACAGACACAACCTACTCTCGGTGGCTGGAAAGCCGCCGCTTTTCCCGAAATCTTTTAGAAGGTCCCATCTCCAAAATGAGCTCGTATTTTTACGGTCTCGCGTGGAAAATTGGCCAACCAAGTCAATAAGCCTTTTTGTTCGTACAGCAGTGAGCCTTTCGCTTTATCATCCCCTTTTCAGGCCCCTGTAAGGGTGGAATTTTAACAAGGAATAATGATGTTACGTTCCTAGTTTTCTATAGGCAGACCTTTTTATTAGGCTAAAGGCTTTTACAGAAATCTTTTTATCATTTGACAGCCTGACAGCTCAGTTGGTAGCTCTGTATTGTACGCTGCAGGGCGTAGGTTCGATCCTTGCCGAAAACAAATATTTGTGTGCTGAATATATTCTATTAAGAAAAGTCAATTCATTTTCAGAAATTTGAATTTACATACCGAGACTTGGGAGAATCCGATGATTCTCTCAAGTCTCGGTATGTAAATTCAATTCTCCGAAGTGGGGATAAGTCTCGTATCTAAAATCACTTTATCATAGTCCTCTGTAACATACTAGCAGCACTTGAGGTTTTGCTAAGGCCGTGATTACCGTCTCAATATACGGGGTGTCTCATTGACAGTCTAGTCACGTACCGGCTTGCCTCATGCCGCCGCCGCAGCCAGGATTATCCGGACCACGTGCTGCACTCATCGCTCTGGTTGATACTATCAAGCTTTCGCTGTCATCTGGATTAATTTTTTGCGGTTTCTCTTGCATTCATTTTGTATAGCGACTACTAATATGTTCAAGAGGATTTCAAGTGGGCGATCCATTGGCGAGCTAAAACCGACGAGCCTGCTAGCCAAGGGTATAAATCCCAATGGAGCATCTACAAAACCGCGGTTTTAGCTCGCCAATGGATCGCCCACTTCAATAATAATGTTGTTGAATGGTAAATAAATATGTAATACTTTTAGTAGTTAACATTATCTGTATCTGTTAATATCTTACAAAGATTTCGAAATTCGTACTTGTACTTCGTATAAATCGTATAGTATGTCTGAAGAAAAGCCAACTTGCATGCAGCTACTTATTTCGTATTTTCATAAAGCAGACTGCCGTCGGTGGCCTCGACACTTAGACCTTTGGAGATTTTTATAATTTACACAGTAAAAAAAATGCTAAACTGTGTGCCATCTAATTCACAAGATCTATCTTTCATAAGATCAAAGCGAACGAGAAGCTGATTCAGGGTTTTCATCGTCTTAACTACTTACTTATGTAAAAAAAACACGTAGCAGTCTGCATTGCATTTGTGCTCCAAAGTCTTGACTCCTGAATTTCAATGCCACCCTAATACAGAAGGGCCTCCGCTAAACTGAATTATTTAAGTTCAATACATTGCAGCTTGGTGCCTCTGAGCTGTAAAATATAAGTAGGTAGGTAATATTATGTATGCATACGCAATACGATTATTAAAATTCTAGAATAATTAATTTGGTTTTGCGAATCGTGTCGCTAAAACAAGAGCACCGACAGGTTTTCAAAAAAAATATCCCAAAAATAACTCAATTATTCTGCCCAACCGTGTGGGTGAATATTTTACATCACGCTATGAATAATCAATCATCGCTTTGAACATTCTATTTGCGTATAAATAAGGAACGCGCAACGCTTCACTCGACGACCTATTATTTTCTTCCTTTATTCTCCCATCGTGTGATTTCTGTCGGAAAATCAAGAAGGGATTTGCAAGCAAATACGATGTTATCCTATTATTGTAACATGTTTTGACCAACCCACTTAATTGTATTAGTAAAGTTTGTAATAGGTTTTCTTATCTTTGTTCACAGAAGGTCGACCCCGAGTTGATCTTCACAAAACAAGAGAAGATCGGCAAGGGTTCGTTCGGCGAAGTGTTCAAGGGCGTGGACAACAGGACCCAGCAAGTGGTCGCCATCAAAATAATTGACTTAGAAGAGGCTGAAGATGAAATCGAGGACATACAACAGGAAATTATGGTGCTGTCGCAATGTGACAGTCCATACGTCACTAAATACTACGGATCATACTTAAAGGTTAGTACCAATGCCAACTAGTTCCACATGCCAATAATGAATCTTAATTGCACCCACTTGATCAATCTCACAAACCAGAGTTGATTAATATCAGCATAATGAATAACAAATTAATAGTTTGACAGAGCTTTATGAATAAGGGTAAATTGCGATCTTTGAATGATGACTACAGATAGACAGACCGGTCATTATTTCTTAGGTACTTGTTATAGCCTCAAGGAGCGATAACCTAAGTATTCTTATTACATTTGAGGTAACTCAGGGAATATATTGCTTCGTCCCGCGGCATATGGCATCAATCATTGTCTGAGTACCGGGTCTTCGTCTTCTTATCATGAAGGGCTTTTGTGAGAGACAAGGATCAAATGTAATGTACCCCATTACGTGGTTCTGCGGCGCCGTAAAATATTCGCCTCGGGTCAGGGCAGCCATTTGAAGTTATTCAGCTGAATCAGCGGGTTCTCTTTACTTTATCACTGTTCGTATCCCGATTTCTTAGAGTAACGTAAGGGGTTTTTTTATGAGTATGTTGAAAACGCAACATTCGACGATATAAACATTTAATTCCTTTAAAAGCGTGATGTTACAATAACAGTACTTATTTCAGAGTTCATAGTGTCGCGCTTATCCAGACGGAATAACAGAAAGCATCGCCTTTCGCTGACATAATATACCGCCTAGGATACTTATTACCCACCATTTTGCGGAATGGTTGTTGTCTCTTTTGTAGTTATGCGCCTGTGGTATCTATTTTCTGGTCTAGGTAATGAGACATTGATAATGTCGTGACTGGGCGAAATAAGATTTCACTTTGTAATCTGAATGCAATTTCAGCTAGCTTACATTAAGTGCGTTATTGAAACCGACGCAAGATTAATCTCTGTCGCTTGCGTAATGCTCTACGTAAAGTACTTCGAATGTCACGAAATTCGTAACTGAAATTACCGTGGAACATTCACCCGATCGCGTAATTCGTTTGCGTGCTTCGCCTCGATGTAGTTAAAACGATGCCCGTCACGAATACTTCGGGGTCAAACCGAGATCACGACATAAATACCGGAACCGGTTTTATTAGAATCTTGTTGCACTATATTAAAATCGCCTCACCTTTTATCCTCATAGGTATATCGAAAATCCTTTATTTATTGCAAAATACATTATGTGCGGGTAGTCCGTCCGTACCTAACAAATATTTTACATGATAAACTGCTGCACAGTAAAAATAACACCAATTTTCTCTAATGATAACGCACTATTTGCGTGTAAGTGGTGCCCTAAAAGTAGTTAGTAGTCATGAATCAGAATCCTAGTACATTAACACGAAATGTTGCGGTCATTAATCATGTGGTGTACTCATTGCCATTCTTCCAAATTGATCCGCGATGAGTAAGATGTTTGTGGGTGTCACGGATTTCTAAACAAAATACGAGATTTGTAATGATAAAAGAAAAACTGCCAAATAAATCTGAAAACTGAAAAATTTGCTCTTAACAAACTCAATGATCAAGTCACAATCTTGCAGAAGGTGACAACATTATTATTATCGGATTTTTTGTCTACGTCTAAAATTCCACGGACTGGCAAAATTTTAAATTAACAGTATTTATCACTGTCATTTTCAACACGAGCCCACCTTAAAACTCAGTTGTTTTAAATGCTCACGAAGCTTTTATAATGTTACTGTAAAACCGGACAAACATACCATTTAAGATTCCCAGCATTATTGCCCGTGTGAAATAAACAATAACACGATATGTGTGTTTGAATGCCTTCATCCCGTGCCAGAATGGACCACGTCAACCCGACGAATGGGGGCTTATAGCCAGGACAGGCAATAATGTCTGCTCTGTTATGATCGATATTTGCATTTTTATTGTTCCTCACTCCTGTCCCTTTATTAATGTACTTTATAGCTGCAGCGTGTTTTTATTGTGCTCAGATGGAACAGGTTATTTTACGTGTTATTTATAAGTATCGCTGACGTCGACGGCAAAATATAATTTTAGGTTTTTTTTAACCTACATAGAAATGTTTTTCCTGAACTATCAAACATTTTAACATTCTGTTTCATAATGTAAGTTGTTCCCCAGGTTTACTGATAATTTTATAAATGCACGAATAGGCATGAAGACAGTAATCAAATATCGCCAAAATATTTATCTGATCAAATGAAAAAAGATTCAAAGATTTTGAAAAATGTATTTATTCTCTTATTAATGTCGAGATTAATAATTTATTTGTTAAAATAAATCTACAAAATATAACAATCCGCCATGATGGCTTAAACACCGGTCAGAGCGAATTACGTCACGGCTATATAAACGTCATTCTGATTTAGTACAAAAGCACCAATGTTTACTGTTGATATATAGTGCCGTGACGTAATAACAGACGCCATGACACCAGCTAGCGTTTTGGCGTGAATTTGAAAATTTAAATTTAAATGTACTTTTATTGCACAAAAACCTTACTTTTCTACAGAAATATGATATATTTTAGACATAATAGATACTTCTGAATATGATAGAAGAGATTTTGAAAATTAGTCGTCATGCCTATTGAGTTGCGCGTGGCGTGTTGTCTAGTCTAAAAAGTTCAAATGTGTGAATGTTAATTTTTTCCTTTACCCTGTCTACTTTCATTCCATAGACGTATCTCAAAGAGTAACCGATAGTTTGATTGATTGCATTTCCCGTTCGCTCATCGCAAAATGAGCGAATGCAACATTGCAATCTTGACATAGTTTCAAATACTCTGTTGTCATGCGTGCCTTGCAAAATGCAATACGTTTGCGCGAATGTAAGCGGACCTACTTGCAACTGCAACCCATCGTTATCTTCTATCGCAACCTCAGAAACTACCGCACATCAAATATGTTTTGTCATGTTGAAACTATTCAGTTTTATGTTTTTCGCTTTCACTAATTTTGCATTTCAAACTGAGAATTGCGGCAGAGTTACAAATGTATGAAGTTTGGAAACGTAAATACGTGTGTCGGGCATATGAAAGGTGTTGATGTTATTCTGCTTCGCTCGAATTATCAAAGGGGCGCGCTCAATTATTAAATGAACTTGAAAAGACTTTGATGAATCCGCGCTGACTGACAATATGATTGGTTTTCTTAAGAAATAACACGGTAAATACAAATTAGAATATAACAAACCTCGAATCAAACAAGTATATTTATTAACAAACTTGATGATCCTTTTAATTAACCGCAAAATGATTCAGCAAAGCTTGGTCAAGTCCAACACCCTAACACGCAACCATGTGCGTGATGCGAGGACCTACGACAGGTTGAATGCCAATGACCATGAATATGACATAGGGACTACAATTTGCTTCATTCAAGTTCATAATTATATCTATTTTCAGCACGTTAATCTTGTTTACGTAGAGCGTGAAGTGAAACCTTTGCAAGTACACTTGAATTAGTCTCTTTGTAGCCACTGAAGTACTTTGATTTCCACGTTACACACGTATAAGAGGATTCTACATAAGGCTATTATCTGTTTTGCAAGTTAGCAACCTTGCAACCTCTGTTAAAAACTGCACAGTGATAGCTGATGGTGACTAAAAGTAGTTTCCTTGTGTGTTCTAGCTAGGCTGACTCGTTCGCGCGCGTATATTAATCTGCTTACCTACGAGTAAATTCAATTTCGTTCAAAATACATATTTCTAAAATTCGTATCAATGCTGTAGCGGTTGAAGTTTAGTTCGGTACTTTGCCCGAATAAAGATGCTGGCTTTCTACCAGTCTACATTTATAAATTTGCAATTGGTTCTGCATAGAAAGTGTGGTAATTTAGCCCGTGCGTGGTGTGTCATAATCACAACCTACCCACGTCAGTTTCGTGCTCTGCGGCAACTACCGTTTCATCTTCCGACACAGTCTCATAGAATAACAATAAATCTTTATAGTTTAAACATTATTCATAATTACATATCAACATCATAGAAAGTGGCTCTACTTGACATTGCCTAACCTAGCCAATTTCCTAACAGTATTGTAACCGCGCTCACGAGCAGATAACCTTTATTTATTCCAAAGCTAACGATCCAATAGAGCACCATTGGAAAGGTCAAGCATTTGAGTCATTTAGTTCCTATGCTATTCACTTGAACGAGTGTCTCATTCAGTCCATTCGTTTTAAAAAAGGCTTCTTACTCTTGAATGTTTGAATTTGCGTCAGTCCGAATGAATTTAAATGTTAGGTGAATAAACTGGGTTTCCAGAGGGTTCTTACACAGGTAAAAATGTGAATGCGGATGTAGGAACGAACCAGCACAGGTGAAGGACGCATGAGTCACCCGTTTGTTGCTGGCCTTAAGGAAAATGGTTTGGAATTTACGAATTTTCGTATCATTATAATATTGATCAAACTTTTGGGCATATATTATATCAAGCCGTTTTTGTAAAAGAGGTTTTATAACAGTACGTGGGTGGAGTTGGCTGGAGAGCGAGCGGTAAAAAATCGGGAGATCTTTGCCCAAAAACGGGTCGTTTAACATTCAAAAATTAATTTTAGTCCAAAAATGTTGTAGATTTTGGAACATTGAGAGTGTAAACGCCACTAGGGATTATTGATATTGCTAAACATCTAATTTTACGACGACATCAAAGCGCAATCTCGTTTATACGCGTATTTCATTCCGCTGTTTATTTTTAAGATAAGAAGGAATGGTCGTTCAGGGCCGAACGATGACCATAAAGTGCTAGGTGGAAAGCCGTAAACGCATTAGAGCCACCTTGACCTCTGCTGAAATAATGCCTGGAGTCACGGCGACAATCCTATTGATGCCGCGGAGCAGTTTCATTACTAAACTATCCTCTGAGCCCCGCCGTTAAATAGCCAATTGTCTCGCCATTCAACGTTCTCTCGGTTATTGCCTCCCAAATTACTATCAGCTCTGTGGTCTGGACTGTAATATTGCAAATCAAGAACTTTATACCACGCTAGGAAAGGTCGACGACATTCCTACATGAAAGACGAATCTCACTCGAAATGTTTTCTAAAGACTTTTTTGTTTGATGTGCGCTCTTTTATCTTGTTCTTATTTAGTTGTCCTTCAGTTTGACTGCAATGCGGGTCGGGTATGACGGCGGAAGGTCGGAGGAGGGGCCCGTTTCTAAACTTGGAAGGTCAAGTTCCTAAAGTTTGCAATTTGCCATATTGGGCGGTGTCTGAACTCGGAGACTCAATTTGAACTCTATTATTGAGTTAGAAGTTCGTTGCTATTGCCTATAGTAAAATTTGTTTTAGACAACTCGATTGGGTTTTGAGCTGACTTGATCGTTTGGATGATTTAATTTGTCGACAAACAACCTAATTAAATCACACTGTCTTCATAGCTGAGAATATGAATGTATTAACTATACTCGTATAAGCTTCCGACTGAGCCACCTTATAAATTAATTCTTTTTCAAGGCGAGCAGCGCGCAACCTTATGTTCGTTTGAATTAAGAATTCTGTAATTTTTCTTCAATATTCCAAAAAAGTTATATCAAGAAGCATTTACCAAACTTTTCCTTGTCATTAGCCTGTCTGTATAAATTAATAGCATTACCGCTATTACATCGTTATAATTTGTTATGACAGACGCTTTTGCTTTTTGCAAAATTACGTTATGATTCTTCTTCCTTTCGACGGTGAGTGGTTTTCAATACTAATGGCTTCCCTATTAAGCAAAGAATCCGCAAATTAAATTGTTGCTCGCACTTCCAAAAGAATATTAAATATTTTTCCTTATCCACAATAGTCATCTAAGAATGATATTGTGAATCATAAATCTTTAACCTTAACGCTTCAAGCTTTTTCATTCAGCAGGATTCGCTACTTCACTTATGGTATCTTTAAGCTCTATTAATTTTCTTTCCTTTCATTCTGATGAATTAAATCTCTTTTGAAAGGGTTCTTGTAATATTTTTTTGAGTTTTTGAGTCCGATTAGGTTATTTACAGTTTCGCTATTCGTCTGACTTTCAGTGTATACGTAGACAAAATCGTTTTACTTTAGATTTGAAATAACCATTTAAGTATTATAATAGTTTATATTCAATCGTCACTATCATCACTTATTCTGAAAGCGCTATAGATATTAAAAACAAGTGTCCATCATAAAATTATGTTATAATATCTTTATTGTTATTGGCCACCGAAATAACATGAGCATTACGACAGCTGAATCCATGATAAGCTCCCATTCTGTGTGTCTACAGACCGTTACTGTTATAATCTTTATTGTTATGCCCCTAGTGGGGATCCAATGTAATAATCCTCATAAAGCTATAGTCCAAGCTGGACTTACTCGATGAATGCTAACGACCCGGGATGGTCCGGTTTGGGGCTGTTAGCATAAGTGCGGTATGGAGTAAAGGAAACAAGATGCGGCAGGCGGTACTATAAAAATCATTGGCAACTATTACTAGATTGGACACCTATTAACTTACTAGTAAATGTGTGTGCATTTTTAAATCGAGAAATCACTAAGCTGTTCATAATTTTTTGGGTTATGAAAAGTACAATGGCTACATCACTTCCATGCAAAACCGAGATCTGCGATACAGTGTCCAGTGTTGAGATTTAATAAATCATTTCATTATGTGCAATGCAATGTGAAATTCAATGCTCAGACTGAGCTCAGACGCCGCTTTAATTCGAAAACAAAGAAGACGTATTCGCTATGTGAACAAGAGAATTTTTGAAACAAACTTTGAACTAACCATAATCGCATTAACATAGTCTGTCTAAGAACTGCTTTTGCGAGCTTTAAAGGTCTTGAAAACAGGTGAATTGCAACTGAAGCGGTATCCTGAATCCCAAACCGGTAGAGGTTATCTGACCTCATGTTGAATCTAAAACCGCTCACCACGAATTTATCGCCAGCATCGCCGTTCCGTCGCCGCCGCCGCTTGAATTCATTCGGTCGATATCGGCTTGGACTTGAAATGGAACTGGTTGGGGATGCAATGTGAGATGCTCTCGTTTCGCCTTGTCTTGGTTCAGTCGTATATTCATACCTCTGTCATCTTCTTCCTACTCTTATCCCACTTTATGTGGGGTCGGCACAACAAATCTTATTCATGTCTCTGTAAAGAGCAGTATATTATCTACCATATAAATATTGTTGAAACATTCCTGGTGTTTTGCATCCAACATTGCAGTTCCACAAGCACATTCATCTAATTAGCGTCGACATCGGTGCGAGATTTAGCAATAATTTGTAATGGTCTAATAACTGTTTCCTCAAGGTTGATTCCGCAATATCCTACCAGTCGCAGTTAACCGACAGATTTTACCTATTAGTGGCAGAACCGCCAGTTAATTGACAGCGACGTGATTGTGATGGCAGTATGTCTCGTCTGATAAACTAGTTACTGTGTTGGACAGTGGACATGCATATGGCCCTTGCACACATAACTAAATGAAATAAGGTGTGCAAGTGCTATTATTTCCGACATCGCCCACATTCACTCCGTTCGAGTTACTTACTTGACGAGATGAAACTAGACTTGCACTTACAGTGGTTGGACAAGGCCTGCGCTAACTGGTTAATAAACTAATCTGTTGATCTAAGCAACATAAAGACAGTCGGAAAATCCCACGTAGAGTAGATAAACCTTTTCATTTCAACGTTAAAAAAGCGAATCCTATTCTGTTTTCGTTTTAAATAATCTCTGTTTTGTTCCACCCGAGTTTTAGCTTTGAAAGTTAGCCGACAAAAACACTTATTTCGCATTTGAAATACGTTACTGTTGCTGACATATTAAATTGCTCTTTGTTTCCTCCAGGGATGCTGTTTTAATTCAATCTAATGGCATATTAAATAATGAATTGTTTTGTTTCGACTGTTGCTTTGTTTTATTCATCTGAGGATTAGATTATCTCGGTATAATGAATTTGTGATTAAATCTTGGCGCTGTGAATAAAGTACCGACTTATTGGAGATTTGAGGAACAATACAAAAAACAGATAAACAATGACGACCATTTTTGGCGTCTCTTGAAAGGGGTTTGGGAGCTTTGTAATGGCCTGCGCACACCTAGTTCGCTGGCGGTAGCGAACAGTGAAACGCTGTCAAATATCGCTGTCAAATCTTAAATCTGGCAGCGATATTTGACAGCGTTTCACTGATCGCTACCGTGTTCGAGCCTTAAGTTGGGATAATGTAGCGAAAGAGCTCTTTCAAATTAAATATTTAGTCAGTTTATAACCCATCAGGGAGTCTGTCTATTGTGACAAAGCTCTTCCGAATCAAAATAGTAGGTCAAACTGAAACCTTTAATAATCTCGAAGCTCGCCTATAGTATACGTATACCAACACGGAAAAAACGTAACGGTTGGATTTAAATAACTTATTGCTATTTACAACAAAGCAACTCGTTTCGGAGGGAACCTGCAAAGTGTATTGCTAATGCTAGACAAGCCATCTTTGCTACTGTAAGTTAGTAATATTAATCTAGAAAGTTGGTTAAAATTTGATAACCTGGGCTGGGTAGCTTCCAACCTTTTAATTTAATAAAGACAACAAAGCTAATTGTGAACGTGAATCGAGTAATTCTGTTAATTATAACCAAGCATCTTAGCTTAAATCGTCGATTTTATCAAATCAACTTTGTAAACACAGCTAATGAACGTTTCTATGTTTAACAAAGTAACTTTGTCAAATTTTGGTATACTTAGCAAAGTTACTCGGCGCTGTCAATCGTGTCCACTGGATAGCCATACCCAATATACTTTGTTACTTCTAACCAATTCAAATAGGTATACTTAGCAAAGTTACTCGCGTTTTCAGCCGTGTTGAGTGGGTTCGCTACAACCAATCTACATATTTACCTCTAGCCTACTTGAATCGGTATATTTAGCAATGTAGTTTGTTGTTCTTCAACGGGTTTATTGGTTTCGCTACAACCCATCTAGTTTGTTGTTCCTAAGCGGGTTTATTGGGTTCGCTACAACCCATCTAGTTTGTTGTTCCTAAGCGGGTTTATTGGGTTCGCTACAACCCATCTAGTTTGTTGTTCCTAAGCGGGTTTATTGGGTTCGCTACAACCCATCTAGTTTGTTGTTCCTAAGCAGGTTTATTGGGTTCGCTACAACCCATCTACATTTTTACTTCTAGACTACTTTAATTTGTACCTATTTTAGCAATGTTGTTTTTTGTTCTGCAAGTTTATTGGGTTAATACTGCTTAGCTGCAGGTACCTACCATTTCCAAGTGACATGAATATTAATAAGCTTTATTTTAAGTTTGATAGCTGCTTTTAGTACAATAATAATAATAATAATATCGTTTATTTCAGACCAACAAATGCACACATTACAAAAATGAAACACTTTGGGTACAATGCACGTTCAAACTTAAAATCTGTAGCATAACTAAGTATAATATTGTTGTCAATCGGAAATGGTACCAGCAGCTAAGTATTTAGCAGTATTAATCAACCCAATAAACCAGCAGAACAAAAAACAACATTGCTAAAATTCCAATTAAAGTAGGCTAGAAGTAAAAAAGTTCTTCATTTTGACGCTAGTGAAAAGTTGATATGTAGGGAATTGAAAAAGATCGTTAATCTGGCGAACTCGAAAAAGTTAAATCACCCTTTTAAAAAAAGGACTGAACGATCATATTTCATTTGCCCACAGACCGTACTTCAAAGTTAAAAGAATGTATATGAAATAATAAAGTTTTATTTAAATTCTTCAACAATCGTTAATAAATTCTAAAATTCTAAATTAAACCAACTAAAAATAATATTTTTAAGAGCGTTTACATCTATCAGCTATCTTTATAAAATTTTAATAAAAAAATATATGTAAATTAATATGTTTATGATTTTTTTTGTAACCATCTTTAAAAAGCTAATTATGATTGATGTCCTATATCTATAAATGCTAATATAACTTTTTTTTAAGTTACTCACATAGAAACATTATTATTTCTAAAAAAAGCTTAAAGGCAATAGAAGGATGTAAGCGCTCTTAATAGCTAGTACATACACGATACTAAATAACGATGTATGCTTCAGAGAAGAATCAAATATGTTATTCGTTAATTAACATAAAAAGTTACATTCGAGAGTAGTTAATCTTACATTGTTAATTTGTACAAAGTCATTTTTACCTCAACTTTTTCAATTATTATATTAACCAATATTTATCATAAATATAGTTTGTTAACTTATGAAATAGGTACTTAAAAATATTTTAACAAACATAAGTCTAACGAGTACTTATACATAAGTATTTTGTATGATAACAAAACATTTAATTTTTTTTTAGTTATTTAATTTAAATTACTCATCATGTTGATGATGATGGCTTTAACTTAAGTAAATGAAGATTCTTTTACCTACATAGTCTTAGCAAAATATACAGTTTCTCATATAAATGCACAATATGCGAGATCGGTACTTAGATCATAAACATTATAATTATACCCACCCCTATTTTGTAAGCACCATACTGGTAAGTTACAATTATGTTTACCACATTTATATTATAAATACGAAGTTTGTGCTTTTTGCAAATAGCTGGAAGGGTGTTGATGAATTCATCTATCTATAACCACGAAGTAGTTATTTATACTGTCAAGAGATTCGCCTACGATCATGATAAAAGGTTGCATTGTAAGTCTATATTCTTGAAACTTTGTTCGCTTACTTGCTATTGCACTGTGGATATCCGAATCGTTTTTCACATGCTGTACAAAACTAGCAGTTGCTTCAGCTTTCGAAGGACGCCAAATCTTTTTGCGACTATTCTTCAGCCGAACACTTGTAACAGCCACGAGATATGGCATAAGCAACAAACAAGCTATATTTGATGCCTCCTCTGAACCTAAAATTAGAAAATATAATTTATAAACGCTAATAGATATAGTACTCGTAGTTACTTACCTAATAGGATGAATTAATAAAATACTATGTTCAAACTTATGAGAGCATTTTTCGTTTGACAGCCTGACAGCTCAGTTGGTAGTAGATCTACCATCTACGCTGGAGGTCGTGGGTTCAATCCCCACCGAGAAGAAATATTAATAATATAAAAAATAAATTAATAAATTACCATGCTGATAAGTGGTTTGTCCTTGGTCTTGGTGCGCAGTTTAGCCAGCTCAAAGATGTTGTCCTTCAAAGCAGGATTTTTTTCTGTAAAAGGATAAATAAATAAATAAAAAAAAAAACAGCTTGTTCAGCGGCACGCACCACACTTTGTTTGCTATACCTAGTGAGCCAAGCCAACCGCGGGCGCACTGCGGCTTGCCTGTGGCGCGCGGCGCGGCCGGTAAAGATGCTGTGGCAAGCCACGCATAGTGTGCTAGGTACCTTTAAGTTAGGTAGGTATTATGGCACATATAATTACAGAACTACGGCTTTTTTGCAGAAAGTTCTACCAGGTAATTCTTTGTCTTTCACCTAATGTAGGTAGGTAGAAGTAATGGCTTCAAGCACCAATTAGCACACACGATAGCAACGAATTCTGCCAACTACAATAATCACCGTGGTAATACTTACTTTGAAAAACTTCGATATACTCCTCCAAGCCCCAAGCAGTAAGGAGATTCCTTACGTCTTCATCCATCGGGCGTTTTGTACTTAATGCAGTTTTATCAAAAATGATGAATGACAAACTGGTAAAGCGCTGCTAGTTTTCTATGTTCAGGTGCCAATCTCACTTAACTCACTCAACCTCTGCTCTCACACTGTTTATTATAAAAGTAGATACTCTCGTGTCCGCACCCAAGAACTTGTTGAAAAGAAATGGCCGTTGTCCTTGAATTGCACGCGTGTCTAAACGCATTATCCGAGTTTACACAATTCACATGTCAACGAATAACCATTTTCTTCGATTGTTCCAATTAAGTTACTTGTTTAAAATATGAAATAGCCAAACACTTATCTATTGATTGCTGTGTTATTGCTTGTTGATAGCTAATCTACTTGTTTAAAGTTTTATAACCCACAGTCGTAAATAACAAATGTAGGGATAAAAAAGCAGCCAAGTGCGAGTCGGACTCGCCCATGAAGGGTTCCGTAGCAACAAGTATCATAATAAAAAGGTTCTTTTTAGTGGAAGTTTGCACAGTAATGCAAACTTCCACTAAAAAGAATCTATCTATCTAATCTATCTAAAAAGAAATATGGGTTCGATGAAAAAAAAATATAGTTTTTTTTCTATTTTTGTGTAAAGACCTTAATGTGGTTCACAAAATACATCTACTCGCCAAGTTTCATCAGTCTAGGTCTGTCCGTCCGTATGTCACAGCCATTTTTCTCTGAAACCGTAAGAGCTAGACTGTCTAGCTCTTACGGTTTCAGAGAAAAATGGCTGTGACATACGGACGGACAGACAGACAGACAGACATACAT
Organism: Thera britannica; assembly: GCA_939531255.2. Lineage (NCBI taxonomy): Eukaryota > Metazoa > Arthropoda > Insecta > Lepidoptera > Geometridae > Thera > Thera britannica. Next base: position 11,949,606 of record OW618047.2, read on the forward strand.
GACGAATTCCGTTGACGGGTTCCGTTTTTGCCATTTGGCTACGGAACCCTAAAAAAGCGGCCAAGTGCGAGTCGGACTCGCCCATGAAGGGTTCCGTAGCAACAAGTAACATAATATATAAGTTCTTGTATGTTCGTCGAGTTTTGTTATGTACGGCATTGCGCTGTCAGTTGTGTAGGTAAAAGTAGGTACATGCACACAGACCTATACACGAATTTTCGAAAGGTTCTTTATTGGTGATTACGTGATTAGTGCCATCGCTAAAGAAGTTATTCCCCGTTTCTGTTATTTTTACGGGATAAAAAGTAGCCTATGTTTTAATACCGGATACAATCTTATTTGCTCAAGATTTCATCCAAATCGGTCCACTGGCTTGAGCGTGAAAGAGCAATCCCTAATGTATATAAAAACTTTCGCATTTATAGTTGTAGTAGAAGAAGCATAGGTTTTTAAACTTCTGCTACATACTCACTGGGAAATAATGATTTACTCGGAAGAATATACAGCAAAACAAGCTTGTTTACTACAAACATACGTCTATTGTACGTTTTAAATGAGTCTTGGTTATTTGTAATCATACCAATCTATACAAATTTAACCGAGTAGGAGTAGTCTAAACTTAGATAGGTCAACTTGTCAGTTTATAAATCTGAAAACTTATCTATATTCAAACGGAAACTGAATAGGTTACTATAACTGAGGCACTCACTTTGAAACTATCAAGTACTCTGTTAGAATTACCTAGAATATACAGCAAAACCGGCTTGTTTACTATTAACAGAGCTTTATTGTGCGATTTAGATAAGTCTTAGTTATAAGTAGTCAAAAAAAAAATAACCAAGCCAAATTGGTACTTTGCTAGTGCTCCGTTTTTTCCGTGAAGTACTGCCGGGCCGGCTAATCTTATTACGGTCGTAGCGCCGAGGCTTCCCTAATAACTTAAACACCACGCCCGCGCTCTGTTATTCTGCTTACTGCCGCCACTTAATTGAATATTACGGAATTATGGAAATCAAAGAGCAAAAACGTTTTGTTCTGTTGTTTTCCAATTTTCAATCGGAACAAATTTACGTAGTTCACCAACTGTTGTTATATTGAGAGCTAAAAGTTTTCTTTTGAAAACGTGAATTCATTTTGATTGTTGTATTTTTTTTTACATTAATTAATCACAACGTCACGTGTTATGTCACGTGTCGTGTCAAGACGATGAAGTTATGTCTTTGTTAGAGCCCCGGATTCAGTGAAATGCGACATGGACATTAGGCATTAGGAAATTAGGGGATAAATCTGCTATATTTACCAACATAACCCTTCAAACTCATGATCCGGGTTCAATTGCCATGTCAATAGAGGACTTATAGGCAGTAACAACGTAGTCATCGCGGTAAATGATTAGAAATTGCAGTATACTACTTTCTCTCTTGTAAGACTTATTAGTACTTATGTAGATATTTTCAAAAAGGAAATGAATCCATTTTACCAAACTTGGAATAAAGAGTGATGAAGACCACGAGTTGTTCAGAGAACATTACAATCTATGTAATTTAAATAATTGTAGACATGATTAGAACAGATGCTCCATGTCTACGGGCGTGCGTGAAGATGACAAAGGACTTGGTTACACCAACTTTAATGAGCTAAGTTTCAAAGCAGCTAAAGTTAACTGGTATGATAATATAGTAGACACTTGTATTTATATAGAGTTAGTTTCGCTTTGTTTGGATAATTGGTTAGTGTAGAACACGCTTCGGTATTAACAGTAGTTTAATTTAGTTTTCGTAGGGAACGAATTTACTTGAAGCATTATATAAGAATGTTAATTCAGCTTTGTATACCATAGCATAAGCTTCTATATTAAGCTTCATATGTGTTGGTGGGCATTTAAAATTATTTCTCAATAGCCTTGCTACTAGTTTTCCAACGCCTTTTTTGCGTAACTCGAGAATTTTAGGAATAGATTCGCTCGCGGCGATTCAATTAAATAATTCCGAAATATCGGAAGTCAACTCATAAAAATTTAATCATGGTAAATATCCCGTTGTTTCATAAAAATAAGACTATGTCAATTCAAATGCCTATTAAATATATTTGTTGTTCACTCTCTACATAGTTCAATCTGTGGATCCAATTTGGTATCGGGGTCGCGGCATGGTCATCGCTATTAATTGAACACATTTCCAGTTCAACACCCGGCAATTATCGGTAATTTATTTTCGCTGCTTTGCCCATTACAGTTACCTGCAGTTTCAGGTATAGCCACTCCACGACGATCACCAATTGAAGCGAATACCTGTTCCGAAAGATGCGGGCGGGTTCGTTATCCTTTGGCGACCTTGCAGCTGCTATAAATTCAGTTAAATTGGCCGCAGGAGCGTATGCGTCACTCGGCCGATGCGCTCGGTTTAGCAACGAAAGCGTGATGTAATAAAGTCCAGTGTTGTCTCTACAGTCTCTACATGTAGCTAATGCGTTGTTTAATCGGGAGGGCAGAACCGGATCGACGCACACGCAATGCCACTTGCGACGTTATTCCACCTGTAACAGATAGCTGCAAGTTTTTACTAACACTGTTACGTAGCACCGCACTCACATACCTACCTACTTGTCTGGCAATACTCGCTTCAGATAATCTACGATATATCCCTCCAGGGGTCCGGGTTTGTGTAACATTGGCGTCACATGTCTGGAATACAATGAGACTCCCTACTATTCCCATTTTGCTTGGGTCCTGCGTCTCGGGCAGGTGATTGAAAGCCGACGGGTGACCGTCCCTAAAGGCTGAGATAAATTCCGGATTACAGGGCACAGCTGACTGTCCGCTTGGAAAATTGAAGTTTTCCCTATCATATATTCTTTTTCTACTTGATTAAAACTTGTTTGTCGCATCGCAGGTTTATACTCTTACAGATAAGAGGCATATATTTTGTCGTTTTGATATAGTTTGATAACAGTTGTTTATTAGGATTTTGCATAAAATTCGTTCTTAAAAATAATCTATATCTAAATTGTTGCCGAAGTGACTGATGTAGGACAGGAGGCAATTAGGGCAGGCCAATAAAACAACCGCTAGTCGAACATCAAACATGGCTGGTTCCCCATGATGCACCAAACCTGCTACACCACAGGCATAAACAATATAACCATATTTCCCAGGTTGTTTATAAAGTCGTATGGTTTACCGTGAGCAATGACATCAACTGGACTGACTTCGGCTTTAGCGATCCGTGTAAAAGTTACTCAAGCTTGAACAGCAAATACCGTTCGTAACTTCGTAGAATAAATGGAGCTAAGGTCAAACGCACTTTCCAACAGACAACTCAATAAAACATAGATCAAAACTCTACATCTACAGTAATACTTGCCTTTATGTTACACTTTGGAGATAAATTGTTTGGAAAAATGCAAACTTCACAGAGTCTGGTCAAGGAAGGGACTGTAGCGTTGTTGCCGTCACCGATGTCAGAGTTAAGTGGCGTCGCACTCAACGTATCCGTACAAAGCCGCTCTCTCCGCTTTGTTCCGCCTCTTTGTTTGACATGACGAGGGCGAAGGCAAAAACTTTTACACGAACGTAGGCGACCTACCGCGGCCCTCAGATCTTGCGAGTAATCTTACCTTTATTGGACTCCTCTCGGGTTCCGTGTTGGAATATGTTTACAGCGTTATTAATGGATTTCTTGTGTCCGAAATGGAACTGTGGACTATTGCGTTAAACCTTCGAAACCCCTCGCCTTTACATCGAGTTTCTCCAAAACATCTAGGGCGAACGAACAATATAAATCAAACAGACTTCGTTAAGTATGAAGGACCTAATGAAGTGTTCAGTTTCTCTCAAATTACACTAAAACATCCTTCCGCCCAGACGTTGGTTGTGATGAGGCGTCAACTCGCGGAAATGATCCATTGTGGCCCTGGTCCCTTGATCAAGTCTCCGCATGGGGGTCCTCCAACGCTATTTGCGTTATATGATGATGGGATGATTAAGTACCTCTTTATGAGGGGGGTCTTAAATTGCCACTGAACGGAGCAAGGTTCTCGTTCTATGTAGGACAAACAGTCGATAAATTACGTTTTAATGTTGCTCGTAAAGAGGAAATCCTGGAGGCGTAGTGAGATTTCGGAATACGAAGGAGTTGGAGGAGTTCTTGCAAAGCCAATACATGTGAGTCTTTACATCGTTTTACTACCCTTTATGTTGCAAAAAAGTAGGTGATTCGAAGACAGTTTACAGAAACTAAAAATACGTGCACGGCTGCACGTGAACCCTTACATTCACAATACATACAATATCTTTTCTTTGTAAACAATTACACACGAGAAGCTATATTTATTTCGATAAAAATAAGGTGCGAAGATTACTCGGACGGTTCGAGAGCTCTTAGCCACCGTCTTCACATTTTTATCTAATCAAAATGTAACAGTATTGCTTCAGCAATGACCCACTCTAAGTCCTTGGAAATAGTCGATTACTGGGTGGGTTCTGCTTTTTTCAAAGATAAACCATAGATAACAGATTTTGCTCGTGGAATTTAAATAAGATAACCTTGCCAGACGCAATTGTACCTTAATCTTTCAACGGCACTTTGCTGATAACTTGATAATTACTAAGAGAAAAACTTTCACAAAACCATTCGTCTTGTTAAATAAGATTATGAAACGGCGCCAAGGCAACCTCGGCGAGGAACAATCTAAAGACCGCCTTTTATCGTAAAACTTTGTATATTCAGTCTTCAAACAAGGTAAGAAGATAAGTGGCTGCTAGAATTCGTTAATATTTGATTATGTGCGTCCTTAGAATATCTGGCTGAAGTTTGGCAACGGAGAGGCATGAAATTTGATAATTTTGCGTGAATTACGCTGTCGAGAATTTGACGAGGGGTACTCATAAAAGTTTACTGGAGTTATAACGAGTATATGAATATGTTATCCCTCATAAGACTTGTTTAATAGACCTTCTGTTTCTCTCTAGGGGAAAAATTAAAATAAGTTCTACGTAGTTTGAAAATTTTACTCTGTTTGTGGAAACTCAATAGCTCACTTCTGATATGAATATGTTATCCCTCATAAGATTTGTTTAATAGACCCTCTGTTTCTCTCTAGGGGAAAAATGAAAATAAGTTCTATGTAGTTTGAAAATTTTACTCTGTTTGTGGAAACTCAATAGCTCACTACTGTCACCATAATGCGGGTCAACGACCGAATGACTGTCCGGTTGACCGGTTTGGTCGCGATCTGATTGTCAAGCCAATAACGTTTTGCATGTGTTGGTGTTGCGTTTGCGCACCCATGCTTCTGTTAATTGATGCTTTCGTATCGGGTCCGCTGGCTGCAATATGATTGTGTTATCGCTGGTTTGCAGGTGAATTCAAAAACGCCGCAGTAGCACAAATATAGAATATAATAAAACCAAAAAGCAAGTTATTTCAATGTCCATTATTGCCCATCCTCCTATGAACAGCCTAGAAACTGTGTGAGATAATGTCTTCTGTGCCTATTCTACTTCAGTAATGATGAGCCTGTTCTTTCCCTTCCTAAGATGTCTTAGGATGTTGCAGGTGAAACTATTGTTGATTTTACTTTGAACCTAAATAATAATGTAATAAGCAATGCTTTTATAACGAGACCCCTTGCGCAAGTTTGATGCTGAGTCTTGTGGCGCGGCGATATGTTAATAATTCAGTTAGGTGGTCTCCCTTATGTGGATGGTGATTGGACTACGTATTAGTACGTATACGTCATTCAATTTCCCGTCGATCACTGGTTCCTTCCGTTTCTTGTCTGTAGTAGTGGCGGTCGTTCTACAATAACACTGTTTTCAGAGCTTGTTGTTCCGGTACCTATTATACTCTGAGCTATAGTTTCATTTGGCGTTCACTAAAAGCTTTCGCGCCTAATGGATATCGGAAATTGATTGCAAAAAATGAGAATGGTTCTCTTGCACTCTCGAACATGGTTATAAAGAACATTTATTTTCAAGTTATCTAAAGTATTTGAATATTTTCAATGAAATTGGGCTGTAGATGATGATGATGATGATGGTACACAATGGTCACATAAATAACATCGCATCAATCAAACCAAATAAACGCTAAATTGGTGCGGTTTCACCAAATTGGACGATACGAGAAGCTCCTCTACCAATAATTGAAACACATTCAGAATTCATTCAACTGATGCCATATGCATTTCAATTGGCTCTATTTCTGAATTACGAATAAATTGCTATATCGTGTTTATTTTAACAATGGTATTATTTGTTTTTGAGTTGGCCTTACATTAATTACAGTTGAATGTAGTGGTTGTTTCCTTTATTTAATAAAATGTTAGGAGAATATTTTCGCGTTAATAACTCTGTTATTTGCCGAACCTGTTGACATTAATCACAGGTAAATTAGTGAATTGTACACTTTTTCTACCATGTTATTATTTCTACCATATTTGCTCAGTGCTGATTTTTGAGATTAATATATTTTGATCGGACGAATAAAATATATAAAATATATTTATATGTATATAATATATTTATATGTATAATAAATATATGTATAGAAAAATTTAAGTCTAAAGCAAATTTTATGACATTAAAATAATGTTACAGTGCCAATTATTACTGCCAGTCCAGCCGCGGTCTGGTCAAATACGCTGTAATTGAATCTTGTAAATTTATTTTTGCGCTAATTGCTGGGCCTTTGATTTTCAGCCAATTACGTGCTGTTTTTCGGACGTGAGCGCCGGTCGTAACGAATGTAGCGATTACGAAACAGGACTACTCTACAGACTACTGTGTTTAATTCTCGTCATAACAAACCACCTGAATAAACTTGCCGAGATTTTATGTGAGCAATACTAAAACAATTGCATTAGACAGCATGAATCACAAGGCATTGTGTACGCCAACATGTCTTCTAATGACTTATTTGGTAATGCGCGTGTTGCAAATGGTAATTTGAAATTTATCATGCGGTGAAATGACTGTATGTATAGCGAACAAGAAAGCGCCTTCATATGTTTCAACATCATAAATGCTTGTGCATTCGTTTATATTTATAGTTAAGGTTGTTCGATTCCGATACAAACTGAATTTACACAACTATGGGCAAACAAAGTATAAATGTACACTAAATGTAGCTGTAATAGAATTTTACAGTAGTCTTTATTGCCGGCCAGTTATATAAAGTTGGAGAAAACTGTAGGATAACAGAAATATTAATAAAAAACCAAAAAAGTAATTTTTTCGTCATTCTTTTTCTGAAGCCCCGACTGCCACGACCAACGGCTGACACTCCAACTTTATATAACTGGCCGGTAATAAGGACCACTGTAAAAGCCTATTACAGCTATTTCAGTGTACATACTTTATTCGCCCATAGTTGTGTAAATTAAGTTTGTAATGGAAATCGTACCCCCTTAAGATACCAATCATATTTTATTGATGCGTGACAGTAATCGATCCTGTATCTATGAGTACTTGATAAGTATGTTACCCGCATCATCGTTGTCAAGCTCAGCTGGTTGGTTTCGTTGCGACACAATTTTATCGTTTAACCCAAATTCGCCGCGGGCGGGCTTATTACTCATACGAGTGCACTTATGTTGTTATGGCTAGAAAATTCATGCATCATCTGATTTTGCAGCGACGCCGCTAGCTATGTATAATCATTATTAAATTCATACTGGATGGCACACGGCTCCGCGCAAAAAAGGACAGGAAAGCACTAAATATGCCCCATAGTTCAGAAAGCTCTTTTGTTGTGTGCATTTTCATCTACAGACCCCTCATTTCGGTTTATTATCCTTGAAGGCTTGCCTTACAACCTTCATTATTTTGCGTTGCTACTCTAACAACAGTGCTCTCGTTTATTGCACAACCCATTATCTGCTTCTTACGTCAGCGCATAATAATGAATTCACTGCAATAGTCCCTCGAGATGCGACGTCCTTCTCGGCGTCTTTGTGTCAGTTTCAAACAATGCTGCCTTTCTATTCCCCAGTATAAAGGTAGTAACTTACCTGATAGTCCTCTACGATCGATGTTGATGACGCATCACGAGCCTGTCTATCAGTACCACTAATGTTAATTATGTTTCCAACTTTATCGTTATCAGTACCTACCGCTCTTGATGGAAAGCTAAGTGCCTCTATGATTTAATATCAGTCCATAGAGTTGACGGTTAAATATTGATTTTTACGTGTTTGTTATTCTAACCTTGTTTGTTAAATAATATTTTATAGCACAGCTATTGACGATGCTCGTTCTCTACTTTGAGACGTTCTATATCTTCAATATAATTCATAGGAAACTCCTATCTTCAATAAGAGGCTTTCATTCAATATAATAGCAATTTATAGAAGCATAGGATGTTAGTAGGATTTACTCGTAGCAGTAATAACATTTTTTATCTCTGAACACTGAGTTCCAATAACGCTGCTCCATTTTCTCCGTAATGTTTGTTTGAAATATTCGCTACGTACGGCCAGCTAGTAAGTAATGAACGACTGCACCGCATTAATAGCTGAGGCATCGTTTCCCTGGCGGCGCTATAATGGGTAAAAAGAGAGAGAGAGAGTACCATTTTTATCTGAATAAAGCCCCTGTCCTTAAGTTCTTCTTGAACAATCTAAAGTTCTAATCCATTAAATGATTATTAATATAATATTAAGTGCTCAAAATAATCTCGACCCAACCTTTCTAGTAATGACTGAGTCTGATAATATTATTTACGGAAAACAAACTAATACAGAGAGGGCAAAAACTTAAATGATATTTACGAGGCACAATGAGATTAAAGAAACAAGAAGAAAAAGTATAAACGACAAAATTAGGGCTGTTACAAAAAAGGGGACAGCCCAACTACCCTCGTAACAGTTTTCTATTATGCGGACTGCGTCAACGTGGTTCTTCCAAACATTATGCTTCTCGGACTACCTTGTACCTTATCTTTTTATTATAGTAAGGAAGTTCATTCAGTGACCAACAAAGCCATCAATCATCATGGTTCCAACAAAATCGTTTATTAGCAGCTACTTGGACGCTATTACGTCAACAAAACTAACTGCCATTAAAAAGCGATTTGCGGTATTGTTCTTGTAAATCATTGCTGTGATTGTCTATGTAGATATCTAGATATTCATACTAATATAATAAATGCGAAAGTTTGGACGGCTGTGTTAATGGCAGCCCCATTAATAATTAAAAAAGTGGCACTCCGGGAATGCCACTGCCGGCCGGGGCGGGTCATTGGTTTTTTCCCCGTCTCAAAAAATGCTCAAGCCCGCCTAAAATGTTTACATTTCAAAAGCTTTGGAAATAAATATATTTTGTAAAACTTATTGTACTTATTGTACCTTTTTGCACTGTTAATATCTGCCTGCCTATACATACCTTAATATAATTTGCACGAGAGTATGTTGTTGCTCTTCGATAATAGCCCACTTCCTAAACATCTTAATTGGCAGCATTATTAGTTCCCTTCCCCTTCTGACATTGACTAATACAAAATCCACCGACTGTGAACCTCTAAGGGCCACAAAGTTACTGGGTCAAACGAATTATAGGCATCTTCGCCAAAATTCCGACACTCAATATAATCTATTCGCCGTATTCTTTTGCTGCTTAAATAAGATACAGTATTGTAGATCTTAATTTTTCTACGTTATTATTATATTGTTTGATTTGTTAAAAAATATATTGTTTGGATTCAGGTTTGGCCTTGTTACGCTGATTGTTACATCAATGTTTAGTTTTTAGTTAGGTACGTTGGTGTTGGCGCGTGTCAGGCAATCTAGGCAAATCCTATTGTGTACGTTGGAAGTTCCGGTGATAATTCAAGGACTATTGCTTTTGTCCTGTTCATGGATGACTGACTGTGCGCTTCGTATCTTGCTACTCCCAGAATATTTTTATACAATTTCAATAACTGACGATTTACACGCGGAACCAATTGAGCGATATTAAATAAATTGTTTCAATCGAAAACAGGTGGCCGCATATTGTAACCATGAAATCAAACCTGAAATAACGATGGTCGAAAAAAATATCATCAGGCTAATAGCCACACCAGCGAACTCGCTTAAAGTGCTGAAAGTGTGTTCGTAAAAAACTGACAGATTTGGGACAAATTTCACCGCGTCTCTTGTGAACCAAGCTTGATTTATGACTGTTATAATAATTTCCGTGTTGAGGTAGGGCCCATCTCGTCCCGGCTTTATAATTCTAATGGGACGCTATATTTATTTTAACAGAAGGGCAAGTCCCACTTCATTTACAACATTTCGTCTATGAAATGTTGTTTTCGTTTTGTCTATCTGTCTCTCTCTATTGTATGGAGAAAATATGAGACATCAAAAATACGTTACGTGGTTAGAGTTATTGTCTCATAAATTTTCCATATAAAAGAGAGAGACTCGTGCTTACACGAAAACAACATTTGGTAGACGAAATGTCGTAGCAAAACTCCGAATTCGGGTACTGGTGTCGTTTTCGGTATGTAGGGTGCAGTGGGGATGACTCAGAGAGGAAGAGTGTCTGAGGCAAATTTCAGATCTCTAGGGCAAACCTTTTCAAAAGTGAGTGGATTTCTTTATATCGGGTACTTAGACAATTTATGGTCATTACTATAATTTTTATCTTTTCGAAATATTAAAACACCGTAATACGCACATCGAAATTTTATGGAGGTTTATCTAAATTTGATCAATAATATTATTTAGATAACTTCTAACGAGTAGATTGATAATGTTTATTCCATATTACTAATTAATGACGGTCAATTTATATTAATGCTGCAAGGAAATGATGATAAACATTGTGAAATGTCTGATTAGCAAAATAGCGATAAAATTCCACAAAAAGATAAAACGATAACTAAAAAATGTTTTAGCCGATTCTTAATAAATTTCTTCGGAGTGAATTGTATTAATTCAACCTGCCTAGGTAGGCAACACCATTTATTCCACCAAATTACCATTTTTTTTACCATTAATGATGAAAAACACCAGTGCAGAAACTGCCAATTACTTATGTTTAGGTAATAAGTATTTGGCCGTTTCTGCAATGGTGTTATCGAACACGATCCTTGTCGACTGCAGACAGTGGAATCGGTGCCATTAGCAGTAATTGTGCAGTGGCCTACACGTTGTTGTGGTGATTGGCTAGATTACTGTTTGGAGCGTACCCTGAATGGCTCGAATCCGTTCCATTCATAAGCCTTGTTCAGGAGTTGTCACGTCCCCTAACTAAGCCACTTTCCTGTACGGAGTAAAAGTGCTGACTTTATATTACTTTTTCTTTTTACGTAAAAACTTTTTGGCGTTGAAACACGTGATCTGCCAGTCTAGACAAAATAAATAAAAAGAAAATAGTTCTCTAAATAGCTTCTACTATATCAATGAATCGCATCGTAATCTAGAAATATGCATAAACAAGTTATGGCCTTATAAAGAACTTAATACTTTGCTAAGAATAGCTCAGGCATGACGTATGACGTAAGCAGGTTGTCGTGCCTAGCAAACATTAATCTGGTCTGTTTCGGTGTTCCTGTTACGCCCTTCTAATTTGGAAACTTCAGTTCTTGAATCCGTTTGGCTACGAATACCGGAGCGCCTTGCCAAGGCATTGTTTTTCCAAATTATATTTGCGATCGTATGGAACGAGCAAAAACGGTGCTTGCGTCAGCACTTAAAATAATATACCCGGTTTATATGTAGATCTATTTATTACATCACCTTGCTTTTATTTATTTATTTATTACTTTTGCAGTCAGCTTACATGAAATAAGGCAGTTTTACACAGGGGCAGTGCTGACCTGGCACTGCTATCGTATAAATTGATTTCTAGTCAGTACAGTACTGTCGCGTCAGCACTGATTTCAATATTCCCGCTTCATATTTTCGGCGTCAGTCCGCACTCCCCGCCGCAACCCGCGCCAGCGCAACTGACGCCGGCCAGCACTGACGACAGTTACTGACCCTGTGTTAAGCTGCCTATAAGCTCAGAGCTGCAATCCCCGCGCTCAACTTATAGTTCTTGTCATAACTCCAAATGATTTTAACCTAAAATGTTTTTGGTTTCAGGTAATTTCCAAGTTGATAACACAATTCGCGGTATGTAACATATCGGTATTCAAGGTCGGTACATTTTATGATTTCACCTGAATACATTTTGAATGTTAGTTTAATCGCGTTTCATATTTTCCGCGATAGGTTGAGTCATTTATCATTATTCGCATTACATACAATGTTATCTAAACAACATAAATATAAAACTAGTGGATCAGCCCCGGCTACGCATGGGTAAATGAATGTAGAAATTAAAATTAACACGTAATAATTAAATCGCCAAACTACATCTAATAAAATAAAGGTAAGGGAAGATGTTTTTGAATATTTAACATTAAAATCGAGTACAAAGTATATAGACGGACAGACTTCAATTAAGTAAACAAATGACGTATAACCTACCAGTTATTACTGTATCAATTGATATGGTTAAATAAAATATCCACTATCAAATCATTTTGATAGAATATTATTTTAGAGAAAAGAGTATCAAAGTGAAACAAACGTTTTCTCTGTAGTCTCTACGGGACCAAGACGTGGAATAACATAAACAAACTTTTATTCTATTATCTCGTTCACCTCATTAATTCAAGTGGCCCTTTGAGCGTTTCTCGTAAAAAGTGAACCTCATTAAGATAAATATTTAGCGAAGGATCCCACCGCTGGAAGTTTATTTAACTACCAATTTAAATAGGCAGGAAGGGTTTTTTATGAAAGTCCAGAGACACGTTTATAAGTTTGTTATGAAAACCCTGTGAATAGCCGGAATTTGAAATGAATAGCCGGCTATTCACGCTTAAGCCGGCTATTCATGTTTAAGCTGGAAATGTGTAGTATAGAGTTAGGTGCACTGAATTCCTCTATCATGGTTTTAAGAGGTTCTAAATGGAATTTATTCTGAGCTAAGATATGAAATATCACGCTGAATATCATCGGCTCTCCAGAAATACACGCTTTAAATAAGACATTTTCAAGTCTCCGTCTCCGTCTCTGATCGACAAACCCCCTATATCCCAGAGCCTAGCCTCTAGCCTCGTGTTTACCCGGTTAGCGCGTCGCGTTTATTCGCTCCGTTGCCTCGCCTGAAGTGCAGCGGGCACTCTTAAATTGTTTACGTCTCCCTGCCTCGCATCTCCTTCGATGGCGGTTCTACTGTTGAAAGCCTGTCGAGGGAAAATATCTCACTTTGTACGAGCTTTTTAGTTTTACTCATCAAACAAGGCAAGTGCAGTCAACTTCAGAAAATATGTCGTCGCTTCTCGACGACGAAGTATATTTTTTCTTGTGGGTGTGGTGGCGTAGATTTCGTGGTAGATGTTTTTGACGTTTTCGTCAAAAGGATCTCCTTCGTACGTAACACGCCCTATTTTTCTTGAATCATCGATGGGCATTACAGACCAAATTCAATTGGTTCGTTTGTTTTAAATTCTGTAGTGTATCAAACTGATAATGTCCTAAAAAGGTTGTTTTGTTACTAAATAATAATTTAATAAGACAGTGCAATTTTTATTTGCACGAACAAGCAACCAGCAGTTTAATAGATCTTAAAGTAGTTGCTAGAATAACATCTGTGAAAGTCTGCAAAATTTCTTTTAGTTTATAAATCGCCTGCAAATACGGAAACCGCCGCTGAAAACTGAGGACCGATAACGTAATTCTCACTGTGCTCAAAGATATAGGGTAGCTGCATATCTGTATGCGAACTTTATAAAAACCTGTGTCCCTATTCGAACGAGCGAATAAAAGCCGGGGTTGCCAGGCTTGCTAGGTAACTCGTTAGAACTGACAATGCCGTGCTGTTTGTAAAGGTATGGTTCATGTCCAACGATCCATTGTCATGACACGACCTTGATGATAGATAATTTGGATTTTGTTTTAGAGCTATAGACCCTCATCATGTTATATCATGCAACAAGTGGCATTAAATTTGTATTAATAGTCATCGGGCACTAGTCATTCAAAGTTAAATACTACGAAAACATGTCGTTTGTGTTTACCCTGTAGCGACGGAGTGTGTCACTGTTCCGAGTGAAAATCTGATTTTATTATAAATGAGAATGAGATGAGATTTCATTCTTCAAACCGGCACTCTAATTCAATTTTCATTATAAACGGTGGGTTTATTTCATTTGCAGCAAATTAGAATAAAATTGAATTTACAATGGCGTGCGAGTATAAATTAATTTGTAGGCTTTCCTTTTTCCATTATCTGTTTAGCTTTGTCTTCTGAATAAACCGCCGATTACGTTAGGTACAGCAATTTGTTTACATTCGATTTGTTTGTTTTCATTGTATTGCTTTGCCACGAGTTTTCAGGTGTTTTTTATAATTACGGGTTTTTTTCTGGACTTGGGTATTGCAAACAATTTCGTATTATTTCTATAATTTTCTATTAATATAATTTATCCTGATAGCAGTGTCCAGCCCAATGTAACATACTAAAACCCTAGAGGTCTTCCTGGTAGTCATTGTTCTACGAAAACTAATCAGTACATGAACTGCGTATGCGAAACAATACCGGGGTCCGTTAGGTCACGAGCACACGCCACACCACGCGAGTCAACAACGGGATATGTTGGAAGTTGGAACTGTCGGTGACTTTCCAAACACCTTCCATTCAGTGCATAAGAACTTAAGACGAATACTGTCAAATATGCGTGTAGAACATGACCATTTTGTTGTTTTACGGTAGGATAACCGTTATGCCTATAAAAGTTCGGTACTGTGTAGGTAGTTGTCAATATTGCGGCTTGTGACGTCAGTCAGGGTTAAGTCACTTCTAAAAGCGGAAAGTAGCGTGGTTGACAAAATTGACTTGACATTTGACATTTGACATTTGGTTGACAAAATTAATTATAGATTTAAATTAAAAATCTTCTTTCCTTTAAACCCGGTCGGCAGCCTACGTATTTGGCGCAGGCGGTAGGATATTTTAATTTACTAAAATTAAGAAAAAGAACCTACTAGTGCTGTTGTTCCGGGTGGTGATAGTGGAATCAAGAAATCGATTCTGCTGAGCAGCTGACGACGACGACAAGAAAAATGCAGTAAGTCCTTGAATCTTTCAAGTCCTTGCTTAATCCTACCTAAACTATAGTCCTTCCTTTAGTGTATCCCATATTTTTTTATAACGTTAGTAATTAACTTCCAAGATTTTTCATCCAAGAGAGTCGAGGAATATTAGGTTAGGTAGTAGGTTAAATAGTAGGCTCAGTGTAATAGACGAGCATAGAGATATAGAAGAAAGCATGGCTCAGCCTCCAGCTTCCGCCGGCAGTAACCCGATTGATATAATTTTTAAGTCCTTAAGACTTGTGCCAGATTTCGATGGAAATCCGCACGTATTAACGAGATTTATAAATCTCTGCGACCAGTTGGTCCTGGCTCACTTTAAACCAGAACCAGGCAACGATTTGACCAATCTAGCGCTTGTAAACGGAATTTTAAATAAAGTCTCCGGTTCCGCCGCTAGATTAATAAATTCGAACGGGATACCAGATAACTGGTTAGGTATAAGGAACGCTTTAGTGAACAATTTTGCGGATCACCGTGACGAGACCGCTCTTTACAGTGATTTATCCTTAGAGACCCAAGGTTCGAGTACCCCGCAAGAATTTTATGAACGATGCCAAAACTTATTCAGTACCATAATGACGTATGTTTCACTTCACGAGAACTTGAAAAGCACCATCGACGCAAAACGCGATTTATACCAAAAACTAACTCTTCAGGCCTATTTAAGAGGACTCAAGGACCCACTTGGATCCAGGGTACGTTGCATGCGACCCGCTTCGATGGAAAAAGCTTTAGAGTTTGTTCAGGAGGAGCTCAATACTCTCTACATGCAAGAGCGCAGTAGTGGTTCAGCTAGTAAGAAAGACTGGCGGCAGCCAAACTTAAATGCAGCCAAGTTCAATCTCCCTATTCCCAACTATGTCCCCAGACTGACTGACGGATTCGGACCAATGAAACAACCCATTTTTACCATGTCTGGTCCATCTAGGCCCAACCCCATTCAAGCTTCACCTAGTCAGGGTTGGAGGCCTACATTTCAACCGCAACCACTACGTGGTCTTACTCACACGCAACAGATGTTCCGCGCCCCTCCACAAAATTACAACCCGCAAAATAACGCTTTTAGGATGCCTTATAGACCCCCACAGCAACCAAATAATTTTGGTAATACTTCGCGTCCTACTCCAATGAGTGGTGTTAGTAGCTATGTAGAAAGACGTCCACCAATGACGGGAATGACAGGACATGACTGGAGAAAACACGGGAATCCACCCCCGACTAACTACTTCAAAACTCGCGAAATTAACTTCAATGAGTTTGACGAAAATGACTATTACCCCGAGTATCAAGACTATTATTCGTGGGAGCAATGCCCCGATTATTACTACTATGACCAAGACCAGTATTATAACTCCGAGACCCCAGTAGTAGAGGAAGTTGTAGATCAGGCCTCTAATGAAAATTTTCAGAAGGAGTCGAAATCCGAAAAACCAAGATAGAAGTCAATTTCCACATTCAAAGGCAACTAGGTTACATCCAGATAGCAAATCCACCTTTAAAGTTCCTAATCGACACAGGTGC
Organism: Thera britannica; assembly: GCA_939531255.2. Classification (NCBI taxonomy): domain Eukaryota; kingdom Metazoa; phylum Arthropoda; class Insecta; order Lepidoptera; family Geometridae; genus Thera; species Thera britannica. The sequence goes on from OW618047.2 coordinate 11,966,259, forward strand.
TAACCAATCGTTTATAAGCCCTGATGCCGTCGAGAAATACTTTCGTCACGTTCCTTTGAAATATGATCCATTTGAAGTGACAAACGTGCACGCGACTAGTATAAACAATTATTCTGTAACAATGCCTTGCTTCGAGGAATTTAATGACTCGAATGATATAACTTTGTACGTCTACAAGTTTCATAATTACTTTGACGGACTTTTAGGCTTTGATTTACTTGACGTATGGGACTCTAACATTGATTTAAAAAATAGGTTACTGAAAACTCGCTATACACAGATACCTATTCAGATGTATGATTCTAGAAACGCTAACTTGTACGAGGAAATTATTCCAGCTAATTCGACTAAAGTAGTTAGATTACCAGTTAATACACATGACGGAGAAGTATTAGTAGGCAACCAAACGATTTGTAATTGCCTTATTTCAGACTGTTTAACGACGGTTCAGAATAATAGGGGCTGGGTAGAAATAACTAACCCTACGTCTAACGATGTAATATTTTCTATGGATCGTCCTATTGAAGCTGAAATATTTAATATTGAATGTGACAGTACTGAAACTTTATCAGACCGCGCTAAAGATGTTTTATCTCGTCTACGAACCGATCATCTTAATTCGGAAGAACTCGCCAATTTACAGCGTTTGTGTTCTAACTACGCGGATGTGTTTTATCTTGAGGGCGAATCACTTTCGTTCACCAACAAGATCAAACATAAGATTAGGACTTATGACGAAATTCCAGTACATACCAAGAGCTATCGCTATCCTTACGTTCACAGGCAGGAGGTCAGAGATCAAATAAATAAGATGCTTGATCAAAATATTATAAGGCCATCAGAATCTGCTTGGAGCTCTCCCATCTGGATTGTACCAAAAAAAGCAGATGCCTCCGGTAAAGTTAAATGGCGTCTTGTCGTGGATTTCAGGAAAGTTAACGAGAAAACGATTGATGACAAATACCCTATACCTAATATAACAGATGTATTGGACAAATTAGGTAAATGCCAGTACTTTACGACCCTTGATTTGGCCAGTGGATTTTATCAGGTTGAGATGGACCCCTCCGATGTTCATAAGACAGGGTTCAATGTAGAAAACGGGCATTACGAGTTTTTAAGAATGCCCATGGGGTTGAAAAACTCACCCTCTACCTTCCAACGGGTTATGGACAATGTCCTCAGGGGCTTACAAAATGAAATTTGTCTAGTATACCTTGATGACATCATCATTTTCAGTACTTCGCTTCAGGAGCACATAGTTAACCTCGATAAGGTATTTAAACGATTGAGAGAATCCAACTTCAAAATTCAAATGGATAAATCCGAATTCTTGAAGCTGGAAACTGAGTTTTTAGGTCATGTTATCTGTAAAGAAGGCGTTAAACCAAACCCGAATAAAATTAAAGCTATTGAAAATTACCCCATTCCTAAGACTACCACTGAAATCAAACGTTTTCTCGGCTTGCTCGGATATTATAGGAAATTTATTCCAGACTTCGCTCGTATCACTAAACCACTAACCCAATGTTTAAAAAAAGGTTCAAAAATCACGTTGGACAACAAGTACACCAGCTGTTTTGAGCATTGCAAGACACTCTTAACTAATGATCCAATCTTACAGTACCCGGATTTTACACGTGATTTTATATTAACGACTGATGCATCCAACGTAGCTATAGGTGCTATCTTATCACAAGGCACTAAGGCCTCCAATAAACCGATTGCATATGCATCGCGGACTCTTAACAGCAGCGAGTTGAATTACAGCACCATCGAAAAAGAACTTCTAGCTATCGTTTGGGCAACTAAGTACTTTAGACCGTATCTCTATGGCCGTAAATTTCTAATTCTCACGGATCATAGGCCTTTACAATGGGTAGTGAATTTAAAAGATCCTAGTTCAAGGCTTACAAGATGGCGCTTGAAGCTAAGTGAGTATGACTATAAGGTCGACTACCTACAGGGAAAGTGCAATACTAACGCCGACGCGCTATCGCGAATAGAAATTAATAATGAGGAGCTCATGTCGATAGCAGTTAATCCATCGGAAACTGACCCTGAGTTAGATGAATCTCGAACTTTAACTGCTACAGAAACTGAAGCTGGTTCGAGATCTGCCACTGTTCATACAAATAGCGAAAGCCCCATTTTAGAGGTCCCAATTTCAGATGACCCCCTAAATAGATTCACGAAGCAACTAATTTTCAACGTTGTAGGTGACATTAAGAGTAGACCAGTAGTCACTAAGCCGTTTGACACGCACACACGAACATCTGTTCAAATATCTGCATCTAATATAGAGGAAGATATCATAAATGCGATCAAGGAGTACGTCCACCCTAAGATAAAAACCGGACTTTTAATAAATCCTTATTCGGCTATGTACACTATCGTACCTACTATACAAAAAACGTTCAAAAATTCGGCAATGAATCTGACACTAACTAAAACGGAATTAGAGAACGTTAGGGAATATTTAAAGCAGCAGGAAATAATTAATAAATATCATGAGGGGAAGACCAATCATCGCGGCATCAATGAATGTTACTTAGCGTTATCTAATAAATATTACTGGCCTAAAATGCGAGAACACATTACTAAATTAATAAACCAATGCACTATCTGCGGCCAAGCGAAATATGATCGCAGTCCGATAAAGCAACAGTTTAAGGTGGTACCACCCGCTAGCCGGCCCTTTGAATTAGTTCATCTAGATCTTTTGACTATTCAAAGCGAAAAATTCTTAACCATTGTAGATGCATTCTCTAAATATGCACAAGCCTATCATATAAGAGACGGCACGGCTGTTAGTGTGGTTCAAGCCCTATTGAATTACTGTACTCATCATGGTATACCTATCACTATAGTAACTGATAACGGAACCGAGTTCACAAATCAGCTGGTTGCGGAATTTGTGAAGATGCATAAAATTCAGCATCATAGAGTGGCTCCTCATTCCCCGAATGAGAATGGTATTGTTGAAAGGTTCCACTCCACGGTACTTGAACATCTCCGTATTCTAAAATTAGGACAGAAATCTGAATCAGTAATTAATCTTATGCCATATGCCCTTCTGGCTTACAACAGTAGCATCCATAGTTTCACAAAATGTAAACCATTAGAGGTAGTAACGGGACACTATGACCCTCGCGATCCCTTTGACGTAGACCTGTCCGCCCATTTAATCCAACAGTACATGACTAATCATAAGAATAAGATGACTAAAGCCTATAACACGATTCACGACATGTGTAGTACGACTCGTAAAGACCTGACAGACCACCGAAATAGAGAACGGGAACCAGAGGTTGAGTACTCTCCTGAACAACAGGTTTTCGTGAAAAATCCGTTTGCTTCCCGACAGAAGTTAGCTCCCCGTTATACACATGACGTCGTAATGGCAGACCTCCCTATTCATATTTATACTAAGAAAAAACGAGGTCTTATTGCCAAATCTAGGCTAAAGCGTCTCCCTAAAAATGCCCAATTGTTACAAGACCCTCGTGATAATTCACTTGCTCCTGGTACCAGCTTTGATATTTAACAGAGAAAAAGTGTTCAATTTAGACATTGGAGAATATTTTGATATAATTAAGTTAGGTTCATATTATGTAGAAAATAATATAGTTATAGTTTTAAATTCCCAATAGTGCTTTCATCGTTGTATGTTATGTATAAATTATCAATTATACCTAACAAACACCATGAGATCCTTACTCCTCCTTTCCCATACCTAGCTATCCATGAGAAAGATTTCAAGCACATTGAGGCTGAATGCCCGAAGACCAGTAAATGGTACCTCTGCGAGGAGAAGAAAAACCAGCAGAATCGATCACCAGACGACTGCATCCAGCATCTCATCTCAACGCAGCAGCGAAACGACGCATGCAGCCCTACCACTATCACCCAGTCCAAGCCAGCATACGAAGAACTCGATGAGAAACACTACACCATCAGTTTCCCTATCTTAACAAAAGTACACCTATCCTGTGGACAAAATCTCTACCAAACCCTACAAGGCAGTTTCCTCGCTATAATTCCCAAGCAGTGCTACTTAGAAACACCAGAATTTACGATATCCAACACCAATGATCGGTTGAAGGGTCAGGTATTGAAGATAATGGACTTGCCCAAGAACAATGTCGTAACCCCATCTTCAACTCCTTCATTCAAACTAAACTCTATCAACCTGGACCAGCTTCACGCCACTAATAGGAAAATAGCGCTACAGTCCCCACTTCACCTGCAGAAAGACACCGAATATACCCTATACCCCACAACGATCCCTATGTATGTGGTTCTATCCAGTGCATGTGCACTTGCTAGCGTCCTTTTATACAGAAAGTATAAACTTAAAAATAATTCACATAAAGTACAGAAAGCAAGTGAAAGCCAAGCTGAACCTGATCACCAAGCAATCTATTCCCTACCATCTACAGGAAGGGTTGACCGCACTCCAACCCCAATCCCAGCTCAATTTACAGCAAGCTTCAATACTCGCTGTTCTTCGGGGAGAGGTGTTACGCTAGGCGCCTCTGAATAAACCGATGACAAGACAATACCTACTTACCGCGCACCTTGAACTGCAGCTTGCGTCAGCGCAATCAACGCGACGCACGACACAGTTACAGAATCACCTAGTTTTAAGATTTTGGAAATGTACTCATTCTGTTCTCACACTTAGAGACTCAATCATTGACAAAATTAATTATAGATTTAAATTAAAAATCTTCTTTCCTTTAAACCCGGTCGGCAGCCTACGTATTTAGCGCATACACAAGTAATAATTATGAAAAATACGAAAATAAGGTTTTAAAGTACATGGTACAAACCGCAGTCGTCTTAAATATCCACTTGAACGTCAACCTCACGAACTCGTGAGAAATGTGAAGAGGCACGTTTAATTGTGAGTGTGTGCATACATATTAGTTGCACACGTATTCACACAATACAATGAAAATTAGACAATGATAAACATAAAAACGTCTTTGACCCGTCTTGCCACCTTGATCCATCAACTATTAATGAGGATTTCCTGCCAATACAAAGTAAAAGCTTAGTGAAGCAGGTTTTGTAAGTTACAGCTTAAGCCCGTCTCACACGTAGCTAGAATATAAATTATAGCCAGGCATATTTATTTACACAAGAAACTTACAATTAATTTAAACAAATATTTACAAAATGTACAAAATACACAAGAAACAGTTGAGCTATCTGCAGATCGTTACAAACGATCTAGAGATAGCTCAACTGATCCAAATCAGTGCCATTAAGATATATTATAGGTACGTGTGTGACGGGCTTTAAAACTGGAATGGAGTTTAGAGAGTGCAGTCTAACTCGAAAAAAAAACAGAAAATATTGTATTGTTTTAATTGCCACTCTTCTGTTAAATTATTCAAACTCTCATCTCAGGTCAGGTGGTGTAGGTGGGTCTCGGTCCGCATAATTATGAATTCGTGTCAGAGCGGATTGGGGCCACTATGATTATGTGATAGCGAACCAGTTTTTACTTTTTATTGATTTATTCATTTTTAAATAGAGGCTATTCACCATCAGATATTATCTGATTAGTCTTAATGGGCGAGCATATTTTTAGATGATTATCGCTTTTAAACAAGCGGTTTCTGAGATTTTTTTATAATGTACTAATAAAGAAATGGGGATAATATTGTAAGTGGAATGCGACATCCATGATGAGAGTTTTGGTAATATCTTTCTTTTTATGGAGTGGCACCCTGCATTGGCAGTGGCACCCTATATTGCAACAGAAAGCTTTCCAAACTTAGGTTTAGTCTGTGCCTTCGTATCAGTCAGTCAGTAACATACCTAAGAGTTTTACATATTTTAGATTCTTAATCTTATTTAAATACGTTTAGTGGCGATTCATCATCAGAATATCTTATGTATGGTAATGAGCAAACTAGTTTTACAACAGCCATCATACCACATTGCCCTAACTCGTTAATTTTTATTTCGAAAATAAACTTACCTACTTTCCAAAAGAAAGTTATTTCTTAATATAGTTTTATACTTATTCAATAACATTAAAGTTATACATTATTAAATAGTCATTAAGCATATAAAAAACGAATTAAGGGCCTAAGAAAGTGATGATTGTAACTAAGAAAAGTAAAATCATGTTTTAAATCTAATAAACCTTTTTAGAATAAAATAATTAAGTTAACACGAAGAGTTGGTAAGAAAAGTTGGACAAAATAAAATATGCCCGCATTTTTTTCAGACAGGAAAATATCTTAACATATCTTGCAGAACCACGCACCGTAGGAAGGCAGCATAAAAGGGCGGAAAAATACAATAGAAAATCTTAACAGATACACGTTGAGGAGATATTCATAATCCTATACCTTTAACCCGGCGTCATGGGGGTGGAAAATGACTACACCGACGTTGGGGTGGGTCAATATGACCCAACATTTTGACCGACGATATTTCTAATATTTCAAAGACATGAATACTTATTTTTAGGTTTATGTGTTTATTGTTTTATGGTTTAGTAAATTAAACAAGAATTTTTATTGCAGAAAGTTTTTATTATGTATATAAACCTTTAAAAAGAAACACGTCAAAAAATCAACAATATTTGCATTCCTTAGCTAAATCTCACTTATCTTATCATTAATTAACATTCTATAATCTTTTATAGTACTTTTATAAACTAAACTAAAACATCTTTGAAAAAAACTTACTAAAATTTAATCAGAATCATCGTTGTAAATGCAATCACTGCAGAAAGGTACGACATGTTCAGAGCAAATATATTTGTTGCAACCATGACAAGTGTGGGTTTTTTTGCGATCTTTCTTCGCTGGACATAACTGACATCTATTACGAGCATTGGCTCCCTTATCTGGAGGCTCTTCTAAACCTTCGGCAGTGAATTGTCGATTTTTTTTTTCAGTTCTCGAGGCAATCTTGCCACATTCTGGCAAAAAGTAAATCAATTAACAACCAATCATAACAAAAGCATAATACACATAAAATTACACCAAAAGCAATAACAAATCATAAAAAATAATTACGAAAACAATGGCGCAAAATTGTTACACCGAGTGCGGGGATGGGTCATAAATACCTTTTTTAACTTTGGGCACACGCAGCTGCAAGCACTGTCGCCGTCCAACTGTTTCTTTGTCAACAACACTTAGAGCAACTCATTAACTCCAGCTACTGAGAAAAACGGCAACGTCGCCTACGTATTTACGAATCTACAAGCTAAAAAAAACATCTCGGGTCAATTTGACCCAACCCCCATGACGCCGGGTTAAACGAGAAAATCTTGTATATATATATATATATATATATATATTTAGGATCTCGGAAACTGCACCAACGATTTTCACGAAATTTAGTATACAGGGGTTTTCGGGGGCGATAAATTGATCTAGCTAGGATTCATTTTTAGAAAATGACGAGAAGTTGGTGTTTTGCAATAATCAAACATAAACTCAATATACGACTGTTCCTGCCATCTATTGGGGATTGTGAGCATGTTATTTAAAAATAGGCCAATAAAGATACGACTCTTCCTGACATCTATTGGCAAATAATAAAACTATTTTTTTTTAAACCCGAGCGAAGCTCGGTCGTACCGGCTCGTAAACAATTAAAACGAGCATATCATTACAAACGTGTTGAATACAATAACGCGGCGTTGCAACAACATTAGAAAGTATGATCTATCGTCACGTAAGTAGCTATTCATTGGTATAATGAGTAGTAAAACGAAATCCAGTGCCATTATAAGCGAGCAATATCAAGTGAGTCTGGTATCACCGTACGCATAAGCTGACGCGTGGGAGTCATTCCATTGTGTTCCTTTGTGACACCTACCTTAGTACCGTTGTTGTTGGTGCAAATAAGCTGATGAGTCGCGAAGATTGTCCCGGACTGGGAAAGCTGGTTGAATTATATCGTAACCTTGGCGACGAAGTGGTTAGAGATGATTGCGGGGAAATTTTCATTTGTTGAAACCAGCTTGAAACACAGTGCACAGAGGAAAGTCACTCTTACAAGTTTTTACTTAGGACGAAGTTTTCAGATTTTAATCTCTAGCAGATCTTTAACCTATACTGTAATGACTGATTATAAGGACAAGGGTTCCAGATTTAAATCTCTAGCAGAGCTTGATCCTACTGACTGCTTAAATATAAAAAAAAAAAATTTTTTTTGACTGTCAACTTCTTATCGTAACTGGTTCTTTCGAGACAAGTGTGGTGAATGGATTTTAAGTGCGCCTCGAAGAGGCTCCTTTCGTGCACTTGACACATGTTTTGGAATTTTTTAGGTTCCACGGCAAGCCGGTTTCCTCACGATGCTTTCCTTCATCGTTTGAGAGTACTGGCATAGGTAAACTCATCGGCACATGACTGGATTTGAACCCGCGACATTAAGATCAGAAGGCGGGCTGCTCTGCTACCACTAGGGCTCCAGTGCTCTCATTGAGTGTCAACGATATGTAAAAATAAAACTACCAAACCACAATCTACCTTTTAATTTGTAAAAAGCACGAGATCTATTTTGAAAAATATGTAGGTGAAATTCATTGTCTAGTAAAGGACACTATTGAATCAACTGCCCTGGCTCTGCTCTAGGAATAGTGAATGAAACAGGCTTTGTAATAGTAAAAGTATGTTGGCCGGCCGGTTGTGTTGTTGGTCAAGGACCATTGGCTTTGTTCTCTTGTTGGAACACGATCTCTTTGTCATTTTGAATACGGCTTTTACCATCTGTTCATTATTTGTGGACCTCGTCAGTAATTCCATAGGTTGATGTTACGTGTGTCTCGTGCCTCCCTATTTTGATTTAACACAATAATTAGTCGCATGATATCGAAACCCTGCAATACTTCACACTTTTATTTTGACAGTATATTTACAGTAATCTCACCTCACAGGACAGTGTGCCTTTCTCATGCGCTACTTAATTCTGTTCTGTCATTTAGTTGTTTCGCAAGAATCACTTAGAAACGTCTTAAAGCTAGGTGAGTCTAGGTGCCATTTCCAAGTTTAGTAGGCACAGACAAACTACGGCTTGGTTCTTACCGTTTTTTTGTATGATCCTTTTACAAAACAAAAGTTGTCAGTTGTAATTTTCTGCATGAGCTCTTTGATGATTACCAAAGCCTGATAAATAATCGCTATAAATATTACAGAATGATTATAATTTGCAGCAACTGGCTGCACGAGTATTATTAGGTCGACCTTTTGATGGTACGTGACGGGCGCATAAAATCAGTTCAACGTGGTGTCTGTTTCATGCCAGTGAATTGACTAATCTAATGCATATTCCCGCTCAGTTTAGTCCATAAATTCAAACTGCAACGAGTTTGGAACTAAACATTACGACCTTAGTTTGTCCTATGCAAGCGAACAGTATCTTGCACGTGTCCCGCGTTTTGCCGTCGATCGGGAGTATTGTGTCGCCACGGTGACTCAGCTCCGGTCTTTTCAATTCACGGTTGTACACGAAAATCCATTACAAGTACAGTTGAGAGCGTACGACGCTTCCTATTGTCTTGCCGTCACCGTAGACCGTGCCAAATTCTACTACACCAAAACTAATCATCCCGCTGCCCGTTGAACGTACTCGTATACTTACTTACTCACACTGACTCGCACGTTGGTGGAAGGCATTCGACGTCAAAGACCGATTGGACACAGTTTAATTAAGACCGTATTATCTACGAGATTGTTGAACTTGGAACTCGAGTGATGAACGTGAATAATTCAGTTTCTTCCCAAGCCCGTACACAACACAACTCGGCAATTATCCTTGGGAATGGGATTTGAATGGGATTACTAACATTTGCATTCCGTCAATATCCGAACGAAGCTTCTTAGCTCGAGTTGGGGAGAGCAACTACCGTTACAACGCGATTAGTGCTGCGTGGTTGCTTCCTCGGGGAAACGTTTCCAGCTTATCAAATGTCTTATATCAACTTGATTGTGACTTCGCATTGCGAAATTTCCCGTAGGCATTCCTGTGCAATCCGTTATTTATACACACTGTATTGTGTTTTTTGAAGTTAAACCCTCTTTAGGCGGGTTTGAGCATTGTTCGAAGTGGGAAAAAACCAATTAACTTGTGTGAGGTCACCGTCACGTGGTCACCTCTTCGGCAAAGATCGACAAACTTCGCCAATAGTCGGGGGGTTATACCCGCTTGCGAAATGAATAATGCCCGTCTGTAATGCAATATACCATAATTTACGAGATTGTCTCATTGACAAATTAGCAGGCCGCGCAGGATGTGATGATAACGATCATCTAAATGTCACGGGTTCACAGGAGCGGATGATTTTGTTTACATTTCGCTTCCTGTTGACAAGCAGTTCAGTTTTATATTGCAACAGAAATCCGGTTAGTAAAATCTTGTTTATATGTAAAATATTAGATGAAATGTCTGAGACCAATCTGAAAGGTACCTTCCAGATAAAAAAGAATTTAGGAAATCAGTTCATAAATGACGTAGTTAAGCAAATAAATAAAAAAACTTTACGCAAAACGGCTTAACCAGTTTCAATGAAATTAATATGGGACCAATCTGGAAATATCATTTTTAGATATAAAAGAGTTATTCAAATCGGTTCAATAAATTACAAAGTTATGCGATAACGAATATTTAAAAAAATACAACCGAATTTAGAATCTCCTTTTTTATTTGAAGTCTTTTAAAAATAAACATGTTGCAAAATTTGCCAAGTATACGGCCGCATGTCTGATATAATTATGCGTACGCGCCATCGGATTTTCCCACAAACAAACATCTTAGATTTTGGAGATGTTACTAAATAAGCTAAGTATTAAAACCGCGAGTTATCGTCGAGGGTGGAACACTTTACGATATGCAAAATTTTATACGAATCTCGTAATTTGTATTAGACTTCATATATTTGTATTACAGCAAGGTCTCGTGACGGCTTTAAAATTTAGGTTAATGGTGATGTAGGCCGTAAATACCGATGTAAAGATTTTAATGGGAAAGAAACGCGCAGGGTGATTCTATTACGTAGATTTCTTCAAACCTACCCTAGCTACTTTAATGTTAGTCCATTTGAGTTTATAACAATGTAATGTGTTGATTACAAAAAGTAACATTTATAAAATAAATATTTACTAACAGTTAGTAACCGAGCTTCGCTCGGAATTTTTTTCGTTAATTTGTATTTTTAAGAAATCCTTTGCGTCATATTATCATCTTTACTGGTTTATTCTTACTGAACAACGCCATCTGCTGGACATGCTTGCAGTTAGTTGCTCACAATCGTCAATAGATGGCAGGAGCAGTCACAAAGAAATAATCATTTTCTTAAAATGAATCCTAGCTAGATCAATTTATCGCCCCCGAAAACCCCTGTATACTAAATTTCGTGAAAATCGTTGGTGCGAGAAAATTACGTAGGTCAGTGTCAAAGTAATGCCAGTTCACTTTAGATTGAAATTTTGAACTTTGAAGATCAGCTTTGAGCCAAAACTATTTCAAACTGAAGTGGCCATCTTTATAACAAATTCAGAGAAAAGAGGAATGAATGATGAAGAGGAATATACTATAGAAAATGGAGGTACAGTCAGCATAAAAAGTAGATTGACAATTTCACTTAGATAATTTTACTTTATACGAATGTTTTGTTTAAATTATGATATGAAATATAACTCAGCTCAGCATTATACAATCATACATATAGTGGTTGGCGTAGAATTTGATGAATGCAGAAATTGCTCAATTCAATAACACTAGAGACTCTTATAATAATTATGACTGTATGATCAAGAATGCGGTATCTAAGTTAAAATGTCAAAGCACAACGTAGCTTCACCTAAGGTTGATGTTTGTTAAGTTACTTCCTACCACGATCAATTTGCTCTATAGATAAGACAATCAGTGACGGGGAATTTCAATTTCAAGATGCCTTCAAACCATTCCTGCTTTTTATATTAATAAATAGTTGACTATGAAATGCACCCTTTATAAAACTTTAATCTAAATGAAAATGCTTTGTTGGATAAAATAAATATATCGTCAAAGCTTCCAGACACATTAATTTCGAGTTTTAATGGAGGTTTGTGTTGTGTTGCGACGTTATTAATAGCTTGGCTACTATTTCCATTTGTTTATAAAATAAAGTAAAATGATTTGCAATTCTATCACATAAAGCTCTACTCATAATATGAATTCATGCAAAAAAAATTGTGTCAACGTTTTTCCACATTTGCAACCTTTATGACAAGATTTATTCGGGTTCCTCTCGTAAAACCATACCCAACCATGTGTCGTTTGAAATCAAACCTCACGTTGGCTTTTTAATACATACTCCTACATCCATAAGAAAATTTTACGATCGATACTGTACAGTCCACCTAAGTTTTCTTACGACTCCGGACACGGTGGAGTCTTCAAGGGGAATTTTATGGTGTGGTGGTACTGAAGCTTTTATAGCCGGTGGGACGATGCCGAATGAGGGTCCTTGAAACGTTACAGCAAAACCATTCCCGACACCCGCCGCTTTATATTACCTGTCCGTTTCCTTTAGGAAATGGAACGCGATATCCACAAACAGATATCTATTTCGGGGAGCGTGCAGCAAACAATCCCGCAGATTCTATTTACGGCGAATCTTTTGGGACGAGACGAGACGACGCACGACAGCCTATGAATAACTTGTTTCCTTATTATAGACTTTGTAATGTTTCTGGGTTTATAATGTTGTTTACGCAAAGAGCCTCCGGCGCACGAAGGTGTCGACTCTGTCGACAGAGACAAGCCCCCGTTGAAATGTTTGCTAGGCGACGCAGCGTATCTTAACAACTGTTATCTCTTGGCAGGGAAACCTCCGCGGCTCTTTCATAACTCAGCACTAAGTAATGTCGAAACATGTTATTTGTTCTCTGGAGAGCAAACTCTGACTATTTGTTCTGAGTAGGTTCGTAACTTTGAACCATCCCGAAAAGTTTGGCGTGGTATGTTGGCCAGGCTGCTGGATAATTCCTTGTAATGTTGGGGATTACGTCGTCTCGGGACTCGTCTCATTCTAATGACAAATGGGAAGATGCCGACTCGAGTTACTTTTGCCCTTACTCGAGTAACTTTTTGGTTGTAAAAAACTTTTTGTCAGGGTTTTAAAGATACGCACACCCATGTTTTCGCTTTCGTAATTCAGCTGTGCCCGGGTAAAAAGTCTGTTATTCTAGATTACGAACTATATCTATAGGCCTACCAAGTTTCATCCAAATTGGTCCTGTCGTTACGGCGGCGGCATTATTGAGCCTCAAAAATCTCTTTTCAGATTTCAAATATAGAGACTAGTTGCATTTATAAAATGATAAAAACGCCAACATATTCTACAAATTAATACGCACATTGCACAACACCCTTCAATTTCCCAGTATCGATGAATGAACTTTTACGAATCTGTCCTATATCGCAATCGGTAATAAAATCTTGGACCGCATTTCTATCCCCCGCTGTACGGGAATTCTTTATCACTCTGATAAAGGGAGCAGTGGGAATGTGATTTGGGCTAACACTGTATTTGGGCGATCGTTTGCTTTTCTCTGAAGCACACGGATTTGTCCTAATGCTTATCTTTTCCATTCCCGCTTATCCCTAGATTATTCTTATTGCCATCCGCGCTTTTTATTAAATAACCTGAAGCCCGAGCGCTGTAAAAATTGAAGTGCATCGAATTAATTCTGACGTTGATAGAAAAGTTCTTGGATTTTCTCGTAGACGGAATTGCGAAAATTGATCAGTTGCTTACGGGATTTGCATAAAGATAGATAAGACCTCGTTCCCTGGATATCGAATAGAATTTACAAGAATCACGGTAGAACATACAGTGGCGAAGAATCCTTGTAGTTAGCATTTTTGTTTGTTGAGAGTTCAACAAAATTAATTGGGAAAGTTAAACCTAGCGTGGGCGACGTGCAACCGTCTGGAAAACTATTTGCCCCTGGTTTCCAGCTATCTTGGGAGTTGAAAACTAAGACGCCAGTTAATACTTCTTCTTAACTTAAATTGGCCGCACAGCAGTTGTTTACAGGCAGTTGAGGAATCCAATCGTCCGGGAAATTATGAGGAGCGAGGAGGAGAATAGCGCCCGTTGCCATAGCGACGACGCGAGCCTTGAATTAGTTAAACGAATGATGAACTCCCCTACTACTACCAACGACCCCATTGTTGCTGTGTGAGCCTCTGCTTGCTTCTATTTCCACTTCAATTTGCCTGGTAAGGGTGGTTAATCCCTTTTTGAAAAGGTTTATTGAACCCGAGTACTCATTATAAACTTTTTTAGTCGTTTTAATAGTTCTAAACATTAAATTAAAACACTGCTCTAAATAAGCCGTCACAGTTTCTAGCATTGGTTATCGTTAGACAGATTTTCATAATTATAAAGATAAAAACTATCTATTTTGTACCATGAAATAAAAATGTAGGAAACACGCGCATAGAAACAGCAAGTAGAACTGTAATTGTTTTTATCACCAGCTAACTACCTCATGAATATCGATACCCCAATTGGTCATCGTGAATAACGTATGATTACTGTTGATTGGTAGGTTCTACTTATGGCCTCTGCCAAACTCTTATCAAATACTTAATTGGGTCCGGGAATCGATATCATGGTGTTTAGTTATTGTCGTCAAGAAGTCTAAATAGTAGGTTTAGTAGTGATATAGTTACTAGTATTGTCTAAAAGCTTTTTGGAGGTGAGGTGATTAGGAAAACAATAAAAGCAAAAATGTTAAGCTTTACAAACTGTAAAAGATGAATTGATATTTAAAAAATAACACGTTAAATTTAGAATTACAAAGCTTTTGCCATTTTGTGTGAAGCTCCAACGCTATTGATCCAACTGAAAGTTCCTTAAACTTTGTACGTTCTTTGTGCATGCCTTATTTTGTCGAGACGCCCCGCCTGTTCCCGCTCCCGAGCCAGACACTTGTCTAGTTTACATTTACGTGTAATATTGTTATGCGTATTTTGTCTGCACTAGGTTTATAAAGGGGAAAGGTTTGTATTGTCTGTAACGAATAAACTCAAAAACTACTTAAAACTGTTTTTTTTTTTAAATAACAACTTTTTGCGTAATTTTCCCTGCGTAACATAGGCTTTTTACTAGCGACCCGCCCTGGTGTAATTTTTCTACCCGTGCGAAGCTAGGGCGGATCGCTAGTTAAGTTAATTTGACGTGTACGTTTAAAATGTAATTATAATTAAACGCTCTAACGCCTGCTTACCCATCTACATAATGAACCAACGCTTTAACGAATAAAGTTATAGCAAGTTTAACGCGGGGTTCTATCTTCATTATTAAAACGACTTGTTGGTTTTTAATCCGATTGTATCCAACTTATTTTGTCAGACGCTCTTGTTTGACCTCTCTAAAATAAATAGCAAGGACCTCATGCTTAGTGGATGTCTCGACGTCGAGGTCGTTGGCCGACGCCATCAGGTATCCATGGCAACGAATACCTTCTTCATGCCAGCATACAACATGCCTTCGGGTACGAGCTTCAAATGCTTATTATGAAGTCTTTGTGTTTGATTCCTCGTTAAATTTTCCTTTACGAAAGCGTAAGGCAATGTACTTTATGATGTATGCTGACACGTGTACCGTTCGTTTTTATTCTTCGATGCTTCGGCAACCTCCTTTTACTCTGTATTTATTTTCAAATCAACAGCGTAATCTTTTTCGCGCAATCAAATAGAACGTTTCTTATATCTATTCAAATCTAAGCTTACAATGCATATTACTCATCCATATCATGATGATAACCAATATGTTTGTCGAACTGAATAACCTGTTACTTTTCGTGCCATATGAAATCAACTACACATAAATCATAGATGTTGGATGTTGGAATACAATATCTGCATGTTATTGTTGGCACAGTGGGCTTTCGTTTAAAATAATATTATTCCATATCCAACGATGTTCTGCCGACGCACAAATATCACCGAATGAAATTATTTATCATCCCGTTTCTACTGTTCGTTCTCCATTATTCTTTGTATGTTGTTTGGTTTCTACGTTGTTGTCATTGTTCTTTTAATTTTAACATGATGCTATATTTATTTATTATGATTATGATTATATTTATATTTATTGGAAAACCAACAGCTTATAGTAAACAAATAACATTCTTGGTCTAGAAATGAGGAAGCCAATTATAGGTTTTCACGGATACAATACAATACATTTTAGAAGTAGATACAGTGAACGCTTTTAGTCAACATAATATCGATAATACATGATATCGATAATAGTTTATTACTACCGACAAGCGATGAGTCGTATAGCAAAATTTTAACATTATGTTTTATGAATTTTTAGTCGCGTAAATTTTTTGCGTTTTTTGTATTGAAAAATATTGATAAATAGCGAAAACCTTTGTAAAATATTCATAGCTATTTTCAACTGAACATTCAATACCCGAATGTCAAAAACAGTCATTCAGTTCCGGACATTTCCGTTTTGTTCATGATACTGGAGATAAAATGCCTCGACAAAAAATGTTACCCAATTTGGATAAAATCCGAAGTCTACCAAACTTTTTGAAAGGGGTCCCGCTGTTCAAATATTGTCCGTTTCCCAATTTACTATACCTAGTACAGATGTACAGATATGTATGTCATCTGCAATCTATTTACGGTGTACGTTTACCTATAGTATAAAAATACGTGTTTTGCCCAAAATGTTGTGGGTTCACGGAACTCGCTTCATACAGCTATTTTCCTTTTATCCTCTTTCTTTGACGGCGTCCGTCCCATAAAAGTTATGTCGTCAAAGATCTAACAAGTAATTCAATGGCGACGTGTGGGCCGTCGTGGAATAAAGCATCTATTATAATAAACAAGACAGGCTGGCTTCTGACGTCTCATAAAAATATTGTTCGAGAAAATGCTTTGTGTAGAATCTCGGTGACAGTGAAGATCACTTTCTGCCTTCTAATTTTCAAACCTTGATAAAAACGGCGATAAATTCGTGACCCGTGTAAATACTTATAATTTCTCTATGATATTTAAACGAATTTAAAATCCAGCGTTTTATCAGAAGAGAAAAGACATCGGATTAGAGTTTTAATTAAACTTCCTCTGCAAATCATGTTTCATATCATTTGTTATACGTACAACCGTACGACATTAGAATTAACTCTGTAAATGACCCGTGGTCGGGACCAGCCTGTGTTTGGCGATGTCTATGGATGCTGAGGTGGAGTTATAGAGCATGCTCGTTGATGGAGCGTGAATGAGCCGACGGAACCCCGCTCCGGTGCGCCCATTGTCGCTTCCGCGTGCATGTACCGCATATGTGACGACACTGTCGGGGTGCACATGACTTATCGTCATATTGTTCCTGTTATGAAACAATCTCTTGTTCTCTATCCCTTCCTAATTCTCGTTCGCTAAACCTGTGGTTTTTTTCTGTCGTATTCTTCTTGTGCTGTGCGATATCCAAGTTGGAAAGCAATAAAACGATGGCTAAATAATATTGACGGGTTGTAAAATATCCGAGCACATAGACTTGGAAGGAGTGAGCGAGGGTCGATTTGCTATGCCTATTGAATAGGTATTAGATCTCTAAGGGCGCTTGTACACGCTAAGAAAAAACGCCGGGTCTACCCAAGAATTCGTGTCGTAACTAGAAAATAACTGTGTACACTGCTCGCAGCGGTGCACGAAAATAATCTTATCTGCGCAAGACACGACGCGGCGAACGTTGTTGCGTTTTCGTGTGTGGAAAAGACAAAATTCTTGTCTTGCGCAGATAAGATTTTTTTCGTGCACCGCTGCGAGCAGTGTACACAGTAATTTTCTTGTTACGACACGAATTCTTGGGTAGGCCCGGCGTTTTTTCTTAGCGTGTACAAGCGCCCTAATGCGTTTTACTTCTTAACCTTACACAATCATTGCAATCTTGATCGTATGGCATCTTTACTTTCAGTATTAATCTTAGAAATCTCAACCGCTTATTTTATTAGAAAGTTACTGAGAGTTTCCGTGTAATCAGCAAACGTCAGACTTATCAATTTTAACAACTTGACAAAGTATTCTTGCCGGTTTGTGTAAACTTTGCCAATAATTCATAACTCGACTTGCGACGTTTTCTAAGTCGAAGTTCGCCTTTAGTATTTCATTCGCACTGTTTGAAATGAATGTGTTTTGAACTGTGGATTTTTCAAGTTATTGGCAAGAATAACTTTTTCGAAGAGTCATAAAAGTATAGGAAGTTAGTCTAGTTTTCGTTTGAAAACGGCTAGACTCTGTGCTGGTTAGGTAAATGCGCTCTGTTAGATTTGATGGTTATACAGTAACATCTCTTGCTCTAGTTTCAATTTGACGTTGGTAATTATTTTCTTCAATTTCACAAACACTTGCATAACAATAACAAGCCTACGTCTTTCCACGAGTTGTTTATCGGCAAGATTTCTCTTTCACCTACACAATAAACGGTACCTATGCAAATTTTACGCCCATCATTACCATTTTTCTCCAATAATGCTTGTTGAGGAGTAAGATTCCGAATAATATGGGCGAGCGATTGATGAGTTACTTTTATAACCATCGATTACACTTCCGTGGTATTTTCTTTTTTGATGTCAATGTTTTTGTGTTTTTTATTGACCTTGTTATTGTGATTGAGAGTGTTATGATACTACTCAAATTTCTCGTAGTTCATTGAACACTGAGGAGCTATCGCTGTAAAATGTTAGGAAAGTCTTATTTTCTATACGAAAATTCATTGATACTAATCTTGCTATCTCTTCTTTCCAGGGAACAAAACTATGGATTATAATGGAATACCTCGGGGGCGGTTCCGCTCTCGACCTGATGAAGGCGGGCAGCTTCGAAGAAATGCACATAGCTGTGATACTGCGAGAGGTGTTACGGGGACTGGACTACTTGCATTCAGAGAGGAAACTGCACAGGGATATCAAAGCTGCCAATGTGCTGCTCAGCGAGATGGGAGATGTCAAACTAGCTGATTTTGGTAAGTTTGATTGAATCAAGGAGGTTAGAAACCAACACAACAAGTTTCCTTAGTCTATGGATTGTCCGCATATGAACGAAATTGTGGGTTTAAAGAGTCGAAGTCGAAGAGCTTTTGATTTTATTCATAACACAATAAGAATCACCTTGAAAAGCTTTATAAACTAGATATATCTAGGCTCCAGTTCCACAGTAGGCTTTGCGAATCTTGCGGTTGCGCCCGTCAAATCAAAATAAAGACGGGAATATTCTTATCCAAGGGATAAGTGTTACTCCGAGATAGTGAGACAGGCACGAAAACGGTACGAAAGGCGACTGCTGAGCGACAAATAGCCTTGCATATAAATATCATCCTCCAACGATATGGGTAAAATACTTTTACGCAAAGGAAATCTTAGAGATCTATAAATTACTACGTTATTTTACTTTGATTTAGCCTTGAGTCGACGTTTTAGTTCTGGAATACGGATTTTATTCTACTCGTTTGCTATGCAGTTTAAGTAATAATCATTATTAAACCATTAGTGATTGAAATATTTTTTGAGTGAGTCATTCTTGTGTATCAGTAGTTATCAGAGCTTTAAATCTACAAAATACATGTTCGCTTGATTGTGTTAATCTCGTACCTACTACAATCGGAGCCTGATCAACAAATATTTAAAGTGAAAATATGAATGTCGGTGCGAGAGAGTACTGATTAATCTAACGAATCGCTGCGTTTTTCATCAAGTGCTTATGCCATCACTGTTAAACGTGAGGCAAAAATCTATAGCATCTCGATTTCTCTCTTCTACATCGTGTAGTAAAGTTTTTATCGTACTTTTATCGATGTGCAGCGGCGATACGAGTGTCGAACTGGGGGGCAATTCTAGACCAGTGACTTTTTTGTCACGGTAGATATATATCACAAGAACTGTCAAATTTAAATAGACATGACATTTTCAATAGATATCGTATTCCAGCAATATCACTATAGACATTTATCGAGCGAAGGCCGTTAGATATGTGTCGAGTGGTGAGTAGTAGTCGACATTGACATCTCTAATATACTTTGGGTGACTTTGGGCTTTTTTTTTCTTTCGGTCCTTGGAGCAGGCTAGAGTACCAAGACCATACCACCTAGTCTTACTTTTTGATAAAAAGTCAATGATGTTTACTTGTTTGTAGGGGATACAAGTTAGGAGCGAGAACGCGAATAATACCTTCTCATAAACCTACAATAAGTGAGGAGTGATTGAATTTAGCTCGTACAGTCCGGCAAGTATAACTTGGCGGGTCTGAAGCTAGCCGTTTGGCCAATCTTCCATCAGTCATTGGCCATTAACGATCGAACAGCTCACTTCAGACCCGCCAAGTTATACTTGCCGGACTGTACTTAGTAATTATTCAATGGCGAAGTTAGAAGAGCAGTCAATCAGACAGTCAACGTCTATACTTGTATCCGGGGTTCAAGCTTCGAGAGAAATATTATTTTTGCATTGAATGGCCATCTAGTTGATAACCTTTGAATTAAAAATTCAAGTCATCGGAGTCCTTCTCTTGAGTGTAATGATCCTGACAATGACATATCTACAACACTTCATAGACAACTGACCATAGATTACAAACAACAAAGTTTACAGTTTTATGGTACATAATAACGTTCCGTGTGTTTCCGGAATTAATTATTGTAACTAACATTTTGTGCGAAAAGTCCATTGATTACTATCTAATGAAAATGAATCTATTATAAACAACAACAAGAACGCATTATAAACGCCGTTTAATAGGAAATGTGTTTATTTGAAGACAATAATAAAGTTAGTGCTATCGAACTATTCTATCGATAGAAACGGAACGTAGATAAACATGAACAACAACGGGATAGTCTGTGGAAGTTCTAAGAATGAACCTTCTTTCTGACATCTCTAAAGTAAAAGTCTAACGGTGGCTAGAATACGCATTTTAGCGCGGTTCGATATTATCTTCGACAAATTTGGTGATATGACACTGCTTTCGCGACATTTCAAATCTCTATTTCGAGCGTAAATCTCTAAAAGTCTAGAATTGGCCCCCAGAATCGTAACGGATGGCCAGCCGCTCCTTGCCGATGTAAAGCGAACGATGCGTGAAGATTGAGCACGAAATTTTATTTACTGTTACTACCTTATCGCGGTCGGATCATCGTCATATTGATCGTTTCAGATGAATGGTTTGCGCATCAAGCCTACGCCTAACATGAACCTATACTTATCGGTGTTATAATTACTAGCTCATCATCATTTCATCATTTTCTTGTCCTTATTTCACTTCATGTGGGGTCGGCACAATAGATTCTCGTTCTCCACTCTCCTCTATATTAGCCGTCATTTCAGCAGTCACTAATTTCTTACCCATGTCATCCTTCACACAATCCATCCATCTTTTCTTTGACGTAACTCTACTTCTATACCCATCCACATTCATAACTAGCACTTTTCTCGTTACATGACATTCTTCCCTTCGCATGACATGCCCGTACCACGCTAACCACTACTATGTCTTGTCAGTCATACTAGCTGAAAACAATATATAACTTAAGTTGATAAACTCTGGCTTCCACTGACCAAATATATCCTAAAATAACTACCATACCCATACCGCATCCTCCTTTCAATTTATTAAAATGATTACGACATGGACGAATACATTTGGTGGTCATTGATTTTCCTAACCTTATTATTTTCCGTATGGTACGTTAGTAATAAAGTTGAGCAAATACAGAAAAGGTCACGGATGATGAATTATGTATGATAATAATTTTGGACGCAGTTCAAATAGAAAAAGGTACGTTCCATGAAGACGTTAGTCGAAAGTTGACTCGCTAAGCTGTGATCAGATACAAGACGTTGCATTATAAGTTAGACCCGCATTACAGCCACTGGAAGCTGGCGTTCGGCCAATGTTTGAACATTTGCGAGGCGGCTCTTGTTCCGCGTCAAAGCAAACGCTGAACGCTCTTTTGCATTCAGAAGAGTTTTGTACAATTTTACTAGCGCTTCTTCAAACAGAGCGTTTTGTTGCAAATGTTTTGACACACATTTTTGCAATTGTGTGCTACTCTAGTTTAGTAATAATACTTGGCTGGAAATGCTGGACGGCCGCTTGTGTGGACTGTGAATATGTAGATCGAAAATCAACAGAGAAATGTGTAGCATCGGCTTTCCTATATATATATATGTAGATATGGCTTAGTGTTGCGATGTATATGTAGGTATGTATATGACGATAAACGGTATGCACAGCAAAAGTCCTTATTTAGGTAAAGAGTAGTTGGTTCATTATACTAGAAGTTGCATGAAAACTAGGGCTGCGGTAACGTTGCGGTATATGGTAATTTTTTCAACAACTTTCCTTCCTCAATAATGCGATAAGGTACCGTTACTACTTTGGTAAATACGTTGGTAACAAAAAATATTTTATAAATATTTTCAAGCTAGTTAGAGGTAGCTTGAAAAAGACCAAGCTGCGTTCACTCCAAACATTTTTTTCAATGACAGACAAATGGATAGGTCGTATTTATAAATGTACCTACTTGGGATTCCTAAAAAAGAACCGCATGTACCAAAAGTTGTTTGTTCTCATTTTCCAGGTGTCGCGGGCCAGCTCACGAATACCACCAGCAAGCGAAACACATTCGTCGGAACTCCCTTCTGGATGGCGCCTGAGGTCATCAAGCAGTCCTGCTACGACAGCAAAGCCGACATCTGGTCACTGGGCATCACCGCCATTGAACTAGCGAAGGGCGAGCCGCCAAACTCGGAGCTGCATCCAATGAGGGTGCTCTTCCTCATACCCAAGAATAACCCCCCGCAACTCACGGGGAGTTATTCGAAGCCGTTCAAAGAGTTTGTTGAGGCATGCTTGAATAAGGACCCTGAAAATGTAAGTTATTTAAATAATATTGGCCTTACTTACAAGCGTTTACTTCGCCCTGTCCCTGTTTGACATTACCGAATGGTAAGAGATGACAGTTGCTTAAAAACTGATTATCTTTTGAAAAACGCTTGTAAGTAATGGGGTATATTATGTCTATCCGGATGAAGAAGGCTCAGAATCGTTCTTCCTGGAAACTGAATAGGGGACGTCTATGTCCAGCCGTAGACTCCTACAGGCTAATAATGAGGACCTGGATAAAAAATTGCCTCTGCTATTTAGAGTCATGCTAGAGTCTGTTCAGAAAGAGAGCCGTCGTGGGATTTGAGGGCGCAGCTGTGCTTATTACCTTTTTTGTTTAGTGGGCAATACAATAGCGCTTCTATTGCGTTTTGATCCTATCACAACTAGTGTACCTACTATTCTAATTTTTATGATCCAAAATGCTGAAAGAAAGAAAGGGATGAGCTGCCATATAAAAATCGAAACGTTAGTTCACAATTTGTCCACGACGGCTCTCTTTCTGAACAGACTCTATAATTTTTTTTTTAACTTCATCCCAATCGTTCCAGCTGTTTCAAAAAATTCTAAAAATGTTTTGGGGACAATAATTTTGAATCTTCTGGAGATGATCCACTGGCTTCAGCGATCTTCACAATGTCGTCACTTCTAAACATTCACATCTATGCTATTAGTAGGACAGAAATGTGTCCGACATTGGTCGGTTACCTAACTACACAGAGCCATTCTCTTTGTTGATTCTGCTCCCCTGGTACTTTACATAGTGGTTTGAGCCACTTGTTCGGTGCCATACCTTCACTTCGAGTATAGTGTGCACAGCATTATGAAACTATTATGGCGAGTAAACAAACTATTTCAAAAAGGTCGAGGGTCTGTTTTTGTGTGCCAGTTCCGAAATATACTCTACTAACGGAATCCCGCGCGACTTCGTTCGCGTGAAGCTACTATGAGTAGAAAAATGTGTATTTTCAAAACACACAGAATTTTTATAATAATTAATGCAGATCACCCACACATTACTATCTAGCCCCAAACTAAGCAGATCTTGTACTATTGGGAACCAGATAGCTGATATAATTATTGTATACATTTTTTTATAAATACATACATAGAATAGAATACAATATAACACCCAGACAGAACAAACATCTATGTTCACCACACAAATATTTGTTCTCAGTAGGGAATCGAACCCACTTTACACTATAATCATATGAAATGTTTTTAATTTTCAGAGACCAACGGCAAAGGAGTTATTAAAGTTTCAATTCATCAGAAAGGCTAAAAAGAATTCGTATCTAATGGACCTAATAGACAGGTATAAGAAATGGAAGGCACAGCGGAGCGAGGAAAGCGAGACTGAATCAGAAAACTCCGACTCGTAAGTACATTTTATTTTATCACTATGGAAAGCTATGGAAGTCTTTAATCAACAAGCTCTGTCTGGCTCTGTCTCTGGCTCTGATTTTGAGTCTGTGCGAGTGCTCACCAGTGTATTATAATGTGTGTGTGACATTTCGACGTAAGATTTATTTAGTCAACATTCACACAGACTCGAAACCAGAGCCAGACAGAGCTTGTGGGAGGCCTACTGGTCTAAGTTTTTCGGAGTGTCACTCACATTTTGCGAGCCCGTTTTTCGAGTGTGTCGCTTGTCGTAGAGCCTAAAAATTCGAAAGCAAGTGACCAAAATTAACTATCGCTCCTCGTAACGGTTTAAGACCTCCTCCGAAGAAAGAAGCCTCCTATTGAGTGGGCCCGCATTAAATCCTTTTTTTGTTGTTTGAATTTTAATACATTGAATGAGATAGTTTTTTTTTATTTCTGCGGGTAATTTGTTATTAAAGTTGTGCCTTCATTTTGACGTGACAACGTCTTATAATTCGATGGAGCCGGCTGCACGAAAAAACATGACTCATGCAGCGTTACCTCGCTCTGAGGCCTCTCCGCGTTCGACAGCGTTCGACATCTGTCTCTCTCCTACTTGAGTGAGCGATGCGTCCGCGTGGTCAGCTGTATGACGTTGTCACGTTCAACTATCGTCAGTAAACCGACTTTACAGACAACCGATTTTTTCCAGGGAAGATTGCAGTCGCGGCGACGGTGAGGCTGACGAGCCGTGGATAATGACGGTGCGAGGAGGGATGGGTGCGCGGGCGCAGCTACCCGCGCATCCCGCGCATCCGCCGCCAGAGCGAGACAACAAGCGGCGTAGTCTCGCCGAACATGCGGGTAGTTATAGTATAATTATTTATTGTACCAAAAACAAGTTTGTACAAGGAGAGCTTAATGCTAAACAGCATTTCTAACAGCCAACACACAGGTGAAAAAAAAGAGGATGGCGTGCATAAAAAAAAAGTTCGGTTTGTTATGGGGTATATTGGTAGACAAAAATGAAAACGCCGTCAAAATACTAAATCAAAAAATAAATAAATATTGTGGACAATTCACATAACACTATCTAGTCCCCATCCACTATCTAGTCCTACTATGGGAACCATATAGCAGATATAATACTTAAATATTTTTTTTTTATACATACTCAGAGTACAATATAACACCGAGACAGAGAACAAACATCTATGTTCATCATCATCATCATGTGTGAAAACGGACACTGCCCCCCTAATCGAGGCTTCCGCACCTCACTGCTGCTTCAAACCTTTCAGAACGAAACATAATACACACAAGCGTGTACAAAACTACATTTTACAAACCTGTACCCAAGCTAACCATATCCACACTAATCCACAGTTTTTAATTCAAGTGAGATCCAAAAATCTTATAACTATTATCATAATTCCAGTGATACCAACCCCGGTGTCTCCCGCGGTGAACAAACAGAACGGGTCGTTGACCCGCAGCGAGGAGCCCGTACCTCCGGATAACCTCGCGCTGACCAAGCCACCGCCCCTCAACAACAATACTACTGACAAACAAACTGTAAGTAAAAAGAAAGAAAATACATTTATTTTACTTAAAGGCGTACACTCGACAAATGCATTAAAATACACAGAACGGACAGCTGAAGACAAACAGACAATGTAGGTACAACATTAACTGTGTACCTAAGCCAATGCTACCAACAGAACTAAGTACAGTCGCGGTATGAAAATAATCGTCACCTTAGAGTTGGTTTTCGCTTGCACCAGGGCTGAATAATGCAAGATTATTTTAGTGAGCCCCTAAAAATTATCAGGGATTATAAATGAGGGTAGTCTATTCTACTGCCACTTTCATGGACGCATTCAAAAAACAAGAGAAAATTAGCTTAGCGGGTAGCTTGTTGCCTATTCTTGGCTACCTAGCATCATGACACTGTTTAGAAGTTTGCCCAAAAAGAGCCGGCAAAAAGTTTCACGTGCAAAAATAAGAGCACACTATCAGTGGTATTTTTATTAAAAATGTTATTGATAAAATTTCAGTCGCGACAATCACCAATCGTGCCAGCGCCGGTCGAGCAAAGGAGCTCGAAGGAAAGGGACAGAGATAGGAGTGACAGAGAAGAAAGAAAGGAGAGACCAGACCACCAGCCATCCAATCGGGACAGCGTAGTTTATAATAACAAAGCCGTGAGTTCTAAACACACATTACCGTTGTAGGCAATTAATATTGCACATCGACTTTTCTGCTTTCGTAGAGCGCTATCTCTTTCTGACGCACACTACGCTCTATAAGC
The DNA here is from genome assembly GCA_939531255.2 of Thera britannica. Lineage (NCBI taxonomy): Eukaryota > Metazoa > Arthropoda > Insecta > Lepidoptera > Geometridae > Thera > Thera britannica. The sequence continues at coordinate 11,992,870 of OW618047.2, forward strand.
CGAAATTAGCCGATGTGCAATATTTGTTGCCCACTACTTTTATAAGTTGATGACTCAAGCGCCCCCTGATAGACCGACGGCATAGTAAAGATTCGAAAGTCAGTAGATGGGGTCTCAGAATCGTTGTTCCTGGGAATTTACATGGGAGGTATATGTCCAACTGTGGATTACTTCAGGCTGATGATAATTCAAGAACTAGAGATACCGACTTGAGGTTTGCCAGCGAGCGCGGATACTGCGCTCCAAAACAAGAAAAGTAGATGTGACTGAGATAGCGACAAACCTTAAATGGGATTGTGAAGGGTATTTGGCTCGTATGCCGGACGTTTTTTGGGCCAAAATATTATAAGATTGGGTCCCACAAGGTCGGAAAGCAGCTATATGGTTTAGATAAAACAAGCTCGGGTTATTTTGGGGCTAGATAGTGTTGTGTGGATTGCCCACAATATTTATATCAGTGTATGAGCAACTGTCATTTATACTGGGCCAATTTTATTAGAGGTCTCACACCTAACTAACGCTTGTAAGGTCTTATATTGATAACTTTGAATGTTTTGGTTGTTTGTTTGTGTTTTTATTTTTCATGTGACGTCACCTCTTCGCAAAGGGCTCCGCCTGAAAACCAGCGCTGCTTGGCATGGTAGATGATACCTTGTCAGGCAGCAAAAAGCTGAGTCGAGGCCTATTTGGCATAGTTCATTAGTGTTATATGTTGTGAACTTCTACACCTATGTACCTATTATGTCAAATAAATGTATTTTCTTTCTTTCTTTTTTTTTTTTTAGTCGTCACCGCTGGACCACAGAGGGCCGAACGGCGAGGAGAAAGTCCGAAAGCACCCCTATTTGCAGCAGCTTATTTATCCGCTACTCAATGAAGTAAGTTATACCTCACTACAGCTAGTTACACTATTGTAGAGATCGTCCAATCTTAAACTGCACGTCCCACTACTCAAAGTAAAAAGTCCCACTAGTCAAAGTATATTGTTCTTTATTACCTACACCACAAAGATCATTTTGAAGTACTTTACTGTGAGCCAACGTCAAGAAAACGTGGAGGGGCGTGCATTTTTAGACTGGTTTATCCCTACCCTCGTATCGCGACGTATCAGAAGCTTATCGGCCCCATACATTATAGACCGTGGGCGAAATTAGGGCGAACTGTGAACGGCTAACTGTTTGCCTCGTACAGCGCGTATTGGGCATAGATTCCAGCAACACGGCTCGATTGAGTGATCGCTGTGTCTCGACCGGGAACCAATTGTACACCAGCTGACGTGGACGGACACGTCACCGTCTCGCAATTGCTATTCATGCTTCTTGAAGAATCCGCTAGGAACGCTTTTGGTTTCTCCATACAAAATGGTGGCAGAGTTGGGCGATACGATCGGCGATAGGTGTCAAGGCTCGAACACACCTAGTTCGCTGGCGGTAGCGATCAGTGAAACGCTGTCAAATATCGCTGTCAGATTTAAGATTTGTCAGCGATATTTGACAGCGTTTCACTGTTCGCTACCGCCCGCGAACTAGGTGTGCGCAGGCCATCAGGCACCGCACACCGATTTCATACGATTGGTTCCCGGTAGGCCTACTGAAACCCCGTTCCATTTTCAAATATTTCAAACAAAAATTGACAACTCACTTCGATTTACGCCATCGCTTGAGTGATTTGTGTTGCTAGAATTGCACCCCAGTACGCAGTTTGCGACGTTTACGTTTCGCTTGCCGACTCACTCAACTCAACGGCTGAGTCGCAGCGATGGAAGCTCGCGGTCGGTTAGTTGTTTTATTGATGTTTGTGTTGTTTATTGCAGTTGTCTCGCAAGCACGGGTCTGGCAGTGCGGCCGCCATAGAGGAGCTGCGACGCGCCTTCGAGCACGCAGAGCGGAGCGCGCCGCATCTCACGCGGGCCTTCGTACAACAGGTACAGATAGTGCCATGAAAGTTGAGACTTGGCGAGCTCTTTCCTTTTTAACCGACTTCCAATCAAAAAGGAGGAGGTTCTCAATTCGGTTGTATGTTTTTTTTTTTTTTTTTTTTTTTTTTTTTAATGTTTGTTACCGCATAACTTCGTCATTTGTGAGCCGATTTGAAAAATTATTTTTTTATCTGAAAGGTACTGCTTCCAGATTGGTCCCATTTTAATTTTATTAAAATCGGTGTTGCCATTTTTTTTAAAATAATTTTTTTAATGTTTGTAACTGCATGCCTCCGTCATTTATGAACCGATTTAGAAAATTATTTTTTTATTTGGAAGGTTATGCTTACGTCCAGATTGTCCCAAACAAATTTGATTAAAATCGGTTTAGCCGTTTGACAATGAAGTCGGTTTCTCAAGTTTTTTAAACTTATAATTATTTATTTGTCTCTTTCCTTTTCTGTTTTTTCCCGGACTCTTTCTGCCTTCCCACCTCAGACTTCATACCGCTAAAGATACCCTTGAATCGCTTACTGCGCAAGTCAAATCACGTATCTGCCAGGTCTCATTTTTAGTGGCATGTATTAAGGGGCCGATGGAGGGTGAATTTTCATACAAACGTAATACCAAAATGATTACTAATTTAAGCAGATTTTCACTATATTACTGTAATAATTGTATTTGTACAGTATTTATCTAGGTTCCTAAATAGTTTTTATTTTAAATTACTTACCTCAAATGAAATAAACACCGATCGCATTTTACACATTTTTTTCATTGCAAAATGTGATTGGCGTTAATTTCATTTGAGGCTAGTAATTTAAAATTAAAACTATTCAGGAACCTAGATAAATACGATACAAATACAATTATTACAGTAATATAGTGAAAATCTGCTTAAATTAGTAATCATTTTGGTATTACGTTTGTATGAAAATTCGTCCTCCGCCGGCCCCTTAAGAATTATATCATGCAGCAAGAAGATGTCCAGTGCTGGACATATGCCTCCCCTTCATTTCCAAGAAGACCGATTCTAAGCCCTCTCCATCCATCCACCTCTCCATTGCCGCGATTACTAGGCCGCTCTTAGGGTTTGTAGTCGCTATTCCAATAATCTTCATTCATTGCCCTTGCTTATTCTACCCGCTGTCACTGTGGGCTATCGTGTAGGAAAATATAAAAAAACCCAATTAAAACTCCCCAAGGACGAATCCTCTCACAAAACCGTCAACAGTGGCTCTTACAGAGAGAGGCCTATACCCAGCAGTGGATGAAGTCGGGCTGTGGATGATGATGATAAATACTTGGGATAACCATCCATGATCACCGTAGTAGGGCTTTTTAGAACAAGAGACATTTACATTTTAAAGTTGTGGGTTCGTTATTTGACAATTGTTTTTTCTCAGGTGGTTCAAAGGGTAGCGACACAATCACACCAGCCTTCGACTCCCTCACATAACAGCTCGTCGCAGTGGATGAGGTAGGTACGGATCAATTGATAATTATAAGCATGGGTCGGTTGAGGGAACGCCTTGGTGGAAGCCTAACTTGCTTGGGTCTATTTGTATTATCATAAAATGGATTAGTAACTGCTTGACGGATAGACAATAAAATCTTCAAGCAGGAGGATTAGAAATGAATTCTCGAAATGTACTCTCACAGTGCTGCCGAGCTAGAAATATAATCTATCTTCTATTATAAAAATGAATCCCTATTTCCCATGGTCACGCCATCACGTGTGAACAGGGGCCTTATTCTCGGGCCGACTTAAATTTTTAATGTCCCATGAATACACATTGGCATTGCACAACCACCGCACTGTTTCTACGTTTTCTGTATATCGTAGATGTCGAGGCTTTTACGATGAGGTCGTTGATGAATTACTCAAGGAAATCATCCATTCTCTCTTCGAAAAGAAGCAATAAGATAAAATTGCAAAATGATCAAGATCGGCCCGAGAATTAGGCCCCAGAACCGATTTGGCTGAAAATTGGTGGGGAGGTAGCTTAGAAGCAGGAGATGGACATAGGATTTTTATCCCGAAAAAGTAAGGGAACGGGTCGAATGAAGCTGCCCGCAGCTTCATTCGACCCGTTCCCTTACTAGGCTGCTGCTAGCTGCTAGGCTGCTAGTGTCGTTTAAAAAAAAAACAGACATTGACATTGGCTAAATAATGAATGGTCCGGGGTGTATTTGTAGTGTTTTTTCTCAATCTCCGTTGCAATTTGGGTTTATAGCGCCATCTAGTGGCGAGTAGTTCCATTCTGGAGTTATTGGGTCAATATTGGGTTTGCATATATTATTTTAATACCATAATCTGTTTATTATTATAATGCTCCGGTGTATTTGTACATATCATATTTGTTTCTGATCCCCCATGAGCATACCATCCGAGCTTGCAACTATTGCATTTTTATTGTTCATCGCGCCATCTAGCGGAGAGTAGTTTCATACTTGAGTCATTGGGTTGGTTTTGGATTCTTTCTAGCAATTTTTTCTGTAAATATTTTTCTAGGTGTTGTTGGTATATATTTGTTTTATATTCATTACACAGGTGTTAAATAATTAATTAATACTGATATGGAATGACTGTATTGTATCGTGCCTTGTGTGTCTTTCTTTGAGCTGGTCTGATCTGAGCCAACAGACAGAAACAGATTTATCATAGCTCATTGTTATGAGACTGTACGTTGTCTGACTATGACAGATTTTAATAAATACATAAAATAAAGATTTTTTATGTCCCAAAAGTTAAGAGCCGAGATTTGAACCCGCGACCTTACCCTAAGAGTTATTCGTAAGTGTGATGAGGATCCGATGGCGCAGCGGTCAGCGGTCAGCCCTGTACCAAGGGGAAGGTCGCGGGTTCAAATCCCGCTCGGCTCTTAACTTTTGGGACATTATAGAAATCTTCGTGATTTCTTTAAGTGTATTATATACTATAAAATCAATAAAAAGATACATAAAATAACTCCTCTTTCCCGTAGGGGTAGACAGAGATCACGGATTTCCACTTGCTACAAATTTAAAGACTATACTAACAGTTTATCTTTCCACAGGGATCTATAACGCGTCCGGCCTTGGTCGCGCGCCGCTGTTATCTCGCTTCCCGCCGTGGCTACTACCGCACCTGGCTTCACTCGCATATCCACTAAGTGAGCCATATGTCTGAACCCTGTGATAACAGGAGCGCAGGTGATCTATGCGGTATAATTCGCGTCATATTAAAATCAACACTCTTGCCAAATTCGATGTAGAAGGTTTGTAAACAAATCAAAGATGTGTTAAATGGTAACACAAGGATCATTTTGAAATAGGTGAGTCTTGGTGCTAGTTCCACGCGACCAAGCCTAGAAGAACAGGCAACAAACTACGGCTTGGTTCCTACCGTTTTTTTGAATGATCCTTTTACGAAACAAAAATAATAATAGCAGTGAAGTTCATGTGGTCCAAACATACATGTAGGACCTAAGGCCTAAACATACACAAGCGACGTGGCGTGGAACAGGCGTGGCGCAGGTTTATTATAGAACGTTTTCTACAGCAGGTGACCGCAGACACGCCGTTTCGTTGCCTGCGCCGCGTCGCTTCAGTATAATTCAAAAACGTCGCCTGCATACATTTTGTATGAAATCGTTTTGAAGTGGCGCACGCCTGCGCCACGCCTGTTCCACGCCTGCTGCCTTACGTCGCTTGTGTATGTTTTAGGCCTAAAAATCTCTTTATTGTCGTTGATTTTTATGCAGATTTAGTAATATTGATCGATTTGAGATCTTGTCTGCAATGTGCTATAAAATTATGTGTTAAACTTGACCTAAAAACTTTAGATTTTGGTTTTGAGTCCAAAGAAAAGATGGATGAACAGTATGAAAGATGACATGGATAAAAAAGTGGATACAGAGATGACGGCTGATAGAAGAGAACATGTGCCGATCCCACATAAAGTGGGATAAGGGCATGAAGAGGGTTTCAGTTTGTTTCCGAACATTCTACATCGAATATGGATAGTGGACTATCTGCGTAGTAGGTTTTATGTAAAGCGCTGTCTGAATTTCTAGTGGCGGCGTTACTTTGTCGATATTTAAGTTCCCACGCAACATGCGTAGATAAATCCACTCAGTTGAAATTTTGTCAGTTTGAATATTTTTGTTTCGCTTATATATGTGTCTCTTTCTTTTGTATGGAGAAATAATGAGACAACCACGCGTTTCGATCGTTTTGTTGTCGTCTCATCATTTTTCCATACAAAAGAGAGAGAGGCACGTAAGCGAAACGACTTGTTCAAACTGATTTAGTAAAATTGTGACTTGCCCTTTTGGTGCCGTTTGGACACGAATTATATACATATTGTGAAATAAATTAAAAAATCGCTCTCCTGTAAGTTGCAACAACTGATGTACAGTTCTGCATAGTACGACAGACATAGGACTGCATTTGGTATGGCACCACGAAACCTTCTGTATCAATATTGTCAACTAGTTTTACGCGCTGTTTTCTTAGAACTTGTAAAATGATAAAGGCATGCACTTGAGAACGAGCCAGAATTGTCGGTTATTGAAGTAAAATACTGATCTACGTCATAGTAAAGGGTTTCCGCCAAAATTGCCCCAGTCCCGGCGCAAAAGAATTGTATCTCAGATTTTAGATACTTATTAGTAGAAACAATATCAGGTGTCGCTATTTCCTGATTTCGTGGCTAACATGTTTTTTTTACCCAGAGAAGTTTCATAGGCGCTACATGCAAAAATGACACTTTTTAGGAAAAACTTCATGTTACTGTGTGTAATTGACATTGAATTGGCAAAAAACTAATAAAACACATCATATAAACACATTATCACATATGGAATATAATGTACCTGACCTATGTCATTTTTTAAAAAACTTCATTTTACTGTATTAATTCACTCATTAACAACACAAACGTGCTGTTATGATATAACGACTCGTAGTTGGTTCCTTCTGATTTTTTTTTTTTTTTACGGTGACTTGGCATTAATCCCTGGACTTTTGATTTTTCTTGTGATATGGCAGACAATTGTGTTTTGTGTACACGGTCACTTCGGTGACTTCGAAGACATGTTCTATTTGAACATTTTCTTCAATCACGTCGAGAATTCGTGGTACATATTGTACGTGCTATTGAACCGCCCCAAGAGGTATGTTTAAAAAACTATTCCATTTAAATAAAGTATTTATTTTAACACAATGAATATATGCGACTTACATAAAAAAAAAAAAAAAAAAAATGCACAGATATACGCTAATAATTACTGTTTAAGTAAAAGAACGCATTGAGCGCGCTTTAAATGACTGAGTATTGAGTTCTTAATGCACACTTGAAACATGTATGAATAAACTTATGTCGTCCTTGTTCCTCAATAACAACATTATGTACTAGGGTATATGTGTGTGTTTTATTCATTTTTTGCCAATTCAATGTCAATTAGTACAGTAACAAGTAGTTTTTCCTACAAAGTGTCATGTTTACATGTGGCGCCTATGAAACTTCTCTGGGCAAAATAACCATGTTAGCCACGAAATCAGGAAATAGTGACACCTGATATTGTTTCTACTTATAATTATCTAAAATCTGAGATACAATTCTTTTGCGCCGGGACTGGGGTTTTTTTCTATGGCCCGTGGCGGAAACCCTTTAATTTTATGAGTCTGAATTAAATCTGTATTGACTCAGGGCAACCAAGACTATTAATCTACCTATATGCTTTTAGATAATGGTGCGTTAAGCTGGTTTACTGGTTTTGTCTTATTTTTCTGTGCTTTTATGGCACTTAATCTCCAAATTCGACACTAGAGTCTGCGCAAGATAACTGCGCGTGACAGATGGTGAAAAAAATGGACTGGAAATATATCTTCCAGGCACATACATGAATGGGGAAATTAAACTTGCATTGCATTTAATGCAACTCCATATTTGTTATTCAAAGTTTAATTCAAGTCAGTATTTTTATATTTTCCGTCATCTGTCGCGTGCTAAGTTATCTTGCGCGGACTCTAGAATCGAACGCTTGTACTTTCCATCGATCAAGCGATGATTGTGTGTATATTTTGAATTTCTGACGTATTTTTGAAAATGTATGAAGATTAGTTGGCACACCGGTCATCATGGTTGTCCGTTGTCGTTTCTAGTTATTATTGTTTCAAAATTAGATGATTTTGGGTAGCCGCAACTGAGTCACAAAGTTGCAATGCCATAGTGTAATAAATAAAACTTGATAAAGAGTATAAAGCCCGTCACACACGTACCTAGAATATTATATAAATATGCCATGCTATATTAGTAAAAGTAAAGTAAACAGGCCTTTGCATCTATTGTAGATGATTTTTTATAGCGTCAGGGGCAACTGGTGATCACTCATGCTCCTACTAACGGGACGCTATAGTGCCTGGGACAGGATTTTAGATGGAATAGGCTTGCCCAGCACACCTATACCATCCTGCCAGCTCAGTCGGCCTAATCCACAGGAAAGACATGCTATATTAAGCGATGATATAAATCACGGTATAATTGTGACGTCATAGAAATATATATAATAGCTGCGTGAATATTTGAATAGAAAATATATCGTAATATGCGTTGCTATAAGTTATATTAATATATATTATAGCTACGTGTGTGTGGGCTTAAGATCATAAGACATAATTATTATGTCTTATTAAGTTTTATTAATATGCGCATTATTTATGTAAATATCACTTTGGTTCACCGTTCACCCGTTTTGTTGTGTTGTGCTAACTTTTGTAGATGTTACAATTAAAACTATTAAAGTTCCATTAAAGATGTTATTGATTGCCACTGCGTGTAGATTACATTGAACTAGAAAGGGTGAAGTATGGATACGCTCGTGTTAGTGTTTATTTTAACTTTGAATCTTTTTGAATAAAAACTAAATATTAGTGGAAGGCTTTTACGCAATACTTCGCCAATATTTTGCCATACATTTTCTAAAATTAAATTTAATTAATCTGTTTTTGTAAAGTCTGATTGGTATTGTGATCAGACGTCGAAATTTTCTCTTATTGTGCTTTGGAAAATTTGTTTCAAACGTGGTTTAGCAAAAGTTAAGTGTCATTCCAGACAAAAGACAATATTGTCAGCATTTATAGTTTATTTTTTCGAACTTTGGTTCTGTTTTGTGAAAGTTAAACATCTATGAAATGTGTCGGTTTTTATTGAAAATTGTTATAAACTTGTGTAGTTTAATTTTTGAAACTTTAGTTTTTAGTTTTGTATTTGGCTACTTACCGAATCAGTGTTTTAGTGACTAACATGCAAGTTTTATAGTATAATGTTCAAACAATTTCAATAGAATTGTACCACAAGCGAGAGAGGCGATAAAAAAACGTTTAAATAACTGTATTTTGATGAGAATATTATGCTGACGCCAATTACCATTCGGTGTCAATTAAAAAAAAAAGCTTAATATGCGACAATATTTAGCATTCGGAATTATGTAGAGTATTAACTACGAAGACTACAAAACAACTATTATTATTGCTGTGTAAAAATGTAAACCTTAATATAAATGTGTAAATTGTGTAGTATATTAAAGCTGTTTTATGAAGTGTTCTTATAAGCATATGAAGAGGTAGGTAGGTATTGTCTTACTAAGACCTGCGCGCAGGAGAGAGCGGACCCGCTTGTTCATTATTTTAGTTTGTAGAAATAGACCCCGCGGGCCCTGTAACACAATTATATACAAGCTCGTGTATTATTGTGCAACAGGTCCCAGGCCGTCCTTGTATGAGGAAGCCTCTTTGCCTGTAACGCGTAGCCCTAAGTCTTTGGTAAAGCTCTCGGCCTGCGCCGGACTTTGCCTTGTATTTCTCTTTGTTTTGCCATGTCTATAAAACATGGGAGATGTTAATTTCGATGGAAGATCAAAAATTATTTTTCCACTTGATTGTATTTAAAGCGTGTAGTGTTAGAGGTGGGCGATAATTGTTGATTATTGATTAAAATTAGGTGTTTGTGGCATTGGATAAGTAGTTGACGCGTTGACGCGCGAGCGTAGGGTTTCGCCGCAGTCGATGTGATGTTATAAACTGTTTGCGCAGCCCACAGAACAAAGTAGAACGACCAGGTTGCCGGAAAAGTGTCGCCAAAATACATGAGCTGATAATGCTCCTTTCTCCATACAAATTCAACAGTTTTTCGGGAGTCGTAAAGTGAAAAATGCCTTGCAGCTGCGCAAGAATTACTCAGAACAAGTTTAGCGACAATATAAAACATAGAAATACTTTCTTAACATCTCCTTTTTCTTAGAATCCTCATATTTAGTGATATTTTAAATATAATAGTGGAAATGTAAAACTAGCTACATCGGCACATGATCGCCTTTCTTACTGTATTCTGTGGCGCAGCCCTACTCTCGCCGCGTACAAGTAGTTGTTGTTATCACGGCTCGCGGATTGAGACGCGTCGGTTGGTTCATGGGTATTTGTGATCATACTTGCATAGTTAATATAAAAAAAATACTATATTATTATTAATAATTAAAACAAGTCTGTATTGAAACTGGTAGTAAGTTGTCTGGTAGGTTGGTGCGCGCGTCAGTTCGACGGATATTCGCGTGATGTCGTTTGAACGCGAGTGGCTATAAATAGCAGACGAGTCATATCGGGAGGTAATTAGGGAACCGTTTGTGATGCGCACACGCGGGCTTGTAACCATTGGACACAATATTTAACGATAAACGCTGAATTTTTGACTAAAACTGCAAACTTTTGTGAGGTTTTTCGAGACATAATGTTTACCCAAGTCACGTTGCTAACTTTATTCGTGCCTAGTACTTAAAATGAAATGTATTTATTTGCTTGAAGGTCAGTATTGAAAATCTTCTTGATAAGTAATAATAATTTTAGTATCACATTCTTCGTTGGAGACCGACATGCTAAGTTTTAATGTTAAATTGCTAACATAAAACAACAGTAATAACATTATTGAACTACAAAAAATTGAGATAGCATAAGGAAAGGTGATGAGGTATTTCAGACAAAGGAAAAGATGCAAGGAAATAATATAGGTACGGGGTTTTCCCTATAGAATGGGATGGAATGAGACTAGATAATTGCGTCCAATGGTTACACATGCCTCGTGCCCATGTGTGGAGAATGCAACTGTTCGCACGAATTCCTGGAATATGACGCGCGAACTAACAGTTTATAATAATAATAAATTCACGGACCATCCACTTGCACTAAGTAACAGCTAACGGCGCTGCATTAGTGTATATGGTCAATTAATGTTACGCCGTCTGTCATTCTAACACGTATGTAGGAAACAAATTTGACTCTGAATAAAAGAAGTTATTTAATTTTGGAAATGTTTGTTTTATTTTATGTGTGCTCCTGATACCATAATCGGTCTCATAATATCATAAACCGAGAAACGAGGGTCGCATTCATCGGTAAAAATCGGTCATTAGAAATTAAAACTGTCAACTGGTAAGGACTGGAAAGAGGAGGCCTACAACTCAGCAGTGGGTCCAAACGGGCTGCAATGATGTCAAAGTAAAAGTAAAATATGGTTATTCAGTTGTATCATAAAGATGACTTAGAAAAGAGACCGCGTCTTAAAGCTAGGTGAGTCTAGGTGGCAGTTCCAGGCGACCAAATCTTGAACGGGCAACAAACTACGGCGTGCTTAGAGCTTTTTTGTATGATAAAAATAGCTGTGAAGTGTGGTGCCATCCCAACTTGGACGCAGACAATACAAATTCGCAAGTTTCAAAGTAGGTAACAATAATGCACCTACAAAGTATTTAGCTATGGAAATGGGTAGAGACTGCAAATTGACATATTAGCTGCCGATGGGTAGAGAGCAACCTGGGATTGCGGGCCACGTAGCTTCATGTTGATGATGATCATTACTGCTTGATCGAAGTGATTCAACCAACGGCATTCGGGGATTTAGTTAAATAGGGACTGAGGAAGTGGTTTTTAAATCGAAGGAAAATAATGAAAAGCAGGTAAGAGCAACTACTAAAGTGTAGCAAGATCCCATAGTTGGTCTCTCTATCGTGTCACTGGTTCTTTCGAGCTAAGTGTGGTGAAAGGAATTTAAGTGCATCTCAAAGAGGCATTCTTTCGTGCACTTGACACATATAGCTTCGTAGCCTATACAAAATGCAGGTTTCCTCACGATTTTTCCCTTTACCGTTTGAGAGCACTGGCATAGTGCACATACATTTTTATGGACAGCAAAAATCATTTGGTACACGACTGAATTTGAACACATGACCATGGCTACCTGGCTACCAGTGCTCGTAGGCAGTAGTTGCTACGAGCAGCAAAGCCGAGTTTCCTGATTGATTTGGGTTACCTGTCAGAATAATACAGGGTTATTCATTATTAGCTGCAAATACTCAGGAATTAGGTTCAACAAATGAAATAAAAATATTTATGAAATGATTTTTTTAAGTTTTGTTATGAAAATCCCGAGAAAATCGACAAAGGAATCATTGGCGCCTGACCTATTTTGACCTTTGATCTACGCCCGCGCGCCGTGAGCGACACTCTGCGTTCAGTCACCGCCTGGGTGGGTCATCGTCCTGTTCTCCGTGGCAATCATTATGCAATAGCCGTAAAGAAATTAATAAAAATAAAATTTTGATACAAAAACTTGAAAAAAATTTTGATCAAATTTAAAAAAAATAATTTCATAAATATTTTTTATTCTATTTGTTGAACCTAATTCCTGAGTATTTGCAGTTAATAATGAATAACCCTGTATAGACAAGTAGCAATGCACAATTAGTAGCTCGCTCAGTTAATGTTTTGAAATGTGATATTACAGGTTGGTTAAATTCCTTCTAAGTATTTTGTACAGTGTCTGTTTCATTAGTGCGTAGTCTTTTATAGCTGGTAATGGACAAATTATCTAGGTGCTAAGTTACTTCTATTTACAAGTATTTCTTCCCATAGTACAAGCTCTGCTTGGTTTGGGGCTGGGTAGTGTTGTGTGAATTGTCCACAATATTTACTTTATTTTTATTTAATATAAATAAATAAATAAATATTGTGGACAACTCACACAACACTACCCAGCCCCAAACTAAGCAGAGCTTGTAATATGGGAACCAGATAGCTGATATAATAGGTACTTAAATACATTTTTTTTTTGTAAATACATACTTAGAATACAATATAACACCCAGACAGAGAACAAACATTTATGTTCACCACACAAATATTTGTTCTCGGTGGGGATCGAACCCACGACCTACGGCGCAGAAGGCAAAGCTACTACCAACTGAGCAAGAGGCCAGTCTATTTACCTTACTCTTCTTCCTGCCCTCATCCCACTTTATGTGGGGTCGGCACAACATGTTCTCCTCTATCAGCCGTCATCACTGTATTCTACTAACCTGCCCTTTTAATCAACAGCCCTACTTACCTGTCTTCATCAACAACCTCAATCGGACCACTGTTGCAGTGCAAGTGAAGTGGTCCCATTGATTTGCAACAGTGGCACGTTGGGTTTCCCCATGCGTTTAGGGTTTGTGGTAGTCAACCTTCATTCATCTTCATCATCTTCTCAGCCTTGTATCACCTAGCTGGCCCGCACTTCTATCCTTAGTGAGATTCAATCCAGTCGTATGTATCAATGAGCTTTTCTGTTCATAAATTTATGTGCAGTATGAAGGAAAACATCGTCAGGAAATCGGCATGTCGTAGAATCTAAAAAGTTCGAAAACTTGTGTCAAGCGCACAAAAATTAGCTTCTTTGAGGCGCACTTAAATCCTTTCACCGCACCAATTTGAAAGAACCGATGACGCTATAAGAAAAAAATTACCCACTACATATTTGACATAGGCCTCCAGTACTGCCATAGCCTTGCCCTGTGCGTCTCCTTAAGGTATTTCCTGCTACTAACAATGTCGTCGACCCATCGCGCTTTGGAGACCCAGATATTTTCGGCCTCCATTCGGTCAAGGCTTTACTTCACGAGCTTCATACAACCATGTTAAGCCTAAAGGCCTGCGCACATCTAAGCGATGGCGATCAGATGAAACGCTGTCAAATATGACAGCGGTATTTGTCAGCGTTTCACTGATCACCATCGCCATCGCGCTAGATGTGTGCAGGTCTTTATTCCACTAGACTAGAGGTTTGAAGGTCAATATCACAGGTGGTTAAAAGAAAAGAGGTTGATGTTTTTCATCTCTTTATTTGACTAGCTAATCTACTTTACAAAAATACAAAAATGATGACAAATTGAATTCTGAGAAGGCCACGAGATTACATTTTTTTTATTACTTATCTTCTAATGAGTTTGACCTACCTAATTAGCTAGGTTGTGATTAATTGTTAATTATAAAAGAGTAAATACATCCAAATCTTATTATAATTCAAGATTAATGTGATGTTAGCTTACTAAGTACAGTTAACGACAAAAGTAGATGAGAAAATATTAAATTATTTATTTAGATTAATCTACTTTTCTCACTGACTGTACTTCTACTTTGAATAAGCAGGGCTACGCAAATGTACAAAATGATAACGCGTCTTCTAAAAATACTTATTTACAGGAAATGGGTAACTAACTAAATCATAGCCTATTTATATAAATACTTAGTATTTAGGTACCTAGGGTTATTCGTGTTTTGGGTAAAACTGAAATGCACCGGACGTGGACGATGATATAATAGCTACTCATCGACCAACAAAAACTGTCAACACTTAAACCCGCGACCTTCCCCTTGGTACGGGGCTGCGCTGACATGTTTTTCTTTCTTCTTTCTTTCATGTCATCTTTGAAACAGTCCACTCATCTTTTCTTTTTCATAGACAATATGTTTGGTGTTTTTTTTTTATAAAAAATGTGTGTTAGGCCCAAAACAATGAATGGTTGATATTAAACTTGGCAGTATTTTGTTTTAAGCCGTGTATAGCCGGGCGGGTTTACTTAGTCTAATTAAATCTAATGTAACAAAAATATTTCTACATCATAGTTAGCTTACTTATAGGTTTATTCCTAATAAAGTCACTTCAATAACAAGCAGAGACTTCTGATGAGTCAATAGGAAAAGATAACGAATAACTAAGCGAATGACTTCTAAGCTCAGTTGGTAGTAGCTCTGCCTTCCGCGGCGTAAGTCAGTTTGTTCCCCACCGAGAACAAATATTTGTACGGTAATCACAGATATTTGTGTTCTCTGTCTGGGTGTTATATTTTTATTGTATGTATTTATAAAAAAAATCTTCTATCACGGAATTTCTATTTGATAATAAATCATATAATTACATAAGTAAAGGAATAATTTCTACTATGAAAAAAACGACTCGTTAGAGACTAAATTCCCAACGACCCCACTAGGGTGGCTAGTAGGATAGTTGTTTTCTTTGTCCTAACTATTCCACTAAATCAAGTGGTGGGGTAAATTTACTGTTACATTCCTAAAGCTACGCCTACGCATGTTTCAAAAAAATAGTTGTTATACGATACATTTTAAACGTTTTTGGTAAATTAAATAAACATATAACATTGATACCGATTACAACGGTTAGGTATTCTACGTCAGAGGGAGTATGTACATACAACCAACGCAAAGATTACATAATCATGATATATTCATGACTCATAAGTACATCTCGTTATAAATCTTAAATATCACAGCAATTACATAATACTCTAATCATCAATCAGAGTGTGTACTAAGCCTTGTTTAGATAATGACACACGGTGTAGCAACGGTACAAATAAGTGTAATGAGTTTCTGATAGAGATGCATGGGCATTTAGCGCCCTACATTGGGGAGATTGGGGCCTAATGCGAGATGCCTACGCGGGTTATATAATATCGTGTTTACAGGGTTTGCAGTTTTGTATAGTACGAACAATGAGGCAAAGCGTCCCACTCCATACAGTTTGCATGTGCAGGATTGCATTTTTCCCCAGGAACGTTTGAATGTACTCGCATTAGACCCTACATAAGTCTGAACAAGGCTTAAAACTAACCTACCATATCTATTAAGCCGGAGTTCACCAACACAAAAACCCGGTAATTTTATGACAGGGTTGACAGCTGTTTTCAAACATGATACAACAGTGTCGCCATCTTGGATATTCAGTCATGGGGAGCGCAACAAACGAAAATTCTAAAACAAAAGAGCGACACAACACGCATTCCTCTTTGATCATGCGAACATCCTACTATAACACAAAAAAAACATTTGCAACGCAATCGTATCGTACTGACATATGAGTTTACATTGCCCGTTAATAACGAAATACTCCGCAGACGAGTAGTCAATGTCGCGCAATGTATTTCCAAAGTCAACACGGTAAGGTTACGTCATGAATATAAATTATGCTTAACTCCCAAACAAGTTGGTAACACTGCAAAACAAGTCTTCTAAGAGATCCTTACGTGTAGTCTGCAACCAGCATTACATCCGTCCCGGTTATGATAACCAGTTGTTGTGTTGATGAACATCGGCGACACAAACACCGGACGAGTGCAATTTGTCATTCGCGGTGATCACAGGCAGTGGAATGGGTAACGAGAGGACCAATTCAGACCGGACTCGGCATATCATGGGTGATATGCGACCCAGTAGATCGGCAAGCTCGGTGATTCAGACGCAGGTCACACCTATGGGGAAATAAAACTTTAGATGAGAAGAACGCATACCGATGACTCAGATTTGTGAGTCAAACTTCTAGAATCCGCGCAAGATAACTTAGCGCGTGACGGAAAATGTAAAAAAAACTGATTTGAAATAATCTTGCAATAACAAATTTATTTATTTATCTATGCACGCAATGCAGGCTGTGATAGGAAGATATATTTCCAGTCCATTTTGTTCTTTTTTTTTACTTTATATTTTATACAACTAGCTGTTGGAACAAGCATTATATTATGGCCCTATAACAAAGCATTGCCTCGTACGTCACGCACTTCAGGAACGTGCCCTATGATGCACTTCCCTGTGTCCATCAACTTGAGGCATAAAGATGTTTAGCCTCACGTGCCAGTGTGTATTTTTCGCCATCTGTCACACGCAGAGTTATCTTGCGCGGACTCTATCTAACGGGCACAATCGAATGTCGACTTCTGTTTGTATGACTTTAGTATGACGAATATTAGGTAGGTTATGTACCTCAGCGCGGTAGCACATAAAAAAGAGGTTTTACTCAGAGTTTTGGATTTAGTAAACATAATTATTTGAAGGAAAACCGCATTTCCTGTGGTATCATCGTCATGTTCATGTTATTGTAACAAACAAGCGTAGAGGTACAATTCTCAACGGAAGTTAATTAATTTTTAATATGGTAAATCTTTTAGGCAAATATATGGCCCGTTTTCACGGATGATTAATCAAACCATTACTTAAAATTTTTGACAGTTCATCTCATATTTTTCAGGCAAAAATTTGAGTCAAATAGCTGTAGGTTTATTTTCGACCTTTTTGATTAAAACTGTGGTTACTACCACACCGGCAAACTTATCATAAAACACTTAGGACCTTGTTGAATCAAAGTAGGTACCTACTTGAGTTACGTGAAAATAAGGAATGTGGCAACCTATGAAGCAAGGCAAAGACGTGCTGTGTAAAATATGATAGTTGCAAATAATTGTAATCTTACGTTGCAAGAGCGTTTATTACTGGGATATACTAGCCTACAGTACCCTAAGTCGGAGTTTTGCTACCACATTTCACCTACGAAATGTTGTTTTCGTTTCGCCTATTTATCTCTCTATTGTATGGAGAAAAAGATGAGACAGCAATAATACGTGACGTAAAATGATCGAAACGGGTTTTTGTCTCATCAATTTGATGTGATTTGATTTGTATGGAACAAAAGAGAGAGACACGTGCTCACACGAAAACAACATTTGGTAGACGAAATGTGGTAGCAAAACTGGGACTCGGGGTACAGATCTGTACCCGAAGTCGGAGTTTTGCATCCACATTTCGTTACCAAATGTTGTTTTCGTTTCGCCTATTTGTCTCTCTTTAATGTATGGAGAAAATATGAGACGGCAAAAATACGTTACGTACCTAGTTAGAGTTGTTGTCTCATCTTTTCTCCATACAATAGACAGCGACAAATAGGCCTAAACGAAAACAACATTTGGTAACGAAATGTTGTAAATGCACTGGGACTTCGGGTACCTACTGGTAGAGTTACGAGGAGTACCCCGTCAGAACGCCCACGGGCCCAGACCGGTCGGCCTATTAAACATTCTCGCAAGAGGTTGTTCGACGACCATAATGAGACTATGTTTTTACATGAGATAATAATACCATACTATAAAACAAATTTTGATGAAATTTCTATGAGACCAATCTGGAAATATTGCTTTTCAGCATCGAGATATAAGTACTACGTACTAGAGAAGACACCGTAAACTCCTACTTTGTCCCGTTCAACTGCGGCGATCGCGCCGCACCTCACTCAGTCGCCTCAGTCGCTCTCTCTCGAAAACGCGTAAGTGCCGCGATTTACATGGCGCTTAAGACCTTTTTGCCGAGAACAAATTACGAAGAATAGGACAATTCAGTTATTTGACGTAGCTTCTCTAGTACGTAGTACTTATATCTCGATGCTTTTCAGATTATTTTTTTAAAATTGGTGAATAAATGACGAAATTATGCGATAACAAATGTTATAAAAAAAAATATAACCTTAATAAGTTATTATTACCGGCTATTTTCTTCTAAAAGTACCTCCTAACCTCTCAACAATAGGTCAGTTAGAATAGAATACCTGATTATTTTATTTTGTAATCACTTAATTTATAATAACCTGAAAAAATATCCTACATTTCTGTGTAAAGCTTGTGTGTCGTAAAACGGACTTTGATTCAGCATAACTATAGGTTAGGTATTACACTCACATACTAGGTAGGAACTAGGTACCTTATATTTTTACCGTTTTAGTTTCACAACGATGTAGAGAAGTACCTACCTAACCGAGCATATAGGTTCAAAACAGGGTGACTAACAGTTTCAATAGAACTGCGTTTAATCGTGCCACACCACAGTCAACATATCCCCTCTTCCTTACCGATTTAGGTTACGTAGGAACTTAAGCCCTTTGGAATAATAAACATTTAATTAATATAAGTTCTAGTTTGTTATATAGTTAATAAGTACACAAAGAAGATTGACGTAAGTAAGTTTAGGACTGCATGACGCAGCCTATACCTAAGGTAAATCCAAGGAATTTCTAAACAAGTATAAAAACTTCTTGGGTAAATCACACTGTAGAAACACTGTCAATAATAAAATCTATGCACTATTCAATAAACTATATGATTCAGTTTCTGTGCATGGACTTATTAAATCTCTAGATTACCGCTAGTAAAAAGTTAATTTACAACCATTCAAAGTTCTATTCGTTTTTCTGAAAACACCGCTAGTAGATATCGTGCATAAAAACCCACACAACAATCGTTGTTCCACAAGAATTCCAACCTTAGCCATTTACGACCATCAGATAAAATAAATTTGATAAATATATGATCGAGAAAGCATCCTTATTAGATCCGCGTCGCTACGATGTGGCCCGGTCAGGACAGGCAAGTCCTTATACGACCGGGGTTCTGACCCCTTATCTCTGGAGTGGTATCATGTGGCCACTGTACGCGTAAAATGACCGGCATTCATACTTGGCCATGATAGGGACCGGTGGGCAGCGTATTTGGTGATCAGTACCCGAAGTCAGAGTTTTGCTACCACATTTCGACTACCAAATCTTGTTTTCGTGTGAGTGCGTGTCTCTCTCTTTTGCATGGAAAATTGATGAGACACAACTCGTTTCGATCGAATCGTATCGTAACGTATTTTTGCTGTCTCATCTTTTCTCCATACAATAGAGAGAATTGCCCTTCTGACCATCCTTTCCTGGACCATGCTTATAAATTGTAGGTTATTGGTAGAGACCATCGAGATATAAGTACTACGTACTAGAGAAGCTACCTCAAATAACTGAATTGTCCTATTCTTCGTAATTTGAATCTTTAGTTCGCTGCAGCGCTTAAATAATAACAATTCGTCTAAACCGTAACTAATTTACCACAGCGCTAGATTTGCTGCGGAAGTGTATTTATTCTCGGTAAAAAGGTCATAAGCGCCATGTAAATCACGGCACTTACGCGTTTTCTTCGACAAAGTGCAACAACATTGTTTTCCATAGACTATGACAGGAGTACTACAGAATGGACAACGTAGGTATTTTGCCTACAGGGTTTATTTCATAAACCCTGTAGGCAAAACAATTTATTTTTTTGATATATTTTGTTTAGTTACCCTTAAATAATATGAGTTTAGTCATCTTTTGCCTTTTTGTGGAATAATCAACGCTTTGATCTGTTTTTGCTTCATGTTTTAAACGAATAGTAGTATTATTTATTAATAATCGCCCGAATCAAATGAATTCTATGTTTCAGTGTACTTGGTTGGCAAAATGAATGCTGAACCAAAGATGTAAATACCTCCGTGTGAATAAAATGTTAAGACTAATAATTATCTGTTTAAAGTGCGATAGTTTAAAAAACTAAATATTAATATCCACATTAAAAACACAACATACGATATTTTCATCGTAATGTCAGTCTAATCTACCTACATTGCACCCTGTTTGATTAATTAGTCTATGACAAACAATACAATATGGCGCGTGGTAATTATTTAATTTGTAAAACAAGGAAATTAGTTTACTTACCGATGAAAAGTAATTCCTTTGCACTTTGCCGTGTACCTTGAATTATTAGTACAATATCTCATCTCAACACACACCAAGGCATTTTTCGTCGATTTTTTCTATGAATTAATTTATTATTGACGGAAGTACTAGGCGCGAAAGAGCTAGAGAGCGACTGAGTGAGGTGCGGCGCGATCGCCGCAGTTGAACGAGACAAAGTAGGAATTTACGGTGTCTTCTCTAGTACGTAGTACTTATATCTCGATGGTAGAGACGCAGCTTTTGAGTGCGTTTGGTCACAGAACTAAAAGGTACAAAGGGCATCTCTTTGTTGGTAAAAATTATGTGCAATGTCAAGTAAGAGGATCACCTTTGAAAAAGTTTACAAACTAGGTGAATTTAGCAAGCGACTAAACTAAGGGCCGTATTCAGAAACAGTGCTCGAGTCTGAGTCGAGCCTCAAGGATAGATTTTTGTAATTTTTCAATTGAGAACTTGACTGGCAGAGGCCAGTCAAGTTCCAACCAGCTCTGCCTTCTGAGCTACTACCGTAGAGTAGATCGTGGGTTCGATCCCCACCGAGAACAAATATATTTTGTGTGGTGAACACAGATGTTTGTTCTCTGTCTGGGTGTTATATTGTATTCTAAGTATGTATTTACAAAAAAAATGTAAGTATGTAAGTATTTCAGCTATTATGTTTCCCATAGTACAAGCTCTGCTTAGTTTGGGGCTAGATAGTGGTGTGTGGACTGGCTATAATATTTATTTATTAATATTTATTAACTCGAGAACTGTCAAAAAATCTATGCTTGTGGCTCGACTCAGAGTCAAGCACTGTTTCTGAATACGGGCCTATAGGCCTAGTAGATATTTTTTTTATCCTCACTAGTAGATATCCTCACTTGACATTGGAAAATTGTTCGAATAGACAAATGACATCTAATTAAAAAGAAGAGTCTAGAAGAACAGAAAATAAACTACGGTTTGATTTCCACGATACAGTCAAAATTGAAAAATCGAGAATGAGAAAAATTGTATCGAATTTTTATCCCAAATGGATTGTAGGTACGCAGAAAATCTAACGTGAAGAAATCTAGCTACTGAATCAATACAAAATGAACTTATTGATATCAAAGCGTCAGGAGATTTTATGAAGGTCATTAGCACGTCTTCAAACTGGTTTAAATAATGAATCTCTAATTTAAAGAAAGTCATATTGCCTCATATTTTTAAAATAAGATGTGAAGATAGGTACCTTATAATATTTTTGACGTGACAACGTCTTATAATTCGATGGAGCCGGCATAAATATAACGCCGCATGATTCATGTTTTTTCATGAAAAAACATGACTCATGCGGCGTTACCTCGCTCTGAGGCGTTCCATTTAAAGCTTGAAGTGCAAGCGAGAGCGCAGAACGAGCGACAAAGAGGCACAATCTGCCTCCGCGTTCGGCAGCGTTTGACATCTGTCTCTCTCCTACTTGAGTGAGCGATGCGTCCGCGTGGACAGCTGTATGACGTTGTCACGTTCAAATATCGTCAGTAAACCGACTTTACAGACAACCGATTTTATTAGTGCTCGGGCGTTTGATATTACTGGTTTACATAGGTCACCATGTGAGTCATGTTTATCAGTTCTTTTATTATTTCTTGTTGGAACTTTTAATACCATAAGGAAAACAAACATTCTAAGAAAGAAACAGACTGGTTAAAGTAACCTAAATTCGGAATGACGTTGCTCATTCTAAGAAACATCGCTTCCTAATAACCCTACACAATCGTACGGTGAAAGAGAAAAACACGTGACAATTTTTTAAATTTATACTCAATACATTTATTGCTTCAGGCGCATTTATAAGGCGCCTTTATACTGGACTGTACATGTGACTAAAGAACGTATGCTTTTTTAAAACGCTTTTATTAGCTTCACCTGTATGTATGTATGTATGTATGTATGTAACCGACCCCTTTGAGCTCGATTTTGTCCTACTTTGAACGATCAGATTTGATTCAAACTTAGCACACCTGTCAAAGGTCGATGACAATGCAATAATATGAAAAAAAAATTAAAAAAAAATGAAAAGAAATAAAAAAAAATAAAAAAAAACTTCTTTGAACGATCAGATTTAATTCAAACTTTGCATACCTGTCAAAGGTCGATGACAATGCAATAATATGAAAAAAAATATTAATAAAAAATGAAAAGAAATAAAAAAAATAAAAAAAAAATCTAGTTTGAACGATCAGATTTGATTCAAACTTTGCACACCTGTCAAAGGTCGATGACAATGCAATAATATGAAAAAAAAAATATGAAAAAAAAAAAGTTAAAAATAAACTATAGTTTAAAAAACTAAAAAAAAACGCTTTTATAACTAATTGAACTAAAAAGTTAAAAATAAAACTGTAATAATCAAATGAAAATTTATATTATTGTACAAAAAGCGTGGGGGGCTTGATTTTGATTGTTGTAAATATTTTATCAATAGCTTATTATATCTGAAGTTATTATAAAAAGCACCCCACGCTTTTTTGTACAATAATATAATTTTTCAATTGATTATTACAGTTTTATTTTTAACTTTTTAGTTCAATTAGTTATAAAAGCGTTTTTTTTTAGTTTTTTAAACTATAGTTTATTGTACCTATAATGATATTTTTGACTGATGTTTTTGTATCTGTGTTCTGAATTTGACTTTTTTTGATTTGTTCTGTTGTTTTCTATTATGTGTACCTGCCTACTATAATTGCGTTTTAATAATGTAAGAAATATAAGTATACCTATGTTGTTTGTTGGAAGATGCGCCGTGCCATGAGAGAACTTTACCAAACCTTCAAACCTTACTAAATTCAGTAAAAACTGACATTGAAATAACTGAATTTATAAACCTGCTTTGTCCGCTGACTGTAGGTTAGGTACATACCGTTAATTTTGCGATTACATCGACCGGATGTCAATAAACTCGTTTTTTAAACCAATTATTGCTAATTAACATTGTTCATCTTTGATTCGTTGATCTCGATTAACGCTGAATGTTTGTGAATAATGTATTGGGTATAAACCGTAATAAAATAGTGATTGTTAATGAAATAGAAACTTTTTCTAGATAAGAGGTTTCGGCTTTTAAAAGCTTGAGCCGCAGATTTGATTGAGTAATAAATAATATGATAAATAATATTTTGACAATCCACACGACACTATCTAGCCCCAAACTAAGCAGAGCTTGTACTATGGAACCAGATAGTTGATATTAATACTTATTTAATTTTATTTTTCTAAATACATATAATAGGTAGGTACTTAGAATGCAATAAGTATAACACACAGACAGAGAACAAATATTTATGCTCACCACACAAAAATTTGTTCTAGGTGGGGATCGAACCCGCGACCTACGGCGCAGAAGGTAGAGCCAACCAACTGAGCTGAGAGGCCAGTCTCAGTAAAGACAATAGCAACTCATAGTTTTTGAAGTTAAAACTTATTTAATCGGGCTTGAGCATTTTTTGAGCAAGAAAACACTATGTTTAAAATAAGGGAGAAAACACTATGTTTAAAATAAGGGAGGTCCTGAAACACAGTTTTTACTAGCTCGGGAACTTATGGATTCAATAATATGTACCTACCATGCTTATGTCAATCAAGTTATTTTGTATTTGTATTTATACTAGTTTATACAGGGTTATTCATAATTAGCTGCAAATACTCAGGAATTAGGTTCAACAAATAAAATAAAAAATATTTATGAAATGATTTTTTTTAAGTTTTGTTATGAAAATTCCGAGAAAATCGACAAAGAATATCCTTTGGAATCATTGGCGCCTGACCTATTTTGACCTTTGATCCGCGCCCGCGCGCCGTGAGCGACACTCTGCGTTCAGTCACCGCCTGGGTGGGTCATCGTCCTGTTCTCCATGGCAATCATTATGCAATAGCCGTAAAAAAAATAATAAAAATAAAATTTTGATACAAAAACTTAAATCAAAATTAAAAAAAATAATTACATGTATATTTTTTATTTTATTTGTTAAACCTAATTCCTGAGTATTTGCAGCTAATTATGAATAACCCTGTATATGAATTAAGAACTCGCGACGCTGTAACGTCACCGGTCACCTCTTCGGCAAAGATCGACAAACTTCGTCAAAAAATCGAGGGGGGAGTGGAGGGGGTTATGTTAAAGTTTTCACCTCTGTCGGCATTCCTAGACTTCTACTTTTTTTATTGTAATCAACTTTTCTCACGTTCTACTAAATCATCTGTTTTAACCTATAGTTTGGCTTTTTTGTAGGTAGGTACTTGAGTCACGTTCGCAGACTTTCGTTTTACATTAACGTCTAGGTAGGTACTGTATTTAATATGAAGTGACTCATTGTACAAAACATTTGTGTGACTAGTTCACGGTTAATAAAAGTAGCACTTGTTAACATAATATATAACCTACCATGTCATTTCGTTAAATATCTAGATACCTCATCGACTCAAGAAACTCCTTCGCTACGTTCCACTTCATTGTAATGGGTTTCCAACCTCCTTGAAGTACCTCTGTCATATGATTTGAATTTGGAACCTCAATATAATTACAAAAAAACTTACTAAGAGACACACTAATTAGAACTTATTCGAAATTCAAGCTATGACTGTGGAGGTGAGGCGATTGACCTCTTTTATTTAAATCTACACTATCTATCTACACTAGTATTTCTAAGAATGCATGGTTTGTCTGAAATCTGAAAACGTTTCGGGCAAGCTGGGTTTTTTCTCTCATTTATACCAACCTACCAAATTTATTAATATGAAAATGAATATGTAGGTATGCATTGCACCTATTGTTATTCCTATTTGAAGGAAAAGGATATTATTATTTATGTTGGTTTAGAGTTAGACTTTAGTAAATTAGGTAAATAATTTTTATTAATTTCATTGGTCATTGTCAACCCGCGTTACAGGAAGGGCATGGGATAATTGTGGCCTCGACATGACCGTTGTGTGGCCTTTGTGATTGAAACATGAATATTATGAAGTTCCTCTGTTTGTTCACCCTGTTTTACCGTTTATGGGATGTTATACTTATGTTTTGGTTCATTTTCATGCACAATTAACAAAGGAGTATTCAGTTTTCAAAAGACTCTTTGACATCTTCTTTCGTGTCGATATTACAGTCATTAAAGCCACTTCGACCAGTACTTTTTACATCGAAGGCAATGTTGTACCTTTACCTCTGTAATGCCTGCATACCAATTTGTGTTTCAAATCAAACTTTTGATTGCAAACTAATTAGTTTGCAATCTATCTGTTGTCATACTAGTTTTATTGAATGTTAGTTTTATTGTATTCCATAGTACAAGCTCTGCTTAGTTTGGGGCTAGATGGTGTTGTGTGGATTGTCTGCATTATTTATTATTATTACAAAATGAAGTTCCTATTAGCTATCTTATGTTTATTACGTCAACATGCAGTCTTGTTGAATTCGTTTAGGTTTGTTTCAATCGAAGCTCAAAATAATGTCAAAACTGACAGATATGACTAGGTTTTGATTGCAACAAAAGATACGCAATCAACACACAGGTCCTTTCATTATTAATAATAGTTTTATATCGAATCATGACACTACTGGGTTTTTATGTTAGTCATGCTTTTGAATGAGAGTCAATTAAATAACATCGCTTATTTTTTGTGCTTGAAACGCTTGAGTTTTTTTATTATTCATCTATAAATGGAGATTACGAACTCATTTGAACAGTAATAAATCAGAGCCATACTAAGTTCGAAACAGCCAAGTGCTCGTCAGACTCGCGCTCTATGGGTTCCGCATGCTAAATATAAATTAAGTTTTGTCCATCACCGAGCAAACAATGGACGGCAAATAGGTACATTATTATTATTTATAAACCACCACACTGTTTGTCAAATTCAAAATGTTTTTATTCAGTTGATGTATCGCAAGGATCACTTTGAAACGTCTTAAAGCTAGGTGAGTTCAGGTGCCATTTCCACGCAACCAAGTCTTGAAGAACTATTGGTGAAAGATGGAAATTTATGTTTAATCTAGTTAGCTAACAGATTATGAGCTAGCTTAGCTGACATGCAGATAAAAAGGTGAGAGCTGTTTCTTGGGGGTTTTATCCCTCCAAGAAGCATATGGAGAAAGCCCTACGGGCCTACAATGGCGAAGGGCCTGTAGACTTGTGTAGGGCTCCGTTAACTTTTTTATTTTTATATCAAAGATAGACAAACGAGCTTACGGCCCACCTGATGGTAGGCGGTCACCGTTGCCCATAGACACCAACAACACCAAGGGTTCTGTCGTTGTGTTGCCTACCCTACAGGAGTTTTTTAACGTTTTTCTTGAAGCTGTTCATGTTGTAGATAGGAGGGAAAAAGAATTAATATTGCCGTTTTTGGGTAATATAAGGAACCCCATAAACTAGAGTGTAAGTACCGTTCGACTGTTCGATAAGAAATGGTTAATGGTTCGACCTCTACGCTCTAAATGGCTATTTGTCAATTTAAAGCACTTAGCGAAATTAGGATAAGAAATTCGATATGGGCCTAGTTATTCATAGAAAATATCGCGGAAGACTGTTGAACTCACAATCTGTGTGAAGTTTTATCAGTACGAAAAATATTAAATGCATTCTACGAAAGAGGTCGCTGATACAAGGCCTGCGCACACCTAGTTCGCTGGCGGTAGCGATCAGTGAAACGCTGTCAAATATCCCTGTCAGATTTGAGATTTGACAGCGATATTTGACAGCGTTTCACTGATCGCTACCGCCAGCGAACTAGGTGTGCGCAGGCCTTTATAGGTTCCATTTTCAAAAATAAAATGTGTTCTTTTTATGAAACAGTAATAAGTAGAGTCTTTGAATTTTGAATTATTGAATATTGTGAAAATTGAATATTGAAACCTAAATTTATAATAATAGATGCTCTTTGTGAAGGACTCGTCCGGAGAAGAACTACCACCATGCCTATTTCTGCCGTGATTACTAGTTTGGGTTTGAAGGGTGTGGGTGCCGGTGACATTATTGGCACGTGAATATATGTATGCCTCAAGTTGATGGCATCGTAGGGCACGTTTCGACGAGCGTGGCTAACGAGGCAGTGTTTTGTTATTGGCGATGATGGCTGGCTAATGCTTACTCCATCAGCTAGTTTTACAAAAAAAACCTGCTTTTCTTTTGTAATCATACTTTTTCCATGAGCACAAAAAAAAGTTCAATGTTGTTCTTTTACCAAGTTTCTTACTGTCGGATTAAGAGTATAATTTGCTTGTATCATGTTTCTACTTATTTCAGGCCCTTGTGCAAGCTAGAAGCCCTGCCTTGACATACCGCCTTTTAGGGCATTAGCACCGCCACAGACCATACCAGTAGTAGTGGTCTGCCTGGATGGAAAAGAATCCGTTCGCGTTCTATTTTTAACCAACTTCAAATAAAAACTGAGGTTCTCAATTCGGTTTTTTCATCGCCATTATCATTTATGAGCCAATTTGAAAAAAAACTTTTTTATCTGAAAAGTAATACCTATTTCCAGTTTAGTCCCATTGAAATTTCAACAAAATCGGTCTAATGCATTGAGAACAAAATATTTGTGTGCTGAACGAAGATGTTTGTTCTCTGTCTGGGTGTTATATTGTACTCTAAATAATAATTTTTACAAAAAAATAAGTATTATTATATCAGCTATCTAGTTCCCAAAGTACATGCTTAGTTTGGGGCTAGAAAGCGCTGTGTGGAAAGTCTACAATATTTACTTATTTTTCATTTATAAAAACATAATCAAGCGATAACTTTTTTGATATTTGGATACTTATACCAAAGTAACGTTACCACGTGCGCTCATTATGCCGTACGGTGCCTATACTTAAAACTAGCTTGTAGAGTAGTAGAGACGTCAGTAAAGAGCGATTGCATGCATGCACATGGGTTCGTAACCATTCTGGCGTTAATTGAATAACCCTAATTAAACTGGTACCCAAGGTATGCTGACATTTTTCCATTTGAAGCAAGTTTTTGTAATACTGTGTCCGTTTCAGTTATTTTGATTGATTGGAACGCAACTGTTTACACACAACTTAAGGACAAAGAGAGATAATAACTTCACGGTTTTGATCCAAGGCACGGTAGATATCCCCTAAGATCTCTTAGTGCTAATCATCTCGTTGTTTAGTGACTTCCTTCGTGTAAAGTTTTTCCATAAAAACCCCCGCTATACACCTTTTAGGGGTTGAGTTTCGAGAATATCTTTCTTAGTAAAAACCATGAATCTACTCCCCAAATTTCATATTCCTAGGGCCATAAGTTTAGGTTGTGCGTTGATTGTTAGTCAGTAATGTAAGAGTTTTATATATTTAGATAGTACTATAAGGGACTATAGGGTGACACAAAAAGTACTAGAACCTACGTAGTCTTTAGCCGCACAGACTGGAGACAGAAAATTATTCTGTTTCACGGAAAATCAATGTTATTTTGTTCAATATTTTAATGCCAGTAGAACTACGTAATATAAAGATCATCCTCATTTTCTTCCTCATGAGATCATCAAATCAAATAGGTCGTAGCTATTGTTTATGTTATACATATATATACGAACAAATAAAATAACTCTATAACACTATTGTGATAGAGTTATTTTATTGCCCTTGTTATTTTAAAGTATATTCATGGTCCGTTGGTAGTAGCTCTACCTACTGCGCCGTAGGTCGTGGGTTCGATCCCCGCCACAAACAAATATTTGTACCGTGAATAGATATTCTGTTTAACACACAGACAGAGAACAAACTTAATTGTTAACCACACAAATACTTATTCTCGGTGGGTTCTTGGTAGCGACCTACCTAAATGCAGTCTGATTTCTCGCAATTTAAAAAAAAAAATATCGTAGTCGTAGTATGATACCTACAATAGCGACCTACGGCGCAGAAAGCAGAGCTGAGTTGCCAGTCGAAATACAGTCTGATTTGTCGCAATTATAAACTCATTTTTCATTGTAGTCGTATGACACCTACATGAAAACATAAATTATTATGATGAACGGGTTTCCAGCGTTTAACTTAGTTTTATATTTAAAAATTGCAAGTTCCTGCCACCGAAATAGCAATAGCAGACGGGCATAACGCCACTTCCGTTCCATAACACATGATTAAAGTGAGGATAGCAGTCGGCGGTATTAACACAGAATACAGATCTCAAGTACATAGTTACTATGTGACTCGGGTCAAGTTTTAGCGTTCAATGAACTCTCGCGAAGGTCAACATTTTGTGCTCCTTTCACAATAAATAAAACAAATAAACCACGGTATGAGTAATGGCGTATTGCGTTGAATTCAAATGGAGGACATATTTGGGATGCGAAAGTAAAGACTGCTTTTTGTTATAACCTTTTTGCTGAGGTTTTCCCAGAGTGTAACTAAACTCATTTCCATGTAGAGTTCTAATTGATGAATCATATTTTTTTTAAGAATGAATTATTTTAATTGTTCTCTATAACTAGGATCTTGGTTTTTTTATATGTAGAACAAGCATTTGGCCCGCCTGATGTTAAGTGGTAACCATCGCCTGTAACAAAGCATTGTCTCGTAGGTCACGTACGTCAGGAACGTGCCCTACGTTGCACTGCCCTTCACAAAGAGCTCTACTATGCTATGCTTAAACTTTATCTATACTAATATTATAAAGAGGAAAGATTTGTATTTCTATTATGTTATGTATGTTTGTAATGTTATTTATGTTTGTAATGAATAAACTCAAAAACAACTGCGCCGATTTCAAACTTTCTTTCACCATTGGAAAGCTACATTCACCCTGAGTAACATAGGCTATATTTATGTGTTTGAAAAATAAATGTCTACCCGTGCGAAGCCGGGACAGGCCGTTAGTACTTTATAATCTGGTATGAGTAAAATAACAACAGAATGTTGAACGTGCCATATTGATCACAGACCAGACAGGCATATCAGAAACAAAGCAGTTCGTGACATATCTTATTGTGAACGTAATAGATTTATAATAGCGCAATAAACTATTATTATCGAGTTTATCAATTATTATTATCAAGTTTATCAGTGATTGACTGACTTGTAGTTATTAGGGAAGCAGTTATTCGTAAGCAAAAATAGAGTAACCTCTATGCTTTTGACTTTACAAGGTTGGCTGGTATAAAAATATGTCTAGATCCTTTTGTAAATAACTCATTAGCAGAATTGATATGTGTTTATATTTAGAGATGATAAAGTTTATACGTAAATAAGGGGGCGTCCATAAATTACGAGAGGTGTTTTTTTTAATTTTCTGTCCCTCCCTCCCCCCCTGGTGAGATGTCGTGAGATTTTATTCAACCCCGTCCCCCATCCCCCAATCTCACGTGAGATTTTTCAAAATGTGGGTTTCTTACGGAAACGCGCTGGATTGTTTTGTAAAAAGAAAAAAAAAATTGCTTCGTGCTTTTATTTACGACTAGTTAAGACAGTGGCGCTAAAACAAAGGACGGGCTTAAAACGGTATTAAAATAGCATGATTTTTTATTTGTTTCAATCAGAAAAAAAATTGCGTGATATTTACCGATACCCCCCCTCTCCCCAACGTAAGATTAGATGAGATTTGACTCGACCCCCTCCCCCCCTTAAACATCTCACGTAATCTAGGACGCCCCCTAACCAAGAACATAAACGTGAGAATTTGCACGTAGTGACAAATCGACCACAAAATTCCTACAACAGCTAATGTCAAATCAAATCAATGTTATTTATTTTACGTCACCTAACAAGTGTACGTGTGTGTCAAATTTTATTGATAGAAGTGTATCAATACTAATTTAACAATGACATACAAATTGGCTGCTACTCAGCACATAAATGTTGTAATAGCACATGCGCTTCTACTATTATGTCTGGGCTTGCCGTGACACCCTCTTATTACAGAAATAACACAAATATATCATTCCAATTTAATAAAAAAGAAAAAGACACACAGGTCGATGGTCAGTCCATTTCAGACGGTTACTGTTCCGGGATAAATGCGTGTGTGGCTTATCGTAAGGCTATCGTGTTCCGAATAACCTTTGATTCGGCTCTCAAGACTACAAATTGAAATAGCATGATGATTAAAAAAATGCGATAAGAGCTTGATAAGAGTATGTATGCAGTTCTTTGTTTTAATTACCAAAAGTTATGTACATTTGGACCTTACTTTACGATACAGAATATTTTCATTCCAATATTCAAATCAAATTATTTATTTTTCTGCCACACAAATACACTTTTAAAAGAGACAATTACATAAAAATTGGTCGTCACTCAGCATAATGTTATAGAAGCGAGTGCCACTTTAACGCAGGTCTTCCATATTTTGATTATTTTGGAAATTTTAAAAAATGGAACGCGTTGTTTTTTTTGGTTTGACATTCGGCCATTTCACTTGAATGTATCAAATGCCACCTGTTTATAAAAAGAATATATACTAATTACTAAACAAAAAAAATACAGCCATTATGACTGCATCCAGTTTTCTATCAATCAATGATGTAAATGTATGACTGGACTGAATGAGCTACGCAAAACAAAAATTCATAATTTGACTGGCCTCTAGCTCAGTTGGTAGTAGCTCTGCCTTCTGCGCCGTAGGTCGTGGGTTCCATCCCCACCGAGAACAAATATTTGTGTGGTTAACATAAATGTTTGTTCTCTGTCTGGGTGTTATATTGTATTCTAAGTATGTATTTACAAAAAAAAAAAATGTATACAAGTATTATATCAGCTATCCGGTTCCCATATTACAAGCTCTGCTTAGTTTGGGGCTGGGTAGTGTTGTGTGAATTGTCCACAATATTTATTTATTATTATTATTATTTATTATAATATATGAGAAATGCGTTCTGCGCATCTTGTCACGTGATTCATCACAGACCATCATGCTTATCTTCTTTACCTATATCTTCTATAATGAATGACAGATTAAGGAGATGAAGTCCGCGCAACTCTACGAGTAGCAGACGTCGGAAACTTCTATAATGAATGACAGATTAAGGAGATGAAGTCCGCGCAACTCTACGAGTAGCAGACGTCGGAAACTTCTATAATGAATGACAGATTAAGGAGATGGAGTCCGCGCAACTCTACGAGTAGCAGACGTCGGAAACTTCTATAATGAATGACAGATTAAGGAGATGGAGTCCGCGCAACTCTGCGAGTAGCAGACGTCGGAAAATGTAAAAAAATAATCACAACATGAACTTGCCTAAAACGTAAAGTTCGATTAATGTTTTTGATCGGAAGATATATTTCCAGTTTATTTTTTCATGTTTTCTGCCATCTGTCGCACGCAGAGTTATCTTACGTTATGTATGGAGATTAGTTTGGACTCTAATTATGGAGATTACTTAGACAAGAAATGAGTTGTTTACAAAGTGATAACGGTAGACGACGATCTCGTTCATAAAAAGCGTGGTAAAAAACCGGTCAAGAGCGTGCTTAAACCTGTAAGTTTGGTTCCGTGGTTGGAATACAACGGATTAGTGTCTTTTATGACAGTTGTATTGATGTTGAATATACAATGGGCACTTAGTTTTTTCTGTAAATACATAGTAATTTTATAGTCGTTTATCCCAATGGGTATCCTCGGTAAAATGTTTTTTGTTTAATAAAACGAATCATACACCTACCATGCTTCATTCTTTTTGTTTGATTTATTTATGCATGCCTATTTCTGCAGTGTTGCTGTGTTTCGGTTTAAAGGGTGTGGGTGGCGGTGAAATTACTGGCACGTGAGGCTGAATATCTGTATGCCTCGAGTTGAAGGACGCAGGAGAGATAGTAGGGCCCGTTCCTGACGTGCGCGACCTACGATGCAATGCTTTGTTATAGGCGATGGTTTCCACTTAACATACGGTTTGAAAATATGTGTCAAGTGCACGAAAGAAGCCTCTTTGAGGCGCACTTATAATCCTTTCACCACACTTGGTTCGAAAGAATCAGTGACACGATAAGAAGAAGAACCACTTAACATTACCTAGGGCCATTTGCTTGTTGTATATAAATGTAGGTACAAAATTAATGAGGTTGAATTTTGCAGATTACAATCTAGTACAAAATAAAAATGAATTATTACAAGTAGAGCGGTCAAAACAATTTAAAACCAATAACTAGCCCGTAGCGGTTGATTGATGACAGACTTGATTTTCATAGGCAATAAAGTTTTATTGTTTCATCGTTAAAATGCCGCTAGTGTGACCAATTATTTCTTAACGTACGGCCATACCTAGGCGAACAGTTACGAACTGCGATGGCGAACAGCTCGCGCAAAGAGCACCCATACCCCGCGAACAGTAGCGTCCTCATTCACAATTGCTTACAGATTGGTCAAAAAAACCCTAATTGAAATCATCTCCTAATAAACCCAATGACGGCCAACTTATTCTATGTATATACAGAGTGGATACGACAGATGGGCATTAAATTACACTACGTACACTATACGTGTTAAGTATTAAATCGATACGGTATAAAAATAAAAAGCTACAAAAATGAGATTTTTTTTATTTCAAACAAACTAAATAGCTTACCGATCCGAGTAAAACGCAAACACCCTTGATAGTAAAACGCGCTCCGGCAAGCGCGCGACATGCCCAGGCAGGCGGCGCGGCAGCCGGGGCGATGACCTGGCGCGACGCGAGTGGAGGCCTGAGCCGCCTTTGAATTGGGTAGGTACGATCACAACAACAAACGTAAATAAAAATCATGTCAGTGTATTCTGACGCCGTGTAAGTTACACGAGGCATTGTTGAACACACAAAACCAAATTTTAATAACGTGTCTTCATCACATCACAATAAAAAACAGTCAATCACAATAAAAACAGTAACACTAAATAATAATAATCCCAAGTTACGTATCCTGTCACAATAGAGAAAAGAAAGTGTCCTATCACAAATTGCCTTCGCTTTCAATTCGTAAAAATAAAAACGTAAGCTTCCGTGTTCCGGTAGGTAGGCACATCCGTTCCGAACGGTCAGCGGTCGCGAACTGAAGTTGAAAGTAGTTACTAGTTAGGTAGCAATAAGAAAGAACGCACTGACCTATGTCTATTTCTTTTACCCGCGGGATTTTTGCTATGTCATTGTCTCTCTCTATGTCACTCTCGTAGTGAAAATGCGAGTCTGTGTGTGTATTACTTGCGTCGGAGTGGCAAATACGCTTCGTAGGTATAGGTAATCATCTGCTATGAAAAATACATCGTGTTCCAAATATGAAAAAACTTGAAAAATTATTTGCGGCTAAACTACTGCTCCTAATTAAAAGATTTTTGGTACAGAGCTTGAAAATGGTGCCTAGTATATGCAGTTTATTTTTTGTCTCATCAGTCGTATCCACCCTGTATAACTAGTAGGATATCCTCACTTGACACTGGCACACAAAATTGTCCGAATGGACAAGTGTCATAATTAAAAAGAACTTTGCGCAGGTGAGTTTGAAGTGCAATGTTGATTCGTTTTCTGTCATTTCGGGAAGTCACATAGCTTTTTGATTTTAATTGTTTTTCTGGTGTTATTTTGAGTTCTGTTGTGTTATTTCGGTGGTATTTTAACCAACATTACTTGAGGTCTTAGCTCAAAGTGTTATCAGTTGGAGTTAAAGTGTATTTATTATGTGATATTCTGATTTGATCGAAAATGTTTCAGATGGTGTTGGAAAAAACGGCCATCTTTTTTCCAATGTCAATTAGGGTAGGGCCGACCTGTGACTGACGACTTGACGGTTTATCTAATGTATTATCTATCATCATTCTCATTAAACTACTCGACACCGACAAAATTGATCCGAAAAGGACAGATGCCATTCATTAAGAAGAAGAAGAAGTGCAATATTTTGAATTTTATATTTAGACTAGAATAACTATTTATTTACGTCACGTTTATTGATTGCGAAAACTACTTACTGGCTTTATGCTGCAGACTTTTACAAAGTGAACGGTTCGTAGGTATCACAAGGTTGGAGATAGTAAATGCACCTTGATCAAACTCTTGTCAATAATATCAATGCAATTTTAGATACGAATTTTCGGTTTGAACGAAATTTCTATGGGACCAATGTGGAAATATTACTTTTCAGATAAAAATACCTACTCTTTCAAATCAGGTTATTAACGAAATTAGGTTATAAGCGATAAAAAACATAAAAAAAAAACAAAACGGCTAAACCGATTTTGATTAAATTTAGGTAGGTATATAACAATATTACCAATCTGATTGCTACCTCGAAAAAAAAATGCTCAAACCCGCCTATAGAAGTTTTTATTTCAAAACTTCACACAAAAATATATTTCGATGATTGTCAGTATCAATCAACCATCATGCCATGTTGTTGTAGGTATATGTTGTAGATGGTATCATCCATTAGGCCTACCACAAGCTCTGTCCGGCTCTGTCTCCAGCTCTGGTTTTGAGTCAGTAAGAGTGCTCACTTACTATACTACTACTGCTATTATACTTTGTGTGCTCGCGACGTTTCGACGTAGGATTTATTTAGTCAACACTCACACAAACTCATTCGTTCACTCAAAACTAGAGTCAGAGACCGAGCCAGACAGAGCTTGTGGTAGGCTTACATATATCGGGGCTGATTACACTCTAAGAACTACTTATTATACTTTATAATTGTTTTGTAATATGTGAGTGCAAAAAACTATAATATATCAACTTCATCACCTTGCATGTCGATTCTCGTTACTGACTGACCATCTGTACCATAAACCTAAACACGGTTGAGTGTTTTAGCCATTAGTGGTTGGAAGTACAGTTGGAGTCCGTGGGAGCCGGAAGCTACCTAATTAAAGATCGAGATGGTTTAATGGTCAGAGCTGCACGTGAAAGATACTGCTGATATATAGGTCACTGCTGTTAGCATACATAATCATAGGAGAAACCGTCATCATTCGTACACCTTTTTCTAAGCCTTCTAAACCGTATACATTTGGGGTCTTATTAATAATCCTGGCGTAGCGTTGGACTAGTTGATCCGTGTTTTGTCTCTTGCATTGACATGCAATTGTCAACTCGAGCAAATGTGACAAAACACGATTTAACTACTCCAGCGTTGCGCCAGGATTATTAATAACACCCTTAGGGTATACAAAATAATACAATCATTCACGTTTTGAGAAATAAATCGTAGAATAACGATCCTAGAAAAAAAATATTTGAGCCAAAATGAAGGAAATTAAATTTTTAACAACTTTAGTCATAACCATTTTTCGTGTCAAATGTAAAATAAATGAGTTATTTAATAGATTAAAATTGACCCTCAAATTCATGATGGCGGATGACGCATCGGATCGAATTCCACGTAAACCAATAGTGACCCGAGTTCGAGTTCCAAAGATTTTTCCGGGTCAAATCCTAATTCGACTGGGCTACATACCTACATCATGAATGAGGGTGTAGGTAATAAAGTCACTGATGCCAGGCAGGTCATACAAACTTTTGTATGACCTGCCTGGCATTTTATTCTACAGCAGAGAGATTAAAGTGCTCTCAGGCAAAGTCATACTAAACCCATACAATTTTTTTTTTTAATTTAGGTTCTTGATAGTACATAGCACGGTGGATTTCCCAGCACCTACAATCCTCTCAGCCTAATCGCGAGAAAATAACATCTCAGAGAATGAAAACATCATGGATAATTCATGCCATGGCAGATTTCTCTTCAGATCTCTCAGTACTAAGTACCACTCAAGACTATTTGAGGATACGTTGATACGTGCAATTAGATTTGGCACATACCCACATTGTGCAGTTAGGGATATTAACGCCCGTAGCACACCTCCGCTGCGGAACCGTTAAAGCGGAACCGCTAGGTTAATTTCGTTGTGATCAAGTGAATAAAAACAGCGGTCAGAGCGCAGAATTGTGGCTGGCGTCGGAGCACATCGACGAAACTATGCGGAGAAAGAGATGGAATATAGTCAATACCACGCGTTAGAACAGGCTGGTAGCTAATGATCCGCATCTCCTACACGGGAAAATGACAATATTTCTGCGGTTCCGCAGCGGAGGTGTGCTACGGGCACAAACATTGTGCGGTTGCACATATAACAATAACTTACCGAGACTAGCATTTTCCATATGTAGGGTTATTGAAGGATGACGTTGGGTCCTTGTACAGTGGATTCTCACACTGCGTGCCCAAGCCTTCCTCGCTGGCTAAGGTCCCGTATTGAGGAGCTGTGGTGGTTGACACAGCCGGTGCGCTCATATGCTTCCATATGAGGATTCCTGATACAGTCGCGACCATGGCGGCTAAACCGATAATACCGATAATGAGCGGCACTGGAAGGAAAATAAGACTTATTTAATGTATGCAAAACATGTAAGTTGGTTTAGATACTTTGAAGTAAGCCAGTGACCGGTCAAGGTTTCCACGATAGCTCTGTGTTTCTATTATGTAGAATCTGTCTTCTGTAGTCTCTAATCTTAAAAGTATTGGAATTGTAAGTACCTGCCGTGGATTTCTTAAGAGACAAATAAGGAAACTCTTCAAATGAAAACTAAACTATTGTGTGATAATCAAGGATTTTTTAACCAATCCTTGGTGATAATGTGTTCGATATTGTTCGTGATTGTAATTGTGTTTATAATTTGTTCGATATTGTGTACCTATCTTAAACAAACTAGTTTTTTTAGGTTGTTAAACGTGCTAACACTTATTCTTAACAGGTATTCAATAACAGTACATAACGCAGCTATTTAAATCTTTGTTGCTGCCAAGTCACGTAAACCAGCGTAAAATGAGTCATTTTAAGATTAACGTATTCAGTAGGGTACGTAACACTTTGCAAACCTGCCATTTGTTAAATTGTTATTACATACATAAAAGCACGCCTCATTCCCGTGGGGGTATGCAGAGATCACGGATTTCCACGTGCTACGATCCTGATATTTTTATCCATTATCAATTTCGAAAAATTTCCTCCTGGCGTGCACTGTGTGCAGCCGTGCTATGATGTGGCTGTAGCTTAATAAGAATATGCGTCGTTCTATGCCGCAAAGCCACACAAAGGGAACAAAACTACAAGTAATAGACAAATAATGACTAATTTAAACAATTAGATAAGGACTACCTAATTATCAACATTCCTTATTCAATTTGGGGTCACCAACGCACTATATTTAATTATTGATAAACAATTGACTAACTGGCCTTTCAGCTCAGTTGGTAGTTGCTCTGCTTTCTGCGCCGTAGGTCGTGAGTTCGATCCCCACCGAGAACAAATATTTGTGCGTTGAACATAGATGTTTGTTCTCTCTTTGGGTGTTATATTGTATTCTAAGTATGTATTTACAAAAAAACGTACACAATTATTATATCAGCTATCTGGTTCCCATAGTACAAGCTTTGCTTAGTTTGTGGCTAGATAGTAGTAGGGAGGCGATAATGTACATCATAATATTATTATTGTACACCCTATACAGTTAAGCTACATGTACACTGTAGCAATTCAAACATGGGTGTTTGCTTTTTTGTTCTGGCACTAGATACTTAAACTTGTGCTTGGTACTTTATAGGGCGGATCCGACTAGGATTGGTTAGGTTATGTTAAAACATAAAAAATACGCACAAGGTGAGCGAGCAGAGCGAGCGTGCCGTGGCAGCGACCGCCGCAGTGCCAGAAAATGTTTTTTTTTACAATAAAACCATTATTCACATTAAACCCAATTATACAAAATTACTAATCGAAATATCTTTTTGCTATAGTGTACACGGGCCCTATCAATTTCCAAGTGGAAAAAAATGGATTCGTTTTAAATGGGTGTACATTAACTGGCCGTACATTAAGCGGCCCCAAAGCATATGTTGATTGTGTACGATGAGATGTCAAGTGACAACTGTGTAAATATTGATTCAGTATTTGCTCAAAATTCTTTTGATGTTATGATACTTTTGGTGGTCTGTTTCGTTGACATTGAAAAGATGGTAGAGCATTGTTTGTTGTTTGACAAAAGGGTTTGGAGTTAAACGAACTAAATTGAAGCATTCAAAAATAAATGAACTATTCGTCGTGTTCCGAATTCGACGTTACTCCAGATTCATCAAAATGTTCCAGAATGCTTCAGAAAGGTGATCGCGTTTTTTTGGGAATTCCCCTGTATTTTTTTAAATAATTGCCATTATTAAAGACGCTTTAATGGAATCTGGATTATTTAAAATCCGAATTTGCGAGAAAATTTATCTAGTTCAATCTATAGTTTGTAAGGGCCCCCTGAGCTTTGGGGCCCCGGGGCACTGGCCCGTCTAACCCTCTGGTAGCTACGTCACTGGTCTTACGATTAGATGTATCAGAATTTGTCTATACCTCCGAAAAACAAGTCCTGTACCTTGGAGCCACTGGAGAGCGCTGGTGACCTAGTGGTAGCCTTCCGATTATAAGGTCGTGGGTTCAAATCCAGTCGTATACCAATGAGATCTTCTGCCCAAAAAAATATGTACACTATGCCAGTGCTCTCAAACGGTGAAGAAAAACATCGTGAGGAAACCGGCATATCGTAGAACCTAAAAAGTTCTAAGTAAAAGCAAAATTGCTCATTAGCCTACTTGGCTAGTTTGTAATGTTATTAGGGTACCGCATTGATGGGGTTTACTAATTTAGTGAAAAAAAAAGTGCATGAAAGGAGCCTCTTTGAGGCGCACTTAAGATCCTTTCACCACACTTGGTACTGTACCTTTAGTGGATGAGATTCCTGCAATCATGTCTTGCTCATGAGTGTTGCAACTTTCCTTCACCATCGCGAAGAATTTATCACCATCTCTCGTCGCATAATAATTGATGTCACACTCGTCTACGTGTTCTTGGCAAAGAATCCAAGTTTTCCTGTAGGAAACATATTATTATTATTATATATATACAAATAAATATTATGAACAATCCTATCACACAAAACTATCTGGCCCCAAACTAAGCGGAGCTTTTACGACGGGAACCTGGAAGGGCCCTGTTTAATAAACCTGACAATTCGACATAATGTGTCACAAAGCGACAAAACTGTGGAATTGTCGCGCTTAGGCTATTAATAAATGTGACAAATATGTCACAAAAGCGTGACAATTCCACAATTTTGTCGCTTTTTGACATGTCAAATTGTCAGCTTTATTAAACAGGAGCCAGATAGCTGATATAAAACATTATTTTTGATTACATACTAAGAATAAAATGAATCACTCAGACATAGAATTAAAATCTGTGACCCACAAATATCTGTACTCGGTGGGGATCGAACCCACGGCTCACGGCGCAGAAAGCACTGACTATTGACGAATGACAAGTATTAATGCTATTTTTAGGGTTCCGTAGCCAAATGGCAAAAACGGAACCCTTATAGATTCGTCATGTCTGTCTGTCTGTCTGTCTGTCTGTCTGTCTGTCT
Source organism: Thera britannica (assembly GCA_939531255.2). Lineage (NCBI taxonomy): Eukaryota > Metazoa > Arthropoda > Insecta > Lepidoptera > Geometridae > Thera > Thera britannica. Next base: position 12,033,891 of record OW618047.2, read on the forward strand.
GTCCGTCCGTCCGTATGTCACAGCCATTTTTCTCCGAAACCGTAAGAGCTAGACTGATGAAACTTGGCGAGTAGATGTATTCTGTGAACCGCATTAAGTTTTTTACATAAAAATAAAAAAAAAACTATAAATTTCGGGGGTCCCCATACTTGAAACTGAAACTCAAAAAATTTTTTTTCATCGAACCCATACGTGTGGGGTATCTATGAATAGGTCTTCAAAAATGATGTAGAGGTTTCTAATATCGTTTTTTTCTAAACTGAATAGTTTGCGCGAGAGACACTTCCAAAGTGGAAAAAAGTTGGTCCCCCCCCCTCTAACTTCTAAAGTAAGAGAATGATAAAACTAAAAAAAATATATGTTGTACATTACTATGCAAACTTCCAACGATTTTTGGTTTGAACGAAATCTAGTCAGTAGTTTTTTTTTTATACGTCATAAACCGTAAACCGCAATTTACCTTTCGACGAACTACAAGAACCTTATTATGTTACATCAAGTAACATAATTAAAGGTTTTTGTAGTTCGTCGTGCTACGGAACCCTTCATGGGCGAGTCCGACTCGCACTTGGCTGCTTTTTTTCATATGATGCAACTAGCCAAATCTGAATCTAAACGAGTAGGAGAAACAATAGATTATTTTCTAATCCCACTAATATTATAAATGTGAAAGTTTTTATGGATGGATGTTTGTTACTCAATAACGCCAGAATGGCTGAACAAATCTAGATGAAATTTGGCACTGAGATAGATTATAGACTTGAATAGCACATAGGCTACTTTTTAACCCATAAAAATGCACGGTTCCTATGGTGTAGCATACAGGAACCGTATTTTTTTCAAAGGTTTTTCCCCATCTAGTTGCTATAATGGACGATCTTAAAATAGACATAGAGGAAAAGTACATACTTTTAATAAAAATGATTACTATTAGAGAAGGGGGGTTCGGGAATAAAGGTTCTCGAATGGCGACCACGAACCGGAAGACGAAAAATATACTGACGACATTCTTAAGATTGCAGGAAGTTGGTGGATGGAAAGAGCTCAGAATTGTTTTTCCTGGAAATATGTAGGGGAGGCCTATGTCCAGCAGTGGACTTCTTCAGACTGATGTGGAGGAGCGATAGGTAATGTTGGCGGGTTAGTGTAACATTGATTTTGGCACGAAATTACCTGTGTTGGTCGTCCTCTTCAGTATCTGCAACAGTTTGGTTGAACTCTTGTATAGTCAATTCCCATTGGCAATTACGACATTCTCCTAGAGTTCCATTCCGAAGGCAAGCAGAGCATGAAATGGTCTGTGTGCAAACATCAGCGCACAGTTCATATGGGTTAAAGAATTGGGAGCCTGGTCCGTACCCGTTGCATTTGCAGACATCGCACGCGCATACGCCGTTGCCAGCACATTCCAAGAACTATAAAAACATCACAAATATCAATAATATGAACTCTTTAATCAAGTAAATATAATATAGAAAATACTTTATTGCTCACAAAAACAAAGAACCAGATAAAAATATTTGTTTACAAATGTTTGTTCTCTGTCTGGGTGCTAAATTGTATTTTAAGTACATATTATATCAGCTGCTTAATTTGGGGCACACACACAATATATTTTTATAAGTTTTTTTTATTAAGTACTTACTTGATTATTCTTTTCTATCATACAGGCTTCATTAGTCGGAGCGCTGTCACCCCGTTCCGGGCATTTTTCTTCACATTTGTCACCGTTCCTTATGAAAATAAGACAAAATCAGTCGACAAAAGTTAAATAAGTTTTAATAGGAATATGTTATCAACTGTGTAAGTATCTGTCTTTATTTTTTTTCTTATTTTAATAGTTTTAAGTGTGCTGAAGCAGAAAATAAAGGCCTGCGCACATCTAGGTGATGGCGACGGGGCGATCGGCTGAAACGCTGTCATATTTGACAGCGATGCACTTCCCTGCGTCCATCAACTTGAGGCATACAGATGTCCAGCCTCACGTGCCAGTAATTTTTCCGGCATCCACACTCTTCAAACCGAAACACATCAGTAATGCTGCTTCACGGCAGAAATAGGCATGGTGGTAGTACTGCCCTGGACGAGCCTTTCACAAAAAGCTCTACTACTACATTATCATCTTCATCATCATCCGCAGTCCGACTTAACCCACTGTTGGGCATAGGTCTCTCTTTGCTCCTGCCACTTACCACGATCTTGGGCTACCCTCATCCAACTGCGGTCCACGACGCTGGTAATGTCGTCAACCCATCGTGCTAATGGACGACATACTACTTACTACATAATCCTTAGCATTTGTAAATCTGTCTATCTGTCCGGCTTTCACGCCAAAACTACACAACCGATTGAAATGAAATTTGGTACACAGATAGTGTAGAGCCAGAGGAAGGACATAGTCTACTTTTTATTGCGAGAAAAGAGTTGTAAGAGGTTGAAAATGGGGGTTGAAAGTTGTATGGAAGTATCGTCATTTTGAGAGCTAGAAACTTGAAATTTATTTTTCAGTCTGTTGATTTGATATAAAAAAATATGACATTCAAAGTTTGTGCTGGGGAGTAGAGGGAGGAGAGGAGAGTGTAGGGTGAGAGCGCGATGGGAGTGTGTGCCGTGTGGGGTGGAGGGTTGCGAGAGTGTGAGGGGAGTGCGAGGGGAGTTTGGGGGGATGCGGGGGAGTGTGGAGGGGAATCTGGGAGGAGTGCGGGGGGGAGTGAGGAGGGAACCTCAGGGGGGGAATGCGGGAGGGTATGTGGGGTTGAGTGTGAGGGGGGAGTGCGGAGGGGAGTGTGGGGGGAGTTCAGAGGGGAATGGGAAGGGGAACGGGGGGGGAAGAAAGTGTAGCGCGTTTAAAGCGTAAGTTTCCGCTGTAAATTAAAAATGGTACCCATAGACACTATTACACGCGGACGAAGTCGCGGGCACAGCGTGCTACGTATAAAACAAGCTTTCTTCTGTATATGAGACGAAAAGTCGAGATATTCATGAACTCTTCGAAGTTCACAGTTTCTCAATCTGTGTCATAACCGTCCAATTATCAATAATGGTGGTAGTACTTCCCCAGACGAGCCCTTCACAAAGAGCTCTACTACTACTAGCTGTTTCGATATTCAGATTATGGGATACTAGAACCCAGCCGATTTCTAAACTCACCATCCAAACTCACAGCGACATATTCCACACGTGTAATTTCCATGGGAGGAGCACTTCTCTGAGAACGACTCTGGCTTGTGAGTGCACGGGCAGGAACAAGGCACGTGGTATCTGATCGTCGCTTCCTCAGTAAAATTTTCAACTTTGATCTTGATGTCGACGTATTCGAAAAACGTACAGAAATCTGAAGTAGGCATCGCGGAAATTTCCACTGTGCATTCAGTCTTGTTGCACGTTACATCTTCTATAATGATGTTGAGCTTATTATTTTTACTTGTTGTAACCTGTGGATGGAAATAACTATTATAATAGAAAGTCGTGTAAGTTACACAGGTGGTCTAGTGGTCTAGCCCCGCCTTCCGATCCTAAGGTTGTGGGTTCGAATCCAGTCGTGTACCAATGAGTTTTCTGTTGAAAAATATATACACAAAGCTAGTGCTCTCAAACGGTGAAGGAAAACATCGTGAGAAAACCTGCGGGCTTAGTCAGCTCCGCACGTATTGACCAGTCTTTCTTGTGGATGAGACCGACTAAGCTGTTAGGATGCTATTAGTTGCTGGACAAGCCTATTCCATCTAAAATCCTGTCCCAGGCACTATAGCGTCCCGCATATAGGGCTTGTGTAATCACTATTAGTTGCCTCTGATGCTCTAGAAATCATCTACAAAAGTAGCAAAGGCCTGTTTGCCTTTTTGCCTGTTATTTACACTATTTATAACTCAAGAACGGCTTAACCGATTTAGCTGAAAATTGGTGGGGAGGTAGCTTAAAACAGGGAAAAAGACATAGGGTTCTTAACTAAAAATAGTTCTTACATTTCTTTCGACAGATGTTGTGAATGTCACCGTTGTTCGAAGTGGTTTCATGGCACTGATAGAGAGTGTTCTTTCGGCGAACATCGGCTTGAACAAGTCTCCCATTGTGTCCTTAGTTATGTCGATCAACTTCTCAGTACCACCGGTGGGGCAGTGAGCGTCTGTCGATTCTATACAGTGGCCCTGTGAACAAAACGCATAGTTTTTATGATGATCTCTTATGCTCAATTTACACCGCTGCGGAATAAATATAATAAATAAACAATAATAATAAACATCGTGACGCAGAAATTCACCACACGAGCACCGGAGAACTCTCGAGAATGCGCTAGGATTCCGCGGAAGACGCGCGTCCAATTGTTTGGCTCTGTGTGTTATACAATTGATATAAAGTTTCTGTGCTATATACAAAAAAGTCGCTTTCGTTCTATTCCGCGGCGGTGTAAATTGAGCCTTAAACCGGCATCATGGCGAAAAATTACTACACGGACGGACGGGTAGGTCATTATTTCCCAATACCTACGATATTTCTGTGTTTTTAAGAAAAGAGTCAAAGTGCAATAGACGTACATTACTGTAGTGGCCAGCAAAAGAGGCAATGGACAAACGTGTGAGGCGATGCCGAGGCCCACATACGTATGTACATCAACGCCTAGTTGTGGTTTAAAACTAAGTATTTTTTTCAAATACAATTGCGATAAACAGCGAGCAATTTTGTCTCGCTTTGAAGTGTTCATTTGTTTTATTTCAATAAACAGCATTTAATTTTGCAAGCCAGTTCTAAATTTAAATAAAACCTTTGGTAAGTTCCCTCCTTGGTTGCCATGTTTTGGAGTAAAAGATCGTTCCATTTTTAAATTACACGACAGATATGAGTTTACTTTGTAATTTATCTGGTCGCTAAACGCGACAGTAATGGATTTTCATTCAACTTTTGCCGGCCGCTTCTCACATGTATTTTTGGCCAGTACAGCAATTTCGATTTATCTCGAAGAAGATTGCCAAAATAATGCTCAAATTTCCGAGCATTTTGAAAAAGGCATTTATTGAGGATAGGAAGTTTTCTTATAATAAATAAATAAATAATGCAATAGTATACAAGATTTCTTAGTTTACAGGTAGTACCTACTATCAATTGCTTTGTTACCGTCGATAGCAAAAGTTCCTTGTAAGAAGAGAAGGTGTCATACCACTGTCATACTAATAGGCCAATTATAAAATATTTTCTGTTTACGGTATCAAGTAGTACGCGTTTATGGGCTGTCGCCTGATTCCAGTACAATTACCTACATAAATTGCAAAGTCAAATGATGCTGAGATTGGAACCAGTTAAACAGCAAAACGCACGAGCTGTAAACACAAACTAGTAAACATATGCTGGAAGTGGCAAGACAAGGGCGTGAGAGGTTCAAAAACTCTATTAAGTTTTGGAAAATTCTAGTAGAGTTCTAAGTTGACATGTTATACACTTTTTAGGGTTCCGTAGCCAAATGGCAAAAACGGAACCCCTATAGATTCGTCATGTCTGTCTGTCTGTCTGTCTGTCTGTCTGCCTGTCCGACCGTGTCACAGCCATTTTTCTCCGAAACCATAAGAGCTAGACTGATGAAACTTGGCGAGTAGTGTATTCTGTAAACCGCATTAAGATTTTTGCACAAAAATAGAAAAAAAACTATAAACTTTGGGGGTCCCCATACTTGAAACTGAAACTAAAAAAAATGTTTTTCATCAAACCCATACGTGTGGGGTATCTATGAATAGGTCTTCAAAAATGATGTTGAGGTTTCTAACATCGTTTTTTTCTAAACTGAATAGTTTGCGCGAGAGACACTTCCAAAGTGGAAAAAAGTTGGTCCTCCCCCCTCTAACTTCTAAAATAAGAGAATGATAAAACTAAAAAAAATATATGTTGTACATTACTATGCAAACTTTCAACGATATTTGGTTTGAACGAGATCTAGCCAGTAGTTTTTTTTTTAAACGTTATAAATCGTAAACCGCAATTTACCTTTCGACGAACTACAAGAACCTTTATATTATGTTACTTAATGCTACGGAACCCTTCATGGGCGAGTCCGACTCGCACTTGGCTGCTTTTTTAACTCATGGCATCTTAAATCATAAGATCTGGGTACTAGGTTACTAACCGGAACGTCTTATAGCGTCTGTTTTGACTCCTATTTTGAAACCAGAAGAGCAACTCGCAGTTTTACTCGATCAGTGAACAATTCGTTTCGCCTACGTGTCTCTCTCTTTTGTATAGAGAAAAAATGAGACAACAACAATACGTAGAAACGATCGAAACAAGTTGTTGTCTCATAATTTCTCCATACAAAAGAGAGACACGTAGGTAGTGAAACGAATTGTTTAAACTGATTGAGTAAAACTCGAACTACAGTTGTTAGCTTGCAAGTTTAACAAGTCAACTTTGAATTTGGAATGGGTACCTACAGTTCGCAGGCATTATGAAATGTGTAAAGTTATTTGCATACCCCTGCATAGATTTCGATTTCTCAAAAGTGACGGTTGGTTCTTCCATTATCTGTAACTCTCTGTAGAGTCTGACAGGCGCCGTACAACTAAGTAAGCACTATGGTAACTAATGACTTGCAGACAAGACAACTCGTTTTAATACGGACATGTCCTAGCAAAAGGCATCTTAAACAGGGCTTAAACGCAGATTATAACTAAACAGCTTAACCAGTGATTAAACAACGTCATGAACTGCGTTACTGAAATTCAATCAAAACTTGAATCATGGCTAGGACTGTCAAATTGTTTACTGATCGACTGACCACACATACATTTCTTTTTAGATCAGTTCAAGTCTTATTAAGCCTGGCGCACATCTAAGCGATCTGCGATGACGATCCTCGAAACACTGTCAAATATGGCAGCGTTTTACTGATCGCCATCACCATCGCCTAGATGTGCGCAGGCCTTTAACAAACAGTAGGTATTGTGGTGCATAACTCAACGGACAGAAGGTAGTTGGCTAGCGTGAACATAACTTAATTACCATTTTTTTCCATATCTGGGTATCAAAACGCCAGGCAGTTTTACGACCAGAAAACTTTAATAAAAAAATAAAAATATTGTGGACAATACACACAACACTATCTAGCCCTAAATTGAGCAGCTTGTGATGTGAACCAGAGAGCTGATATAGTACTTATAATAAGTACTTTTTTTGGAAATAAATTCTTAGAATACAATATACCTGACAGAGAACAATCATCTGTCACTACACCAATATGTGGTAATCGAACCCACGACCTATACGGCGCAGATGGCAAAGCTACTGCCAACTGCAGTACTTTTTAAACTTTCGCGATCATAACACATATTGAATCTATTACACGGACATTTATTGTGTATATTTCCTTATTTTATTTATAAACTAAGCTTAAAATAAAATAAGGTAATATACGCGATAAGCACCCGTGTATTCATACAGTCAATAATCAAGCCGCCTCAAGTTGATGGACGCAGGGAAATGCATCGTAGAGCTCGTTCCTGACGTGCGTGACCTATGAGGCATGCTTTGTTATAGGCGATGGTTACCACTTAACATCAGGCGAGCCATATGCTTGCTCACATCAGCTAGTTGTATAAAACAACCAGATAACTGATATAATACTTACTTATAATATTTTTTTTGTTATTTCAAACAACGAATACATTATAACACCCAGACAGAGAACAAACATCTGTGTTCACCACACAAATACTTGTTCTCGGTGGGGATCGAAACTACGAACTACGGCGCAGAAGGCAGAGTTACTACCAAGTCTACCAACTGAGCTGAGAGCCCAGTCAATTATAATAAAAATGAATTTTATTAGTTAAGTCGTTCTTGTTTTACATGTAAATTAACTTAAAACATAATTACATACTACGAGTACAAGACACAATATTAAAGCATGACTTAAATGAAGATGTCCTATATGAATCCTTGCAAAATTGATATACGAGCAACAATTTGAGCGTGCACCATGAAATATTCATTGTACATATAATTACAATGCAAGATGGGGAAACTTACACCCACGGATCGACTTGGGAGGATAAAGCGTGCCTAATACGTAGCCAAAGTACCAGCCTTCTTACCGCAAACACAGAATGGGAATCAAAACTTATATTTGTTGCATCCTTGGCTCAAGATTTAATATTTTAACTTGTAGTAGTCTCGCCTACGCTTCAACTCACTCGCACGTATTTCAGCTCCATAAGAAAGAAAGAGATAGCACACGCCATGCGGCCCCAGCTCCAAGCTTCATTCGTTTTCGTGCGCGCACGGCTACCGCACGTAGTACTTGACTAAAAATATATATAAGCATTAAGCCCACCTTTTGTACATAGCATTAAGTTTTGTGCAATAAAGAGTTAAATAAATAAATAAATACTCCGTATCTACTTATGATTTTCATCGTCATGTCTAGATGGAATACAGTGAGTGATAAAGAAGAAAGGTGTCGTAAAAAGGTGTGACATGTGAAATTAAGTGAATTCAACGGATTTTCTCAAGATGTACCCGCCTGAACGGAATTATATTTTCTCAGATCTAATACGTGATATTAGACCGTAGAATTTTGAATGCTTCGAGTCAATACGAGATATTGACCAATAGCTATTTATGAAATGAGTTAATACGAGATATTGACCAATAGCTATTTATGAAATGAGTTAATACGGGATATTAACCCTTCTTTTTTTTATTATCCTGGCTCCCGTCACCACCGGCACGATCGCTAGCACCTGTCATGAAAACAACGTGCATTCCCTTGGAAGCCCAAACACGATCCGTCTGGCCACGACAACACCACCTGTGGTGACAAGTCTAGTTCAACCAGATGCCCAGCGCCCAGTGCGACAAATACAGTGACGGTAGTAGCCTAAGAGGCTAATGCTTTGCCATTTGCTTTGTCAGAGCTTTCGCTTGCCTTCAAGACCTTTGAGGTCTAGACAAACGAGTGGGGTCCTTACACCTATGATAACATAGAAACGATGAACCTTATGAGGGAACCTTCGACGGGACGGACTCAAAAAGAGGTAAAAGAACATTTATTCAAGGAATACCTATTTCACGAAAACTGCCTTTCGAGAAATAAACTCAATGTTAACGATTGATGTTAAAGAGTCTGCTCAAAAATCCTATGAGCCTCAAAAATTCTCATAAAGCAAAATTGGCTATTATGCCTGCTTGCTGTGCTTGATAAATGCTTTTGATACTTTTTCGATGCAGCAAAAGTTGGAACATGTTTTCATTGATTGATGACCAACTGAGCTATCTCATTAAGTCTGCGTAGTAAACAGAAGATATTAAAACTTATATACATTTTTGAGTTTCTTCTGCAAGTAATTCAAACTCCAAAAGCGCCTGTCGGCCAATTATTGAGTAACCGTGGTTCATGACACTGGAACCACGCGGTGACGGCGGCCGGCGGCAGGGCGGTGCGCCCCGCCTGGTGCCGTATTGTCGCCGACCGATTTCATACCAGCCTTTATCCACCCGTGGGCAGCAAGCGTTGGTGGTTGGTGGCGTTGGTGCGTTGGACGCATCGGTACAAGCAGTCGGGGATATCGAAGCAAAAGCAGTAACCTCACAGGTACATGCAGTCACATGAAATATTTTCTAGTTTTTTCTAGAAGTACTTATAATTATCTGATGAGAATATTTCTTATTAAGAAATTTCTAACATTTTATTCTGAGATCTTCGTCTTCAAAAAATGATGTTTATTATTTTAATTAAAAAGTAATAGCTCTATTAAATACCTACTTTAGGCTATCCCTATGAAAACCGTTGGGGAGCCAAAGGGGCCAAAAGTAACGGTGGTGGCTTAAGCTGCGCCTTATGGTTTTACTACAAGCTATTACGGTGTATGGTATTACGATAAGGTATTATTATAAATCTTATGCCTAAAGATGAAAATTGTTTTTTTGTAATACTTACAAAGATTGCTCAAAGCATGTTTAAAGCAGCAATTAAATTTTTTAAGCTTCCTGAGTAAAAAAAAAAAAAAAAAACGCTTTGTCCATTTTGAGCATTTTAACTGCAGACTGTTCTGCTGTTGTCAAGGCTGGGCTTACACAACATCCTTGGAGTGCGTTTGTGTAGCGCTTTGCGTTATTACGTACCTTTATTACCAAAACTAAACTAATCCATGTGTATGCAATAAATATAATATTATTGAGTATTGAGTATCACGATTCAAAAATAAACGTTACCATTTTATATACACGATGGTATTTTTTGTCGTCGGTAAATATTATTCTGACAACAGATTATTCTTACAGAAATTAAATAAGTTTTGCTATTCCTATCGATTTCGATCTTGAAATATACCGATTTTATTCTATTGCCCAAGGCGCAACTTGTAAAAGAGAAAAAATCGTTATCAAATATCTATAACACGTCTATTTGGAACTTCTGGCAGCTGTAACCTGAACGGAATTGTATTTTCTCAGATCTAATACGTGATATTAGACCGTAGAATTTTGAATGCTTCGAGTCAATACGAGATATTGACCAATAGCTATTTATGAAATGAGTTAATACGAGATATTGTCGTCTATTTGGAACTTCTGGCAGCTGTAACAGCACTACAACTGCAGTTGCTGGCGCATACATATATCAGCAATACAGCAGCTACTGCCTTGCCTTAGTGATAAAATTATAACTCGAAAGATTACGTAACATTTATTTGTTCGTTACTTTTCTACAAATTTTGATTTTGGATGCAATGCATTAAAAGCTTTAATAACAATAAACACAAATCAGAGATAGATCTATTCGCTTTGAGGGTAAAAGACAAAGTCCTTAATATGTATATTCAAATATGTCAAAAGATAAACAATGCCTTAACTATTGCCATCTTACAAATGAATGATGACAAACAGTGACATAGCTAATTTACAAGTATTTAAAAATTGCGTTTATTACTATGGCAGTAGTAATAGTAATCTTTCGAAAAAGAGATCCTACTGTGTACAACGTGTATGCATTTACAGTCAAGGGACCTGTATTTTTTATTTTTTTATATATATGCATTTTCCATGTATACGCAAAATTAAGGGTGTTACATAATTATGTTTTATCTAATCAGGTTACTGAAATAGTCTTGTTCCTTCATGCTTCTTATCTGATCTCATTCCGCCTGATGGTTTTATTTTTTTCGCTTGTCTATAATGTTCTACCCTCTTCACCGACGTTTTTTCCCTGGTGCCGAAGGTGTTACCCAGCAAGCCTTGGCTAGACAACAATTCCCTATACAGCAATGATTACGATTCTTGCATCTTTGTTCAATAGTACTTACTAAGTCTCAATATACCTTTAGCTTTAAACCATGGGGGGTACTGTGGTACTTAGCGTATAGGTTCATACCATATCAGGGTACTATATCAAGGTCTTGTGACTTACTTAACTTCCTATCAGTTTTTACGGAAAAGATCTTCGTATGGCTCGATAAATAATGATTTTTTCGCTTTATCCCTTATTTACTGAAATAAAGTAGTACAACATGAACGAGTTCGAACGTTTGTGGCGCTTGCAAAAAGTTTCAGTAATTCCAATAGTCTTTTCGTCAACCGGTGTCATTTCAAAACAGCTGTTTCTATCCTTGTCCCATTTAGATTTACAAAAAAATATGTACCTCATAAATAAAAAAAAAAAAAAAAATATGCCTTATTACTAAACAAAAGGCGGCAATTTTTAATACGTGCAGAATTGACAAAAAATTCTGCTAACTGGGATCCTCCATGAGTTGCACTTATGACATGAGCTTAGGGTTGTGTACTTCAGTTAACACCGTTGTTTTTTTTTCAGACACCGAGTAGTTAAAAAATTCCCCAATTGTAATAATAGATTTTGTGGATAGCCCCACAACACTATCTTGCCCCAAATTAAGCAGAGCTAGTATTATGGAAACCAGATAGCGGATATTTCGTATGATTGAGTTCCTTCAAAATTAAACCCAGCTTTCATGACAATGACTCCACGTGTAGCACAAGTGATGTGCTGATTACCAGGCCAACTTAGACCCAAACTTGTTGTAACTCCTGAGTTCCCTGACTCACGAAAAACCTAGTCGTTTTGTTGGCTGTTCCGTGGTTTTGTTTGGTCAAAGATGCCAACCATTATCATTGACTAGAATGAAACATATTAGGATAGTGGATGAATTGTAATGTATGTATATGCGTAGTGTTTAGGTAAGCTCAACCGAAGCTGATCTTTAACTATAGCGCCCTTGCATTCGTTCTGTAAGTACACTGGTGTCCTTTATGCATAGCTATGATTTCGATCGATCAAGTAACAATGCAGGCCACATTGACGGTTAAAAAAAAAAAAAAAAAACCTCCAAGCAAGATACAACAATCCTGCTTGATCACAAACTTTAGGCGGTTGAATAAAAGAAATGCTAGCAAGTCGATGCCTCATCGACACTATCAGTGTGTTTAGTGCGCATAATACTCGTTACACAAATACTTCTGCTGCACAACGAACAGAAGGCGCCCGAGTAGATGTTATTATAAAAAACTACTGCTACTGCTCATTTCATTAGCAGACCATTAATTATGAATTTGATTCCAGCTTTACAAACTAAATTTACTTTGATTAATTTTATTTTTGCCTACAAAAAAAAAAAAAAAAATAATTGTTTTGTTTTTGAAAGAAATATTTTATTGATTTATTATTTCTAATATTCTAGTATCAACACTAGATTAAAAAAAAAAAAAAAAAAAAAAATTATAATCGGTAACATTTTATTTGATTTATTTTTTCTCCAACATTTTTTCATTTTCTCTGAACATCCTACAAGTTAAAATATTAAATCTTGAGCCAAGGATGCAACAATTAAGTGATCAAACTAACTTACCAAGTGACGTTCGATCATAATTGTTGCATCCTTGGCGAAGAGATTTAAGGTCCCTCCCATCCCTTAGGATACCCCAATGTGCAATGTTGGAGACCCTGTACGTGCTTATTCTCTGAACTAAATGAAGCTTGGAGCTGGGGCCGCATGGCGTGTGCTATCTCTTTCTTTCTTATGGAGCTGAAATACGTGCGAGTGAGTTGAAGCGTAGGCGAGACTACTACAAGTTAAAATATTAAATCTCTTCGCCAAGGATGCAACAATTATGATCGAACGTCACTTGGTAAGTTAGTTTGATCACTTAAATAACTGACCTCTCAGCTCAGTTGGCAGTAGCTCTGCCTTCTGCGCTGTAGGTTGTGGGTTCAATCCCCACCGAGAACAATTCTTTGTGTGTTGAACACAAATGTTTGTTCTCTGTCTGGGTGTTATATTGTAATCTAAGTAAGTATTTACAAATAAATTATAGTTTAAAAAACTAAAAAAAAACGCTTTTATAACTAATTGAACTAAAAAGTTAAAAATAAAACTGTAATAATCAATTGAAAATTTATATTATTGTACAAAAAACGTGGGGTGCTTTTTATAATAACTTCAGATATAATAAACTATTGATAAAATATTTACAACAATCAAAATCAAGCCCCCCACGCTTTTTGTACAATAATATAAATTTTCAATTGATTATTACAGTTTTATTTTTAACTTTTTAGTTCAATTAGTTATAAAAGCGTTTTTTTTTAGTTTTTTAAACTATAATTTATTTTTTACTTTTTAGTAGTTTTTTTTTTTTTTTTCATATTTTTTTTTTTCATATTATTGCATTGTCATCGACCCTTGACAGGTGTGCAAAGTTTGAATAAAATCTGATCGTTCAAAGTAGGTTTTTTTTTTTTTTTTATTTCTTTTCATTTTTTTTTTATTTTTTTTTTTCATATTATTGCATTGTCATCGACCTTTGACAGGTGTGCAAAGTTTGAATCAAATCTGATCGTTCAAAGTAGGTTTTTATTTTATTTTTTTTATTTCTTTTCATTTTTTTTTATTTTTTTTTTCATATTATTGCATTGTCATCGACCTTTGACAGGTGTGCAAAGTTTGAATCAAATCTGATCGTTCAAAGTAGGACAAAATCGAGCTCAAAGGTGTCGGTTACATACATACATACATACATACATACATACATACATACATACATACAGGTGAAACTAATAAAAGCGTTATAAAAAATGTGAACTATAAGTATTACACCAGCTATCTGGTTTCCATAGCACAAGCTCTGCTTAGTTTTTTAGGTTCTTAGGGGCCAGATAGTGTTTGCGAACTTTCTAAAATATTTATTTATTTATAAGATCCAGAACTCCGTGAAATAACTTCTTATACACTCTGACCTTTTGAAAGATATAAAAAAATCGAAAAACGCGAGTGACTCTTCTATGTTATATTCTTTTTCTTCTTCTTCTTCTCTCTTGCGTGCCTATACAACGCGTGCGATACTTACACGTTTTCTGTGTCGCTTTGTTAATATAATAATATATCAAGTGTCATAACATAATCATAAATAAATAAGTTTGTTTCTTTTCCTACTTTAAAGTTTGCATAAAGCACGAAAACCAGTTAGGTCAACCTTAGCGATGGCGATCAGTAAAACGCTGTCAAATATCGTGTCATTTTTGTAGGCTTTAGAATCGGAATTTTGATAGATATGAGCAGTTTGGATTGTACACAAGATAGTTGCTCGCGATTTTGTATATATTTCAAAGGGTAAGAAGGCGAGAAGTGCATAGATTGTCTTTGCTCAAGCAATTTATGATTTAAATTCTCGAAGAAAGCATCTGAACCAGAATAGCATCAACCATGGGGTTCGATCTCTCAACATCTGTACGGGCAATAGATTAGCAAAGTTGATTCAGGCCATAAATAGTTTTAATTCTTCGAGGCTTTCGAACTTGCACTCGCTTGCACTTTGCAGTGTGTTTATGAATAATACGCAAACTTGAAATACGGAGTGTCGGTTTTTTTACATTAGGCTTGCGTTTGACCGCAATCTCACCAGGGGCTCAATTCTAGACCAGTAACTTTTTTGTCACGGTAGTATATCACAACAACTGTCAAATTCACTAAAGAAACTGACAGATCTTGTGATATATATCTACCGCGACAAAAAAGTCACTGGTCTAGAATTGAGCCCCTGGGCCCTGTTTAAAAAGGTGACAATTTCAACATGAATGTCACAAAGCGACAAAATTGTGGAATTGTCACGCTTAGGCTATTAATAAAAGTGACAAATATGTCACAAAAGCGCGACAATTCCACAATTTTGTCGCTTTTTGACATAATATACATGTCGAATTACAGCTTTATTAAACAGGGGCCTGCTGTTCAGTGATGATGCGGTCGACGGTGTAGCACGCTTACCTGAAAAATAACTATTCACTCTTCTCTTAAAAACATCCAAGTTATACGTGTTCGGAAAAACAGACACCGGCAAGGAATTCCACTCCTTGGCTGTCCGCAACATAAAAGCAACGTGAACACCTATTTAATTTTGTATCGAAATGAATCGAAAGTAAGAGACGTGTCGATGAAAAATTACCTCTAGAAACCGAATGACTTTCCCAACCAAATAACCTACCTATAAACCGCATAAAATTATATCTAACGACACTAAAAGTGCAATAAACTCTTTGTTAGTGCACAAACGTGGGTGTCGCGGTAATATTACAGATGTCGACGATAGGTCTCGCCCTATTTTGATTGCATCACTCTGTCCCATTCTTCAAAGGTGTGGAAAAGAGACGGAAGTATCGATATGAAAGTTCTGAGGTGGATTTTCGTGTGGGTGGTAAGATATACAGCCTAGGGAATGTCGTTCCCCTGTTGCGACATCCTTGCAGCTCAAATTGTGAGAAGGAAATGGCTTTGCTCTTTCGGGCTCGGATGCTGTAAGACAGGATTAATTTACCTAAGCGATTAGGTAATCTAGAAATAACTAGATAAAATGAACGAGATATTCTTTAGATTTGTGTAGATAAACCTTTTGTTTATGCAGATATTCAAAGTATTTAAATCATATTCATTTATGATGGAATGTTTCCTTCATCGTATGTATCTAACGGGAAAATAATCGATTTCGTTTAATTGTGTTAGTAATTATGTACATCGATGTAAATAAATAAGTGGCATATTACATCGACATATCTGTAACAATTTATTTAATGAAATCAAGTTAAATTATTGTGCAATAAAACTTTAAAATTCGCGTAGTTTTTTTAATATTAAAGCACACTTATTGAAGTGAAAACTTCTTTAGCGGCGTTGAGCACTTTTTCTGTAATGGGTATAAAATCTTAAACTCGCGTCAGCGCGTCAGGACACGTGACCTGATCGAAAAAGCGTAAGACGGATGGAGAGTAGACAGCTATCCCCTCTCTACGGCGCGGCGAAAATGTATGCCTGGGCCTACTGTTTCGTTTAGGCAGCGCAGGGCGCTTGCGCGAATGTTCGTGTATGTTACAGCGTGCCAAATAACAAACAAGCCCCCCCTAACCATTCCAAAATATCAAACATGCTCAACGTTAATAATCAAGTTTTCACTTCTGCCGGCACTCCCGGAGTGCAACCCGTATTTTTTTTTTTTTTATTATTCAATGCAGGGCTGTGTCTCTTAGCGACCATATACCACTACTACTATACCAAGAAAATCAACCTACTTTTACATTGTTCTAACCGTTCATGAAGAGGCTCAAATTAAAACACTTGACTCGAACAATAGTTGAATTGAAAACTCTTTAGTTGTTTTATTTTTAAATGAGATCACCCGCATGATTCTTCGGTAATTCCAACCCATTTCCAAGACTTGTTTAGTCATCACGCAAAATAATGAGGAAATTCAAAAGCTTCAAAGTATTTAGGAAGCTAATAAGTAGAATTTCGGTGTAATAAGTAGGTACATTCATAGCAATGTATGATTTTCTGCTTCTTCTTGTCGTGTCACTATTTCTTTTGAACCAGTGTGGTGAAAGGATTTTCTACTGTGATACGATGAGCCTAAAAGAAAGTAACTATTGATATAGTAAGTAACACCACCTAGAATACTTTCTTGGTCATAAATCTTTATCTATAATTCGCATGCGCATAGGGTTACCAGACGGAAAATTGATAAAACGGAAAAAAAGTCGGATTCCCACGGAATAATCCTGAGATTTGGTCGCATTGGGCAATTTTTTTCGGAAACATCTGAAAAATCTACTCTTTTTTATTGACAATTTAAAAATTTTTTTAGTTCCAAAATCCGGGCACAATCTTAAGAAGGGCCTATCCTGAGATATCCGGATAGCTCCTAAGATATGGTAACCCTACATGCATCTAATGCGCGGGTTCGCAACACCCACCACCAGCCACCAGTGCGTAGGTTGAGCCACAGACAATCAACTGTCTAAACTTTCGCATTTCATAAATTTCTTTGTTCCGAGTACTCGTAGGCACCTGTCTATATCTATACTAATATTATAAAGAAGAAAGATTTGTATTTTTGTGTGTATGTTTGTAATGAATAAACTCAAAAACGATTTAAAAATTCTTCCATCATTGGAAAGCTACATTTACCCTGAGTAACATAGGCTATGTTGATGTGTTTAAAAAATAAATTTTCACCCGTGCGAAGCCGGGACAGGCCGCTAGTATTTTAAATGCGCGTGACCTACTATGAAATAATTTTGAAAATTATTGTTTTGACGTTTGGCTATGGGAACAATTCTATGTGTCTGGCAGATCTTACTTTTGAATCAAATGATGAATGAGAACTTTCCATCATTACAAATAATGACAGAATGTTTGGTAGCCCGAACATGAATGCAATTAGGGAGGTAGGGAAATTACGTAATTTTGAATGACTCTACAGTGTATGTACATTATTACAAGCAGCCGCCCGCGGCTTAGTTCGCCCCGTTCCCTTTTATTTTTCGGGATAAAAAGTATCCAATGTCCGTCTCCTGGTTTTAAGCTCCACCAATTTTCAGCCAAATCTGTTCAGCCATTCTTGACTTATAAAAATAATATAAACACGACTTTCATACATAATATAATTATGATTAAAAACAAATCCACCCCACCGGAACCATACATTTTACCGGGATAAATAGCACCCTATGTGCTATTCCAGACATGATATGATCTACATATCTCTGTGCCAAATTCCATTCAAATCCGTTCAGTCGTTCTAAAGTTATCGAGGAACAAACATCCATCCATCCAAACTTACAAACTTTTGCGTTTAATATTTAATTAGAAAGAAAGAAAGAAAGAACATACATTTGACATAATATACATACACTGAGAAAAATGTAAAGCTGAAAAGTTCGTAACGAAGGTGGATTTATTCGTAATAAAGGCGAAAAAACGACCAAGCGTACTTGGACGAAAAACGCCTTCCTAGGTTGGAGGCGTTTTACGCCTTAAGCGTGAGGCGCAACAAATAAGCAGCAATATACTCTCTAATGTGTGTTTTAGACGTATTTTTTACAGATTAGCCTTAAATAAAAAGCTATTAACGTGGTAAGTGAGATAGGATCGACGAACTGACGATGGGATTTAACTTCCGGTAAGGCGATATAAACGGTAAAGAAGGTGCTCGGGTAACACACGTAAATATTTCCTAGAGTAATATACGACGTATCATTGCGCCTCAATTAACTTCTAGTAAGGCGTTTTACGCCTTTTCTTACTGCGGTTTTATTTGTTCACAAAGTGTTTTGAATATTTATTGACTGCTTCTTAAGTCATAATAGACTTTTAGTAAGGTGTTTTATACCTTTATTCGCTGCGATTTAACCGATCCACTAAGAGTTTTAAACGTTTCTTAAATCGTAATTCGCTTCTAGAAAGGCGTTTTAAGTCTTTACTTACTGTGGGTTTAACCCGTCTACTAAGCGTTGTTAACGTTTTCTAAGTCGTAATCGGCTTCTAGCAAGGCGTTGTACGTCTTACCTTACTGTAGTTTAATCTGTTCATCAAGCGTTTTCAATGTTTACTAAGTCGTAATCGACTTTTCGTAAGGCGTCGTACGTCTTACCTTACTGTAGTTAAACCTGTTTACTAAGTCATAATCGACTTCTAGTAAGACGTCGTACGTCTTACCTTACTGTATTTTAACCTGTTCTTTAACCGATATTGATGTTTTTTAAGTCGTAATTCTCTTCTAGTAAGGTGTTTTACGTTTTACTAACTATGGGTTTTACCTAAGCATTAAGCGTTTTCAGAATTTACTTAGTCGTATTTGCCTTCTAGAAGTTATTTTAGAATGTTTCATACGATTAGGCTAGCCGTATCGTACGTTAATTTTTTCTTTCATTACGAGCAGAAACGTTTTATGAAGACCGGAAAAAAGCTTTTTAACGACTAGTAACGCTGTTCCCTAAGGGCATGATTGACTTGCTTTACTATCATTTAGTTCATATTAAGGGCATTGGGCCGCTCAAAGTTCACTCTAAGGTAACGCGGGCCAATATCCTTCACATGAACTTTATGATAATAGATCAGCCAAACATGCCTTCAGTGAACAGCGTAGCCTGCTGCCTCAGAAAGTTGATCTCCCAGTCTTTGTAAGCTTCTGAAATTAATAGAACATAAATTTATAAAGCACCTCGATAATAACTGATTACAGCTTACCAAAGATATGTACTAGATAGACTAGTATTTTCTCAACTCAACAGTTTAACCTCAACCTAGCCTAATAAATAAGCCGATAGCTTTTGCACTTAGTGACCCAGTGAGAAGTGAGAAGAGTGACTGTTGAAGTATGGATCCAACATATCAGTAATTATAATTATATTTTGTATTTACTAACATGATACAAATCTGTACTAGAAAATCAATTTAGATAGGTAATTAACTATTTAAATACTTAAAACAAGATAAAATCGTCTTGGAAAATGCCTTTTTCGTTGTAAAGCTTTTGTAAGCGTGCATTTGCTATTATTGCCCACAGGCTCCTCTCATGGCCTAGCTCCTTCCTCGGCAACCGTTATTGCAAGTGAAGCCTCCTCAACCGGATTACAATATCTGAAATAAAATAATGTATTTTTTAGGAAATAGTTATCGCAAACAAAGTAGAGCATTCTATGATGGTAATTAGTACAAGTAGGTATTATGTTTATCTAACCAAACTACGTAACCACAGGTCTATTAGAGGACAGGTCTGGCATTGCAGGTTCTAAGTCAGAGAGATCGTTTGAATCACTGATAGCAAATTACAAATACTTACAGCTATAATCCTTTTTAAAAAGTTCTCCAATACCGCGTGCCCATGATTGAAATCACTCCATTGAAGTTTAGTGTTTGGATTTACTTCTAGCCCAGAGTCCAATAACAAATGGGCCATTTATTTTCTTTGTTTGGAATCAAGAAAGCCATTAACAGCCTGTTAAGTAGCCCGTCCTCTTTGCGTATTATGTAAAGTACACCTTATCTGAAAAAAATAAACAATTTTCCTAAGTTTAAAAACTTCTTTGTACCAATATACAAAATTAAATGCAAAAGTTCAAAACTTAAAACACTAAGTACATATTTTTATAAATCATTTTTCGTTCGTGTTTCCAACACAACCAGAATCTAGGGAGTAGGTACCTAAACTTATCAAATACAAAACATGATTAGGTTCAAAAACATTAGGGAATAACTGAGTTTGATACAAGTACTCTACTTACCTCGAAATGACTTATCAATCAGGTGTGTGCCCCATTTTGTTAATAAATCTGTGGGATTCTGGAAGCACGAAGATGTTTGTCTGGTTGGTTGCTGCTGATAGGTCTGTCTTGGACCTCTCTACATCTGTTTGTTTGTGCTCCCATACACTGACACAGCCAACAGCGTTCAGAAGATGAGGGAAAATAAAAAAAACCCGCTAAATTAAACTTTGAATGACTCAGAACTAAACCAAACACTCCGTCCAAAGTCAAACCAAACTGACGAATGAAACAAGTCGTTACGTACGTGCTCGTGGCTTCGTGGGCAGTGCTGCCAACTCGACTACTGCAGATTATGCTAGTGGTGGGTGTTAAAAATAACAAAATAATAATAAATAGATATTCAAGACAATCTACTCAACACTATCTAGTCCCAAACTAAGCAGAGCTTGTACTATGGGAACCAGATAGCTGATATAATACTTACACACATTTTTTTTGTAAATACACCTTAGAATACAATATGATGCCCCAACAGAGAAAAAACAACTGTGTTCACCACAAATATTTGTTCTCGGTGAAGATCGAACCCACGACCTACGGCGCAGAAGACAGAGATCCTACTAACTGAGCTGAGAGGCCAATCAAACATATGCTATACGTAGTCTTTAGGCCAAAACTGTACTGCATTACTAACTGCCTGTATCATGTGTGTGTCGATTGGCCTATGCTCCAAGCATAGTTCGTGTAGTTAGCACACAGCACAGAGCAAAAGTAGGTATTGAATCTCGTTCGTCAGGGTTCCAACCAAAAAGCGAGTAAACTCAGGGAAAGATTCTAAATGGGTGTTTTCACGTATATTTGATTTGTTTGATTTTTTTTATGTTTGTTACCACATCACTCGTTAACTAATTTGAAAAATTATATTTTAACTTTACTTTCAGATTAGTCTTGTAGCTGGCAGCATTATTGAGATTTTCGTTGTACCTACGACAAGTGCCTTACAAAGGTGCATCTCTCAGTAACTAGAGAGTTTTTTAAACTTAACCCATCAATTGACTGAAAGTCGTTAAAATATTAAAACTGAGTATAATATACTTTTTTTCCACCAAATTAAATACAAATATTTGCGGACATTCCACACATCACAATCTAGCCCTAAACTAGGCAAAGATTAGTAATATAGGAAAAGGTAGCTGAGACCTATATAACCTAAATAGGTATAAAATTTTCGGGTTCTGGCTTTGAATAGTAAATTGAAAATATTGCTAAATTTACGGTTATATTAGCCAAATAAGTATGCCGTTATTACGCTTTTTTAAAGTTTGACTATATAATATCTCAAGTATCATCCGCCCTATCTTAAGGTGAATATTGTTATATCTACGGTTTCATTTACTGAATATGAAAGTCGTTAAATGAAGTTATTTCACCGTTTGGTTAGTCTTAACTCGATCGTATTTCGCCTTATGATACGGTAAATATTGCCAAATTTACGGTTAAATTGGCCAAATATGTATGGCGTTATTAGACTTTTAAAACGTTTCATTAAATAGTAACTAAATCTATCATCCACCCTACCATAAGGTGATTGTTGTCTTTTCTACGCTTTAATTAACCGAATAAGCAAATCGTTTTATGACGTTACTCACCGTTTGGTTAGTCGTAACTTGATCGTATTTCGCCTGATGATAAGACTAAAATCACCAAATTTACGGTTATATTGACCAAGTATGCACGTCGTTCTATGACGTAATGTTACCGTTCAATCAGTTGATACTTGATCATTATATCGCCTTATGATAAGGTAAATATTGCTAAATTTACGGTTAAATTGGTCAAATATGTATGCCGTTATATAACCTAATGTTACCATTTGATTCGTCGTAACCTGAGCTGATTTGGCCTTATAAAAGGGCAAATGTGGCCACATTATACCTTCATGTTGCCGAATTCATACGCCGCTGAAAGACTTTAAGTTTACGTTAAAAATTTTGTGACTAAAGTATATTCTGCCTTATTGTAAGGTGAATATTGTCATGCTTAAGATTATTTATGCCACTTTCGTAAGTTTGTTTATGATTTAGGTTTAAGTTTGTTTAGTTTTTATTAAAGCATATATCACCTTAATTTAAGTTAAATTTTGCCTTAATTACGGCGATATTCACCACATATTCAACGTCGTAAATTTAAAACGTTTTCAATAGTTCATTACTGCTGTATTAACAGTATTTAGTTGGATTCCAAGACTACCTTACGGTAAGTCATTTAAGACGGTTCGTGTTTATCATAAGAGACGTACCAGTTTATCGCAAACGAATAGTAAAGTCAAATTAACCGTAAGCGTTACAAAATCGCCTCGCGTCATTACAATTCAGCCGTCAAAGGTGGAATTCATCTTAGGCCAGAAATCTATTTTTCTCAGTGTAGGTGTAGACGTTCACAACATGTTTGAATGAACATAATTATGCCAAATAGGCCCCGACTCAGCTTTTTGCTGCCTGACAAGGAATCATCTACCATGCCAAGCAGCGCTGGTTTTTAGGCAGAGCCTTTACTAAGAGGTGACGTCACACCAAAAAATATAAACATAAAATAAAAACGGAAGACTGGCAAAGGAATATTATACATATAACTGTGTATTCAATTATAATAAACAGATAACAAAATACAATATACCTACATAGATGATACTTACAATATACATACCTAGTTAATTACTCATCTCATGTGTTTCGAGAGTAGTTAGATTAGAGGTGGTGAGAAACTTGTGCTTACAGTTGTCATAAGCGCTAAAGTAGGTAGGTTTAAAGTTCGTTGCTCTATGCGTAAGTCTCTACCAGCAAATAGGATGAAAACCGTCGCAGACGTAGTAAACATGTGGAAAAATCGATCAAGTCTCTGGCGGTACTCCAAATGGACTTGGGAGCATTGACACTGAAGCGATTACTTATTAAGATTTTTACTACCAACGTTTATCGCCAAATAGTTTTGTGACTGAGTATACGTAATACAAGTTTTTGAAGTGAAAATCTGAGTAAAATCCACCAACACCTCTTCGGCAAAGATCGACAAACTTTGACAAAAGTGGGAGAGGGATTTGTTCGAGTCCGGTTAATGTACGGCCAGTTAAAGTACACCCTGTTAAATCGAATCCACATTTTTTATATTTTGAAATTTTGAAGGCCCAGTGGGCAGCACATAAACATTTTGATTATTTCTTTTTTTTATCTAGCGATGGATAATTGTCCTAAAGGGGATCTAGATCGTTTCGTGTGTATTTTGTAGTGAGTAACTTGTATTAATGTTCTTTGAAAATGTATAGATTGAATTTGCTTGCATGAATAAATAAATAAATTTTACATTGATAAGTAAAGTAAGGTTAGAAAAAAAAAATTCTAAGTCGTTTCATCACCTAAGAGTTGGCAAGACTGGCCTCTAGCTCAGTTGGTAGTAGCTCTGCCTTCTGCGCCGTAGGTCGTGGGTTCGATCCCCACCGAGAACAAATATTTGTGTGGTGAACATAAATGTTTGTTCTCTGTCTGGGTGTTATATTGTATTCTAAGTATGTATTTACAAAAAAAAATGTATTCAAGTATTATATCAGCTATCCGGTTCCCATATTACAAGCTCTGCTTAGTTTGGGGCTGGGTAGTGTTGTGTGAATTGTCCACAATATTTATTTATTTATTTATATAAAAACAGGTGATGATCTTATCTTCGCATAACCTATCAATGTGTTTCGGTATCTGTGGAAATAAGTAATAATAACTTAAAGGTAAGCCAGTGACCGAAAATGACCCGTTAACTTCACAAAAGGTTAAAGAGTTTAATAAATGTAAAATAAAGTTATTTGCGAAATTACTCGAAGACCATTGGCACCTGCATCTTGATATCAACCCATGCATCAGTTGAACGAAAATTGAGGTATGAGAATAGCTGGTACACTCCATTAAAAGTTCGAGAACCTACTAAATTAGACTATGACCAAGGGCCCAAGCCAAGACAGACAATTTGACATTAAAACGATACACTTTAGTTATACAACTAGCTAATAAACAAGCATGGCGCTCCTGATGTTAAAGTGGTAACCATCGCTTATTACAAAGCATTGCTTCGTAGGCCACGTCAGGAACGTACCCTACGATGCACTTTCCTACGTTCTCAACAAATAAATACAGAGTTCTGACGAAATTTGTCGATCTTTGCCGAAGGGGTGTCGCTAACGTGACAGGTGTCGTAAAAATGTCAAGACTTTTTTTGTTTTTTTTTTCCACGCCTCAAAAAATGCTCAAGCCCGCCTTTGTAAGCTTTCTCCTCAGAAAATCGATACGCTGTGTGTTCTTTTTACTGCAAGCATGTCCAACACGCAACTCAAGTGACCTAGCTGGTCTGTCGCAGCTGTGGCTATTGCGATACCCGCTGAGCAACTCTGAATCGCCCTTTGTATTTTTAAAGGTAATATTGCACAATGATTAACGCCCGAGATGTTTTACACATCAAAGTGTTAATTTAATGGGTAAGTGGAGCGGCTTAATTGAGTTGATTAATATGCAAAGGGATCTCTTTATTTTGTAACATAACAAGCGGACAGTTCAGACACTTCCACGTTAACCGTTTTTTGGAATAGGACATCCCTATTCGGACCGAGCGACAAGACACATGACTCAGGGAGGGGACAGGGAGATAAAATGTTGTCTTGCGGAATTGTGATTTGTTTCATCATCATCAGCCTGAAGAAGTCCACTGCTGGACATAGGCCTCCCCTACACATTTCCAGAAAGAACGATTCTGAGCCCTTTCCATGCACCGACTTCTTGCGATCTTAACAATGTCGTCAGTCCATCTGGTGGGTGGGCGCCCTACTTTTCGTCTTTTTGTTTTCGTGATTTGTTTGCCGTGTATTAAAGCAACGCAGAGTTGTAGCTGTAATCCATGAAGAGTTTTCGCCGTAACAGTAGTTTACAAATAATACATTTTAGAGGAAGGCCAGGTTAGGAGTACCCTAAACCGACGAGCATGTCATGTATGAAGAATGTTATGAGAGTGAATGAAGCGAAAGAGTACATAATGTCAGGATCGTAGCCAGTGGAAATCTCTGCCAACCCTCATGAAGCGTGATATATAATAAATGATAACAAATGTTATGGACAATCCACACAACATCATTTAGCCCCAAACTAAGCACATCTTGTGTTATGGAAATCAGAAAGCTGATATAATACATACTTTTTTGCAAATATGCACATTCTTTCTTAGAATATACAGTAGTACCCAGAAACGGAACAAACCTCTGTGTCACCACACAAATATTTGTTCCCAGTGGGGATCGAACCCACGACCTACGGCGCAGAAAGCAGGTCAACTGAGCTAAGAGGCCAATCTAATTTGTGTTTGTAAATTTTGAATAATTACTTTGCAATTTTATTTCAAAACTACGAGCGGAATAAAACAAAATGTACATCCGTTCTGAAAATTTCCATTGAAAGCTCATAAATAACCATCGCTCTTCTAGAAATCAAAGCAATTCATAACATCGTTGTTGATACACTTCAGTACAATGTAATTCATCTCATATAGACTTGCAGACGTGTGCGGCGAAGTGCATACAACAGCCAAACATCCGCAATCACATTCCCAGAATTATTTCATAAACACACTGACCTACATCTGTTAAAAATTACAAAATTAAAATGTTACGCCATTTTTATGCTCGTCAGTGCAATCATGGAAGATCACTTGCGTGGTTGGCTGTCATTAATCTTTATTTAACTAGGGTCGTTGGTTTTACACTTAGCACAGAAAAAACTGATGATCATACGACATGCTGCAGCTACGCGACCATCAGAGGCCTACTAGCTGCGCCCCGCGGTTTTACCCGCGATATATTAATTCTCTGTTGCAACTGGATGGGAAAAAACCTTTAAAAACACGGCTTAAACGCAGATTATAACTGAACAGTGCTTAAGAGGCCGGCGGAGGGCCAATTTTCATACAAACGTAATACCAAAATTAATACTAGTTTAGGCAGATTTTCACTATATTATTGTAATAACTGTATTCGTATAGTATTTATCTAGGTTCCTGAACAGTTTTTATTTTAAATTACTTACTACTACTATGAAAATTTGTTTAAATTAGTTATCATTTTGGTATTACGTTTGTATGAAAATTCACCCTCCGCCGGCCCCTTAAACAACGTCAATGAACTGCTTTACTGAAATTCAATCATAACTTGAATCATGGCTAGGACTGACAAATTGTGTACAGATGGCCTGACCCACACTTAATTTCTTCTTAGATCAACTCAAGTCTTTAAGCCTTCGCACATCTAAGCGATCTACGATGGCGATCAGTGAAACGCTGTCAAATATGACAGCGATATTTGACAGCGTTTCACTGATATCCATTGCCATCGTCTAGATGTGCGCAGAACTTTAGGCTAATTATTAGCCAAGGAATGGAATTCCTTGCCGGCGTCTGTCTTTCCGAGCACCTACAAATTGGATGTTTTCAAGACAAGAGTGAATAGGTATCTTCTAGGTAAGCGTGCTACATCGTCAACCGCATCATCACTTAACAGCAGGTGAGATAGCGGTCAAACGCAAACCTATAAATTGTAAAAAAAAAAAAAAAAAAAATCAACAAGCTTAAAATTAGCATTGTCCGTATTGTTATTAACCATTTTTGGTAAGACATGACATTTAGTTATCTGTTGACAGAATTTGATAAGGGCATTAACGTCAACTGTCAGAACCGTAGTTTTTTTTTACAATTTGAACTTGCTTGTTTCGTCACTATCATCGGCTCTGTAAATACCGTTTCGTAATTCATCGGCTGTAATCACAGGCTTTTGGTCGTGATGGATGGTACTGGTGGCGCAACTGATGCTGAACCACGACCTGACATTTACCCCATTTACCCCAAATCACCACCTCAGCGACGCCCATAAAGTATTATACAGATTGGCTTGAAGTTACGGACCCACCTTAAATAAATGCATAAGTGTTTGTGTGTTTGAACTTTTGACGGCTGAAGTACTGAACTACTGAATTATGTTTTCAGTATTCAGTATGTTTTTTGCCGACAGAGATAGCTTGTATTCTGGGAAATGGATCTATTTTTTATCTATAGAGGTTTTTGAATACTATGCTAATGAAACAAGCAGTAGCATCTAATGTTAAGATTGTTCGATTTCCATACAAATTGATTTTACCATTTATGGGCGATGAGAGTATAAGCGTACACTGAAATAATTAGTTGTTTTCTTATATTTTATATTATATCGGGCCGTGTCCGGGCCGGCTGTTCCAATTCCGTAGCCTTAGGAAAATGAGCGTCGTACGTTAGTAGACAGGCCCGGGTGGAACACGGATCAGGCACTGTTCAATATAAACTGCTTCATACAAAATGTATGTAACGTTTCAAATCCGTGCCACGTCCAGGCTACGTGAACGACCCGGGCACGGTCCGGTCTGATATAAATATTCTTTTAACTATGATAACTTAATACAGTTTGCCGGAAATAAAAACAGATAATGAACGTCAACCACCGTTATTTCAGTGTACAATTTAGACTCTAATCACTCACAAATGGCAAAAATCTATTGGTATGTAAATCACACTCGGTTAAGTGGCAACCAAACCATTGCCCCGCGAATCACGCACGATAGGAACGTGCCTTACGATGAGGCTGTAATAGTATACACTCATATATCTACCATCGTTAAAGTGGACATAAATGGTTTTATGTTTACACAACCAAATTGTTCAATTTACTCGCTTATTAATTATTTCCTGTGATAGTTATTTGTTATACAAGAGTGCAAAGTTGCTTTTTAACCGCGTGCTCAATTTTGATGACCGAGCAAGCGAAGGAATCAGAAGAGAGATAATTCCATCTCAGTGAGAAAATGACTAAATGCAAAAAAGAAAACGACGCGCGTAAAGCAAATGAAAATAAAAATAACATACCAAGTAGGTGCCAAGTCTGAGTTTATAATAAATTAAAAAAGGTTGTATGATAAATTCGGCACCATGGAGGTAGAAGTAAATGTATAACAAATAATACACTTTCGTACGTTCAAATTAAGATTATGAAAAATAATTTCGTTGTTACCCTCTTACTCGTACAAAGATATTCACGTGTGAGCAACAGTCTCTTATCAAATAGGTGTCACATTAACAGTGACAGGGCTAATTTTAAGCATAATCTGACACCAAAGTAAAGCCTTGCGCACATCTAAGCGATCTGCGATGACGATCAGTGAAACACTGTCAAATATGACAGCGATATTTGACAGCGTTTCACTGATTGCCATCGCCTAGATGTGCGCAGGCCTTAAGGCCATTAGTGTACAAAAGGAGGAAAAAATAAAGCAATTATCTCCACCAGATAAAGACTAATCGATTACAAATCGTAATTTGTAATTGTTTTTTGACACCTGTTTGTTTGATTTAAGATAATTGGACGGCCATGCCCATGACACAGATTGGGAAACTTTGAACTTTGAAGAGTTCACGAATATCTTGACATTTCGTCTCGTTTACAAAGAAGAAAGCTTGTTTTATTTGTAGTAGTTGTAGTAGAGCTCTTTGTGAAGAGGGAATCACCCCGGCAAGAAAATATCACCTTCAATTCATATTTCATATTAATCATATTAGGGTCATATTTTCTTTATCGATAAGTTTCTGAAAAAAAAGGAAAACATACGAGCACGTATATAGCAGATCTGGATTTTATGAGAAAAAATGGTTACTCTAGAGGCGTTATCCAGGGATGAAATAGGGGACTACGTTTGTATGGAGAGTCGCCTGTGTTATGCCCTCTGAAGGGCTCGCCCGGGGAAGTACTACCACCATTCCTATTTCTGCCATGAAGCAGCATTGCTGTGTTTCGGTTTGAAGGGTGTGGGTGCCGGTGAAATTACTGGCACGTGAGTCTGGACATCTGAATGCCTCAAGTTGATGGACGCAGGGCAGTGCATCGTAGGGCACGTTCCTGACATGCGACTATGCTTTGTTATGTAATGTGTGTATTATTATTGTAATGTAATAAGGCATTTAATTTAAATTTTGGTCCACTCCGTTACATGGACCATAACAAAAAGTCACATTTACTTGAGAGAGACTGCTCGGGTGGTATAATTGCCGGCAGATACCCGTTCAACATCAGGTGGGGAATCTGCGTGTGTCGCAACTATTTCTCATAAGAAACCTGGGGCTCAATTCTAGACCAGTGACTTTTTTGTCACGGTAGATAATAGATATAGTATATCACAAGAACTGTCAGTTGCTGTAGTGAATTTGACAGTTCGTGTGATATACATATATCTACCGTGACAAAAAGTCACTGGTCTAGAATTTGAGCCCCAGTCATAGAAATGCTGTTGCCACATTTGGCGCCCCGCCAATATAATTGCAATTTCGATAAACCGATATGTAGAATACTGCAGAGATTTTGTGAATCACTCATCGTATGGATTTACCGTTTAATGAACGACTTCGTTGGCCGTCCATTTTCCTTAATGTATTGAACAATAAGTACCTACCTATAGGCCTATTTAGTTTAAGTAGCGGATATCGGAAAATGGGGTAAGCAGGAAATGGTATCGATTGGAAACGTCTACTTCCACTGAAGTAGACGTTGGGAGGTAGGGAAGGTATATTCGTATGCCCAAAGATAAACTGTTGAGATGGCAACAGTTTTTCGTTGTCGTTGTGGCCCGAAAATAATGCAAAATGGGCCACGGGGTATAAACGTTGGGTAAGTAAGGTAGAGCTGTTCTTATTGTGTCACCGGTTCTTTCGAACCAAGTGTGGTGAAAGGATTTTAGGTGCGCTTCAATGAGGCTCATTTCGCGACACATATTTTCGAAGCTCTTAGGTTCTACGACATGCCGGTTTCCTCGCGATGTTTTCCTTCACCGTTTGAGAGCACTGGCATAGTGTACATTACTCATTGGTACACGACGGGATTTGAACTTTAGGATTCCGATCCTCGAGGCAGAACCGCTGCCACTAGGCCTCCAGCGCTCTTCCGCTTGGAAGTATTTTTTTTTAAATGAAATGAAATTTTATTTGCCTATGATCTAGTCCAAGTTACAAACTTTATCCAAATTGGTGCAGTATTAATTAAGATTAGACCACCAGCAAGGATGACTAATCGATAATGTCATGCTTTCAATTCATTTAGATCAAGAGGTTGACCGAGATGGCAAAGGCCATTTTTTATAACAGGGGCCTAATTCTCGGGCCGATCTCGATCATATTGCAATTTTATTTTATTGCTTTTTTTTCGAAGAGAGAATGGATGATTTCCTTGAGTAATTCATCAACGACCTCATCGTAGAAGCCTCGACAGCTACGATATACGGAAAACGTAGAAAAAGTGCGGGGTTGCGCAATGCCAATGTATGTATGTAAGTATGTATATGTATAAGGGACATTGAAAATCTCGGTCGGCCCGAGAATTAGGCTCCAGGGGCTCAATTTTAGACCAGTGACTTTTTTGTCACGGTAGATATAATATATATCACAAGAACTGTCAGTTTCTTTAGTGAATTTGACAGTTCTTGTGATATACATATATCTACCGTGACAAAAAAGCCACTGGACTAGAATTGAGCCCCAGACCGTTATCTGTGTCAACTGTGTCTCACAACTCAGTCTACTCTCCTGGGTTTTGCGCTGTTGTGGGTTCGATTCCCACAAAACAAACTAATTAATGTTTGTATTTCTGGGTATTATTATGAATCATTATTTTTATAATTGGTCATTTTTATAATTAGACATTTTTGTAATTGGATATTTTTATAATTGGTAATTTTTAGACTTTAAGTCATTTTCATAATTGGACACTAGTCGTGCAAAGGGGTCTGAGAAACTCGTCCAAAAAAATATTACAAATGGCACATACCTACCAACATTTTACAGTAGCTGCGCCGGTGGTGGGTAGATTAGATACCTACGTAGATATTTTATAGGTTACAAGCCTATCGCCGCTGCTGGAATACTAACTCGTTTCCTCATGATGTTTTTCTTCACCGATTGGGATTCACTCTTGAATTATGTTGTACCTCCTTAGATCTTATGGGACTGTGATCGAATAATGACATTCCCTGTATTGGCTCAATTGCTCACTTCCCTTCATCCGTCAGTTTGTTTCTTTTCTTGCAATATACCTACCTACCTCGTTAAGTAGTTCTCCATAATGCGTGTTCTTTTAAATTATTACTATTGAGGACTGAAAACAAATTCCCTAATATTTTTGTTTTTTTAAGCTAATGGAACAAGCATACCTGACCTGATGTTAAGTGGTAACCATCGCCTTTAGCAAAGCATTGCCACGTAGGTCAGGAACGAACACATAGGACCTTACTACCCTACGGTAGTCTACTCGCGATCAGCGCTTCCTTCCAGGCAACGTTGTACGTTTTGCTTACATTTCGTGGTTCAATAAAATAATAATACCTAGGTAACTTACTACGCGGGCCTAATTATGTGGGTAGGTTAGGTATTATGATATTGACTACGGAAAAATAATTGAATTAGGTATTTAAATTCATACCACAGGGGTGTCCTGAAGGCACCATGTAGCGCCTTTCCTGATGCATAAATCACAAGAGCTTAAACTGTCGTAAGCAAGTACATTTTGAGCTATCAACAACACTAGCGCACACCACTTCGCCATCTTGTATCCACACTTGTATTCTAACTTTTTATTTTTATAAAAAGAACGCAAATATTTTTAAATTCGAACGTTTCATCGACTGGCGTTCGAAACACGAAAACTGCGCGCGCGAACGTACGCTCCGAACTTCGGTCGTGGGTCGACTGGCGGCTGATCTGATGAACTAAGCTAAGTTCACCCGCCTCGTCAGTTTTACGAGATGAATCATAATTATCTGTAGATGTAGAGGTAGGGAAATTCGCGGAAACTTTTTTTTATTGGTTATAACAGTATCCCCAGTGACGTAATTAATTGAGGATTTTGATTATACATAATATGCAAATACAAAATCACGAATAGGTAAGGTACCTAGGCATACCAAGCATAACACAAGAGGCGGGGTGTGCATTTTAGAGTGGAAAAAAAACAATGAACTCGTCAACGTCACCCGACATGTGACAGACACCTTTTCGGCAAAGCTCCAACTTCAATTTTTGTGTCACAACTACCTAATGGAACAAGCATACGGCCCACCTGAAGTTAAGTGGTAACGATCACATAGAGCAAAACACAGCCTCGCACGTCACGCTCGTTCTAAGAACGTGACCTACGATGTAACGACCAGCGTCCATCAACTTGAGGCATATAGATGTTCAGCCTCACGTGCCAGTCATTTCACGGCGCCCACACCTTTCAAACCAAACTTCACGGCAGAAATAGGCATGGTGGTAGGTAGTACTTACCTGGACGAGCCCTTCACAAAGAGCTCTACTACTATCTACTATAATCTATTCAATAGTCAATATTTTTTTATTCAGTACGATGCAAGAATCACTTTGAAACGTCTTAAAGCTAGGTGAGTCTAGGTGCCAGTTCCATGCGACCAAGCGTAGAAGAACAGGCAACAAACTACGTCTCGGTTCCTACCGTTTTTATAACGCTTTTATTAGCTTCACCTGTATGTATGTATGTATGTATGTATGTAACCGACCTCTTTGAGCTCGATTTTGTCCTACTTTGAACGATCAGTTTTGATTCAAACTTTGCACACCTGTCAAAGGTCGATGACAATGCAATAATATGAAAAAAAAAATGAAAAGAAATAAAAAAAATTAAAAAAAAACCTACTTTGAACGATCAGATTTGATTCAAACTTTGCACACCTGTCAAAGGTCGATGACAATGCAATAATATGAAAAAAATAAATAAAAAAAAATGAAAAGAAATAAAAAAAAACCTACTTTGAACGATCAGATTTGATTCAAACTTTGCACACCTGTCAAAGGTCGATGACAATGCAATAATATGAAAAAATAAATATATATATGAAAAAAAAAAAAAACTAAAAAGTAAAAAAAAAAATTATAGTTTAAAAAACTAAAAAAAAACGCTTTATAACTAATTGAACTAAAAAGTTAAAAATAAAACTGTAATAATCAATTGAAAATTTATATTATTGTACAAAAAGCGTGGGGGCTTGATTTTGATTGTTGTAAATATTTTATCTGAATGAGTTTATTATATCTGAAGTTATTATAAAAAGCACCCCACGCTTTTTGTCCAATAATATACATTTTCAATTGATTATTACAGTTTTTTTTTTTAACTTTTTAGTTCAATTAGTTATAAAAGCGTTTTTTTTTAGTTTTTTAAACTATAATTTATTATATATATGATCCTTTTACCAATCAAGAATAGTCTAAAATAATAGCAGTGAAGTTCCAGTGTGGTGCCACTTCACTTAGTCAGACGTATGCAATGCAATAATACAAAAGCAAAAGTTTCAAAGACAGCACACGCTACGCTTCAAAGTTATAATCTACACAGCTTATATAAAAATAAGATACGAATAGTAGGTAGACATTGCAAATTGACATGTTAGCTTCCTATGGGTAGAGTGACCGGGACATCGGGCCACGCAGTTTTATCATTCTTATATAGCTATCTAGAGTATAGTGCTGGTACAGTCAGCTACGCTAAAATGTACACATGCCTAACTTTAATGGTAGTACATATAACTCTTTTTGTAATGGAAATTTATACAGGGCTTATTTATACCTACTTCCTACCCAAAAAATATATGAATTGTGGCTATGATCTATGTGTCCATTACAAATAAAATTAAAATGAAAACACACACACACTTGTATCAAAATGTACTTTTATGTAGGTAATCTACATAATAGTACATTTTGATACAAGTGTGTTCATGGGTAAATTTATCAATGCTCACGAGTACAAACGCCCGCGCCGTTTTCAACGCATATGCGAAAACAACGCAACTCTAATTAATATTTATGGATAAAACCTCTTAGACAATTAGATTGTCTAAGATAAAACCTCCTTGTTTCCAACACCTTTTATCAAATCCATTGCAAGGAGTATGGTTTATCCTCAAGAAACTCTGGCATAACAACGATCTTTACCGACTTTTGCATGTAAAATTTGGGAGAAATATTTTGACAATATCAATTATGATCGGCTGTCTGTCTGTCTGTCTGTCCGTCCGTATGTCACAGCCAATTTTTCTCAGAAACTATAAGAGCTAGACTGATGAAACTTGGCGAGTAGATGTATTCAGTGAACCGCATTAAGATTATAATACAAAAGTAGAAAAAAAACAAAAAATTTGGGGGGTCACCATACTTAAAACTGAAACTCAATTTTTTTTTTTTCATCAAACCCATACGTATCTATGATGTTGAGATTTCTTATATCTTTTTTTTCTAAACTTAATAGTGTTTGCGAGAGACACTTCCAAAGTGGTATAATGTTGGTCCCCCCCTCTAACTTCTAAAATAAGAGAATGATAAAACTAAAAAATATATATGATGTAATTACTATGCAAACTTCCAACGAAATGTGGTTTGAACGTGATATATTGAGTAGTTTTTTTTATAAATACGTCATAAATCGTAAACCGCAATTTATCTCTCGACGAACTACAAGAACTTTTATATTATGTTACTTGTTGCTACGGAACCCTTCACGGGCGAGTCCGACTCGCACTTGTCCGCTTTTTTTCTATTCTACTAAGTTTTTGTAAAGGAGTTTACTTAGTCTACAGTTTTATACCAGCTGTTCAGAGCCGATTTTTTGTATTCCGTATGTTCCGCCATTCAAAAAAAAACAAATGTTTTAATATACATGCAATAAAGTTACAAATAAATTAAATCAAAGGTTATTAATAGTTTTTAAACATACCTACTAGCGCCATCTTGTGGTGAGTAGATTTAG
This sequence comes from Thera britannica, assembly GCA_939531255.2. Taxonomy (NCBI): domain Eukaryota; kingdom Metazoa; phylum Arthropoda; class Insecta; order Lepidoptera; family Geometridae; genus Thera; species Thera britannica. The sequence continues at coordinate 12,069,323 of OW618047.2, forward strand.
TTTGGTATTGCATAAGTACCAATTTTATTTAAAACGCCTTTAACTGCCTACTAGCGCTATCTTGTGATGAATAGATGCACTTTTACATTGCCGGACTAGTAAATTGTGCCAGTGGCGCCCTCGCCTGATATAAAGGGAAACTTTTTTTAAAGATATGTTTTAAAGTATTTATGGAACTTTGGGAAAAACAAGATTTCGGCATTCATCCCACCATGGAGATGCAACTAGAATTTTTTGTTTTTTATTAGATTTACTACAAAGAAAAATACAATTTCGGGTATATTCATAATGGTCATAACATAAAGCAGCCATTATGGTTAGCAGACCTTATAGTCTGTTAACATGAAAGTGAGAAGATAATTGACGTGAGAAAGAGAAGAAGTGAGACTTTAAAAAATGTCCGGCATTATGAAAGACGTACGTCACGCACAATAGAAACGAGCCCTACGATGCACTGCCCTGCGTCCATCAACTTGAGGCATAGGTTCAGCCTCACGTGCCTGTAATTTCATCGGTACCCACACCCTTCAAACCGAAACACAGCAATGCTGCTTCACAGCTGAAATAACCCAATTATTATTCTTGGTTGTATAACTTTTAAATAAATAATAGTTTCACTGTAAAACCACATTTAAATGATGTTATATATAACTTTTCCTTCCTGCCATTGTTATTGTAAACTTAAGTACCTATCTATAAAATATATACTGTGAAACTGTACAGTATGCCTTAGTCCGGTAACAATGAACCTCGTTTTATTTTTGGTGAGCGTGGTACACTTGGGCTGGGTTTATTCAACATGCATCGAATTCAAGACTTGTGGAGAGTGCATAGGATATGCACAAAAAAGATGTGCTTGGTGCGCGCAGGTAAGATTAACAATCATTCATTGCAGGGGTCAGTGCCGGATTAGCCACGTAGCAGGACTAGCAAATGCTACGGGCCCCGCGAGTTTGGGGGCCCCGCGCTCCAACGCCTGTCTGACCGTTGGATATTAATTTAGATAGGAGCTTATAATATCTTGCATGCCTTATACGCGAAGCGCTGCCTGCAAAACTTGATGCCAATACTTTACCTTTGGCACAACGTAAAAAGCAAAAGCACATTTTTGAGAAAAGTTGTTTTGACATTGCTTCGAAACTGTGACGTGGCGCTGTGTGCAACTCACGTGGGCACTCAGTTTTTTATTTAATAGGTACCCTAAGCTTGAGAATGTAGGTAAAGCAAACAAGGGGCCCCTTAACAGAATTTGCTACAGGCCCCGCGCCGGCTTAATCCGGCACTGGCAGGGGTTGTAGTGCACTGGTGGTTAGTAGTAACCCCCGATCCTGCCTTCCGATCCTAAGGTTGCGGACTTTAATCCAGTCATAATTTATTTTTTTACACAATGCTAGTGCTCTCAAACAGTGGAAGAAAACATCGCAAGGACACCCATGACTTAGGCCAAGATTCTCGGCTTAAGGCCCAGATTCATAGACCACACTTTGACTTTACTTTGATGGAAAGTTCAACTTTCAACCAAAAATATATTTCATAGTTCTGTCAAGCTCTTCTTTATTCAAAATATTGATAGGAAACTTCGATAAACAAAGCTTACTTTGCGAAGACTGCTTTGCTGTAAAGCAAAGTGCGGTCTATGAATCTCAGCCTAAGTCAGCTCTGCACGTATTGACCATGTTTTTCCTATGTATTTGGCCAACTAAGCTGTCAGGATGGTAGGTATAGTTGCTGGGCAAAAAACTCAATCTAAAATTCAGTCCCAGGCACTATAGCGTCCTCTAAGTAGGGCTGGAATAATCACCAGTTGCTCCTGACGCTGCATTAATCATTTACAATAGATGCAAAGGCCTGTTTACTTTAATTGTTGAGTTAACTTGGTCACATACTCGGGGCTATGAAGCAAAAGCGTTCTACTCGCGTCTGCGATCACATAGCTATCAACACACAAATGTCAAATATCATGAAATTCAGTTGGTAAGTTCAACTATTTTATGAGCATTAGCCTAAGAAATGTTGTAATTCAGAATTTAAAAATTGTACCTAGCATTCTAGTTTTGGCATCTGTGCACATTCTAGAATTATGTAAATGGCATAACATAACCCATGAAACTCAAATTTGTAGGACGATATGACAAGTAACCAAACGAACAAAAAAGCCAGGTGCCAACTACAAACAGAAGTGTATAAAGGTGATGAAGTTGACACAGACTGGTGCCCGCAAAATAAAGTATTTAACCCCAACTCCACGACGCATGAACCTTCTGAAGATAAACCGTTCAGTAGCGAAAGCGGAAGCGAAGTTCAGTTTCGCCCTCAAAAACAAAGTTTGACATTACGACCTGGAGTTCCTGCGACTATAGAAATGTTCTATCGACCAGCGAAAGATTTCCCATTGGATATGTACTTTTTGATGGATAACTCAGCAAGCATGGCTGTTTATGGTGAAAAACTTGAGCGTGAGGCATTAAAAATTTATGAAAAACTAAAAGAGCAGACAAACAATGTACATCTGGGTGTCGGAAGCTTCGTAGAGAAGAAGGCTTTGCCATATGCAGATGTGTAAGATAACATGTTTTACAACTATAATTAGCCAGCCGCGAGTCCCAGCGTTGCCCGGGTATTCCAGAATGTTAAGAACGTTTAGGAGCATTCTATTCTTACCAAAGCTTAAAACTTTTAGAAAAGTCCTTACATGATAGAAAAGGATAGACATAGATTTTTCTTCTGTTAAAATCACTCTCAGTAAAAATATCCAACGATATTTATATTTATTAATTTTAATCTAATAATGTTTTTGTTGTAGTAATCATAATACCTCGCCGTTCACACACCACCTATCTCTAACGAACAACACAAGCTCATTTGAAGATACAGTACAGCGTTATCACAAAACCAATGGTGCCAACTACGACGCTCCAGAAGCAACGCTTGACGCCTTGATGCAAGTGATGGTCTGTGGAGATAAAATCGGCTGGAGAAATTCTTCCAGGCGCATCATTGTTGTAGCAACTGCTGCGACATTCCATAGTGCTGGTGATGGAAAAATGATCGGAGCATTTAAACCAAATGATAAGAAGTGCCACTTGGACGCTGATAACACTTTCAATAAGGAAGCGTCTCTTACTTATGACTACCCTTCCGTCAGTCTTATTGACTATGTGGCTAAAAAGAATAATTTTAGAATTGTATTTGCTATTCCTAACAGTTCATCTGCAATATATAAACTTTTAGAAAAACAAATGTATGCAGTAAATAGTGTAGATTTGGGCGGCAATGAAATTTTAACAGTTATTATGAAAGCCTATAATGTAAGTACGAGTACCTATGAAAAAATATTAGATAATAGTGTCGATTTATGTGGTTAACCATAAATTACAAACAAATTACAGGCTTCGTCTAATGAACTTAAGCTACAGCGGAAGAATTTACCAGATTACATTACAGTTAAAACTGATTGTGATGACAACCCTGCTAATTGTAAAATCACTCAGGAAAACCCAACTTTACATATCAAAGCTGAAATCACAGCTCTGAATTGCAGTGGAAACACAACTATCGAAATAAATCCATTTGGATTGAGCGATGATAAACTTTCGATAAATATTACTGTCGATTGTAAATGTCAGTGTGAAGGTACTACTCCCAGTGGTAGGTGTAGCAAGGCTGGAGTTATTGACTGTGGAGTTTGCAAATGTAATCCAGGCAGGTAATTCTAAAACATATTCCTTTAAAATGTAAATAGAGTTAATTAAGATTAGCTACAACAGCTCAGGGGGCTAATTCTCGGGCCAATCTCGATCATTTTCAAATTTTATTTTATTGCTTCTTTTCGAAGGGGGAATGGATAATTTCCTTGAGTAATTCATAAACAACCTCTTCGTAAAAGCCTCGACAGCTACGATACACGGAAAACGTACAAAAAGTGCGGGGTTGGGAAAAGAAGCAATAAAATAAAATTTCAACATGATCGAGATCGGCCCGAGAATTAAAATAAATAAAATAAATAAATAAATAGTGTGGACAATTCACACAACACTACCCAGCCCCAAACTAAGCAGAGCTTGTAATATGGGAACCAGATAGCTGATATAATACTTGAATACATTTTTTTTTTTGTAAATACATACTTAGAATACAATATAACACCCAGACAGAGAACAAACATTTATGTTCACCACACAAATATTTGTTCTCGGTGGGGATCGAACCCACGACCTACGGCGCAGAAGGCAGAGCTACTACCAACTGAGCTAGAGGCCAGTCACCCCCAGTTGTCCTTCATTGCTGGAAATTTTGTCGGATTGACATTTCGAGTGATCAACTATTTATTTATTTTACATCATGCATGCTCAGTAAGTAGTATTTACTGTTGTGCAAAGAGGCTAAGTAAGTAGGCGTTTGAGGCGAAATGCATTGTTATTGCGTTCCATTTTCAAATCACTCTACCGTCATCTGTTTGATATGTTATAGTTATAAGTCTTTATAAGTACATCATATTACATATCAAGCTCTGAAACCTCCTTGGTGAAACAATTTCTTTTTCTACATAATGATTACTTTTATCTTAAAAAAAAAACAGTAAATACACACAGTGGGCATTAATGTGCGTCTACTGTTTTAGCAGATACCGGTGCAAATATCTTACTATCAATTTTAATAATTAATTATTTCGCTCATATAAAAATAACATTTTGTCATACACGTTTATGACAACGTATGCAGTGGCTGTTCGATCTCCGCTGAGAACAGTAGCGTCTCGCGTTCGCGCGGTACCTACAGTGCAAAGTGCAAGCGCATCACAAAAACGTCACCGCGGACGTGCTGCCGACTGTGACAATGACCCCGTTCTTTGTCGCGTAAGGCATGTGCATCGACGACGAATTATATTGTTAAGGTGACACCATTTATTGCCTTTACAATGGATACGCCATCAAAGGTACGCTTTACCCTGCATACAGAGCTGGAGCATACTTTGTATGACCACTACAATGACGCAGTCCGTCTTTTTAAAGAAGAAAGGCAAGAGCGTGAAAAGCTTCAGGGCCTTGTTGGGAACTTAAAGAACCAAATTGAAGTTCTTCAAGAGCAGCTGAAATGCGTTGCGCAATCAACAAACATGCCATCAACATCAAGCATGGAAACTTCCTCGGTACAGGTGGAATATGTTACGGACGAGGAAGAGTTAGCAAAAGAGACAGAGTGGATAAGAGCGAAATCTAGGAAAAAGCGGAAAATGAACACCTCGCCCACTGTCTCACCACAAGGAAATGCTAATACTCCAGCAAAAGAAAGACCAAAAAAAATTCTTTCCCCACCTCCGATCATAGTAGACGGGGTGAATAATTACCAAACTTTTTACGACTCCTTGTCTTTAAAACAGCCCGCTGGTACCTTTAAAATCAAGATACTAAGCGGTGAGAGTGTTAAAGTAAATGCCATCAATGATGAGGCATACAGAGCCTTAACAAAAATTCTTAGCGAAAGCGAGCGCCCCTGGCACTCCTATGAAAATAAACAAGAGAGACCGATAAGAGTTATGGTCAAGAATTTGCCTTCCTCTTGTAAACCTGACCGAATTATTGAAGACCTAAATGGAAGAGGCTACAAGATTGAAGAAGTTGTGAACAAACTAAGTTGGAAAACTAAGGAACCACTAAACATGTTCATGGCCACCTTCAGCAACGAAGAAGATATAAAAAAAATATATGAAATAAAATATATATTGGGGTGCGTGGTCGAGATTCAACCACTAAGATCCACCAAACTTATCCCACAGTGCAAGAAATGCCAAGTATATGGTCATACACAAAAGTACTGCTCCAAAGAACCAAGGTGTGTTAAATGCACAGGTAAGCACCTTACAAAGGACTGCAAAAAACCTGCAGAAGAAAAACCAAAGTGTGTGCACTGTGGGGAAGCACACCCAGCAAACTACCGAGGCTGCATGGTGGCTAAAGAAATGCAGAAGATGCGGACCAAAAGTATAAATAAAACTCAGGCTACACAGCAAAACACCAGCAGCAAACAGCAGGTAGCTCCTCCAGGCTCTAACGTAAGAACTCCTTCAGTTAGCACCACTCACAAATCTGTGTCATATGCCCAGGCAACTGCCAAAAACACACCAACCATGCAACGCAAAGAGCCAAGCAACGATAACAAGCTAGATGTCATTCTGAAGTTCATGACATCCTTTGATGAGAGATTGAAAATAATAGAAAATAGCACCAAACAAGCTATTCCTAAGAGTAAAAAATGATTTGTACACTAAAAATCATGGCTTGGAACTGCAATGGGCTACTTAATCACCAAAACGAATTGCAAGTAGTCCTAGACATAGAAAATGTCGATTTGTGTCTCGTATCTGAAACGCATTTCAATAAACAGTCACACATCACTTTCAAAGGCTATAAAACCTATCATGCACTACACCCAGATAACAAAGGAAGGGGGGGTAGTGCTGTTATCGTGAAAGAAAACATAAAGCACTATGAAGTAAGTAAATGTGAAGAGCCAGATATCCAGTCCGTAGCTATTTGCATTAATACAACGCGGTATTCTCTTACGGTAGCAGCCATATACTGCCCACCGCGCCATACGATACATGAACACAACTACTCAAGATTTTTACAAACCCTTGGTGAAAGATTTGTACTTGGAGGTGACTTCAATGCAAAGAATACGTACTGGGGATCCAGACTAACGAATACAAAGGGCAGAAACTTATTGAATGCCATTAAACATATAAAAGGTGACGTTATATCTACTGCTTCACCAACATACTGGCCAACTGACCAAAACAAAATTCCAGACCTGATAGACTTCTTCATCTACAAAAATCTATCGAGTAACTACCTACGAATGAAGCAAAGTTATGATATGAACTCTGACCATTCTCCAATATACCTAGAAATAAGTGAACATGTTTCACAAATAGAAAACGCTCTGACCCTGGTAAATAAGTATACTGATTGGGAGAGTTTTAAAATAGAATTAGATTTTAATATAGACCTAAAAGTTCCTCTGAAAGCCCCGGAGCAACTTAACCTAGAAATAGACAATTTTACTAAAATCATACAACAGGTTGCCTGGAATAATACACCAGTAATCAAAAAAAGAGGTGCAAGAAACCACTACCCTCAGGATATCTTGAAACTCATAAGTGAAAAAAGAAAACAGAGAAACGTTTGGCACCATACTAGATTTCCACAAGACAAAACTAAATTAAATTATCTCACAAAACTGCTTAAAAGAAAAATTCAAGCTTTTAATGACGAGTCAACTAACAGCTATCTCCAGAACCTCACCAGTGATCGCAGTACAAACTACTCACTCTGGAAGGCAACTAAACAAATGAAACGACCCATTACCCAAATTCCTCCGATTAATATAGGGTCTGGAAAATGGGCCGTTAGTAACGAACAGAAAGCCAAAAGATTTGCAGAACATCTTGAAGAAATATTTACACCTAACGAAGGCCATACAAACCAAGTACCTATCATTAACGAAGTTTGTGACGAAACACTTTCGATAAAACTGGTAACACCCAGAGAAGTCTGGAGTGAAATAAAACACCGTATAAACCCAAAGAAATCTCCTGGATTCGACCTTATCTCGGGAGAAATACTACATCATCTTCCACGAAAAGCACTAGTGAAACTGACGACTCTTATAAACGCAGCACTCAGACTAAAGGTTGTACCAGATTTATGGAAGGTTGCCGAAATCATTATGATAGCAAAGCCAGGAAAACCACCTCATGAGACCTCATCTTATAGGCCAATTTCTCTGCTACCTATCATGTCAAAATTATTTGAAAAACTGTTACTGAAAAGACTTAAGCCACTTATAGAAAGTAAAAACATCATACCAGATCATCAATTTGGATTCCGAGAACAGCATTCAACAATAGATCAAGTTCATAGAATTACAGATGTTATTGAGAGGACTCTCGAAGAAAAAAAAGTCTGCTCCACTATCTTTTTGGACGTGGCACAGGCATTCGATAAGGTATGGCATGAAGGCCTATTACTGAAATTAAGAAAAGTATTACCTCCTGAATTTACAGATGTAATAGAATCCTACTTATCTGATAGAGCTTTTAGAATAAGGCAAGAAGACGCCTTCTCTGAACTTAAGAAAATAAGAGCTGGGGTACCACAAGGAAGCGTACTAGGTCCGGTCCTTTACCTTCTTTATACAAGTGATATTCCCGTCATAGCCAATAATACCATTGCAACCTTTGCTGATGACACTGCCATAATGGCTGTCGGAGGCACTCATGCAGAAGCAGCTGAAAAGGTACAAGTAGCTGTTAATGAAATCCATGATTGGACTAGAAAATGGAGAATGAAACTAAATGAATCCAAATCGGTTCACATCAACTTTACTAACAAGAAAGATCAATACTGTGCGGTATTCATTAACAATAAAATCATTCCATATGGAAACACAGCTAAATACCTTGGTATGACTCTTGACGCAAAGCTGCGCTGGAAAGCACACGTCAAGAAGAAAAAAGAAGAGCTAGAGTTACGCTACAAGAGGATGTACTGGCTGCTTGGAAGGCAATCTAATCTTTCAGTGCCTAACAAACTTTTGTTGTACAAACAAGTCCTTATGCCGATATGGACTTATGGTATACAGCTGTGGGGCTGTACCTGTAAAAGTAATACTGCAATAATTCAACGATTCCAGAATAAAGTGTTAAGGGGCATTGTTAATGCACCCTGGTACGTGAGAGACGAAGATCTGCACCGGGACCTCCAGATCGAATTCGTTGATAAATTAATTAAGAAATTTGCAGAAGCTCACGAAAAAAGACTTCATCACCACGTGAATGTCGAGGCCATCCAGCTCCTCGATAACACAGACAAAGTGAGAAGGCTCAAAAGAATCAAACCTTTTGAGTTAGTGTAATGTTAACGTTATTGTGCAATAATAATAGTGCTACTTTTAATGAACACAAGAACAAAGTGTCACCACAAAGTGTAGAGACTGTAAGAAAAGTGCCGATGGACACATTCTTAGTAATACGTTTTTTCTATAAAAATAAGTGAAAGCAAAATTGCTCATTAGCCTACTTGGCTAGATTGTAATGTTATTAGGGTACCGTATCAAAGGGGTATACTAATTTAATGAAAAAAAAAAAAAAAAAAAATACACGTTTATAATAAATGTTTTATTTACCTCGCATGAATGATGTAGAGTAGAATCTAATTCCTCCAAGAGTAGAATGCATACCTAGGTGTAAGTAGCTATTGCACCCTCGAATTCACGTCTAAATCATAGATACCGTTTTGAATATAAATTTGAATAAACTAACACATTTTTTTTTTAATAATGAAGCTTGTTCGGAGTCTGTGTCAATAGTATACTATAATCTGTCCCTATATTGCAGGACTGGTCTTACATGTGAATGCAGTGGCAAAAATGTTACAAGTTTAATAAACAAGTGTAAGGAACACCCAGATGATGAAGACATCTGTTCTAGGCATGGGAAATGCGTGTAAGTTATTTTTGCAGTGAAGTAGTGGAGCGGAACATTTCCAAAACGGAAATATACATCAATTTTGTATCTATATTATAATAAATCATACATACATACATACAATCACGCCTCATTCCCATGGGGGTAGGCAGAGATCACGGATTTCCATTTGCTACGATCCTGACACACCTCTTTCGCTTCATTCACTCGCACAACATTCTTCATACAATATGCTCGTCAGTAAATAAATTATCATCGATATACAGGGTGTCCCATAAGTCAACATCCAGCCGAAAACGGGTGATGCGCCAAGTCATGACAGTTATCAGAAAAATATAAAAAAAAATATTTGCTAAGTAACTTTTGACTTATGAGTATTTTAAAAAAACAGGAAAAACTGACACCCTGTGATGATCTTTTAAGTCCTGTGACTACAAATATTAACTTTTCATTAAACTTTTTTCTGCAACGTAAGTATGAATAACCCTTCTATAAATTACAATTCAAAATTAAGCCATAACTGCCTCAGTTTTTAATGAAATCGTGGAGTTTCGGCCAACGTTTCATTTCAGATAATTACATCACCTAACTTTAACCGTCTGTACCGCAAAAAAAATGTACTACACTATCGTGGCATGTAACTTTAAAAATTGGCGCATTTATCCAGGATTCCAAAATGGTATAATACTTGTTAAAGTACTTCTTAGTTTTGGAAATAAAAAATGTTTTTTCAACTAAACCGGATTTCCAATCAATTTTATTTCATGAGATAAAATGTTTGTACCCTTTAAATTATGGACTTAAATGCCTACGCTGCGTTTTTAAATCGCTCACAATTTACAGGTACAAGTAAATACCATTTCGACAATGCAAGTAAACAGATAGGGCCACCACCTTGTCGAAAGAGTAATAACCATGGGTGTTCAAGTAATTTGTTAGTTTTAGGTGAAAGTTTGAAATTAAATTCAATCATAGGATTTCTTCAATCGTGATTTTAATTTAACTACATCAAGGATTTACAGCAAATGTTCAAACTGTTAGTCTTCAGCAGTAATGCAAGCTCTACATTTCCTTAAAAAAAATCAGCTGTCTGTGAAGTCAGTTAACTGACGACAGTTGAACGTGACAACGTCATACAGCTGTCCACGCGGACGCATCGCTCACTCAAGTAGGAGAGAGACCGATGTCGAACGCTGCCGAACGCGGAGGCCGATTGTGCCTCTTTGTCGCTCGTTCCGCGCTCTCACTTGCACTTCAAGTATTAAATGGAACGCCTCAGAGCGAGGTAACGCCGCATGAGTCATGTTTTTTCGTACGAGCAGCCGGCTCCATCGAATTATAAGACGTTATCACGTCAAAAACCATGTAATAAGACCGGCGACGGGCGAAGGCAAACTTTAGATTAAAACCACGATTGAAGTAATCCTATGATTGAATTTTATTTCAAACTTTTACCTAAAACTAACAAATTACTTGAAAACCCATGGTTATTACTCTTTCGACAAGATGGTGGATCTATCTGTTTACTTGCATTGTCGAAATGGTATTTACTTGTACCTGTGAATTGTGAGTCACTTAAAAACACAGCGTAGGCATATTAAGTCCATCATTTAAAGGGTACAAACATTTTATCTATTGAAATAAATTTGATTGGAAATCCGGTTTAGTTGAAAAATCATTTTTTATTTCCAAAACTAAGGAGTACTCTAGCAAGTATTATACCATTTTGGAATCCTGGATAAATGCGCCAATTTTTAAAGTTACATGCCATGATAGTGTAGTACATTTTTTTTGCGGTACAGACGGTTAAAGTTGGGTGATGTAATTATCTGAAATGAAACGTTGGCCAAAACTCCACAATTTCATTGAAAACTGAGGCAGTTATGGCTTAATTTTGAATTGTAATTTACAGAAGGGTTATTCATGCTTACGTTGCAGAAAAAAGTTTTATGAAAAATTGATATTTGTAGTCACAGGACTTAAAAGATCATCACAGGGTGTCAGTTTTTTCTGAATTTTTTAAATACTCATAACTCGAAAGTTACATAACAAATATTTTTTTATATATTTTTCTGATAACTGTCATGACTTGGCGCATCACCCATTTTCGGTTGGACGTTGACTTATGGGACACCCTGTATAATATAGGTATCTGCTATAAGATAGAAACAACGTTGGATGACCATACTACTAACTACAGAGCACTGGTGGTCTAGTGGTAGTGGCCCCGCCTTCGTATCCGAAGGTCGTGGGTTCAAATCCAGTCGTGTACCAATGAGTTTTTCTGTCGAAAAATGTATGTGCACTATGCCAGTACTCTCAAAACAGTGAAGGAAAACATCGTGAGGAAACCGGGCGGCGTGTCGTAGAACCTAAAAAAGTTCGAGCAACACGTGTCAAGGGTCACGCAAAATGGGCCCACCAGCGGCCTACTTGCGGAAAAAACCTGCCCGCACAACAAGTAAAATTTTCCGATTTTTTGCCAACCATACTTTTACGTCGGTATTCATGATCAATACCCCTGAGTGGACCCGGAGTGGACCCTCAAAACTATAGATTTATTGACGGTTCTCCATTGAAAGTGTCTTCTTCTTCCGTGTGTGTGTCCGTCTGGTGGGGGTCGTCGTCGTCATTAATAATTATTAATGACAACGATTATTAATTTTTAAATTGAAAAAAAAACTTATTTATTTTAAAACTTTATCATAAATTATAACGATTTTCAATGCAAAACGATTATTTTTTTTCTTATCTTCTTCTCTGGATCTTTTTATTAAATCCAAAAAAACGACTATTCAACATACCAATTGGGCCTTCTAAAGGGTCCCACGGTCCGTGATATCGCGGACGGACGCGGACCAGCTCGCACGACACGCCGTAGGAAGGTTCTCGTCCGTGGTAGCAAAGGACGTGGTGCGCCGGCATCCATCACGCGTCGAAATAGAAAATATTTTTTTGAAATGAAGCTATCGAAAAATCTACCCAGACCAACAAGCACCGTTGAAATAGCCCTGTCTGTGTGCGTTGCCGTCCGTGTTCGTCGGCTGTACGTGATGATCCGCAGAATCACGCACCGAAGGAAGCCAGCTTCACTCTTCGCTTTTGAACTTCCAGCTGTGGTCAATGCAACTGCGACACAGACTTCTTCGGAGATTACTGTCAGCGCGATGGCGCTAAGTGTCGTGCCGGTTGTCCGGCCGGCAAAGGGTACTGCAGTTTCGGAAATTGCATTTGTAATGACATGTGGAATGGACCAAAATGCAGTTGCTTAGTCCCCACTACGAAATGTATCGGCCCATTTTCAAAAGAGGTGCGTAAAATGAAAAAAACATTATTTATTTCCCTACTTCAGGGCATCGTTCCGCCGCCAACACTTTCTCGGCCGACCATGAGGCTGATAGTTGCCCACCTAACCTAAAACGCGCTGACTAACCTATCTTATTAATAAATAAATATTTTGTGAACCTTGCACCTAAAGTCAATGCAAAGCTTGCAGTACCTAACCATGAGAATCAGAACTGACACAATACCTAATTATTTAAATTATGCTACACAGCTCTGTAAGTAGGTACAGCTGGCGTAACTTGGCGGGCCTCAAGTGCACTGCAGTGAGCAATTTGAACGTTGATTGACCGCTGATTCGCCAAAAGGACCGTATTGCTAATTTTCTCTCCAATCCAGTATTAAAAATCAAAATGTTTCTTTGTACAAGGATAACTTTGAAACTTGTGCCAGTTCCACACGAGCCTAGAAGAACAGTACCCGAAGTCGGAGTTTTGCTACCACATTTCGTCTACTTACAAAATGTTTTCGTTTCACATATTTGTCTCTCTCTATTGTATGGAGAAAAAATGGGACAGTTAAACTACGTGACGTATAAACAATCGAAACGAGTTTTTGTCTCATCAATTTTCCATACAAAAGAGAGCGACACGTGCTCACACGAAAACAACATTTGGTAGACGAAGGTAGCAAAACTGGTACTCGGGGTACAGGCAACAAACTAGGGCTTGGTTCTTACTGTTTTTTTATGATTACGGAATGATGTAGCGACTAATTGATAACTATATTTAAGGTTTGCTCTGGAAGAGGTAATTGCACGTGTGGACGCTGCTATTGCGAATCTAAAAACGATATGAAATACTGGGGAGCCTACTGCGAATCTTGCAAAGACTGCCTTAATGTATTGTGCGAGGATCTCAAGGAATATGCCATCTGCATCTACGAGAAGAACAATAAAACAGACTGCGATGCCAGGTTTGTGCATTAAGTATAGCTAATCATAATCATTAATCACACTCGACGAATAACTCTCACGGACTTTTCGGCACAAACGCGACCGTGGCTCCATCTACAGGTTTGACGTTACAGTCAACTACTTACCTGCTCGATAACCGAAGTTGCATTCAGTTAAATCGACGAGAGAAGATGACACCTTGCTTTTTCATATTTTTATTGGTTTTATAGTGTTTACTACAGGGTCGCGTTAGTGACAAAAAGTCCTTAAGAGTTATTCGTCGAGTGTGATTAGGATTCGATGGCGTAGCGGTCAGCGCAGCCCCGTACCAAGGGGAAGGTCGCGGGTTAAATCCCGCTCTTTTCGTAGATCATAACATCTTTTTTATTTCGGGCTTATCAAGATCTTTTTTTGAATCAATAAAAATAAGTATAGCTAGCTTCCACTCTCGGTTTTGCTACGGCAAGCGAACGAAAACTGTCGCAAAAACATGAACTTCAACTCTGTTTTTAATGACAAGACATTCGCTATATAATAGTGTTTTTCCACTGTCACACTACAGATTTTTGCTAAACATTCAAATCTTATAGAGCTTGCAGTCAATGTTTCTGCGGTGGAAACACAATCAACGATAAAATAAGTTATACAATCTATTGCACTGACAAGTAGACCTATCACAAGCTCTATCTAGCTCTGTCTATGGCTCTGCTTTTGAGTCTGTGTGAGTGTTGACTAAATAAATCCTACGTCAAAACGTCACACACACAGTATAATACACTAGTGAGCACTCAACAGACTCAAAACCAGAGCCAGAGACAGAGCCTGACTGAGCTTGTGGTAGGCCTTAACTTCTTAAACACTAACAGCCATACCTATAAATGCAATTTAAATTTAAGAGGGACAATACAGGCGACCCTCCATACAAACGTAGTCCCCTATTTCCTCCCTGGATAATGCCTCTAGAGCAGGGGTTCCCAAACTATTTTGGACAAGTGACCCCTTTTCCAAAATGAAACGTTACCTCAGACCCCCATGGCCAAATTACCTACTTTTAAGATCAACCCCCTTATTCATAATGGTCCGCTAACTTAAAACAGCTGCTACAGTGTTATGAACCGACTTCCAATCAAAAAGGAGGAGGTTCTCAATTCGGTTGTATTTTTTTTTTATGTTTGTTACCGCATTACTACGTCATTTGTAAGCCGATTTGAAAAAATATTTTTTTATCTGAAAGGCACTGCTTCCAGATTGGTTTCATTTTAATTTTATTAAAATCGGTGTTGCCATTTTTTTTAAATAATTTTTTAATGTTTGTAACTGCATGCCTCCGTAATTGATGAACCGATTTAGAAAATTATTTTTTTATCTGAAAGGCACTGCTTCCAGATTAGTCTCATTTTAATATTATTAAAATTGGTGTTGTAATTTTTTTTTAATGTTTGTAACTGCATGCCTCCGTCATTTATGAACCGATTTAGAAAATTATTTTTTTATTTGGAAGGTTATTCTTACGTCCAGGTTGTCCCAAACAAATTTCATTAAAATCGGTTTAGCCGTTTGGCAATGAAGTCGGTTTCTCTAGTTTTTTAAACTTATAATTATTTTTCATTCTGAATTAGGTCAATAGAAGATGACAGAGTGAGAATACGCAATGCTTTAAGTTAGCAGACTATTATAAATAAGGGACCTATCTTTAGTTTTCTTTCTATTGATACAAAATACCTAGGTGCTAAGGTACAAATTGGAAAACTTTGCACTTGGTTAAGTGAGTAAAGTTGACTTCATTTTCTCATCCAAATTTAACAGAATAAAAAGTCACACAATTCAGTAAATATAAAGTTTAATTTATAATTATTATTACAAGTTTAGTACATAAAGAATCTTAAGTGAGTAGGAAATTATATTAAAAAGGTACTAATTCGCAAAAATAAAACATTCAGTGTGATGGATGAACCTGGTGTATATCTACCAATCTAGCTACATCCGGTTCAATATTGGTGAGTTCAAACGGTTTCTTTGTTTCGACAAAATGTTTGTTACCACACTGAAGCTTTTTTCAACTAGGTATGATGATGGAAAAGCGATTAGGTATTTTTCTACAATGTTCCACAATGTAGGATACTGTTTTTCAATGTTGCGTTGCAACCAGAACTTCTGATAGCCTTGGTTGAACTTCTGCTTAAGCTCTTCGTCTGTGCTAGTAGAAGTAGAGCTCCTTGTGAAGGGCTCCTCCAGGGAAGTACTACCACCTGCCTATTTCTGCCGTGAAGCAGCATCGCTACCGAAGTCTTTCGGTTTGAAGGGTGTGGGTGCCGGTGTAATTACAGGCACGTGAGGCGAAACATCTGTAAGCCTAAAGTTGATGGACGCAGGGCAATGAATC
Source organism: Thera britannica (assembly GCA_939531255.2). Lineage (NCBI taxonomy): Eukaryota > Metazoa > Arthropoda > Insecta > Lepidoptera > Geometridae > Thera > Thera britannica. The sequence goes on from OW618047.2 coordinate 12,085,430, forward strand.
GTAGGGCACGTTCCTGACGTGCGTGACCTACGAGGCAATGCTTTGTTATAGGCGATGGTTACCGCTTAAAATCAGGTGGGCCATATACTTGTTCCATCAGCTAGTAGTAAAAAAAAAATGCGCTGTGCCGGATAAAAACTGTTTGGTACTTACCCTGTAATTTTTTCTTTTAATTAAACTCGCTCAGCATTTCGTAAATTCTGTTTCTGTTGTTTGTGTTGTGTGTACTTCACTTAATTTAGCTATTTTATAACTTTGTGATCTCTTGAAATAAATGAGTACTTATATGAGTTACTAGCGGCCGCCCACGGCTTCGCTCGCCCCGTAGCCTTTACGCCCGTTGATTTTTCTTTTAAAAGTTTTTCCTCTTTTTCTCCGCTTAGGGAAATAATTTTCCAATTTCCTTTCTTAGTGCACCCCTATGCTATAAAACGAACATACCCTCCAAGTTTCATGCTTCTATGACTTACGGCTTAGGCTGTGCGTTGATTGTCAGTCAGTCAGTCAGTCAGTAACGTAAGAGTTTTATATATTTAGATTATCGTTCAAGCTCTTGATGAAATTTACATTAGGTACTACAACAATGCTATTTCCTACAAAAATATTAATTATTCTTAGTACACGTAACACAACATAAACAATACAGTACCTACCTACCTAAAGTTTTAAATAAGAACGTGTGGTAATTTAATAGGGGGTCGATTTTTAGACCTCGTCGACCCCCAAAATCAGTTTTCGTTTATATCGACCCCTAGGAAACCAATATCGACCCCAAGGGGTCGATATCGACCACTTTGGGAATCCCTGCTCTAGAGTAACCATTTTGTCTCATAAAATCCAGATCTGCTATATACGTGCTAGTATGTTTTCTTTTTTTCAGAAACTTATTGATAAAGAAAATATGACCCTCATATGGTTTATATGAAATATTGGAGGTGATATTTTCTTTATCAATAAGTTTCTGAAAAAAAGGAAAACATACGAGCACGTATATAGCAGATCTGGATTTTATGACACAAAATGGTTACTCTAGAGGCATTATCCAGGAAGGAAATAGGGGACTACGTTTGTATGGAGAGTCGCCTGTGTGATTCCCTCTTAATCATTGCTTAAAGTTAGACCTGTCACTGTTTCTCATTACCAGACTACGAGTAGATGGAAATACTTTAAGCACTGTTTATCTATTGACATATTTTTATAAGTAAGGCCACTACTGCTTATTTATAAAGCGCTTATTTCAGATATACTCATTTATCGGTAAAAAAGGCAGAGCTAATGGACAAGAAAGACCTGGATGCGCAAAAGGAAGTGATAGGCTGTAAGAAGCAAGTTGACGATGACAAAAGCATCGTCTTCAAGTACAAAGTTGTACCAAGCACTGATACAGAAACCGCTAAAGTAGAGCTAATGGTTCAAAAGGACCTGGAATCGCCGCCTGTTGCTGACATCTGGAGTAAGTAGATTGCAATTGGTTTGGATGGTTGTGGCTCAATCACCTCCAGGGTAGGCGTGTTGGTGTCTACGGGCGACGGTGACTGCTTACCAGCAGGTGGGCCGTAAGCTCGTTCGTCTATCTTTTTACATAAAAAAAAGCACTCTGATGACCAGACAGATTTGATGAAATTTAGAACAAAGCTATTGTGTATTTTGTATGAAACCCTTTCCGTTAGAGTGCAAATTCAGCGTGCGTACTCGTTTTAAAATAAAATACAATTTGAGTGATTGAATTCCATACCAAAAAAAATCTATGATGTATTTGGGTTACTCCCACCAATGCCACGCTTTTTGTGTGGTGAACGTAGATGTATGTTCTCTGCCTGGGTATTGCCTGGATATTGTATATATGTATGTACCTATGTATTTACAAAAAAAAGTATTTAAGTATTATATCAGTTATCTGGTTTCCATAGTACAAGCTCTGCTTTGTTTGGAGCTAGATAGTGTTGCGTGGGTTGTCCATATTATTTATTTATTTATTCAAAAAAAAAACAAATGAGTCGCTACTCCTCAATAAAGAATTGAATTGAAAACAAGTACCTACAAATACTCGGCTAAGTCTAAAATAGCATGTTAATAGGTTCAGTCATGCTGCTGCCAGATTTTGGATGCACTTTCAGTAATAACTATAAAAGTAGACTAACCTAAGATTAAGTTTACTCCAAGTTTTAGAGCAGAAGTAAATAATTTTGATATTAATAAACAAAGAGTAAGGAGGAAGTAAGCTAATCCGAATCTACTCTCGGACTAAAAGTTAAACCCAGATGGCACCTAGTTTAGAGACAGAATAAGCATAGAGTAACATGACATTGCATGAATTTTGTAAATTTTGACATAATCATAAGCTAAAAACTCCTACAAAGATTGTTATTTTCATGGTTTTTTGATAAAATTGTGCAAATAGCTACGTAACATGGATAGAGACTTTTATGTTGATGATTTGAGAGTGATAGAAGAATTAGATGAGCTTGATAACCTAATTCCATCAGTGCGACGAATAAAAGTTTACAAGATTCGTAAAAATCCATTAGAAGATCTTGAAGAAACTGAATTTAAAGCAAAGTACAGATTCTTTCGATCTACTGCCCTTTTCATCATTGACATGGTGAAAAATCAGTTAGCTGGTGATTCAAGAAGTGGCTTTATACCACCCCACCTGAAAGTTTTAACTGCAATAAGAACATGGGCTCGTGGAGAGGTAAGTGAATAAAACAACATCATCCAACAGCAACAGTTACTTTCCTACCTAGTTCTAGTTAAAAAATAAATAAATCTACAGATACAAGATGATGCAGGAGACCTAAATGGAATGAGTCAGTTTCACTTGTATGCAAGCAAGTTGCTTTGGCACTAGTGGAACATAGAGCTCAATGGATTAATATGCCACGAAATGATACAGAGCAGAACAATGTAATTGCAAAGTTCCATTCAATATGTGGATTCAGACAAGTTATTGGGGCTATTGACTGTACACATATTCGAATCCCAAAAGTAAGTGGAAATATTGGACAATATTATATCAACAGGAAAGGATACAGTTCAATAAACGTGCAAGTTGTGTCTAATTCTAATTTAGAGATCATGGATATAGTGGCACATTGGCGAGGTAGCACCCATGATGCAAGAATTTTCAACGAATGTCGCCTAAAAAAAAGGTTTGAAGAATCCGAATTTAAAGGTAGACTACTAGGAGATTCAGGTTATGCATGTACTCCATATTTATTCACACCTGTCCTGAATGCAAATTCACGAAATGAAGAAATGTATAACTGGGCACACATAAGAACCCGTAACACTGTGGAAAGATGCTTTGGAGTATGGAAACAAAGATTTTGTTGTTTACTGCGTGGATTTACTACAAAATTAGATAATACCAAAGTATATATTGTTGCATTAGCAATATTGCACAATATTGCTATGCATAGGCAAGACTTACTTGAGGATGTAGAAGAAACAGATAATGGAAATATACCAGTGGCTCACGCAATAAATGCTTCACTTAGAGGGAATGTGGCACGGGCAGCATTTATTAATCAAAATTTTTAAGATTCTTAGTTAATAAATATTGTACCTATTGTCAATTTTTCTGTTTTTTTTTATTATCCTACATAGGTAACTTAGTAATAGGTATAATTTATCATGGTCACACATTATTAAAAGATGCCTGTTTGTTAAATTCAACCTAAAAATAAAACAAAAAGAAAATGTAAAAGACATTTAATCATCATTCAAATTATTTCAGACAGTTTTTCTTCACGGACCATTCTTAATTCTAAGAGTTTCTTCTAATATGACACAATTTAGCTGTCCTTGCTTAATTTTCATATTCATTTCATGTTCTTCTTCGGCCATCTCCATACGTCTTGCGTGTTCTTTTTCTTTTAAGATTTTGGAATGGCTTACGAGAGCATTAGCGTAGTCGAGGTTCTGAAAATAACAAACATTTTAGGCAATCATAAAATAACTGTACTTAGTTGAGTAGGTAATACCTTGATAATGTTTAATGGTGTTTGTTTAATAAAAAGACTAAAATACGAGTACATACCTTACTAGACTTCGAAACCCTATCTGGTTCTGGTCTGTCTGTTACATTCTTGTAGTTTAATTTACGTTTGGGTACCTGTAAAATATAAAAAAAAGATTAATAATTAATTTGCAAAGCAAAGCTTGGACTGTGGAAACCAGATTATACAAACCTTCCTTTCTGTAGGTTTGGCCATATTTGTGTGGAGTGGAGTGACCAATGTTACCTACATCATTTTCAAAGTTCTGTTAAAAAGTGATACAAACTTTATCTTGTAGATGCATAGACAGATTGAAATACTTGTGTATGTATGTATACCTACTGTTGTTGCTTTCTACTTACACCTGATGGAGTTTTCTGTGCTTCTACTTTTATGTCAACTTCTTCTATCGTTATGACACGGCAATCCTAAAGATAATTTAAACAAAAATTAAATTTAAAATTAAATTAAAAATAAATAATAAAAAGTAATACTCACAAGCCCATCTGAATCAAATGGATTATCATCTCTTAACAGCTCTGCAGGATTTAACAAGTCTTTGACTTCAATTATAGCATCGTCAGGAGTTACTGGCCTTGCACCACCGCCTGTTTTATTTAGTTCCTGCCTAAATGTACTGAAAGTTTTGCGGGCAGTCACTTTCATACCTTTCCACTGGACTTTAAGCTGGCCCAGCTCTCGCGGTCTGCAATTCAACGCATTAAATCTGCAATAATGAAGATATGGTAAGTCGAAGTCACGGGCAAAAGTAAGCAGGCAGTAAAATAAAGTAGTAACTTTTTGAGGACATCTTCCCATGCTTTAGTTTTATTTTTGTTTGTGTTAGTGTTGTGAGATTTGTCCTCTATTATATCCGCATAATCCTTCAGAACATTACGAAGTAATTGCTGAAACGATACAAAACCGAAAGATTAACAAAAATACCACGTTCCTAAAGCAATTAAAGAATGAATTAGAAATAACTTACCTTTTCTTCTTCGTCCCAGTTACAGACCGGCTACGCTTTGATAAGCTCATTTTTTAAATCGTTTTTATAATATTCAAAAGTACAATTTATTGCGCCACAAAATCAAATAAAAGATAGATAGATAGATAGATAGATAAATCATTTATTTGCCAAGACAGTAAACACACACAAATGAAATAACAGGGAAAATAGTTCAAAAGCATAATTAAAACTAAAAATACAACTAAGTAGGTACAATATAAAGTAAAAAAATAAATGAAATGGTGTGCGTGTTACAGCTAGGCAAAATGGGAATAGCTCAGCGCATAAGCTTTGCTCGAGAGCAAAACGCTGATTTTCAGCTATTACCATATGAGCAGACAAGTTGAGCAGATACCAAACAGCGGAAACGACAGAATAATAGTGTTTGTGAGTTACTGAAAGGGTGTGTGAATGTGTGTCGTGGGTGGGCCTCCATGATTCTCCCAGTCTCATAAGAGTCTGGTTAGCACAGAGGGAAGCCCACCCCGGGGTGTGTGTATGGCGTGCGCGTGAGAGTGTAGGGTGTGCAAATGTTGAAGTGGGGGGGATGTGTATGGCAACTCTATGAAAGTGTTATTGAGTGGAAGTAATGAGTGATGATCCATGGCACACGAAGCGTTCCTAGATACCCTTTTGTTTCAGCAATAATAAACTTTTTAGACGTGTTTTAAACGTGTACTTAGTTTGGAGATTACGTACTGGAGGAGGAATATTGTTCCAACACTTCGTTGCCATGTATCGGAAACTACCAGTGAATGCTGCCGTCTTATGACTATGATAGAGAAGTGCAGATCTAATTGATCGCAAGGCAGTACGGCTGTTATCCACTTTGGCGAACTTAAGCTTTGCATGTAGGTATTCAGGGTTTTTAAATTTAATAACATCAAATATCAGCGTCCCGAACAACAACATCAATCAACCTTTGACAAGATATCAACAAACAAATCACTGTCAAACACAAAATATTAACTTGTCAGTGTCATCATTTTCATTCTGTGGCTGATTTGGCTCTCTTTTTACTTTTCAATTTCAAGGGTTGCCATATCGCACGTGCTAATCCTGAATTAGCGAATGTATTTACTTCGAGGATACTCCTTGTTTATTAAAAACATTGAAATGTCATAGGTAATACTCGGTTAGTCTAAGATTAACTAGTCTTAGAGTAATCGCGAATTATGCTAGGATTAAGAGATTCTTATTAATAGGGCCTCGGTGTATTCCTGATAAAAAATATTTTTTTTACAGTTGTCGTCGGGAGCGTTATAGGAGGAATCCTATTAGTGGGTCTGCTGTCTCTCATAGTGTGGAAGATAGCTACAAGTATTTACGACAGGAGAGCGTATGATAAGTTTTGTAAAGACGCCACTGAGGCCGGTTTTGATGTCTCGAATCCAACGTATATAGATCCAAACGTTTGCATTGAGAACCCAGCATTCGGTGGGAATGATGACTGAGACTTGCGTGTTTCTTACTAGCAGTTATTACTAGCAGCGGCACCCGGCATTGCACGGATAGTCTTAGATTTCTTTTTTATTAATGTTTGTTTGAGGGCTATTTTTTCGATCTACACATATCGTACATTGATCAATCAGATAGAAGTATGCCCATCTATCTATTATTTTGGGTAAACAAGGATTGACGGTTTTGATTCAAGTAATAGCGTTATTCCGTATCAGATGGAAAATAGCCTTTAGTAATTATTTTAGGTTTTATAAAGTACGAATAAGTATAGCTTTCTGTTTTATGCATACAGTGAGTGCTATAGATTCAAGATTCAAGATTCAATAAGCGTTTATTCAATACGATACAAGAATCACTTTGAAACGTCTTAAAGCTAGGTGAGTCTAGGTGCCAGTTCCACGCGACCAAGCGTAGAAGAACAGGCAACAAACTACGTCTCGGTTCCTACCGTTTTTTTATATGATCCTTTTACAAATCAAAAATAGTCTAAAATAATAGCAGTGAAGTTCCAGTATGGTGCCACTTCACTTAGTCAGACGTATGCAATGTAATTATACAAAAGCAAAAGTTTCAAAGACAGCACACGCTACGCTTCAAAGTTATAATAAAGTATCTACACAGATATAAAAATAAGATATTAAATAGTAGGTACAGACATTGCAAATTGACATGCTAGCTTCCTATGGGTAGAGTGACCGGGACATCGGGCCACGCAGTTTTATCATTCATATAGCTATCTAGAGTATAGTACGCTTTCTTTATCAAATTACTCTTAATATAGGCTTTAAACTTCCGAATTGGAAGCTTAGTTGCATTTTCCGGAAGTTTATTGTAGAAGCGTACAGTGTTCCCCATAAAAGACCCATTTACCTTCTGTAAACGAAATTTGGGAATATGAAGTTTATTTTTATTTCTAGTGTTAATATTATGTGAATCACAATTTTTCTGAAAGCTACAGATGTGTTTGTGAGTGTACAGTAAGTTTTCATATATATATTGTGAAATTACTGTGAGGATATTAATTTCCTTAAATCTATATATAATTTTATATAAATTTAAGTAATATAACTTTATATAATTTTATATAGTAACATAACTATCATCAATGATGATAATATCATCACGGGCATGTCTAGCAGGCTGTCCCAGTCTAGTACGTAGATATTATACTTACTTGCATTTAGTTCCTCACTCACATTGGTTTGGTATGTGCACAAAACATTTTGTATTTAGCTTAGTAATTTATTGATTGAGTTTTAGTTCGTTTTTTCATATTTTTTTTAAGTAGTTTTTTTGTACTCTACTCTTTTGTTTGGTTTGCAACCAACGCTGGTCTTCCGTCAAAGCCAAATTACAGTAGAGTCTCTACTGTAATTTGGCTTTGACGGAAGATCAGCGTTGGTTGCAAACCAACCAGCATTATGCTGAGTCAGAGTCCAGTTTTGTGATACACAGGCTTACATAGAAATTTAGTAATTAGAATTCTAGTTATGAATAGTTTAAGTTCTGGTTTTGCAAAATAAATAAATCATTCATTCATTCATTCAAATAACTGTTGATAATAAATAATAAAAAAGAAAAAATGAATTTAATTTATATACCTAACCTACTCTTTTCATACCATGGGTTATTTCCTGGCATCGTCAGCGAGGCTCATTACCTAAGGACGACGCAACAGCAATAACAGTAACCGCAAAAAGTCGTTGCTTGATAACACCACAATTTTTTGACGGATGACTTCGATTTCCTTCGCAGCTCAGTTGGTAGTAGCTCTGCCTTCTGCGCTGGAGGGCGTGGGTTCGATCCCCACCGAGAACAAATATTTGTGTGGTGAACACAGATGTTTGTTCTCAGTCTGGGTGTTATATTTTATTCTATGTATTTATTTACAAAAAAATATATATTTAAGTATTATATCAGATACCTGGTTCCCATAGTACAAGCTCTGCTTAGTTTGGGGCTAGATAGTGTTGTGTGGATTGTCCGCATTATTTATTTATTTATTATTTCCAAACCGATGTTCTGTTTTTATTGATTTTATAGTCTTTACTACACTTAAGAAAAAACCACAAAGAATTTTATAACTTTATCGAGCAGGTAAGTAGTTGACTGTAACGTCATACCTGTCTGTAGATGGAGCCACGGTCGCGTTAGACCCGAACAGTCCTATCCGATCAATCGGATCCTAATCACACTCACACACACACACACACATCCTAATCAGCGCAACCCCATACCAAGGGGAGGGTCGCGGGTTCAAATCCCGCTCGGTTCTTAACTTTTGGGACATTATAAAAAATCTTGATGTTCGTTTATTTATTAAGGATCACCAAAATACACAAAAAGATGTAACCAAGTGTGGTGAAAGGATTTTGAGTGCGGCTCAAAGAGGCTTCTTTCTTGCACTTGGCACATATTTTCGAACTTTTTAGGAACTGTCGCATCAGTGCAGTGTGACAATTTGATATGAGCACAAAGTCTGTCACCGCTTGTTCCTAAGTAATACTCAGTGACTTGGATATTTCCTATAGCCGATGGGCTCATCCAAACTTAGTTATTAAAAAAATCAAAAAATGTTTTACAGCATTTTATCACAACACGTCACAATTTACAAATTGAAATAAATATGTAAATAAGTTATAAAAATAAATACGCATAAAAACATGAAACACGCTCATAAAATTTCGTCCAAAAACCACACCGCCACAATTAAAAACTAAAAAAGTTCCAGCTGTATTCCCAAAAGTCTTTTTCCTGTTTTTCGATCTGTCAGGGTTGTGTAGTCCATGTTTGGGCACAGTATGGGGTGGGGTGTTCTATACTCCAGTTTACAGTGGGGTATAGAACGCCCGACGCGCGCTTAATTGTTTTATTTCTTGGTGGGACGCAGCGAGCGATCATGCGCCTTGCGTAAGCGCGTCGGCAGCTCATCTGTATAATTTTTCTTTTCGCGTTCGCGCCGTTCTTCGACGTCCAACTTTGCCAAAACCGCCTATTTCAGAAAATAAGAATTGTTATGATTTGTGATATTCAAAACGAAAGGTTTCGTATTATGCACACAGGTGTAGGCAACACACAAAGCATTTTGGTAGGTTTGTAAGTTCTAGATATGGTAGCACCATTCGTTTAGAGTATTTTTTACATTCAATTGAGTATGCATACAGATAAACACTACGTATCATAATAATATAAACTCTTTGATTATTTAATCATTGTGTAATTGGTCCACTAAATATGTGTTAGTCGATAAATGTAAATATGTAATTGTAAGATTCTAAGTTGATGAACGGAACAGTGTGCCGGTGGCGCCAATCACGGATACTGGTAAAAAACGGAACTATCGAGACTTTGGTGGTAGAAAAAGTGATTGGTGACGGCGGCCATTATTCCATTCGCTCGTATCGTACGGTGAGGTGGAAAGCACTAAGAATTAAAGAAATATACACTGATTTATTGAACTTAAGTATTTTATTCATCAAAGAATAAAGTAAACATACTTTTGCATATACTGTAGAATTGCATAGCTGTGATGGCATCCACGAAACTTATTGTTAATCTTATTTATATATCTTATTTAGATCTACGTAACTGTTGAGGAACCTTGGCTTCTTAGTATCTCAATATTAAAAGGTTTTAATTTTTACTTTTACAACCAGCTGATGGAACAAGCATATGGCCTACCTGATGTTACGTGGTAACCATCACCTTTAACAAAGAAAAGTTTTATCGACGGTGGTCTGCGCCTTCACTATCGTCTATCATGTATCGCGAATGGGCCCTAGCATTTCGTAGGTCACAACGTACATTATCACCCGGGAAGTATTTGAGTTTATTTGTGATGTTTTGGCAAGATAGAGGGCAAAAGAGCAAGATGACCCAAAGAGATGGTCGGACCAGGTGACAACCTGGATATGGCCGTTAACATCGCACTCAAGCCAAGCCAAAGAAAGGGGAAAACCGTACAAAAGGTAGGTAAGGCACAAGGCCACGATCCTCAGTGACATCCAGCGGACCAAGATCACCAAAAGATATGGTCCGATCAGCAGGCCGATTATGTACCTTTTGTTGCAATGGTTTCAATCAAAATCTTATTGAAACTGACAATTTTCGAACTAATATGTGATCGCAAATTGATAGTCTCAATACGATTTTGATTGAAACCATTGCAACAAAAGTTACATGATCGGCCTGCAGGTGTCAGACAGCCTGGATTTGCCCGTTAACGTGTGGAGTGCGACGACAAGCCAAAGAAAGGGGCGTTTGCCCCTTTCTTACCGTACAAAAGTTCTAACCGTACGAAAGTTTTTGCACGAAGCTACGATCCTCACCAGTAAGGGACCGACGAGGGAAGAGAGGTGATGGTTTGAGTTTGTGGGGTCTCCTTAGTCATCCCTGCATAAATACTTTGAGGGCGAACAATTTATACAATTGAACAGCGTGGAAGGGGTAGAACATTCCGCGACCGACCTTTGAAGCCACCACACGCGCTAAGATACAACTAAGCTAAGAACAAATAATAGCCCAGAAATTCTGGTTTTTCGTTGGAGTCTACCTACCTGCCTAGGCCTGCTAAAAGTTATTACCCTGTTGCTTTCGTTCCGAGTCCGTTTCTGACGCAGGCCAGTCGGCAGCGGAGCGAGGTCCCCGCCAGAGCGTCTCTCGCCGAGATCAAGCCTCGCGCCGGTGCAGCCGCAACCACTACCAATTGGATGTCATTGAACGAGCGAGCAAAGTAAGCATTTCTAGTCTAAAAGTGGTAGAAAGAGGTGGAGTGGAGAGAAGTGAGGGAACTAGTAGCGACCCAACCTTCGCAGGTCCTAAGCCTTGGGCTCAAATCCAGTAATGTATCAATGAGATTTTCCGTCCAAAAATGTACCAATACCAGTACTCTCAAACGGTGAAGGAAAACATCGTAAAAAAATGGAGCCTTAATACTCATCTGTTCAGTACATGCACACGGTCATTAAATTGAAGGACTAAAAAGAGAAGGACTAACAGAAAATCGATTTCGGCGGTAGGAGGTGGCACTGGAGGCACGTAGCTCTGGCTTATGGGGTTTGGTGTGTTTCGGCAGACCGCTTCCCTAACTTCTTGAAGACGACGCCTCTCCTCCGCTACTTTTCGGTCCAACTCGGCTACTGCAATTCAACACAAGTAGATTATAAATACATGCATTAAAATACAACCGAATGCCGAATTGAGAACCTCCTCCTTTCTCCGATCCCCAGGCATGGTAAACAACCCCATAGACAATAAATATATAAATAAACATTATGGACAATCCATCACGCATCATTATCTGGATCCCAGATGATAGCTGATATAGTATAGCATATTTTTTTGTAAATACAAACTTAGAATACAATATTATAACATCACACAGACAACGCAGATAACGCAGATGTTTGACAGAGATCAAACATCTGCGTTCACCACACAAATATTTGTTTTCAGTGGGGATCGAACCCACGACCTACGGCGCAGAAGGCAGAGCTGAGAGGCCAGACAATAGGAACTTACTGTTCTCTTGAGCATGCTTCTGTTTATTCATTAATTCTGCTTCAAGCGAGTCTATCCTCTTTTGCAAGGACTCTTCTTTAGTCAGTTTCGTTTTCCAAATCCGACACACTTTCAGGTGGAGAAATGAAAGCTCTTGAGTGTCTAAGGCCTGCGTGAAAAAGCATGTCTTTTAGATACAAATTACGGCTAAACGGCGTTGCCCGTGAGTTTGATTATTCTAGATCATTCCAGAAAATTAAAGACCATTCTAGAACGTTTAGGAGCATTCTGGATGACGACCGACTATTCTAAATAATTTCAAAGTTCTTGAATTGCATTTGGTTATGCTAGATCATTGCGGAATGTTAAAGAACATTCTAGAACGTTTAGTAGCATTCCATTCTTATAAATACTATTAATTTTTTGAAAAATCCTAGTGTGATAGAAAAGGATAGACATAGAAACGTCCCTACGTAATAGAAAAGGATAGACGTAGATTTCGAAACCTGTCTCGAAATCATAAGGAAGCGAGTCCATAAGATTTCCTGAGTTGTATCAGAAATTATGTTCTAAAATGTAACTTACCCTGGTAGAAATCGCTGTTAGCGATAAGGTCACCTATTGTATTACTGTGAGTGTTTATTTTTCAGCTAAAAACTGTGTCCTACTTACCTACCTTGTGGGACATTGTAATCAATAAAGAGTTATCTATCTATTTGTCTATCTATTTTATTAATTAACTTTATAAAAACACCAGAACATTTTCATCGTAAACTAGAGCTACTCACATCAACGTTTCCATTCAAAATCTTGTTGGCGATGTATTTCAGATACGAGTATTCTGCCATTTTTCTTTGTTCCACATCAACCTGCTCGAATATATTCCGGATGGTGTCCGATATGTTTATATCGAGGGAACAAGTGCAAGGGCCATAAGATTTGCTTTTTGGCTTTACGTTGAACGCTTCCACTGTTGTCTTAGTCAGTGCTTTTGGATCTATGCGAGACCGTTTTCGTCGTCTCAGCTCCGGCGTCGATATCTTAATCGGTTCCTTTAGGAAAAAAAAATAACATATTGCCCGTTTAGGCCCGATTTCACGGATTACTAATCGACTGATCACTACAGCTGATTATATAAAGACGGAAACAGATAAACAGATCGAAGATTGCACACAACTCAGTACCTAGGTCTTAATTACCAACCAAGTAAGTTACTGTTTTAACATAATGACAGCTGTTGATTATTAAACAAAACAGATAGCCCATAAACTTTGTCTATTTTGTCGGGATTTCTTATCAAAAGTAAAAACCTGTACACGCTTATTTTAGTTATAGGACCTGTTCCTTGAACTAGCTTATTACGAATCATTAAATTTATAATAGAAAAAAATACCTCATCTAAGCAAGACGAACTGTCTAACACCTTGTTTTTTAGTGATTTGTTTTCCTTTTCTAGTTTATCCGCTTTACGCATAGCTTCAATGCTCATGCTCCTCAAGTTTTCAACTTCATTTTCATGCATTTTTAGTATATCCTGCAAAGTTTCTTCATGAAGGCTTTGTATACTTTCAACACCTTGGTTATGCTCATTTAAGATACTCTTTATGTTATTATCATACTGCATTTTTATAGCGTCTATCTTCTTCTTGTAATCTTTTTCAATATTTTCCAGAGTTTTCGTAAGATATTGGATTCTGTTTTCATATTCATCGACGGAATCTAGTTTAACCATAACACTGCATTCATTGTACGATTTAGCCTGAGTCTTGTCAGTAGATTTGCTGTAGCTATTACTTGAAAAAGTTTTGTAATCAGTTGATGATTTTTTGAGTTCACTTAATCTAGAAGGACTTACATCATTTTTATTTATAAGTTTTGTCAAATCGAATCGCTCGTCGCTTCGTGTTTTACGAACAGCTTTCGCAGCAATATACGTTTTAATATTGTCAGGATCATTATGACTATCGAGAATATATTCAAGTCCAAAATCTCTTAACTTTAGTTGTGTAGATGAGCTAGGCTCTATGGGTTGATCATGCTCAGATTTTATAAGCAAAACCTCAGCTCCAACACGAGAAAGTTTGTGGTGGGATTCTTTACCATCTCGGAATAATGATTTTGGTTCAGCATATCTGTTTGTATCCCTACTAGCAGATTCTTTTTTTATTGAATCTCGTTTTTTACTTCTTTGAGCTTTTCGTTTTTCATCCCTGTCTTGCTGGTGTGGTATAGATTCTGTTGAATGTGTTTTTAATTGACCATCTAAAAGTTTGACGTGGCCTTCAGAATTATAGTTAGATGACGAATAAGCTTTAGGCGATGGATAGATTGCCATTGTGTAAGAGTCTAATGATTTTTTATCATTATCTGAAACTGGAGCGGAAGGACTATCATTTTCTACCCTTGGTAAACTTATTTTAAGTTTTTGCTTTATGCTATCGTCTTCTTCACACTCTTCATCTTCAGCATTTAGAAACGAATCACTAACTATTTCTCTTTTCTTATTAGCTTTGCTGGTAGGTCTTTGTTTTTTATTTAGCGTTTGATTATTTTGAATAGTTACTGCTTCAACCACTATTTCTGAATTCCCGTTAGTCCAAGGTCCTTTTTTTTCGTAAGATTTATCCTGATTACTTTCACTATCTTTGTATATTAAAAACATATTATTATCTTTGTCCATAGATGCTTCTGAAGTCGTTCCAAATATATTGCTATCTTTGTATTCGTTATTTATATCACTATCAGTTCCTAAACTTTCATTAGTTAGCCCAAATCCTGTTAAAGCACTTGATTTGTTTGTGGTTTTAATTTGGTTATCACCGCTGTTGACGTCTATTTCATTTTCAGTGTCATAATTATCTATAACTTTCGATGAGTTTGTGTGCATAGATTTTTTGTTATAAATATCTATTACTTGTACATTTGGGTCTGCTTTAGAACTAATTCCTGGCTTTGGATGAACTCGAGATCTTAGTTCTTTATCGGGCGTTGAAAATCCCTCATTTCTTAAGTCACTATTTTCACTAGGACCAGAAATGGCGTATTGTTCGAGACGTCCAGGACTAAGTTGTTTTAACTTATAGTTTAAGTAACTACTTTTTACGTAGTCAAACGTTGGATCTACATTTGCTGTAAGAACTTGTACTTCGTTAGCAGGTTTGTTTTTATTATTTGTGCTATATTTATTGTCACGTATTGTTTTATTAACAAAAACTGGGTTGATGTCTTTATTTTCTAGGGAATTATCATACTTTTCTTTTAAATGTGATTTTTCAGTCTCTCCATATATTATGTCAGAATCAGTCTGACTTTCTACATTTTTGTTGGTTGGTATACCAGATGTTTGTATGCTTATATTGCGTCCAGGCTCTTTTTTTAGTTCTGCAAGTGTTTTATTAAGCAGATCCACTTCTTTGATTTTCTCCTCCAAGTTTTTTCCGATTCTCTCAGCAATATTAGCATCTTTAGATTTTTCTTCAGTCAAAAATTTGATTTGATTTTCTAAAGTAGAAGTTTTATTTAATGCGTTTTGATAAAGAAGTTGAAGAGATTTCATTTCTTCTTCCAATTTAGAGATATAACATTGTGTTGATTGGTTTAATTTATCTATAATCAATTTTTGATTGAGAATTTCGCCTTCTAAATCTTTTATAATATTTTTGTCTTGTGATATTTGTTGTTCAAGTAGTTTAACTTGTTTTTTTAGATCAACTAATTGTTTTTCCATTAACATTTTATCTTTTATTGCTTCTTCTTTTTCATTTACTATTTTCTGTTTTTCTTTTTCAACAATTTTTTTAGCTTCGTCAGTCTTGGTTTGAACTAACTGGTATGAATTTTGTACGCTCAGTAATGTTTGCTCTAGTGAAGTGTTCTTGGAGCTTCTAGTATCCAAGTGCGCTCGAATTCTGTCCAGTGATGCTAGAATATCTTCTACATTACATCTTTCTGGAGACAATACACTGTCTCCAACACTTTTCATTTCTAGTTGCTTTATATCAGTAACAATAATTTCTCTTTCATGTTGAAGATGACTTATTTGAGACAAGTGTTTGTGTTTGTCTTTAGCAGTTTCCTCATTTCTTATTTTAGTAGCAGAAAGTCTATTTTCTAGCATTGTATTTTCACTTTGAAGCTTAGCAAGTTCCATTTTCATATTATGAGTAGCTCTCGAGTCTGAAAAAATAAATGTTATTTAAAATCTTCAACCGTTCAATCTTTTGTTATGATCTCTTGTTGACTTGAATGTGAATAGTGCAATGATAAGAGTATTTTTGTTGCAAACTATAGTTCCCGACCATGGTTTTGCTCACTTGGTGCCTAGGTAAAAAGTAGCTTAAATGCTTTTCCAGGTCACTAACTGTTTTACTAAGCAATAATGTATTTCAGACCCTTGCTGTTATAACCGCGTGATAAAGTAATTATCATTTAAACTTAATATTATTATAAGTGCGATAGTTATAGTGTTTGAATGTTTGTGTCTCAATTGCGCTATAACTACGGAACCGATACAGCTTGTAACCTGGATTAGCATGAGAGTTACTTTGAATAAATAACAGAAATGTTTAAGAAAACTACCACACGGCAAGCTCCAGATGACCATTAATTTATAATAATAGTAATGATAAAAGTTAAATTATTTCAATGATTCTTACGGTGAGCTTCCATTGATTTTAGAGATTGATTGATTTTCTGAGAACTGTAATCTGTTATTTGCTCCCCAGTATCAACTGCTTCAGCTAAACTATTGTGTAACGTTCGCATTTCATCTTCTAATTGATTTATATGGTTTTCTAACACAGCTATTTTGTCATCACGAGCTAGAATATCTTCGCTGAGATTAGATATTATATTTTCCTGAAACAAATAGTTGGTAAGTTTTTTATGTGTTTCCAACGGTTAAACCTATGTTAGCTTCATTCCAAACAAACAACTTATTGCTACATTAACTATACATTTATTCATACCGATGCATCTAAGTTATCAAGAAGATCTCGGATCCTTTTGTGTTGTTTCAGCTTTTCTTGCTTTAAGTCTTCAATTTCTTTAATGATTTCTGCATGTGGACTGTCTGGAAAGCTTGATTTTACAATGAGCTGTGAAATTTTTATTCAAATTAATATGTTGATGTATCAACCAAACCAACATTGACTACAAATTCAGTGGATTGTCTATAATATTTATTATTATTAAATAAAACACTAGTTCTCACCTCAGTTCTTGCATTAATCAAAGCCTTTTCCAAAACTTCACTGTGAGACAGCAAATCTTGACTGTGACTATTAAGGTCATCATTTTCTCGTTCAATTCTATTCAGATCGGTTATTTGATTTTGTAAAATTCTTTCAAGATTGTTTTTTTCTGCTCGCATTTTGTCGTAACCGTTTTTTAATTTATCGTAGTCTAATTCTAATGTTTCATAATATTTAACTCTTTCCATTAGTTCATCACTTTCTTTTCTTAAAGCATCTAAGTTAGTTTTTGTTGAAACATTTTCTTCCATTATGTGATTCATGTTGCTCTTAACTGTATCATGTTTTTGTTTAGCATTCATTAGACGTTTCTTTAGCTCTGTGTTTTCATCTATCTTGTTTTCTAAGTTGTTAATCAAATTCTCTATTTCTTTAGTTTTTTCATCAAAATCTGATTGAAGTATATTTTTTTCTGCTTTTATATTGTCATAAGCTCTTTTAAGAGCAGCTAATTCAAAGTTAAGTGATTCTACTTCTTGAGACTTTAGCTCATTTTGTGACTTGAGGTTGTCGAAAGATGTCGAGATCTTCTTAAAACTATTTATTTTGTTTGTTAACTCTGTTTGTAATGCTTGTTTTTCAGATGTAATTTCTTTGTATGCTTGTTTAATTTCATGTAAGTCTACTTTTAAGTTCTCAGATCCATGCAATTTATTTAACAGCTCTGCACTCTCTTGTCTTGTCAATCTTATTGAGTTGAATGCACTATCAAGTTCTTCTGTTTTATTTTGAAGTTCTTGCTCAAGTCGCTCTTTATCTCTAGCAAGTTTTTCATGAGAATCTCTTAATCTTTGCAATTGATCTGATAAATCTTCAAATTGATATAATTTTTCCTGTATTATTTTACTTTCCTTATTGGTAAGTTCATTAATAACTTTGTATTTATTGTTTTCTTCTTTTAGATTACTGATACTTGCTGCGGTTAATTGGTTCACTTCACGGAGTCTTCGAATTTCTTGATGTAAAATGGAATGATTGCTATCGCGACTACTCTGATCCATTTGAAGGTTTTTATTTTGATCTTGAGTATTCAGTGGCAATGATTTTAGATTTAGATATTCTTTATTTTGGCATGGTAAGGAGGTTGATAAGTCTTTTTTTTCAGTTTTATGAGCTAAGTCTTCATAATCTTTTACCTTTTCGAGTACTTCCTGGCTCTCTTGAGTTGCTAGTTGAACAGATTTTATTGCTTGTGCTGTTTCACTGTCTAATACTGTAAAATTTCTGCTGTAAGTTTCCTGTAGAGTTTGTATAGTCTTGTAAAGATCGCAGTTTTCTTTATTTCGTATTTGTATATCATCTGTTAGACGATCTATATCCTGAGATTTATGTTTGATTACGCTTATAAGGTTCTCCAGCGCTGCTGCCTTTTCTTCAACATCACGCGTTAGTAGTAAGTTCGATTTCATGAGATTTTGAACTTCATCGCTGCAGCTGTTTGAGTATTTTTCCAAGTAATCATTTTGTTGCAGTGCTTTTTCATATGCACCTGAAATTTTAATTAATTCAAATCACTCTCACAAAATATTAAAAATATTTAAACGTAATTTTTATCAAGACGTTATTACTTTTCCAATATTCGACTTCCACCTTGAGGTCATTGATGAGGTTAAGCTGAGTTTTGAAGTCCTCACCACTGCAACAGCAAACTTCTTTCAAGTTTTTTATCTGTTCCTTCAGTGAGTTTACTTCATCTTTGAGTGCAATAGAAGCTTGATCAGCTTCATTCGATTGTTCCTGTCAAGTGATATAGAGTAGGCCATTTGTAAATATTTATTTAACTTATTATTCTTGTGCCGTAAAAGCTAATACAGACTTTTGTAATACAATTTTATCGAATATGTCTTACATAAATTGCTGCTAGTTATTTTATTATCGGAATGATAAAAAAAAATACTTTATTAAAACTATACAAAAATCAACTTTTACCTGTTCAATGTCGTGTTCAAGAAGTCTGTCTACTTGAATTGATAAACTTTTAATTTGTTGATCTTGGCACATGGCTTTGCAGTCTGCTTCTTTTAATTTACACTGCAGATAGTTTTTTTCTTTTTCAAATAACATTGAAGCTTCATTAACTTTTTGTTCCAACAATAAATTTTCGTTTCTCAAATCATCTATAGTTTTGGTTTTGACGTGATTGATCTTAGACTCTGCTTTGAGCTGAACTTCCAGGTTTGAAGTTTCATCAGATAGTATCATGAATTGCTCCTTTAAAGTATCAAGATCAGCAGATCTTCTTTTGTAATGCTCTTTTTCATTCCACAGAGCATTATACTCTTGAAGTTGACTTTTCAAACATTCAGTCTCTTGTTTAAGATCTTCGTATTTACGACACCGGATCAGTAAACAGTCTTTTTCATGTTTTAAAGCTTCGTAACAAGTCATTAAATCGTCATAATTCTCCTGAAGACTCTTTAGGCGTTTCAAATTTTCAGAGTCTATGTTGTAGTCGTCTGTTTCAAAATCACTGGTTTCAAGTTCATTTTTTAGAGAAGCGTTCTCTTTACTCAATATTTCTTTCATTTCATCATTTTCCATGATATCTGCCACAAGTTGAGCTCTCTTGTTGTCTAGACACGGCTGTTGCGTTTCTGCTGATGTTAGCGCGTACGCTGTTTCTACGCGTGTAACTATTTCAGCTCTATAACAGGCACAGTCCTCTCCTGATGTGGTCGAAAAGTCTTGCGAGCACGGAGCTATGAGTGCGAGACTGAATTTCTCTAGCACTTTTAATTTAAAAAGTATTTTTCCTTTTATGTCGATACAACGCGTATCTTTTCCAGAAGTCTGCAATCGTCAAAAGAATATTAAACACAAAAAAATACGCGAGTTTACCATATCGTTAGGTCAAAATGAGAACTTATCAATCAAAAAAGGTACCATTAATTCCAAATACAGTTTGTATTTGGCGTTCTGGCATAGAATTCCGAATATTTTTTCAAGTGCTGTGTAAATGTGAGCGTAAATGCAATACGGTTCACAAACATCATTCTCCATCACCTGGAAAATTAAGTTTCACATAGTCTCTCTTCATCATGTCACTGGTTCTTTCAAATCTGTGTGGTGAAATAGTTTATGTACGCCTCATTAGGATATTATTACTATAGAAGTTCACTTAATTTTTACAACAAACTCCATATAAATTCACGTCTTCTTAAAAGAAACTGTAATTAAATAAAGTCTTTTGACTAGTGATCCAACTTAACTTAGCTGAGTAAACTTAACTTAGTACATGAAAGAAGCCTCTTTGAGCCGCACTTAAAATCCTTTCACCACACTTAATTTTAAAGAATCAGTGACACTATAAGAAGAAGAGTCAGCTTAAAGCATAAAATATGTTTTAGATAGTGACATACACGTTGACATCACATAGCCAGACCAAAAAAGGCATAGTTACCAACCGACGATACAAGAAAAAACTTACTGCAATGGTGTTCTGCATGGCATTCATCTTAGCATCTTGATTGATAATGGAATCTTGCATTTCTTGAATTCTCGGATCAACAACAGCTGAAGAAAGAACCAGTTCATCATACTTATTATTTTATTTTTTATTTTATTTTATTTATTTTAGGAAAACTTACAGCTATGTACAATATTAGTTATGATTAATTTATCACGTATGCAAGGCACACATTTTATACGGAGAGCCAATTACAAGTTTCCACATACATGCAGTAAAAAGTAGATGTAGACTAATACAATCGCAAACGACAGAGAAACACTATTTTAAATTTTGAAAAAAGAAATGTAAGAATTAATAAATCTAAGAGATTAACTACTACGAGTAATACCTAACTATCAAAGAATTTATCACTAAGTAGGCGTTTTAACTTGCTTATGGAGGAATTGAACAAGTCAATATCAATGTTTGCCTTTGCCAAATTGTTGAAAGAGGAGCATGCTCTAATAATAAATGCATTCTTCCTATAATTAGTTTTAGCTTGCTGAACATTAAGTAATTTAGAATTTCTAAACCCAGCCATAGTGCGCAGTCCTACCAGTTCCAACAGCTCCGGACAGTCAACCGAACCATTTGCTATGCCCATGAGGAATGTTAGATCTGAGATATGTCTACGTTCGTACAGGGGAAGGAAATGAAATTTTTGACATCTTTTCTTATAATCGGGGAGGTATATTTTGGCGCGGAACTGCAGGTAACGTAAAAATCTCTTCTGGATACTTTCCAACCTAGCAATATAGATGTCGTAGCAAGGGTTCCAGACTTGAGAAGCATACTCGAGATGGCTACGGACGTACGCGCAGTACAGAATTTTAAAAGTTTTTATACTTGCGAACTCTGAAGACATTCGCAGAACGAAGCCGAGTGCGCGAGAGGCCTTAGATATAATATTGTCAACATGATCGTCAAAAATGAGTTTGCTGTCGAAAGATATGCCTAGATCTCTGATGGTATCGAGTCGTGTTAATAATGTACTATGTAGGTTGTAGTCATATTTGATCGTTGTTGATTTACGCGTGTAAGAGCAAATGTAACACTTAGAAACATTTAATTCTAGCTTGTTTTGGGCACAGTATGTCTGAAACCTAACAAGATCACCCTGCAAGAGGTGTGCGTCGTTAATAGACTTTATTTGAGATAGAATCTTCATATCATCAGCATATAGAAGTATTTTAGAGTGATGAAAGCAGGAAGAGATATCATTAACGAACAAAGTAAAGAGCAGGGGACCTAATAAAGAGCCTTGAGGAACTCCTGACGGGATATACATCGGTGAGGAGGAGTATCCGTTTAAAACAACCGTCTGACATCTGTTGTTAACATAAGAGGTAAACCATCTGAAGAGGTTGCCCTGAATTCCTACCTGTTGGAGCTTTTTTAATAAGATTATATGATCGATGCGATCGAAACACTTACTGTAGTCGGTGTAAATAATGTCGACTTGAGAAGGCTCAGACATGACGCTGGTTAGGTACTCAGAACAGAGTAGAAGATTTGAAGTGGTGGATCGGCCTCTAAGGAAACCGTGCTGCTGTGGCATGAGGTTCTGTTTCACCGCAGGATGTAGTTGGGAATAAACTATTCTCTCTAGGACTTTGGCAAATAAACATAGTTTTGAAATGGGCCTGTAATTTTCCACTTCGTTCTTAGGTCCTTTTTTGTGGATAGGTGTAACAAAAGCCGACTTCCATATCGCAGGCACCTCACCTTCAGTTAAAGAGCGGCGGAACAGAATGGACAGGGGCAAAACCAAACTTTTAGCACAGCGAACTATGAAGAGAGCGGGAACGTTGTCCGGTCCAGCCGATTTGTTGAGGTCGAGAGATTTAAGCAATCGGAAATGTAGGCGTTTATATAAAATGTAGGCGAGTATCCAGCTAATTATAACAAGTAGGTGTTTAAGGACGGTTTTATCTGACGCCAAGTAATGGTGTTTGCATTCCTGTGTTTCAATTTGAAGGGTTCCAGAACAAACAGGATAATTAATGTTCTTCGTATTATGTACTCTCCATAAATATTGAAGAGCAACGGCGAAAGGATACACCCCTGTCGGACACCTTTCTTCGTCTCAAACACATTTGAACAGTCGACCACAGAGAGAGAACAAACAGGCACATGATGGTGTAATATGTAGATACGTGGTATATATAACTAATGTATTTTAATAGATAACTTACATGTGGAGGCATCACAAGGGCAAGATAATCCAGTTTGATTACTTTTAGAATCCTTGGTTGATGGTTCTTTTTCGTAAGTCCACTGTGATAAAAAACAAGATGTCTGCAGGGAAAAAACGGTGACATCAAACGGAAATTACAAGAAATACAATAAATTTGAATGGTTTGAAAACTAAATAAATATGAATAATAGTAGAATAAAATACAAGAACTTTAAAAAAAAAACAACATTTCAGGTAACGATGACATTATAATAAAATGACTAATAACGAAATATTTAATAATACAAAAAAATCAAACCTCATCCCCTTTCGATTTCGGAGTCTGAAAAATAATATGAATATCAAAATTAACAAAAAACTTGGAATCGTAAATGAAATAATATTTAGAAAACATTATCATTTAAAAAAAATATATATATTGATTTCCACACAGCCTTCTGGGCCTTCTGGGGCCTAATAGCTGATATAAATGTACCTCTTGATCATCTTGGAGTCTGGAAGACTGAAAGAAATGGAAACAGAAGCAAAGTTATTCATCAATTTATTAATAAGGCCTTAAAATAAATATATTTAAAGATACATAATAAAATATTATTAATAATACCTCCTGAGTATCTTGGAATCTGGAAGGCTGGAATAAAAAAGTAAAATGTTAAAAAACTTGAGAAACCGACTTCATGGTCAATCTGAACCGATTTTGATTACATTTCCATGGGTCCTAGAATAACCTTTCAGATAAAAAAAGAAATAATGTATCGGTACACACCATGTCGCCAAGTACCATGAAAACTTAGAGGTACGACGAATATTTTAGCCGATGTTTGCGCTGTCTCTTTTTAATAGTTTCAACTTACGACTGATGTGACAAAGTAGTTACACCTGTCCACATCGCTACATGAAACCACTGGGGCTTCTTGTCCCCAGGAGCTTTTACATGTACTAGTGACTCGACAGCCTTAACATGGAACCCCTAGGGCTTCGCGTACCCAGGAGTCTACGCATGTACACTAGAAAAAAACTGTCTGATATACATTGCAAATTAAAAGCATACAGTAACGCGGAAAGGCGAGAGTTCTCAGAATCATTCATCTTGGAAGTACTCTTCCAGGATGAATGATTCCTTATATCCTTAGCATCATCCATCCATCAGTCCACAGCTGGACGTATAATATGTATTTCCCAAGACGTGCCACTGAGCACGGGCTTCGGCTCTAAGCCAGTGCTTTATCGCGGATCGTCGCCCACCTTGCCTTACCTTGAAAGAGTATAGAACAAGTCATCCAGCAGTGGACTTCTTCAGGATGATGGTGATGAGTTAATAATAATGTGGTGGTATGCAAACCTCATCTCCTCTGGATTTTCCAGTCTAAAAATAAAAGGAAAGATTAAATTATTAAATCAATAAATATTGTGGACAATCCACACAACACTACCTATAGCCCCAAAGTAAGCAGAGCTTGTAAGATGAGAACCAGATAGCTAATACAGGATTATTCATTATTAACTGCAAATACTCAGGAATTAGGTTCAACAAATAGAATAAAAAATATTTATGAAATTATTTTTTTTAAATTTGATCATAAATTTTTTCAAGTTTTTGTATCAAAATTTTATTTTTATTAATTTCTTTACGGCTATTGCATAATGATTGCCACGGAGAACAGGACGATGACCCACCCAGGCGGTGACTGAACGCAGAGTGTCGCTAACGGCGCGCGGGCGCGGTACAAAGGTCAAAATAGGTCAGGCGCCAATGATTTCTTTATCGATTTTCTCGGGATTTTCATAACAAAACTTAAAAAAAATCATTTCATAAATATTTTTTATTTTATTTGTTGAACCTAATTCCTGAGTATTTGCAGCTAATAATGAATAACCCTGTATAATACTATATAGATACATTTTTTATTTTAAATAGATACTCGTGCTTGGAATACAATATAACATACAGAGAGATAACAAATATCTATATTCTCCACAACCATATTTATTCTCGGTGGGGATCGAACCCACGGCCTACGGCGCAGAAGGCAGTGTTACTACCAACGGAGCTGCGACGCTTGTCAATATTGTTTTATTTCTGTTGCTAACTCAGAATGTAAAAAGAATACAAAACAATATTTACCTCAAAAGCCTCCGAATCAAGGTACTGAAAATAAAAAATAGAATATTAATAAGAGAACGTCTTCTTAGCTTGCCTTTATTAACAATTGTGTATTTAGTAGTTATTTCGTTCTTTGTGCAGGGCTGCTGCCGTGCCGTGAAGCAGAATTGCTGTGTTTCAGTTTGAAGAGTGTGGGTGCCGTTGAAATTACGTATTACGCCACAAGTTGGTGGGCGCAGGGCAGTGCACTGTAGGGCATGTTCCTATCGTAGGCCATGATTTTATGTGTTTAAATGTTAGTGAACTTCCGCTGCCGACTGTACATAACATTTTAAAACGTTGATCAATATAAACTCCCAAATATCTTACATCAGTAAATCCAGAAACGTCCAGATTCAAAAACTAGAACAAACAACACATTGTTAGCCAAAACCTTAACAAACTCCTAGGCACCAATTAATTTTAAAGCCTAGCGGCCACATGTCCGCATCGTCTTCTTCTTTTCCTGCCCTAATTCCACTGTATGTGGGGTCGGCAAAACATGTATCTTTTATAATAAACCTATGTATTTTGTCCTGTACTGCTGAGCAAAGGTCTCCCCAAAGACTTCCCATATCTCTCGAGCCTCCTCCCACCATCTCCTCGCAAAGGTATCGATATCGTCCTGTCAACGTTTTCTCGGCTGGCCCCGTGGGCACCACCCGTCAGGGACCCAAGGTGATGGTCGCCCACCTATCGGGAGGCATCCGGCTGACGTGCCCTGCCCAATCCCACTTCAGCCGGGAGCCTTATCGATAATGCCCGTCAGTGAACGCAGCATGGTGTTCCATACTCAGTGAACGGGCTTAAACCCGAGTAGTATGCTTCGTATTTAACATAATACGTTCTTGCGTCGTGCGGTGCGGATCAGTGGACGAAATTGTGTGACTTTTTTACAAAGAAAGCTACGATCCGTTGCTTGCGATGCGGACAAACGGACGCTAAGGTTCACCCAATACTAACCAGTCCATCCAGTTCCTTGTTAGCTTCTTTTATGGCAGCGTGCTGGAACAAAAACTAGGTGTGAACTATTAAGTGTAGCACTCTGGAGCCATCTAGGACGGTGCTCAAGATTTTGGCAATGAAAAATTCTCACCTAGTTTGCCCCTTTGTCAATGGTTCACTGTAGCCCTTTAAAGCCTGTAATAACCATGTCAAGCCTGAACTTACCCTGAAATATGGTGTGATTCTCATGAGGCTTCACACCTATGCCTCAAGTTGATGGTCTTATCGAATTGCGACGTAGGGCACGTTCATAACGTGTGTGACGGCAAGGCTTTGTTATAGGTGATGGTTACCACTTAACGGCAGGTGGGCCTGCTTGGTCCAGGGGTGGGTTGAATAAAAAAAAGCCCAAATCGTTCGTTTATAGTATTATTGTATTTCCAGGCCTATATCTTGTGGCGATATCGAGTGGCGGAAAATTGTCAAGAGAGCACACCCGTTATGATGGCCACGACCCCTGCCCTTCAAGTTTAAGTTTATCATGAAATTTAGATTAATATTTACGGAGCTACTTATACATTTTACTACTAGAAACCTTTGTCACTCCTATTATTGAATCATCGAACACGATTTTGATTCACATTCACTTCGTAAGACGTGCCGCATGTCAAGCCCATGAAATTTTAATTAGAATTGCATTAGTTGCAAGACCTAACATCTATTTAGTTCACTTACAGCTTTAGCAATCTCGCATTTTTGATCGCAAGTCAGTTCTAGCTCATCATACGCAGCCAGCATCTGTTCAAACTCCTCGATCCTGCGTTGAAGGCGCGTGATCTCCGCATTCTTGCCTACCATCAAGGTGTTGACAATGGCTTCTGTAGGGACATACTTAGGCCTGCAGGAGTCGTTGTTCCGCTTTATGATATCGACCAGGTGTTCACTCTTGTCTGAACAGAAGTGAGACCAAGCACGGGCGTCCGTACAAGACGCGTATGCCTTGAGTTTCCCTTCATTTCTCGCCGGTAAATCAAATAAATCATATTCATTAAATACACGCTCTCTTTTTGTTATAAAAGACATGTCGAATCCGAGTTTTACTCCTTAAAATAAAAATAATTTCTCTAAACATAAACATGAATATACTCTACTTTTCGCCACCATCCATTTTACACATAACGATAAGATTTTAATAAATGTATTCTCAATAGTTTTCATATGGCTTGTAAATAAAGAAAATATCAAATATTATTTTGAATACGTCATTTGTAATCGAGGCGGAGTGGCAGTTTGAAATGGAATGACATCAATTTCGAATTGGTTTACCTGTCATCAACTCAAATAAGCCAGGATCATAGTTCCATAGATATTAAATAAGAAAAGTCACCGATTCACGTAAACATGGAAAACTTAGACAATTGCCCCATTACTTACAAGCGTTTTTCAAAACATAATCAGTGTTTAAGCAACTGTCATCTCTTACCATCCGGTAATGTCAGACAGTGACAGGGCGAACTTTAAGCAATGCGTCACACCTAAGTAACGCTTGTAAGTAAGGCCATTGATCTAAATTGTCTAAGATGGAAAATGACGGAATAAGACTTTGATACAGAATAAAGAAGAAGAACAATCATGATGTATGTCATAGGTTCACAGAGGTTCACAGAGTGTCACTCCAATAATGTGTTCTGTGGTGTCTTTTCCTGCCACTTCAATATCAAACGTGTCAAACCAACTAGTTTTCAGCACAAATATATTTAAGACTCCAAATTGTATGTTTCATAGTTCAAATGGATCACCAGCTATCTAAATTAGCCCCAATAGTTTAACCATTCAATGAATTACATCCAACATAGTAACTTACGACTTTTAGCACGCAACGAGGGTAAGATAAAATCTTACGAGTCTTGTTGTGACGTCAGGGCTTGGAGCCATGACGTGACCGCAAAGGATCACCATCTCAGGGAATGGATAAAGTGCGATATGCCCATTTGTGTGATACCTGTTAGCATTTTAACTGGTTTCCTGAGAACAATGACGTGCAGAAGTCGTAGAAGGGTAAGCGAATTGCCTATTATGATTAAACTAAATACATCCCTCTACACACAAGCAGTAAAGTATGAATAGGTGTCTTCTAGAACATTCTGCTTCATCGTCGGCTTCTTCGTCGCTTACCATGAGGTGAGATTGTAGCCAAAGGATAGAAGGCCTAACTAATGTAAAAAAAAACCTAAAGCTAAATTCAAGTCTAAATTCTATTATTTATTAAGAAAATACTTGCTTGATTGAAAGAGTAATCGTATGTTTTCAGGTAGCTCCCCGGTGTCACCCAGAATGTAAATCGAAGGTGCTTCTTGAAAGCATCTGCACATCATGCGACGCCATGAGACAGTGTTTGAAGCAAGATGATAACTTTGAGAAGTACTTTGTAGAGGTAACAAATGAATCACTGAATCGTCAAATTATGTTTTTATGCACACATTCAGTCAGCTGCAGAGTATGGTTGGTTTAAAAGCCGTTTCGGGAATTGAATTTGTGGCTCTCTTATCACGATAATAAGAAACATTCATTTGCCTGTCTGTCTATCCACTGGCTAAGCATAGACAGGACAAGCGCACGGATGTATTAACCTTTAAGGGTTCCTTCTCGGAATTTCAGTGCCCTGAAAACAGCAGGAAGTGCGTAATTTTAGTCTGAAAATATTTTTTTACAGGAGGAATTGGAAACAAGTCAATGGCCTTGCGAAAAATGCCTAGAAGCTTTGAAAAGCATCAAAATGTTCTGGAAAATTATCATCGATAAAATTTTCAATATAAACATTTCTAAATACACCGAATATGAAACCAACTGCAACAGTGGAGACAGCGTCAGGTCAATTGCAAAAACTTGGCAAAATGAAATGGTACATCAAGCTATGTACGTGAAAAACATCAACAATGTCACCACGCCTTTGCTAAGAAATTGTAGTTCTAAAACTGAAATGAAAAAGGAGGTTTCACATCGCACCATAAAGTCCTGGCCAGTAGAAGACAAGTACTACTCGAAACACGTTGCAAGAACAAGACATAACACAGTCAGGTCTAATGAATTCAAAGACGATACCAAAGCAAGAAGAATGCGTAAAAAAGTTAGTAGGAGTACAAATATGGAAGCCAAAACCAAAAATATCGAGACTGAATGTGACTCTAGCTTTTTAGAAAAAGAACACGAAGAAATCAAAGCTTATAAGAAGAACCTGCAAGTTTTGCAAGACAAATGCAACGGGCATATTGAAGAGGTAGAACGGTTGAAAAGGCAGAATAACTCTTTGAGGATTGAGTTGGAGAACGTTTACAAGAGCTGTCCTTGGAGAGCTGCTTTTTATTGTCCTGATAGTAGTGGACATTCTCAGGCACCAAAGCCTTTTGAAGAGGCTCTGGAGGACAGTTGTGCAGGCCCGGCTAAAAGTATTGACTCTGAAATTATCATTACAATGAAAAAATGCAAACATGAGGTTCGTAATACTGTTTTAAGATTATGAATTCATTGCTCTGCTGGTTAAAGGTCTTTCAGATCATGCTTAGTTTGAAAACTTATTTGGAAAATCTGTATTTATCATGACTTAATTTTTTCGTTGAGGCTGAAGACTGAACTGTGAGTCAAGTATTTATCGCAAGCCTAGGTGAAGTAGCTTTAAGTCCTTCTCGTGATACTTGTAGTGATTATAAGTACGTTTTCTAGCTAAATAATTAATTAATTTACAGAAGTTTCGGAACGTATCCCTTTTACAAGTGCTTCATAAATCAAATGAACTAAGAATTGAAGATTTAGACGGACCAGCTTGTAAACGAGAAGATTCCATGGAGATATTAAATAAAGGTACCAGTGAATTCTCGTGCGAATTCGCTCGCGTGAAATTATTTCTACTTAACGTAGGAGATATCATTTTTAAACATAACGGTCATGGACTTACTAAGCAATAGTATGAGAACCAGGATCCAGATAGTCTAACACTTTATTTCATAAATCACATCTATACGAGCATTGTTTAAACAATAAATGATTATCTTTGTTGGAATCAAACCGACCTAAAGTGTAGAAGTCAAAGAGTTGAATGAGCTGTGACTAACAGACTTCAGAGCTCAACATTCACTGACTTTTCAGTTCAAAACACTTTTGGAGCTATAGTCAAACGGGAGATGAGCATAGCCACTGAGAGGAGACATCGACCGAAGAAGCAAGCTTCTGACATCGAAGCAACGTTTCACAGAATAAATACAAGCAGATCTGCCCCCTCTTGTTCTACATTATCCTCGAGACTCAGTTCTGAGCTGAATTTTGTAAGTAGAACTCAAATGAAAGTGAAATAAATTATATAAATTTGAATTTGAAAAAATTCTGAAAACCTTGAATGCTACGGTTTTTTAGGATTGATGGCCTAACATTGGGAGTTCAAGCCGCAAAAATGGTTTCATACTAATTATACCGCATAGAATATAGGCTGTTCTTTTTCACCATAGTGTTTTCTGCATTTTATTTTTACCTGCTTTCAGTCTGCATGATTATTAATATCGGTCCACTTCTACTCTATTGTAACACCCTTACAGGGTAAATTATGATTCTAAAAACTAGACCTTAGATTTGACAATGTCAAATTTACATGCATTAGATTATAAGGCATTAGATCTACTGAATACGAAATATACTTTTTTTCAGGTATCTACAAAATAACCGAGTGAGAAAAGTAATAATAAACTTGTGCTTGTAAATGTTCTTACTGTAGAAATTAAATGAAATTAAAACTGAATTTCGTTTATTTAAACAAAGCCATGATATTCAACAAGCGATTGTATATAAGTTCAGTAGCGTTGATTGCAAAAACGAAGTCCAAATGATTAAATCTTTCCATCGGTACTCTAAATTTACCGATCACAGTCTTTATTTCCTTGGAGAGCGTGTGAACGTCGTCAGGAGTCGACAACCAATCATTGTCGGCGTAGTGTAGGAATACTGGCGTTTTTATGTTCCTCAAGTTGTATTCTGGGGGTCTAAAGCTGCCGTACCGGCGAAGGTTGCTGAACCATCCGTGGTTGAAGTTTGCGAATTTTCCAGATTTGTATAACTGACCGAAATGGATCACTTGTCTTGTCGACGCTCCGGCTGGCGTGTGGCCCATTACCACTGGTAGCATGGTCTGCAAACGTAAGGCATAACTTCTATAGACCAATGTTGTTACAATGAAAAGTAAAATTAGACAGGCCTTTGAATCTATTGTACTATGATTTTAACTATAGGATAGATAACTTTAGGAGATTTCCAATAATAAATAAGTTTTAGAAAAAATAACGAGTACGTAGCGGTAGAAGCGGCTCTACTACGGCGTAGCATCACGTGGCTAAACTGATGGATTGTTGTAAATTGCTAGCTAGTTTCTAACACTGGCACTGGTGGAAAATGGCTAGCATCTCTTACTAATTGGGTGACAAAGCAATATTATTGAAAAAAAAACAAGTGAGCACTTCAAAGCGAGAAAAAAATAGTGTAGTTAATAGTTTTAATATCCACGCATTATTTGAGAAAGGTACTATAAAAGCCTTGGCCATAACTAACGTATGTTTACATTTACACGTTCGTCCATCAATGCCACTTTTGCTGGTCGCTGCAGTAATGCCATCATCATCATCAACCTACTATATCAGTTCACTGCTGAACGTAGGTCTCTCCCAAGACGCCCCACTGAGCCCGGTTCTCGGCTCTTGTCCTCCAGTGCTTGCCAGCTACATTTCGTAGATCGTCGTCCCCCCTTGTCGGAGAGCGTCCTACGCTACGGTCTCGATAATGTACTGCAAAAAAACTACCCCCCGGTCACGAACTACCCTGGCCAGTTTGGAAGAGCCTCAATAGAATCAGTATCCGAAGTCGGAGTTTTGCTACCACATTTCATTACCAAATGTTGAAAATGAAAAAAAAAAAATGAAAAGTACTTTTCATCCCACCAGCTCTGAAAGTGTGTTTTTGTTGTTTAATTTCTGACTGGAAAAGCCGTTTTTATCCGCTAGAGGATAAAGTAAATTTGAATGTAGAATATCGTGTTCAATAAGTTTGTGAATACACAACCTATTTACTTCTACCTCCATGGTGCCGAACTTATCATACAACCTTTTTATATTTTGTTAAAAACTCGCACTCGTAACCTTCTTGGTGTATTTGTGAATTCAAAACACCATTAAACCTATTTACTTCTACCTGCATGGTGCCGAATTTATCATACAACCTTTTTAAATTTGTTAATAACTCATACTCGGAACCTTCTTGGTGTGTTACTTTTAGTCGCGCCATGTTCTTTTTTGCATTTAGTCATTTCCTCGCTGAGGTGGGATGAAAAGTTACGTGTTGCACTCGAGTGCAAAGATTTTTCACCTTGTGCTCTTTTGATTCCTTCGCCAACGCTTAGGATTCTAACTTTTAAACCACTCGCTACGCTCGTGGTTAAACTTTTAGAATCCTGCGCTTGCTCAGTCATCAAAATTGAGCACGCGGTTAAAAAGCAGCTTTGCACTCTTGTATAACAAATAACTATTATTTACAGCTTATTAGTTATTAGCTGTTTATTGATTTTATAGTGTTTACTACACTTAAGGAAATCACAAAAAATTTTTTATAATGTCCCAAAAGTTAAGAGCCGAGCGGGATTTGAACCCGCGACCTTCCCCTCGGTACGGGGCTGCGCTGACCACTGCGCCATCGGATCCTAATCACACTCGACGAATAACTCTTAGGGACTGTTCGGCACTAACGCGACCGTGGCTCCATCTACAGTTTTTGACGTTATAGTCAATTAACCTGCTCGATAACCGAAGTTGCATTCAGTTGAATCGACGAGAGATGTCGCCTTGCGTTTTTCATAGCTGTTTTTGGGACATTATAAAAATCTTTGTGATTTCCTTAAGTGTAGTAAACACTATAAAATCAATAAACAGCTATGAAAAACGCAAGGCGACATCTCTCGTCGATTCAACTGAATGCAACTTCGGTTATCGAGCAGGTTAATTGACTATAACGTCAAAAACTGTAGATGGAGCCACGGTCGCGTTAGTGCCGAACAGTCCCTAAGAGTTATTCGTCGAGTGTGATTAGGATCCGATGGCGCAGTGGTCAGCGCAGCCCCGTACCGAGGGGAAGGTCGCGGGTTCAAATCCCGCTCGGCTCTTAACTTTTGGGACATTATAAAAATCTTTATTAGTTATTAGTTATTACACGTCTGTCTTAAACTAGGTACTTAAAAAATAATAAGACATTATGTACTACAAACGTGCAATTGCTGGAGCTCTTATAATCTGGGTGTTATTAACAATCCTGGCGCAACGCTGGAGTAGTTAAATCGTGTTTTGTCACATTTGTTGTTTCGCCTATTTGTCTCTCTCTATTGTATGGTTAAAATATGAGACAGCAAAAATATGTTACGTAGTTAGAGTTGTTGTCTCATCTTTTCTCAATACAATAGACAGCGACAAATCAGCGAAACGAAAACAACATTTTGGTAACGAAGTATTGTAAATGCACTGGGACTTGGGGTACAGAACCCAATAGTCGGCCGTTGCAGGAGTAACCTGAGCAAATGGGGGATGATAGCTGAAAACGACACGCAATGCCAGTGCGGTGTCCAGTTCAGTCCATGCACCACGTGGTTACGTGGCCATTATGCCCCACCTCATGCACGATGGCTGATCTGATGACTAGCTCGGCCAATGCCGTGGATGTAGTGGCAAAAACCACCTACTGGTCGAAGTGGCAAAAATTCGGCAAATTTTGTCATCCGCACTTAGTCTTCATGTGCAGACAGGTTTTTCCGCAAGTAGGCCGCTGGTGAGCCCTTTTTGCGTGACCCTTGACACGCGTTGCTCGAACTTTTTAAGGTTCTACGACACGTCGGTTTCCTCACGATGTTTTCCTTCGCCGTTTTGAGAGTACTGGCATAGTGCACATACATTTTTCGACCGAAAAACTCATTGGTACACGACTGGATTTTAACCCACGACCTTCAAATCGGAAGGCGGGGCCACTAAGTACCACTAGACCACCAGTGCTCTTCTGGTCGAAGTGGCTTTAATAACTGTAACATCGACACGAAAGAACAAGGGGTACTGTACTATACCGTATTCAGTTGCTCTGTATTGAATCCACAAAGGAGGAACAGCAGGTTGGTGCATGTAACTTGCGTGATGGCTTCCTCCACGCACAAGTGCTGGCCGGCTATTTCATTTATTTTACCGTTTGAAAGTATTTCATTTGTCCCTAGTATTTTGAATACAGTCTGTAAAAAATATTACAACGTTATTAATACTTTGCCTGCATTTATACATAAGGAAATACGTATTAGCTACGCCGTTTTAGTCATAACTTTAGGGGTATTTTATTTCAAAACATTATTTATAGATTATGATACTGTTCATATCATAATTATACCTACCATGCATGGGGATACACTGATTTAATGTTAAAGTAAGCGTATTTTTGTTTGCTTTTTCTATATCTTCCTTTTTATTTATGCGGGAAAACGTAGGACTATGTGGAAACCCTAAAATTTCCAGAGAAAACAGTTTTGAGTCTTCTTCTTCCACCGTGTGAGTCCTCTTCATCCAAAAGCGTACAGTGCTCGAAAGGAGCCTCTTTGAGGCGTACTTAAAATCCTTTCACCACACTTGGTTCAAAAGAACCAGTGACACGAAGAAGATGAAGACCGATCTACAACAATATCTATCTCTTCTTCTATGTAATATATATAAAAGAAAATCGTGTTAATTACACTATTCTTAACTCAAGAACGGGTAAACTGATTTGTCTGAAAATTGGTGGGGAGGCTTAGAACCAGGAGCCGCAGAAGACGGACATAGGATACTTTTTATCCCGAAAAAGTAACGGGACGGGCGAGCGAAGCCGCTAGTATTTTAATTATCGCTAGTTTTGTCACATTTGCTCGAGTTGACAATTGCATAAAGAATAAAAATCTATACTTACTTCTAAGGAATTCGTAAACGCTCCTATTGCCCTCAGCAAAGGACTTTTCATATTAGTGATATAAGCGATAGGCGCTAGAGCTTGCATCGCACTTATCTTATCATTATACTCTGGCCTCGCAGACATCATGACCCAAAAAACGGTTGTTCCTTGAGAGAATCCAACGTACTGTATTTTTTCAACATTCGTTTCTGCTAGTACGTAGTCAACCATAGCTGGTAGGTCGTAGTAGCCTATTTCGTGCCAGCTGAACTGCCAAAATGCTTTGGAGCTCGGTTTGAGGGTTGCGTGTCTTCGGGAGTAGGTGTTACCACGAGCATTGCCCATCCATACATCGTAGCCTGCGTCAGCTAGGATGTAAGCTGCAATAAAATTACAATAGGCTGACCTTTCAGCTCAGGGGCTCAATTGTAGACCAGTGACTTTTTTGTCACGGTAGAATATCACAAGAACTGTCAGTTTCTTTAGTGAATTTGACAGTTCTTGTGATATATATCTACCGTGACAAAAAAGTCACTGGTCCAGAATTGAGTCCAAGGTGGTAGTAGCTCTACCTCGTAGGTCGTGCGTTCGATCCCCGCTGAGAACAAATATTTGTGTGGTGAACGTAGATATTAGGTTCTCTGTCTGGCTGTTTATTATTAGTCTGTATTTACAAAAAAATCAAATACGTATTATACTCGTATCAGTTATCGGTTCCCATAGCACAAACTCCGTTTAATTTAAGGCTAGATAGTGTTGTGTGGATTGTCCATTGGACAATGTCCACAATATTTATTTATAAGAAGTTCTTCCTCGGACGAACCCTTCCCATAGAGAAACCCCAATGGACAATAATATTTTTTTATTTATTTATTAGAAGTAGGTACTTCCTCGGATGTTGAGATGGATGTGTGGAGTGACAAGAATGGATAGGATATGGAAGGAGTATATCAGGGGAAGTTTGAAAGTAGCGCCAGTGACAGAAAAACATGTGACTAGGATGAAAGTCATGTGACTAGAAGAGTAATGAGTATGGATGTGGATGGATATGTAAGCAGAGGTAGACCAAGAAAAACATGGATGAACTGTGTGAAACATGTCATGGATAGGAGAGGAGTGAATGCAGAGATGACAGAGGGAAATGGAGGAAGAAGACATGTTGTGCCGATCCCACATAAAGTGGGATAAGGGCAGGAAGAAGAAGGTACTTCCTCGGACGAGCCCTTTCCAAAGAGAAACCTTCCCAAACATAAACCTTCCCAGAGAGAATCCTTCGCTACTGCTATTATATGAACCCTTTGTGAAGTCATCATTAAAATTATTTATGCAGCTTGAGCGAAATAATTTTAATGAACATAATGAACAACAAGCGAAACATTGATTTCCTCATTATATAGGTATGTAGTTTGTTATTTTAACCAGATTTCTGTGAGGCGTACCTAATGTTTCATTGTAGGTACTCAAAATTACATTTTAGAAAATAAGGAAAAGATACTGCAAAAATTTAAATCTGTTATTGGCTTCGTATTACAGATACTAGGTACTTAGAACATTACTCATAACTATTTTTTTAACAATGTATAGCTGCCTACTCAAATCGTTTGAATAGGTACACGCTAACATACTATTTGCTCATGTGGTTTTTGATAGACAATGAGGAAAGTACCGAAGTATTTATCATAAGCCTGAAGAAGTCCACTGCTGGACAATAGTAATGCACAAAAATAAATAAATGCTTAGGAAGGATGAGTAAGAGGGAAAAGGGTTGGAAGAAGGTAAAGAACGGTATGAACGAAAAGGGTTTGAACATTGAACGTTCGATGAGAATAATAAACGAAATGAGTCTTTCAAGCGTTTACTTGTTGCCGTGACACTCGTATCTGTATCGAGCTAAATTAAGAAAAAAATCAAGTTTGCTGTATGGGAGCCCCTTAAATATTGATTTAAATATTTGTTGTTATAACGGCAACAGAAATAGAACACCTGTGAAAATTTCCCTATCACGGTTCATGAGATACAGCCTGGTGACAGATGGACAGCGGAGTCTTAGTAGTAAGATAAGAGTAGGCTTAGTAATTACATTTCTACTAATACCAGACTAATACTTATTATTATTATTATAACTATAGCTACATAGTGTCTAAGCTCATTAGAAGTGGACTGTTAAGTCTTCGTAAAGTTCTACAGGGTTATTCATTATTAGCTACAAATACTCAGGAATCAGGTTCAACAAATAAAATAAAAGACATTTATGAAATGTTTTTTTAAGTTTTCTTACGAATATCCCGAGAAAATCGATGAAGATTCCTTCGAATCATTGGGCGCGTTGTTACATCTGTCATCCACCTGACCTGTCAGTGACCTTTGATCCGCGCCCGTGCGCCGCGAGCTACACTGCGTCGACGATAGGTCATCGTCTTGTTCTCCGTTAATATCCCGTTTAATCGTTTTGCAATATGTCGTAAAGAAATTAATAAAAATAACATTTTGATACAAAAACTTAAATCAGTTTAGGAATTAAATTGATTCGGCCAAACAAATATTCACGACCCAAAAATTAGACCCTGTCAGTTTGTGTAGCTAATAATAAATAACCCTGTATAGACCGAATTTAAAAAAAAACATCGTCGCGTTAAAACCTTACCGAGCCCTTTTCCAGGTTTCATGAGAACCCACTCTGCGGAGGACGATAGCAGTCCATGTTGGAGCAGCACCACTGGTCTTGGACCAGGTGTCTCGTCTTTCCCATGGGGTACTCTATGCATTTCCAGGATGTACCGATCTTCAGTGTATACCCTGTGGATCTCGCAACGGTATCCATATTTTCTTATGAGGCTGAACTGCGGTAAAACTTAGATTAAGGAGGTGGTACCTATTTGTGTCCTCAGAGTAGCAAGTA
The DNA here is from genome assembly GCA_939531255.2 of Thera britannica. Taxonomy (NCBI): domain Eukaryota; kingdom Metazoa; phylum Arthropoda; class Insecta; order Lepidoptera; family Geometridae; genus Thera; species Thera britannica. The sequence continues at coordinate 12,123,263 of OW618047.2, forward strand.
ATTCTTATTCTATAATGCACACACATAGACAATATTTAGAAAACTTAAAATTAAGTAACTCAGCTAAAAAAATGCTTCTGCAATAAGTTTTTAACAAACAAAATCCATCTTAAAAACCTTTGAATTTAATAACAAATAATGATTCTTACAGTATCGAGCTTGGCGTCTTCAAGAATTTGAGAATCTGTTCTTATGACATCAGCGTGACCATCCACAAGGACATAAAATACACTAATCAACAATAAAATTGAATTCATTTTGAACAATCATTTACTGCCGAAAGAAGTGTCTTTGTAACTAATTTAAAAACTTGGGAGTCAATGGCTGGGAAAGGATGCCAATAGACTACAAATAATTTATAAACAGTTCTCAAGAGCTAGATTATGTGGATTGATTAGGTATGATAGGAACTACTTAGGTAGGTACCTACTTATAATTTCAGGGCAACGTTCTGTAGATGAAGTGGCGTTCCCACTTGTTTTATCGTGACTGTAGTGCTGAAAACAAAGAGGTTTTAATGGTTTTAATTTTACTAAAGATGGTACTTGGCTACCTGACTGCAGAATTATATGGCACGTAGGTAAATTATAAGTAAAAAAACTAAAGAACAATCCAAGAATCGGCCTTCTCAGGTATGTATACTTATTCAAGTAGGTATGGTACCTAGGTAGTAGAGTCGGTACCTCAATACTCAATACTCAATACATTTATTGCATAAACATGGTTTAGTTTACCTAATTAATTCATCTCTATTTTTATTTTTTGATCCTATTTTATCCCTTAGGTATTACTAAAAAGTTAAGTATAGATTTTCAGAATAATCTAAAATAGAATGCTAAAGAGCATTCTAGAATAATCAAATTTAATTCAAAGACACCAGTAAGCATTCGGGCAATGTCGGGTTGCGTTGCTAGTTATTTATAATAACACCTACTTAACTTCCCATTAATCCTATTATGTATTTCAAAATATGGTAAGGCAAGGTTAGATATCTGTGACAATACCAGGCGGATTAGTAGATTATTAGTTGGTAATTAAGTTTGTTTACCTTTCAAGTGCATTATGTTTACCGCTGTTAAGTAGGTACCTACCTACCTAGTAGGTAGTAGTTAAATACCTTTTGATTAGATAAAACCTGTTGTAAAATATACTACTACCATACAATAGTTTTATTTGGTAGGTATCTAAGTTTGAATTTAGTGAAACCTAAGCAATTCGGTACTGACTTGTGAGTCACTTTTGTCTTCTTTTTTGCATTTGTTACATTTTACGCCATCTGTTAGTGAGTGGAAGAGCTATCAAATAACGACATCTAGCGTTGAGAAAAGCTCTATTTGCGGCCTATAAACCGGAAGTTGTTATTTTTTTTAAAGCTGTTCTAGTGGCAACATTTTTTAAACAACTGACGGATGCTTGACTTGACAGATTAGTTATGAGTGAGTGAATGAAGATTATCATTTTATTTTTGCTCTATGGTTTATTGATTGTTTTGCTTGAAAGCGAATTTGCATCATCTCTATTTATTTATGTTTATTTTCTTTCGAATTTAATTTAGTTGTAGCATTTCATACGCTCGTATGAATCAAAACACGTTATGGCAAACCAAGAGATCAGTTTAAAGTGGAATGGTTATCAAAACAATATACTAGCAAACGTGAAGGAGTTGTATAAAGACGAGGGCCTATCGGATGTGACTTTAGTATCTGATGGGCAGAGTTTCAAAGCTCACAAGGTGATTCTGTCTGCAAATAGTGCTGTATTCAGAAGCATATTCCAGGTATGTTCATATTCGAGCGCTGGTTGATGATTTTTTATGGGTAGGATATCGATTGACTCCCACGCGTTTTTTACAGCAAAACCCCCACAAAGATCCTATTATAGTGCTCCATGACATCAATAATGCCTCTTTACGTACTCTGCTGACGTTCATGTACTATGGGGAGGTGAATGTTACTGAGGAATTTCTCCCTGTGTTGTTGAAAACTGCTGAAACATTAAGGATCTGTGGATTGTCCACGGGCACCGATGCAAAGGAACCCAAAGAAGATGACGAGGTTTGAGATTACTGTTGATGTTAACAAAATTAAGTAGGTAAAGATAATTTATGTAACATGTTGAGTTGTGAATTATAGAATGCACAGATCCCTCTAAGAGTATCATGCAGCCCCAAAATAGATTTAATAGAGTAATATGCTAAAAACATCCTTGAAGTGGGACAAACAGACCCATTGCCAGTCAGCCATAGTGACAAATTTGGGTTGATTGTACCTGTTCAAAGGGTTAATAATTATTTTGAGAACAGATTTACTAATATCAGTTTCTGAATGACTGATTGATTTTAGATACAATTCTTAATCAATGAAATCTTCTTTCTTAATAAATTCTTAATATTTAGTTAATTTTGACTGGCTTCTTAGCTGAGGTAGTAGCTCTGCCTTCTGCACCCTAAGTTGTGGGTTCGATACCCAATGAGAACAAATATTTGTGTGGTGAATGCAGATGTTTGTTCTCTGTCTGGGTGTTATATTGTATTCTAAGTACCTATGTATTTACATAAATAATGTATTTAAAGTATTATTTCTCTGGCTCCCATAGCTCAGCTTAACTTGGGGCTAGCTAGAGTTGTGTAGATTGTCAGCAATATTTATTAATTTTTGTTTATTACTCAAAATTTCGGCAAATTTTTATCATCCGCACTTGATTTGGTTTTTTCGCAAGTAGGCCGCTGGAGGGCCCTTTTTGCGTGACCCTTGACACGTGTTGCTCAACCTTTTTTAGGTTCTACGACACGCCGGTTTCCTCACGATGTTTTCCTTCACCGTTTTGAGAGTACTGGCATAGTGCACATAAATTTTTCGATAGAAAAACTCATTAGTACACAACTGGATTTGAACCCACGATCTTCGGATCGGAAGGCGGGGCCGCTACCAATAGACCACCAGTGCTCTTCAGTGTTTATTACTTAATCAATTAACAAATTGTTTTTAGAAAAATACAGCAGCAATCCAATCAAAGAAACGGAAGAAAAGTGTGCAGGAAGACAACAATAATCGGCCAAAAAAGCAAAGTCTACAAAAGCCTGATGCTGTACCCAATATAACTTTGGATACTACCAAAAATAATGTAAGTACTTAGGGGCCGTTCAAGTATTACGTAAGCACTATGTGGGGGCAGGGGGTCTATGTATTGCTTATTTTGGATGACATGGGGGGTAGGGGAGTCTAGATGATGATTACGTCATCGGTAGTGGTTTGTTATGTTCTTAAGATTATAATATTTTGTAAAATCTAATCTCCATATTAAATCTTTTTTCTTATTTTTTAAATCATAATTATAATATTTAAAAAACAATACATTAATAGATAAATATTTACGTAAGCTTAGGAGGACAGGGTAAGAGCTTTGCTTACTTTTGCTGACAAGGGGGATGGGGGGAGTAATAACTGTAATTAATCTGCTTACGTAATACTTGAACGGCCCCTTATGTGATTGATAGTTCTACTCGGATATTGTTTTAAGTTGAACATAGGTTTTATAATCTGGACTAATAGTGTAAATGAAATGAAACGAAATGAAATAAAGCTGAAGAGCTTGATTGTTTGTCTAGTTGAACGCGCTAAACTCGACAACTGCTTGTAGGATAATAACTGATTTGACTGTATTGTAAAACCACAAAAGTCTTCCATAGTCCTGCTTCCTCGCTAGTGATTGACTTTTTAGGGTTCCGTAGCCAAATGGCAAAAACGGAACCCTTATATCGTCATGTCTGTCCGTCTGTCTGTCTGTCTGTCTGTCTGTCCGTCCGTCCGTCCGTCCGTCCGTATGTCACAGCCATTTTTCTCCGAAACTATAAGACCTAGACTGATGAAACTTGGCAAGTAGATGTATTCTGTAAACCACATTAAGAATTTTACACAAAAGTAGAAAAATAACAAAAACTTGGGGGATCCCCATACTTGAAACTGAAACTTAAAAAACTTTTTTTCATCAAACCCATATGTGTGGGTTATCTATGAATAGGTCTTTAAAAATGATGTTGATGTTTCTAATATCGTTTAACCATCCCATATAAATTTTTTTAAAATCATCGGTACAGCAGTTTGACCATGAAGTAGTTTTCTAAACTTTACTTGTTTGGTTCCACAGAATATTATACCGAAAGTGGAACCGGTCGATTCACCGTTAACTGACTATTCCGGAGAGAACACCAATGATACAGACATAGCTCTCCTCGAAGACTTGGATAAAAAGAGCCCGGTCAGCCCTGAAGCCTTGAGGAAGACCATGTGTACAGGCAACCATACCGTCAAGAGATGGATGAGTGAAGTTAGCAGCACACAACCTTGTATTAACGTAATGCATGATAAGATCAACATTATTGATGTTGATGAGGATAAAGACACTGTAGAGATTGATAAGGAGGTAGAGACTGTACTGCAAAGTGGTACCATTGTGGAGTCGTTGAGCATTACAACGGAGAATCTCAATTCGGTTTCCAGCGAGGCTCATAATTGCAAGGGTGAGTTTATTTTTAAGCCAATTTACTTGATATGAAAAAAACAACAGCCTTGCATTAACACAGCAGTGTATGTCAGTAGCGTTTATAACATCCTACTATAATATTCATCATTATCAGCCTGAAGAAGTCCACTGCTGGACATAGGCCTCCCCTACACATTTCCAGGAAGAACGATTCTGAGCCCTTTCCATCCACCGACGATCCTAACAATGTCGTCGGTCCATCTGGTGGGTTGGCGCCCTACTTTTCCTCTTCCGGTTCGTGGTCGGCATTTGAGAACATTTACTCCCCAACCGCCGCTTAGTTTTAAGTAGAATACATTGGACATTTATAAATTTACCACCTTTTTCAACATGTATTTTATGCAATAAACACTTTGACTTTGACTTTGACTTTGACGGTTGTCGGTTCTTCGAGCTATATGACCTGCCCATTGCCACTTCAACTTACTAATTCTACTAATATTCTATATATATTCTTATACTAATATCTATAACGTGAAAGTTTGTAAGTAGGAATGGATGGATGGATGTTTGTTTCTCCTTCACGTAAAAACTACTGAATGGATTTTAATGAGCTTCACAATAATAGCTTGCTTATACATCAGAATAACACATAGTTTACTAATAATGGAAATAATTTAACGGAGAACAGATGTAAGTAACGGGAACAGGGCGAGCGAAGCCGTGGGCGGCTGCTAGTACATTAATTAAGTCGTTGAATGGAGAGCGTGTTTGGTGTCTATGTTGGTAGTAGTTCTCCGGACGAGCCCTTCACCAAGAGCTCTACTACTACTAAACACATGTTTCTTATACTAAAGTACATACATACATCATGCATTACAGTATTGTAATGCATGATGTATGTATATACATACATCATGCATACATACATCATACATACATACATCATACATACATACATCATACATCATACATACATCATACATACATCATACTTACATCATACATCATACATCATACATACATCATACATACATCATACTTACATCATACATACATCATACATACATACAATCACGCCTCATTCCCATGGGGGTAGGCAGAGAACACGGATTTCCACTGTCTACAATCCTGACACACCTCTTTCGCTTCATTCGCTCGCATAACATTCTTCATACATGCTCGTCGGTCTATGGTACTCCTAACCTCCTTTGATTGAAGTGTATTAAATAATTTCAGATACAAAGAACTCGTGCTACGCCAGTCCATCGTTCCCATGCCCGTTCTGCAACCGAGTGTATAACAGCTGGGGGTATAGACGGCGACATGTTAAGTCCCGCCATGTCACTAACAGGTATGGACCTTATGAGACCGGTGTCCTCAGGAACACCTACACGCCATCACATACACGCACCCACACCCATACGCCTAAGTAGTTTATGTTGCCCGACTCTTATGAGGCCGGTGTCCTCATGAATACTTAGCACAATTCACTCCTTTACAAGCTTACTTCGCTTTCATAATAACATACTTACCGACACACTTATTATTGTTCATAATACACTTTTTAATAACTATTTTTTTTATTTTACTGTCACAGCACTACATACAAATACATACTCATAGGTAGTTCCTGAATACCTTCACATACATATACCTACTTACAACAATATTTATTTATTTAAAATGTGTCTCACAAGGTCTATTGGCTTACGGTCTTGACAGAATACCAGCGCATAGCTTTCTAACAGAAGCTAGGTATTATGCTGAGTCAAGGCCCTTTTGCTGCTGTAGCACACAGAAACACAACGCACTTCTCCATCAGTATCAATGTATTGTTTGTATCTTTCTTCTGTTAGTGTCCTTGTATTTTACTGGTTTTTGTGTGCTTATGTAGTAAATAAATAAATGTCTATGTCTATGTATGGTAGCTTTGACTTGAGCATGTAGGTACTCGGGTGTGGTTCAATTTCATAAGTAGGTTGACTAAGTTAAGACTAATAAGTCTACTTGGTGGTCTAGTAGTAATGCCCCGACTTCCGATCGTGAGGTCGTGGGTTCGAATCAGCTGGTGCATCAGTACTTCCAGACGTGGCACGTGCATGAAAAGAGTCTCCTTAAAATTCTTTCATCACACGTGGTGTCGCTAATTATTTATACGTTTGAAGTATAATTAGCGACACGACAAAAATAATCGACCAGTATACAACCTGTTTTTTTTGATATCCCATAACTCTAGGGTTATATTCTGTAGGTAAAAATAAGGATGGTATTTAAAAGTACTTCAATTTATTCCCATTTCATTTACCTAATTTTGCATGTGTTCCACCAAATATACTGAATGTGCACCAAAATATGTTAATTAAAATATGTCATAACGTGCATCTATTTAACAACTGTTGCAAATTTGTAAAAATAGTAATACACCTAATTTAAAAAACAAGCATTTATTTTTTTAGTTTTACTTCAGATAATGCACTGCAAAATGTATTTGAATCAAATACCAATTAATGTCCACATTAATGGCACGCTCGCTCTGCTCGCTCGCCTTGTGCGTAATTTTCATGTTCTAACATAACCTAACCTATCCAAGTCGGATCCACCCTTTGTGTAACATTCAGGAATATTTGGTGCACGATCAGTATTTTTCGGGGAAGATCAATATTTTAGAAATGCATACATTGATGTGCCTTAAGATTTTTGGTGAACACAAAAATATGATTCTAAAAATAATACTATAACTCCTAGAATAGGTGGTCCAAAAACGCATCGTTTCGGAGATATCATCAATCATAATTAAATTAGGTAGAGTTATGGGATATAAATAATAAACACGTTGTATATTTATTTTATTTGATGAAAATAAACGCGGCTTTGTCATAGCACGGATACGCCACTCAGCTGTTATCTAAATTGTAGATAAGTTATTTAGTTTTACTATAGTTCGTCGTTCAGTGCATATCTATCTGTCTGTGACTCTGCGGCAGTGTACTGCGGCTAGGTAAGCCTGGGGCAAGAAAGAAACTAGGGTCCCAACTAACCCAACAGTAGGAGCCATAGTTTGTTTCCTGTTCTTCTAGGCTTGGTCGCTTGGAACTGGCTAGACTCACCTAGCTTTAAGACGTTTCAAAATGATCTTTGTGATACTATTGAACTTTGACTAAAATAGTTAAAATCGTTTGGTCGTTAAATTGAACGTTACTCCACCAAATCCATAATAAAGTTCCATGGTGCTCCAGAAAAATATTCGAGGCCTCTTGGAAATTCCCCTGTTTTTTATTCAAACAAGTTGCCATTATAAAAGTCGCGTTACTATATTATTTCATAAATAAATCATATTTATTAAATAATTTTTAAGTCGAGAGTCCGAGGGGAAAAAAGTGAATGTGAAATGATGGAAAATTATGGCATCTGACGTTATGCAATTGCCTCTCAAGAGCCTCTGAAGACGTGATAAAATCGCACTGCGTGCACTAAAACGTTAAGCTGCTTCTAATAATATAAAATTTCCTCATTTTCCAGGCTCTCATGCAAATGGTGTGTATCAGTGCTGCCATCTACCGGCGCGTGGTACACTCACGCAACTCGCTCGCATGGCATACCCCACGAAGAGGCTAGGAACTCTCTCGTGGTCATGGTGGAAGCTCATGCAGTACTGACCTTGAACGAACCCAGTGTGACACAGCTGTTGGGTCAAGTCGGCATGGACGGTAACGGAAGCGTGGAGAAAGCCGCTGCTAATTAGGGTTGGTATGCAGATTGGCAGTTGTATTACTTGCCAACAGGAATTTCGAGGTACTAAACCTTAAAAAGCATAAAAGATTGGCCTTATTAAAATATGTCAAAAGAGATAGTGTTGCCATCTCTTACCACTGGGTAATGATAAACAGTGACAGGCCTAACTACAAGCAATGATTAAAAAAAAATGAAGATTGGCCTTATAAAAATATGTTTAAAGATAAAGTATTGCCATCTCTTACCACTGGGTAATGATAAACAGTGACAGGCCTAACTTCAAGCAATGATTAAATTGAAATGGCGTTTATAATTATGTCTGTAACTTTACTTTGACTTGATAAAATAAACTACATAGTCAACCTGTCCGTACTAAAATGAAAAGCATTGTTGTAAGTTGAATAATGCTGCTGTAATTTCATAATGGGGTGGAACACGCAAAGCTTTTTGTAGATGGCAGCATGAGTGACTGCTTTCAAAATAACGTATTCAGTCAGTGTCAGAGTGACAACTGTCAAATTAAAGTTTTAAATTAAATTTGAAAGTCTTGAGAAATGGCTAAAAGAGTTGACAGTGAAACAAAATGGCGCTTCAGTCGACCAATCAAGTACGGATCTAAACTAGCGCCATCTATGACAGGATTCCGTAAATGTTTTCATGCATTTACAAAGATACGAAGCAATAATACGATTTTTGATGAATATTGAAATAAAATATGATATTTTTATATTAATAGTTGTAGTTTTGGGCGGTTTTACACTTACTTATTATTTTGTGAGATTATCTGGTCCTGTAAAACTTAAGTGCTTAAAATAAATTAAAATTGACCAATCTATGATACTTTAAGGAATTTAAGTATAACATACATAACAATGGCCAGTAGCGGCATTAATAACTTTAACTTATACAACGTGAGTTTGAATTCATATGTTATCCCGAAAGGGGGATAAGCTACTCCTGAATGCCAACAGCATTAGTTCTATGACTTTTCTGAATCAGGACTTTTTCATTCAACAAATGGTGTGTAAAGTTTACGCCATGATTTTGCTTAAAAGCATGTTAGGCAACCCTATAACCAGCTGATTAGGTACTTGACCTCTGTTGAACTATGTCTTATTTGACACCCAAAATCTGCCATTGGCAAGTCAAAAAGCAATAAAAATGTATTACCGCCTCCTTTGAATCGTCATCCTAATTTTATAAAAAAAGCAGCCAAGTGCGAGTCGGACTCGCCCATGAAGGGTTCCGTAGCATCAAATAACATAATATAAAGGTTTTTGTAGTTCGTCGAAAGGTAAATTGCGGTTTACGATTTATGACGTATAAAAAAAAAACTACTGAGTAAATCTCGTTCAAACCAAATATCGTTGGAAGTTTGCATAGTAATGTACAACATATATTTTTTTTGGATTTATCATTCTCTTATTTTAGAAGTTAGAGGGGGGGGGACCAACTTTTTTCCACTTTGGAAGTGTCTCTCGCGCAAACTATTCAGTTTAGAAAAAAACTATATTAGAAACCTCAACATCATTTTTAAAGACCTATCCATAGATACCCCACACGTATGGGTTCGATGAAAAAAAAATTTTTGAGTTTCAGTTTCAAGTATGGGGACCCCCAAAATTTATAGTTTTTTTCTATTTTTGTGTAAAAACCTAAATGCGGTTCACAGAATACATCTACTCACCAAGTTTCATCAGTCTAGCTCTTATGGTTTCGGAGAAAAATGGCTGTGACTCGGCCGGACAGACAGACAGACAGACAGACAGACAGACAGACAGACAGACAGACAGACAGACAGACAGACAGACATGACGAATCTATAAGGGTTCCGTTTTTGCCATTTGGCTACGGAACCCTAAAAATGGGGTCTGTTGGGTTCCGTATAATATTTTTCATGGAATTTATGTTCAAGTATTTATTTTGTTTATTTGTTGTATGATTCAGAACGAAGAGGATGTGATGCAATGCCTACACTCATTAAAAATTATTTTATTTACACATTGTAAAAAAACTAGTGGTAGGTACTTTCGTACCAAAACATATGTAAGACAAGTTTTATTTGTGTGATTGAGTGATAAACAACAAGTGCATTTTGCGACTACCTACTTTATGAAAATCTCCGACTTTGGCATTGCTTTAAGATATGATACGAGAAACTTAAATAAAGTACGTACAGAGTAGGTACCTATTTACTTTAATTTAATTCGAATCGAGAGCTTACGAAGTCATCATACACACGACTTACTTAACCCAATATTGGGTTAAGTAAGTATTTCATAATGTTTGTTTCGCCGTTTTTTATTTCAATGAAAACGGGACGGGACCCTAAAATTATTCGGCACTGTCAAACTTAGACAATTTGGTTAAATTGTCTAAGCTGTCAAAGGAAACCGAACTCGAAAATCTAAAAATAAACTTAGGCATTTCAGTTATTTTCAGTATTTCGTGGACTATTTCGTTGCGAGCGCATGTTGAAAAGTTAAACTCAGTGTACAAAAATCATTTAATTGTCGTAGGTATGGCCTACCTAAGTGCTTGTGAATAATGTGTACTCGTAGTAGTACCTACCTATGTAGCTACCCGTCTTCAGAACAGAGTGCTTATACCATGGAAAGCCAGTAAATTGATATGTACCTAGTTTGTAAGTTTTATTACTACTTACCTATTTACCAAATTAGCGCCGGCCCCGCCCAAGATGTAGGGTTTTCACACAAAATATTTTGTCAATTGATTATTTTTTTTGTATGGAAGATTTAGATTTCGTATTTCACAGAAATGTTTTCATAGCTTGTGCAAAACCATGGTCCCTATCACCACCTTTCGGGATAACATACGAATTCAAACTCACGTTGTATAAAACACTCGTTTCTAATTTTGCACTTAATTTAAGTTTGGTTTTATCTAAGTTCTGTATATTTTTTTATGCTTAGAGTGTTTTATTTTAGTAGAGTATATTATTATTTCTAAGTTTAAAATAATTGGCAGACCAAAACCTGATAATAAGTACTACTTATTAATTTGCTTATTAAAACCGATTGGTATTAATTTCATAAAACGAATCAACTGTTTAATTCAGTTTGAAATAATCAAGCCAAACCACCGATCAAGAAGACGCAACAAAATGAAATGCAATTAAAAAATCGGTTGTTTGTCTGTAAAGTCGGTTTACCGACGATAGTTGAACGTGACAACGTTATACAGCTGTCCACGCGGACGCATCGCTCACTCAAGTAGGAGAGAGACAGATGTCGAACGCGGCCGAACGCGGAGGCCGATTGTGCCTCTTTGTCGCTCGTTCCGCGCTCTCGCTTGCACTTCAAGCCTTAAATGGAACGCCTCAGAGCGAGGTAACGCTGCATGAGTCATGTTTTTTCGTGCATGCAGCCGGCTCTATCGAATTATAAGACGTTGTCACGTCAAAAATATCACTTCTATGGTTTAAAAATAAATTGTATAATACATACGTAATATTTATTTTGTATGTTAATATTAAGTATGATTAAGTTTGTGATCTCAATAGGTACATTGAAGTCATGTGCTTTGTGTAGTCACAGAGCGAGTTTTTTAGTAACTTTTGACATAAGTAATAAGTAAATAAAATCTCCGACAGTAAGATGGTTCTACTTTATAATAATTTCGTATTCACATCTGCTAATATCATTATGCCGGCTGTACACTCTCGACGAGACACCCCGAGACAGGCCGAGAACGAGAATGTACATGGGGCTCTCGTCGTGTCTCGCTCTCTCGCGCCTTGCCTCGGTCGGTCTCGGTCGCTTGTCGGTTTTTTGTGCCCGAGTCAAAGGATCTCGTTGGGTCTCGCGAGGAAAACGAGAGCGTGCATGTACACACTCGTCATTTAGTTGTTCGTTGACTGTGTTTGTGTGAAGACGCGTTTTTAAATACACAGAATTAATAATACTCTAGCTAGGTATACATATACAATACACATATCAACTGACTGTTGTTCAATTTGAAGTAGGTACCGGTTTCTGTTGCGGTGCATAGTAACCATCCACCATCTTCTTCTTCGCCATGGCTTTTTAATTTTCTTTTTGTGGTAAATGTTTATCAAATTATAATAGCTCACAGTACAAAGACAAACAGCAGCAGCAATTTCTACGTCCATTACTGCGAGAATCTACAGTACTAATGAAAAACGAGAGTGTACAGGTATGCTCTCGTCGAGAGCCTCACCGGCCGAGGCTCTCGGGGAGACTCTCTCGCCGAGAGTGTACAGCCGGCATTACTTTTGTAGGATTAGGCGGCTCTAGAACCAACAACAAAAAAGGTTGTAAGTTTTATATGGATTTAGTAAAAGTAACTTTAGTTGGCATTTGGTGCATTGTCAAATTCAGATCAAAAATTATGTCGAAAGTGCTGGTTCACAAAATATATAAGCTTTAACTGGAAAGTTATGTTTATCTACTTTTCTTACTCACTGTACGAGAGAGAATGAAGAAAAATAAGTGTGTAAGGGTCGTAGCAAGTGAAAATCGAAATATTGTATGCAGGTATATTTTCACGTCTAGGCCCTACCCTAGATTCTAGGGGAGTCGTTAGGGGACAAATTCTTGGTAAACTTACTTTAAAGTTGGTCTAAATTTTAAAGTTAATCCTTTTATTAGAAATAGCTTCACAAGCATAAACTACAGGCACTCAGGATATCCTCTCATATGTATAACCAAATATGAACTCAATATAATATATAATATAATATGATCGAGTAAATGTAGAGCTTGAGATTTTGAAAACATAACAATAAAATATCGATATTTTTTATAATGTAAACTTTTCTTATCACTATTAGTTTGTAAGTCAATTATTATAACGGCAATAATGATAGGATGTGATTTTGAAGGTTTTATAGAATTTAAGTAAAATATAGTATTTTTTGAATGATATATTTGGACAGTGAATTAGTGGCCTAAATTCTAAAATTATACGATTGATAATATAAATATGTATAATGTGAGAAACATGTAAAATTATAATGTATAACGATACTTATCATAGCCGAAGTAGATTTCGAATTTAAAGTAAAAAAGTAAATATACTTCGTATTTATATATTTATTGAACACATTGTTTCGAACCAAACCATAAAACAAAAAAATGTAACACATGTTTTAGGAATCATTTCAAGAAACATTTTTAACATATCAAATTGTACAAGCGATACGTAGGAGCTTTTAAAATAAGAACTATAGTTAAAATTATACTAAATCATTCACTCAGTAGGTAAACATATGGGGACTTATTAATAATCCTGGCGTAGCGTTGGACTATGTAGGTAATCTTGCATTGACATGCAATTGTCAACTCGAACAAATGTGACAAAACACGGATTAACTAGTCCAACGCTACGCGAGGATTATTAATAAGGCCCATGGATATTGAGACGTTAAGATGTAGCTTTTATAATTATATTGAGAAAAAAACAAAACTCGAAAAAATATAAGAAAAAAAGTAGCAATATAAAAAAAAAAATATGATCTCATTAAACAAAGATTTAAAAAAAAAACCTTTTTTATTATAATTTTTTTTATTAAGAATAGATCTTGTCAAAAGCTACGGCTTAACGTGTCAGTACCCCATTTATACCTTTATCTTTAGAAACCGGCTTTGTAAACTAAACCGCAATAAGCATTAAAATACTAATAATTTCGAAAATAAAATTACTATACATCCAATTTTGTAACAAATTGCTCAACAATTTTCAAAACTATTAAATAAACAAAAGCAGAAAAAATGCCATAACTATTAAAACTCTTTAGATTAAGTAAAATAAGTTACCAAAGCAATTACTTAGATACTTATTTATATTGATTGGATTAAAATATATTTTTATAAGTAGCTCTCTAAGGATTTTTAGTTTTAAGTGAAAATGTGTGGCATGAAGACATGTAGTGTGAACATTTAACGCCATAATTTGCTTTCCATATTTTGCCATAAGTAAGGCTAGTATTATTTTTACGTGCTTAGCTCTTTTAAGAATACTTATCTTTGATAACAGGACGTAATATAAAGAATATGGCTTTTAATTCAATGAAGAAGTTGTAATAACTTCATCTACGAAGAAACGAATTCAAAATGGCGTCGCTAACCAGTACTTCTCACTCGCACATTCATTGGTATCAATAATGTAGAAAGAGAGGTAATGATTTGTGGAGCTTTTTTAGATTCGTTTCTTTATTGATGTAGGTTATAATTTTGATACTTTAATAAACATTTAATTAAGCTAACTACAGAACGTGTCTGAATGTCTATTTTAGACCAAGTTTAAATTGACTACAGTCAGTATTTAGCTGTTTATACTTTTTGTCTACTTACAATTTTTAAAATTATGTACTTCGAATGCAAAGAAGATTAAATATAATTTTTCAAAAAACATCTTTTTCTACAGATCCGTGACAGTCCCTTCCACTGTAATCCCAGGTGCTATCTCTATTTTCTCGCAATCTACTCTGTTGTCTATTATAGGGTATATCATCTCTGGTTTGCAATCGCGTTGTTTTAGTTCAGCTATGATTAGGTCTCTTGAGTCTTGTCGGGGGAAATCCCTAGACGGTGTTGGAGTTCTGTTTTTGGCCGGTGGCGGTGTTGGAGTGTTGTATCTAGCTGGCATTGGCGTCGGCGTGTAACCCGGGGTATGAACCTCTGGTGTCGACGCTAGCATTGGAGACGGCGAGTTCCTCAGAATCTGAACCTCTGGTGTCACCGAAAGCGGAGGTGGTGGTGCCATTGACTTTCTAGATGGCACTCGCTTTTCAAGTGAAGCGTTTTCAGCCTCCCCGGACCGTTTCATCGATGCCCTATTACGAGGGGTGCGTTTCAACAAAGCTTGGAAATTAAACGGCGGGTCATCATCACTCATGTCGTTTGTTGATCTCGCCATTGCTTGCAGTTCTTTGATCGGATTCAGTTCCGAAGAATCGAGCCCGTGCATACTTTTGCTGTGTTGAGATTTCCGCAGAACAGGGCCACTGTTTTCTAGAGTATCCGTATCATCCCTTACTCCACTCCAGGGCTCAGGTGGTTGGTAGTAACTTTGAGGAGCGTGTGCGGCCTTCTTTTTGTACACTGCTGGTCGATTACTGGGAGCTTTGGTGTTGACTTTCTGGTCTTCTTCTGGCAGTATTACCACTGGTTGCGTGGGATCTCTGCAGAAGGGTACGGCGATGAGTGTTTGCGTGCTGGCTGTAGCTTTTGTGATATCTGGGGCTGAGCTGAACCGTCGCTTCAAAGGCTCGTCCCATTGCTCCTGGTCCGAGTCGTATTGACTGGCGAAGGTATCGCTGTAATAAGAAACAACGTTTAATGTCGTACGATTTAAAACAGAATTATACTTGCAAGCATTAAAATAAAATTGAGGTAGATCCTCACTTGCTCTTAGCCGAAGGATCACACATATAGGACGAATCGTAGTACTGCATCTGATCGATCCTGAACGGTAGCTTCCACACTGATGGTGGAGTGGATCCTAGGAAGTCAGCTTCTGTCGCGTGTGGGTTCACGCGATCCAGTAGCACCGATGTGCTTGTTCCTAGCAGCACTTCTAATACTGATTGGTTGTAAATGTGTACCTGAGAGGGAAGAGAAAGAAAATGAAACATTTTAAGTAACAGATAACAGACTTGCTGAAATGTAAAGTTGTTGGCTAATAGTATTAATGTCCATCTTACATAATTGGTAAAAACTTAATGGTAATAAGAGCTCAAAAAATGCTACCTGCTGCGAAAAATGCACTAGATCTTGGTATCTCACAGCTCGATATTGCAGAAGCACTTGGAAGATAGAGCGACTCTTCCATTTCTGCGCAAACCTCTTCAAAAATGACGCTGTCTCTTCGTCGATCTGGCCCGTGCTTTTGCTTACCAATGGCCCGTAAGCTTTTCGAACCATGTATCCTCGGTAAGCTGATAACAATGAAATATTAAATGAATCTTAGCTATTTTTTTTCAAGCTTATTATGTTAGTAACATTGTTTTTGTTTTCAGAGCGGGGCTTGCAAGTTTCTACGACAACTCAGCCCGGTATAATCTACTGCTGGGTATAGGCCTCCTTCATTTTCTGCCAACCTCTCCTGTCCTGTGCGTCTCTGGTCCAGGTGTTTCCTGCAACCTTTACGATGTCGCCCACTCATCGCGATTTTGGTCGACCCAGCCTTGAAATAAGCCACAGTAAACTGTATGCAACGTCACCGTCAGATGATGGTCACTCAGCCATTCATATCAAGGTATGATAATTTACTTGTGTCTAATGTTATTTTGATCTAGCTCGCTCAAGTAAAAGGAATCAAAAGTGAGAAAGAGCATACAATATTTATTACCTTTTTGTATCAACAAAGCAGCTTCATCTTCCGATGCATTCATAGACTGGTGCTTCTTTAGTTCTTTTACTGAAATCAATGTTATAAAAATAAATATGACTTCCATCAGTCAGGAGCAAACAATATTGATTTTTTTCACTTACTGTGCAAGTTCTTTGCTTTGCTTTTGATTGCGTTTCTCCTTGCAACAAATGCTCTCATCATGCACTGAACCTTTATTATCTTCTTAACTTGCGTTTCATACAACCTGTGCAAAAATGATAGTAAATTATATCTAAACATTAAAAACATCTAGTACTAAGAAAATTGCGTAAATTGATACCTTGACAAAAATTCTTCGTTATAATATTTTAGGAAAACTTTGGTCTTCCCTAATATCCAACCTTCCATTTTGAGCCTTATCATCAACAATCGGCAGTTGTCTTTAGTCACCTCCACGTTTTCATCAAAATCAAACGCTAAGAAGCGGTACCTGAGAATCGCAATATCCAAAGATCAAATAATTTTGCTATTCTTCTTTTTAATTTCTCTCTCTCTCTTTCTAATTAGAAAAAAACATATTTACCTTCTTATAAATTCAGCAAAAGGAATTCGACATGAGTATCCACTCTGTCGTGCTTTGGCTGTGTCTAAAATTGCTAAGGCTCTTAGTTGTTGCCTGACGATTTCTCTTTGAAAACCTCTTGGGTTATCATTCATATCTGGCCTGATGCATCTTACGTAGTGAGTTCCACCGCTCCCAGACAATTGCTTAAGGATCTCAAGGCTTGTTGCTCTGTAGGTCGCCGCAGCTGTTCTCATTCTGTGCACTTGAGAAAATTGGCCTTTTGCGTCTATGTTGTACTTCTAAAAATTCACAAATTATTATTAACTGTTGTATTATAATGTCAAGTTGATGGCTTAAAGGTTTTAAAACATACCTTGGCCAGCATATTAGCTTCTTCTTTCTCCGATTTAGATTTTGCTGCCTCTAAAACTTTTGGCTGACTTGGTGATACAGTCAAATTACCAGTTTTGGTCAATTTGTTTCTGAACAACTGTTGTACAGTTAAATTTATTGATGCTCTCATAGTTTCTATCATTTCAGGGGGTAGAAAATCTTTGTTTTTGTCAGACATTTCTCTAGCGTCGTAGTTCACTTTTCCTGTGTAATGTGCTACGCTAAACTCGTGGCTTCCGGAAAGCTTTATGTAAGGGCCTTTACACGTTGTCCTTATTGTGCCTGAAATATATGTAAGTATAGATGTAAGCACTGTTTTTTTGCCTGTGTCAGTTACGTTAGTTGATTTGACTTCTCACTCATAATAAATTCTTGTCCACTTCCTGTGCGGCTTGCCTCGTCTAAAATATAGAATAGACCAAGAGGTCTTCCCATCAGTTGATCTACTGAGTTTTTGTTATCATAAAACTGTAATGCCACCACAGGAACCTCTTCCTCGGCGGTTTCTTGCATTTCCCAAGCAAATATTCTTTGGTTGTATAAGAACTGTATTTGTTCGTTGGTTGTGTTAACGATAAGCTGTTCTAATCGATTTCGATGGAAACATTCAAAGCCAAACATATCAAGCAAGCTAACTGAGAATTTGTCACCACTGAAAAAAATATAGAAATTTTGGATGAGGAACAGACACGTTGTACTTGCTATGTTAACTTGAAAATAATTACTTACAAAACAGATCTCATGAATGACAGTTTTGAATTTATTATATTCACCATCCAATCAATTAGCCTTTTGTACAAAGCGCTAGCTAAGGTATCTCTTGCATCTCTTGCTTCGTCAGTAGAATGTCTTCTCTTCACAGCAGTGCCACTCTCTATCAGACAGTAATTCAATAGCGCCCAAAGAAATTTGGTTTCATCTAGTGATAGCAGTTTTGCCACTTTCTTCGCTTCTTCAGGATTTTCAATTTCTGCTGATCCATTTATGCTTTCTTTAAATCGAACGTTTCCAAGCACCAGTATAGCGGCCAGAACAGTTTCAAAAAAGGCTATATCTTCAACTTCCCAATCTACTGCTTTTAAATTTTCAATAATTTCTTTGTAATTTTCCACATTGCGGTCAGAAACTTCGCGAACTCCTTTTGGTCCTTTTGTACTTTCATCCTGTATCCTTAAATATCTGTGTTTCCTGTTTTTATCTAGATGCATTTCTTCTAATCGGTTGTCTGCTTCCATGGCGTCATAAAAGTAGTATACCAAGTCAAAATTTGCTTGAGACCTGAAAAAATAAATTTTTGTAAAATTGTGTGCTACAATTTTCTTACGTTACTTTATTTAAATGTTTTCTTACATGTCCGTTGAAGATACACGCCACTTCTCTAATTGATAAAGCCAAAATATTGCGCCACTCAGTTTACCTGAGCTGCCGTAAGTCACTTGAATCTGAAATATAGCTCTAGTCGAATGAGCGTTATTAGGTGTCCCACCACTAATAGCAGCTTGAATGACTTTCGTAGCTCTTTGAATCCTTTCAGCTGTGTTGTTTTTCATAGATCCTAGATGGGTCAAGTGAGACAGTGCGTGCATCATAGTTGTAGTCTTGCCAGACTTACTTTCCCCCGAGAACACTATGTATTGGGGTTCACTGTGATGAAGAGCGTCTTGGTAGCCACTATCAGCTACGGCAAAAATGTGTGGCTCATTATCTGATCTGGATTTGCATTCATATTTTTTGTGGTGCTAAAATAAAAAGTATTTGTAAGGAAGAACCTAAAAAGTAAAGAGAAAACTTTGGCAAAATATTAACTTACAGCTTCGCTATATGAATCGACATCGGTATTAGGGTTCAATATAAGTAGGACATCTCCGATGAAAGACGTAAATGAGCCTTTAGCAAGTTTGGTCTGTAGTTCACTCAATAACTTTTCCTCGGTCAACACTTCCAAAGCGGCTAGATCTTCAACCTGCATAGTCTCAGCTTCATGACAACCTTCTGTGGTCAATAGTCCGTTTTTGATTATCCTCTCTGGAGTTTTGTTTGGCATTTCAAAGTCTTTAACTTCAAAAGCTAGCATCTTCAGTTCTGTCGATAGCTGAAATCAAAGTTTGTGATGATCTTCTAACAATTGATGATTTAATTCATTGAAATTGAAAGTTCTTACATGAAAGTCGTTTTCGGGGACCGATTGTAAAAACGGATGTTCTTCTAACTCTGCAGAGAATGGCCGATGTTCAGGGTTCTTTTCGAGGCATCTGTAACATAGAGATAAATAATAAGAAAAGCGAATTATTACAATACAGTATTCCTAAATGGCATAAACAACTTACTCAGAAATGAAGTCATTAATGTCATTAGATGACATAGCTGGTTTTTGTACGCTTGGTGGTGGATTCCTTACAATTTGGAATAGTGCTGCAGTCGGATGCATATCTTGGAACGGTGCCCTTCCATCCACCATCTCAATGGTGGTTATACCCAAAGCCCATACGTCTGCTCTATTTCCGTAGCCTTCGTCTCCACAAGTAACGACTTCAGGAGCCATCCAACTCGGTGACCCGATATTCGTCTTGCTCTTGTCCATTGTCTCATTTAACTTGCAGGACAGCCCAAAATCAGACAATTTGACCTCGCCATCTTTAGTAATCAAAATATTGCTGCATCTTATATTCCGATGCACCACTTTGTTCTCGTGCAAGTAAACAAGAGCCTGAAAATGCATATGAGATTTATCGGACCAATCGGAGAAGGCAACACGCAAGTTTGACAGAGAGTGATGGAATGACCGCCCCTTATGGCGCATCTTGTTACCTTGGCTGGCGATAGTAACGTCACTGTCAGTCAAATGGTCGACGCCCATAAGATTCATTGGGGTCTATTTGCATACGTATCGGGCTCGATGCTGTCGCAGGCGCTGGCGGCTTGTCCGCGCACTCTGCTGTCTGATATATCAGTGTGTTTAATGCGTTCATTATGGCCGTTTGGCTGTTAGTGATGTGCGGATGAATTGTTACTTAATTCGATGATTATTGTCAATTATTATGATATTCGTTTTATTAGTAATGGTTTATTAGACCAAAGTTCTTGAGCTACGTTTTTATTTTATGATTGTTAATCACATATCACCTGCTTTCATAAACGTTAAAACTCCATTATTTTTTTTTAGAGGAATGCATGTTAAATCGGAATAACTATCTCAGATCAACGAAACCTATTTCAATTTTTTTAAAGTCATCGACAATGTCTACATCACTAGTTCAATCGTACATCACGATGCAACATCGATAGATATGCATGAAAGATCAACCGAACGTAAAGGACTGAGCACTGGTATTGTGAACCAAGTGGCTTGCATAAAGATAATACGCATTTAAGACTAACCGATGCCTTTGGAGCTTAAGATGTCGGTTAAAATTTATTGCGATGAGCCCTACGCGAAGGTCATAAGGAAGGGTTTCGTCTGATGGGCTGGAGTTAGAGAGATCATCGGCTACTGCATCACAGGTTCGTATATCTTGTGTGCGCGAGCATTATTTACGATAATTGAGCGATGCGCCGCGATGGGGGGCCATCACGGGTTGTCGGGCGCGCTCCGACATTCGCATCGACAAGTTCGAACGCTCCGTCGCGAATCACATCAAATAAAGCGGCGTGCATTTTAAGTAATGGCCCTAGATTGTATTTCAACGTACGTGGACATTCGCCGGCCGATATTTTATACGACGTCACGCGAACAGAAATCGCCGAGACACAGATCCGAGAACAATTGAGTTTGCATTCAAAGTACCTACCAATTGATTCAGCCGTTGAAAGGTGGACTGCCAGACCCTTTGTTTTATAAACAGCCATCTCAACTTGAATGTGACGAGGGGCATGTTTATAGTCAGTCGAATATGGTCTTACCTTGATCGTATATTTGAGGACGTAAGCGATGTGTTCCTCGGACATCTTTCTGTCGGCCGCGCTTAGCTTTCTGACAATGTCGATGACAGACCCACATTCGCACAGCTGAAAACAAACAACCCAATACTGTATCTGTCTCAAAATGTGATATAAATCAAACGGTAGCTAAAAGACAGCTGACTCACCTCAAGAATAAACCAGACATCCCGTGCCCTTTCCGTTTTCTCGCAAAAAACTCCGTAGAAATCAATAAGATTTTGATGCTTCGTAAAATCTCGGAGGATTTTGTATTCCTCCTGTATATGGGTTTCATTTTCGTCTGTGTATGTTTGCACTTTGATGGCGACTGATTTGCCGGCTGCCTGGGTGTCAGTGGCTTTGTACACCGAACCGAATATCCCTGAGCCGAGCTTGGTGCCTAGTTGGTAGCGCTCCACCGGGCTCGGTAAGGACGCTACGCTAAGGCCGTCCTTCATGCTTGCAGCGGAACATATAATTGACAGAACAATCCTGCTGGATAAGTTACAACCTTTATTATTGTCAACCCTGGCAATGTTAATGCTCAGGTTGTTTTAATGAAAATGCTTGTTACTGTATACTTGTTCGTATCATTCATTACTTTTCTTCTGTTTAACGATGGCTACATGTTTCTTGGAGACAGGTGCTAAACTGCACCCTGATATTTATGAGTTCAATGGGGTTTCAAGGTTTCCAAAGATTTCATCGGTATTTTTTCGATATTTTTTAGCATATAAATCTTAATGGTTACATTACAAATAGACGTTAAAACATGATAAATGATTACGCGTTGCAAGTGACTTACCATGACCTATGTCACATTATATTTTCACAGCTATTTGATTCCTTAAAACCCGATTCTTCAAGACAAACTGTTACTAGTACTTTAAACTTACTGCAATCACCGAGACAGAATAACCACTTCTATAAATCTATTCAATGGACATTTACGCTAGTGTTTGTTTGTTTTGTAAAGTTATAAACAAAAAAATATCACTCACCTCACGTCCACACTCCACACACTCTGCCAGGGTAAATGCCTCCGCCACTTCGACGCCTCTCAAGTGCCAGGGCTTCCTCGTATTAAGACCACGATACTAATCCTCCATAATACCATTAGGTAATAGTACGCGACCTTCGGATGCCTCCACTATTAATTGGGGACGCGTGATAGTTTTAATTGGAATGTAATTTCATTTGTTATAAAGATTAGTTGTTTATCTGATCTAATTGTTAATACTATGGCTTCTATGTAGTTCCTGAATCGCCTTTTTACCTACGACCTTCTTTTGTTGGTATTGTTATTTTACATACATCGATTTGCTAATAGTTTCATCATTGTTTTTATTATAAAATAGATATCGTATCGAAGGCAGCAACGTAAATAAAAGCAGTATTGCCCTGAAAGGTTGAACATGACTAATGCCTATTAAGTAACTTATGAGTCTTCTCTCAAAGTCGTTCAGTTCATTATTTATTTATAACTACCCCTGTGAGTCTCAAAACTTCACTCTCTCCATTCATTATCATTATAAAAGGTTTTTATTTATTCAAATCATGATCGTAATTTTGTTTTAGGATATGTTAGAGTTGTGTTAGTTTCTAAGGTAATTTCTGTTAATAACTTTTATTTTAATGTTTTCTTTCCCATCCAGACTTCTCTTTACTTCGTTCAAAGGTATAAATAAGGATTCCCTTTGTTCAAAAAAACCCATCCGTCACTGGTAAGTAAGTAGTACATCAATGAAAGAACGTAACCGAATCCATTTCAATGTTTTCAAAAGATTCGCAAGTCTCAAATATGTGATCCGTCTCATGATCTCCAAAATATATTAGTCACGCCTATTCGATCAAGTGTACTTGAATTCTGAACATCAATACAAAAGACTCCATTCAGAAAATACGCATTATATTTGTTTGAGTTTGTGCATTGCTTCGTTGATCCTTCGGAAGGGTACCGTATAGATGTAAAATTATTTAAAACTCAATCTCATTCATGTCTGTCGATGTACCGTTATTGGTTAAGTCCGATGTATTCTTGCCAAATTATTCAGATCAAATTGTTTCCACGACAACTTTCATCACATAATATTCCTTATGCTTCAGTGCTGTCATCCCAATTATAATGTGATGGGAGTTTAACAATCTGTATTTGGTAGTGGATTCTGTTGTTGACTTTCACATAAATAATTCTATTTATTAGCTTGTCCGTGTTTTTGCCTTATCCCACTTCTGATTTTCCACTTACTGAGCACATGTTATTTTAGCCGTAGCTTTTCAAATCGGCTTTCCTTTGTATATCGATACTTCTCGCAACGCGTCGAACCTTCTCTAAGGGTCCTCGAATGGCCCAAATAAGGCGGAAACAACCTGATAATTGCTACTCAACAAAAGTGCTTCCTACTTCAGCTATTGATACTTGTTCATTGCCTCTGTAAGTGCCCACTTGGGTGATCTATTCTCGTGAAAACCGTTTGTTGTTTTTATGTATAAGCTACTTAGAAGATTACTTATGTCAGTTTACTTTGTTTGTGTCTTGTTAAATGTTTAAATGTATAATTCTTATAAAAACAAACAGGTTTGTATAAGTATTTACTTTATTATATTCTACTAATGTAAAAATGCATAATTATGTACCTATGATAAAATGTAACTTGAAAATATGAGTATGTAATGTAGGTAATTCTTGAGTTGGAATGTGTATCATGTAAACTTCTTTTTTCCTAGTTATTGAGTATGCGAGTAAAGCTGCTAATGGAAATTTGTTTAAAACTAAAGTTATTGGTGAAGTTTTGGGAGTTATGCTGGGTATTATTTGCGTCCAAGTTTTAGTAGATGTTTCGAAAACATGCTTTGATATTATTAACCCACAATTTTGGTTAAAATAAATACCACCTATCTGAACCTAAAGACAGTCGTGGAAAAATTAAGATAATAAATAAAAAAACTCTTGGCTAAAGAAAGTTTGATTTACGTTTTTGGAATAACTACATCGGTACACAATCTTAAAACTATTACAATAAATAAAGTGAACAATAAATACTTAATTAAAATTATCACTTCACTGGGAATGTTAATGTTACTACTCGTACTTACTAACTTAAACTAAAATCTTGTATGTACTTCTGTGTAGGCAATAAATGCATATATTATTACGCCAAATGCTATATAGAAATACTTAAAAATATGCCAAGTAGGCTAAAACTTTTACAGTACAATTGCTGCCGCCTACACTCAAATAATTTGATCATAGTCTAACTAAAAACTATTACTTACTTCTAAGATTGATAAGGTAATATTCATGTTTTCATAATTATTATGTCTTTTATGAATTAAAAACTAAAATACTGAACTGATGGCAGTTACAACACCGTTGTTTTTTTCTTGTTATTTCTACTGCTTTCTATACAACCCGTCTTCTCTTTGTATAAAGTATCTACCTAATGACAAAGTATACAATTGCACCACCTTTTTGTGCGTTTTATATGTAGCTTATAGTAGCTTCACATAGTATCAACCTTGATACTAAAGGACTTAAGTTGGTCCTGTAAAAAAGCTTTCATTTATCTGATCACTGATTACTATTCTGTCTATCAGTGGCTTATCAGATCAGCTCGTTCGATGTTCCTCGATCAATGGTCGTTTATCCATAATGCAGGTGCCCCGCTATTACTACTTTCTGCGTTCTATTTCCAAACAGTTTTGACCATCAAATAGGACGACTTTTCAATGCTATAATTAAAATTGGTGATGTTCAAAAAGTGTCCATCACTGATTTTCTTATGGCCTTGTTTAAGGGGCCGGCGGAGCGTGAATTTTCATACAAACGTAATACCAAAATGATTACTAATTTAAGCAGATTTTCACTATATTATTGTAATAATTGTATTTATCTAGGTTCCTAAACAGTTTTTATTTTAAATTACTTACCTCAAATGAAATTAACGCCAATCACAATTTTCAATGAAAAAAATGTGTAAAATGCGATTGGTGATTATTTCATTTGAGGTAAGTAATTTAAAATAAAAACTGTTCAGGAACCTAGATAAATACTATATGAATACCGTTATTACAATAATATAGTGAAAATCTGCCTAAACTAGTAATCATTTTGGTATTACGTTTGTATGAAAATGCGCCCGCCGCCGGCCCCTTAATCGTTCAAACTGGGCACTATCGTTCAAAACTAGAGCAATTGACTCACATATCAAATAGACCCAAAAGGTTGACCTGATCCTGTGGTTATTCGTTGTCAGTTGGATTTTCGAGACAGCATTATTGTTCTCTTCCTATTTACAAATAGCCACCCACTTGTCATCGCGACACCTTTGGCAGTCCACTCGGCAACACCAGTGGAAAGTGCAGTTGCAAGGCTTCAGGCTGGATCTGCGGATCAGCGCGTGCCCTCGTCCACAGCACAGTAGGTCACAAGATCCGGTTCGGGAGGTCCGTCCAATCCGGCAGACGCGGCCGGATGTGCCGGCGGAATCCAAGCGGCTGTCCACCTCGCAGAAACTTGGGGACCTAAAAACAGTATATATAAATATAAATATAATATTGTGGACAATTTACACAACACTACCCAGCCCCAAACTAAGCAGAGCTTGTAATATGGGAACCAGATAGCTGATATAACAGCTACTTGAATACATTTTTTTTTTGTAAATACATACTTAGAATACAATATAACACCCAGACAGAGAACAAACATTTATGTTCACCACACAAATATTTGTTCTCGGTGGGGATCGAACCCACGACCTACGGCGCAGAAGGCAGAGCTACTACCAAGTGAGCTAGAGGTCAGTCGAGACAGTGAAGGTTAGATTTGTTCATTAACAATTTTTTTATTATTGTTATATTTTTAACCGACTTCCAATCAAAAAGGAGGAGGTTCTCAATTCGGTTGTATGTTTTTTTTTTTTTTTTTTATTTTTTTTTTTATTTTTTTTTTTATTTTTTTTTTTAATGTTTGTTACCGCATAACTTCGTCATTTGTGAGCCGATTTGAAAAATTATTTTTTTATCTGAAAGGTACTGCTTCCAGATTGGTCCCATTTTAATTTTATTAAAATCGGTGTTGCCATTTTTTTTAAATATTTTTTTTAATGTTTGTAACTGCATGCTTCCGTCATTTATGAACCGATTTAGAAAATTGTTTTTTTATTTGGAAGGTTATTTTTACGTCCAGACTGTCCCAAACAAATTTCATTAAAATCGGTTTAGCCGTTTGGCAATGAAGTCGGTTTCTCAAGTTTTTTAAACTTATAATTATATTTTATTTATTTAAATTCACAAAGCAGATTACAATCAAATAGGCACTTCATAAAGTTCGTTACATTCTTAGATCTAGATTCATAATCAAAACATGTGAATGACATCATTGAGTGTTGCGTTAAATTTTAATTTTCCCTTTTTAGGGTTCCATAGCCAAATGGCAAAAACGGAACCCTTATAGATTCGTCATGTCTGTCTGTCTGTCTGTCTGTCTGTCTGTCTGTCCGGCCGTGTCTTAGCCATTTTTCTCCGAAACCATAAGAGCTAGACTGATGAAACTTGGTGAGTAGATGTATTTTGTGAACCGCATTAAGGTTTTTACACAAAAATAGAAAAAAAACCATAAATTTTGGGGGTCCCCATACTTGAAACTGAAACTCAAAAATGTTTTTTTCATCGAACCCAAACGTGTGGGGTATCTATGAATAGGTCTTTAAAAATGATGTTGAGGTTTGTAATATCGTTTTTTTCTAAACTGAATAGTTTGCGCGAGAGACACTTCCAAAGTGGAAAAAAGTTGGTCCCCCCCCCTCTAACTTCTAAAATAAGAGAATGATAAAACTAAAAAAATATATGTTGTACATTACTATGCAAACTTTCAACGATATTTGGTTTGAACGAGATCTAGTCAGTAGTTTTTTTTTTATACGTCATAAATCGTAAACCGCAATTTACCTTTCGACGAACTACAAAAACCTTTATATTATGTTATTTGATGCTACGGAACCCTTCATGGGCGAGTCCGACTCGCACTTGGCTGCTTTTTTTTTTATGTAATGATCCGAAGAAATCTAGGCCGTCCGAAAGCACGATGGGTCAACAACTCAACACCATGGTAAAAATAGCAGGAAACAACTGGACAAGAGTCGCAATGGACAGAGGCTGGTAGTGAATGTAGAAAGTGATAGGTTTTTGATGATATAGGTTTGTGATAGATTTATGAACCACCTGATCTTGAGCGTCACGGAACCCATTAAATCGGAATATATCAATGCGACCTGAAGAAATGTTTTGTCGTGAGCCCAGAATAGTTATTTAATATTCTTTGACCACCATCACCAGATTGCTGAAATCCACCCTTCAAGGCTTCCCCTATACGTACCCAGGAAGGACAATGCGGAGCCCTTCGCATCCCCCGACTTTCCGCGATCTTAAAATATCGGTCCATCGGAGGGTAGGTATAGTTAGTTGAAAACAGCGCATTTTTCTAAAAATATACATTCTTCTTACTTTTCAAAAAACAGTAGACTGGATTTAGGAGCTGGTCTCGCCTTGCTCCGCCTCCGGCCCCGTGGACGTCCTCGGAGGACGTTGACCCCATTGTTCATCTCCTCTTGCGCCACTATCAGAGCCTGGGAAGTCAAAATTGGAGTTAGCACAAGTCCATCACATTTATGAGTAGAGTTCTAGATCTTCCTAAACAGTTAGAGTATGGTACGTATATGAGCAAAATATGACTTGAATAAGAAAGGAGTGAATATAGAAATGACGGCTGACAGAGAGCAATGGAAGAAAACATGTGCTGACTTGCTGACCCAACATAAAGTGCATGGGATAAGGGCAGGAAAATGAGATGATAATGGTATGCATTTTGGACAACCGCATCTATTTCATTTAAAATGATGGCATCTAGCACTTTCGTGGCCCACGCATGGGCTTGTCTGAAAAACCTCACCAGACCCTTAAGTTCTTTCTCTAACTATAACTGGGTTAAACAGAATGGTTTTCCTACTCACCTTTCGGTACTGTCTCTTGATGGTGGAAGCTACAACCCTGAAGTCCGGGGTTGCTCTCCAGCAAGTCCTGAGCTGACAGCTGCCAGACATGCCATGGCACTTGCAGCGCACCTCCATGTGCGATGATAAAATCTGGAAAACAGGATTTATTAATAAAAAGCCTTTGAAATTCAGTAATTTTAAGTTATAAGTTTTCAGTTTATTGCGTACGAAACAGGATCTTTTATGATAATCTGTATACTACAAAGTAATACCAAATTCGAATGACCGACGCTTATCATTATCCCAAAGCCGAAAGACCAGATGAGACATGTCTCGATCTCTTACAAAAGCATAAATCCAATTGTCCCTTTACGTGACCACATCTTCGCAATTACTCCATTACGCCACCCACCAGCTAGCTCATAACATTTACATAATTAAACGCCCTGCGCTGGCGCAATCACGTTGACGTCTTAATTTCGCCAACGCCGCCGGCGGAACAATTTCCCAAATTGAGTCGGGGCAAAAATTCAAATAAATCGGTGTTTCGGCCCGCCCCCAGTGTCGGACGGGCCTTAATAACGTGGTATTAAGAGCGTTCGCGATAGAATTCGCCACCCAAGACGTTTGTAATACGCCGTAATGAAGCCGGAATATTAAAAATGGTCTCGAACCGCTTATTATGTTCTCACCTCGACGGTGGGTTTGTGAAATACGGCCGGCTAATACGGAGCCCGAAGCGGCCGGCCACGCCACCGCGGCTTCAATAGGCCTTAATGGTGGCGCTAGTAACGCCAAGCCTTCAATTCCTCTGCAGCTATTAGATGCCATACCACCCATGAAAACAATCAACATCGTAATCGAGATCTTGTCGAAGTATTTCATAATTGCGTCGTGGAACAGTCGATAGAGCCACAAGGTTGGACCGCTGCTGCTGATTTTAAGCACCATCTGCGTCCATTTCTTTTAATTGAGCAATTTATTACCTTTATTTTGAACTTCCATAAAGGAAATGTTCACTTTTTGTCTGCTTTTGAGAACGGAGCAAAGACACTTGAACCTTTGTTTAAAATAGACTGAAGTATTATTTAGGATCTAGAATCAAAAGTTGGGAGTTATCTTTAGAGTTCAGATGAAGTCTCATTATATTCTAAGAGCCTACTTGACAGCAGTGACACGTTGCATTCAATAATAAATTATCTTCGTAATAAATTGCAATCATCGCGATATAAACAGTGTCATCAATCTAAATTACCATTCAAGTGTCGAAGCCTTTATATAATGGTGGACGTGTTAATAACCATCGCCTGTAGACTAAACATGACGTCATTAGGCCCTGGGACTGGATGAACAAAATTATGCCCTTGGGCACTGCACCTATACCTGATACCTAAATTCACTGAGAATTGAAAAGCTACCAGCAGCTAGAGTTCTACGGAGAAAAAGCACGTAAATCGATCATATTGTTTATGCTGTGAAAGTGCTGTACTGGACGCTGTCCTTGCTTTAGTCCTTAAATATTTGACTTTAT
The DNA here is from genome assembly GCA_939531255.2 of Thera britannica. Classification (NCBI taxonomy): domain Eukaryota; kingdom Metazoa; phylum Arthropoda; class Insecta; order Lepidoptera; family Geometridae; genus Thera; species Thera britannica. The sequence continues at coordinate 12,153,198 of OW618047.2, forward strand.
TGTATTTGCGTTATAATGAAGCGAATAGAACCATAAAAATGGATAAGGCTTTGATTTTTTTTATCACATGATCTTTTGGTTTGGCCACGGAAATTTTCTCTAGATTCACCTAAGTATTAGCTTCAGATGTTTCAAAGTGTTTATTCAACAAAACCAAAATTCGAAATTTAAAATTTTAAAATTTGAAATTGACATTGTGTAGTCAATTTCAAATTTTAAACAAAGTCTATCGAAGTTCATCAAAAAATAGCTGCTCAATTCGAAATTCAAATATTAATTTGATAGATTTTAAAACCTTGCGATACAATCTCACGGTTATCTTACAAATCAATAAAACCACAATAGACAGTTCGTTCGCATCTATAAAACACAAATGCCGGTTTCGTCTCACGCAATCTCTACTTTTAAATTGAGTGTCTGTAAGTTTGGCTACCTTTTTAATAATCCATGTCACTGTGTCTTAAAATTTGTATTTTTGAGGATAAGACTACTGGGCCGTGGGCTGCACTAATCTGGACAAACTCTGGATAAAAATAGCTCTTATGCTTGCTTATCAACCTAATAGAACCCACGATATAAAATTCTTTAGGCATTTGCAAAAAAGATTGTAAAATAGAGATATGCGTACTGTCTTTCACGATTCAATCAAAAATGACTGGATTGGAACAATAAAAGATACGAAGGTAAATCTCTTATGCCCTGTAACTTTTACATCTGGGAAATACCGACGATAGAATAGAATAGAATAGAAAATTCTTTATTGCACACCTTAAAACTAACAATGGTAAAACAAGTAACAATAATTTAAAACTTACTAATGTACAATGGGCGGTCTTATCGCTGAAGAGCGATATCTTCCAGACAACCTTTGGGTGGAGAGAATCGAATAATAAGATGGTTGGCTAGGGTGCATTAATAAATAACAGTAAAGAACAATAAAAAAGGATATTTACATACTAAGTAAATGAATATAGACTACATACATATGAAGGTATTCGGTTTGGATCGGAGAAAATCTTGAAAGACGTGACCAAAGTCGCGAGTAGCAGTTGATCGATTGTCTATGAACACAAAAGAAATGGAATGATAGTAACAAAACCATAATATTCAAATCGATATCGGACAGTCATCGAGACAAAATATTAACTCGTCGAATAGATTTTTTGTAACATAATTATCACCTCGCCACTCTAATGTGGTACCTAATTTCGTGTGTGGGTCGGTCGATCTTTTATGGTCCCGCTGGTAGGGTCACTCTCACACCATAGTGTAACGAACATTATAGTATCAATAGAGTTTGTAATTAATAGAAAATATGGCGCCCAATTTGTTTTCCGTTTAAATTGCACAATAAAACCAATTCCCGATAGTTTTAGTTTAGTAAAATTACACAACAATTTTTTTAATTCTAAGTATATTCAAGTTTCATGCTACGAAAACTAGGCCAAGTTGTTTGGTTTCGTCATAATTATACCTAATCATTAGAAGAAGTCAACTATTTTTTTTTTTTAATATTTATGCTTTCTGCTTGTTTTTCTTAAATGAAAAAATGCCTGCTGATGACGACGAAACAAACCTACTTTAGATCCAAGATCAAACCATAAAAAAACTTCGGTATAAAGAACTTTGGTTCATTTTTCCTACCCTCCATTACACCGATCTAATTGAGGGTAGATTCGGCACAGTGTGACCGCGGTGGCCTTTATTTTGACATTAATAAAAATATCATCGCGGGGGTTATTACTGAGCGTGTCTAACAGAGATCTCACTGGGAGGCTGTTAATTATGTACCTCAAGATGGGCCAAGGAGAGAGGAACAATGGTCGGACCACCGGGCTTGATAAGTTCAAGACTTGGCTTATAGATTAAAATACTCAATAGGATTGGCGTAAAAAATGTGTGTACAACATTTTTTTATGCGACTTAAAATACACATGTTTCATTTGGCGCACAAACACGGGTATACTACCAATACAAGGTGTATCTAAATATGTGTACTATGCGAAGGTGGGGGGTTTCAGACCACAATGGTGATCAGTTGTGGGGGGGAGATAATTAAAAATTCCTATTTTCAGTTTCCCATACAAAAATATTTAATTTCATAATGCCTAAATAAATTGACAACCCTATCCTTGTAACCCCTTGACCCCTTGACCTACTACCTCTGTAGGTCTACTACTACTACCTACTACCTCTGTAGCTGAGTTTAGGGTTGTCACTTTGTATAAAGTCAGCTGTTCATGTTGAAACTTCGTTGCAGTTTTTTTCAGAGATACCAATCGAAGTTCGAAAAGTCGTTGAACAAAAGTTGTTCCCCGGGGGGTACATATTTTGATACACGTTGTATAATAAGAAAAAACAACAAAAAAGAACACAATCTATATAAATATAAATAAAATAAAGTCGGGTTAGTTACACTATTTAGAACTCTAGAACGGCTGAACCGATTTGGCTGAAAATTGGTGGGGAAGGAGCTTAGAACCAGGAAACCAGGAGAAGGAGGAGACATAGGATACTTTTTATCCCGAAAAAGTAACGGGAACGGGGCGAGAAAAGCCGCGGGCGGCCGATTATTTATTATAATTATTTTTATTATGACCAGCATTTTCTTAGAGTTTTACTTTATAATAAAAAATTATGAGCTCTGGGGCCTAATTCTCGGGCCGATCTCGATCATTTTGCAATTTTAAATACACATTGGCATTGCACAACCCCGCACATTTTCTACGTTTTGCATATACCTATCGTAGCTGTCGAGGCCTCTACGATGAGGTCGTCAAGGAAATCATCCATTCTCTCTTCGAAAAGAAGCAATAAGATAAAATTGCAAAATGATCGAGATTGGCCCGAGAATTAGGCCCAAGGTATCGTGGTTTACATGTTTAACTTACGGCTAGATGGCGCTGTGATATTTCCGGCAATATTTATTTAAAATTCATAATTAAGTTATTCATCTATTTTTAAGTTGTAAAATACAACATTGTAAGCTTTCATTAGCTTTTAAAGATTATGCGCGACCACATAGAGAGAATCGTTAAAACGTCCAATAAAATAATATTAAATGATGTCAAATCGTAGTTTTGCAATTTGCTTGGCTACTGGAAATAAACATGGCTAATTATAAAGAAATTATGGAAAACGTAATGTTCTGTTTATGGATCGTATAATATTGTTGTTTTTTGTCAATTAAATAAATATTAAAATAAGAAATTCTGTTTTTTATGTTGGCATGATAATAAAATTGAGTAGTTATATTATCATAAAAATATAACCAGGTTTCATTCTTGTTCATAAACAATTTATATTTTACAAATTATATCGCATAATAATATATAGTGATTATACAAAATAATTAGAAATGTAGGGGTGTAAGGCAGGAGGAGTATTTTATTTAATGATTCATGGAATTACTTAAAATTAAATGTACCTATTTATTTACACAAAGAAACTTACAATTAAACAAATATTTACAAAATGTACAAAAAACACAAGAAACAGTTGAGCTATCTGCAGATCGTTACAAACAATCTAGAGATAGCTCAACTGATCCAATTACTTTAATTGTAATTAAAATTCTATAGGCATCCACCGGGCTTACCACAAAACTACTTTTTTTTTCAAAACTGTAAACTGCTTTACTACTGTTTTATTACTCTGTAGAGACTCTCGTATGATTTATATCAAAAAACATTAAAACATAAGTATAAACTTGCTTAATTTAATAGCCTAAAAACTGTAGCGTTATAATTTAAATAACATTTAAGATGACCTTATTATACCGCTGTAAATGTCATTGACGCGGCCCGTGGGTCCAATATAAATTGAACGCCCTACATAATTAAGAACTATAAACGAATAACAAATTAAATAACTTGTACAACGTCGTGTTTGTATTATAAAAACCTTGTGTGGACGTAAATTGTATCAATCGTAAATCCTTTTAATAAGTTACCGAGAGACGTGGCACGCCGCTTTAATGTCAGATTTCGTTAATACTAATATAATGTAATTTACAAAAAATACTACTCATACATAATATCAGCTATATGCCTAATTATGCTCTAAAATAAAGCCCATTTTCGATTGTTCGGGACCAATTTGACTGTAGATTTAAGATGGTCAAGTTGTATTTAACATCACTTTGACATGTTTATTATTAGACGAAGAGGCCTATTAAATTATTAGGAGTAATCCTTGTCTGTGTCTGGTATTTTGGCTTTGCTGTCGGTTACTCGGTAGTGGCACAGTTTATTGTGGACAGTCAGATCACACTTTTTTAACCGACTTCCAATCAAAAAGGAGGAGGTTCTCAATTCGGTTGTGTTTTTTTTTTTTTTTTTTTTTTTTTTTTTTTTTTTTAATGTTTGTTACCGCATAACTTCGTCATTTGTGAGCCGATTTGAAAAAATATTTTTTTATCTGAAAGGTACTGCTTCCAGATTGGTCCCATTTTAATTTTAATAAAATCAGTGTTGCCATTTTTTTTAATGTTTGTAACTGCATGCCTCCGTCATTTATGAACCGATTTAGAAAATTATTTTTTTATTTGGAAGGCTATTTTTACGTCCAGACTGTCCCAAACAAATTTCATTAAAATCGGTTTAGCCGTTTGGCAATGAAGTCGGTTTCTCAAGTTTTTTAAACTTATAATTATTTATACATCATGCTGATAGAAAAAAAAAAAACTTTAGAAAGTAATTCGCAGAGTTTAGTAACTTTTTTAGCATTGTAAGACCAAACTCCAATAATAAAGGACAAAAATAGACTTACATAGATCAATGAGAAAAATAGTTTAACCTTACGCTTTTTTGGGATAAATTTACCGTTTTATTGCCGATAAGGTACCTATCTTAATAGTAAAATAATAATAAGCTTGTATTCAAGTTATTGCTAAATATTGTAAACTTGTATTCAAAATTGGAATGAGATAGAGTCAAAAGTAGATTACTTCCCATTTCGGTTTCACGGTAAGACTGTTTATTAAATGGTTTATTTAGTTTGCTCTGTTTGCTGTCGTTTGTTTTTGTATGAAGTGAACTAACTGTATCTGTTTTGAGCTACAATATCAGTGGCTTAGATCAGTTAGTGGTCGGTAACTAATAACAGCTTTGAACGTTTTTAGGTGTCAGTGGGCAAGTTATTACAATTTCATAGGAAGCACAGCTGTGGTATGCCTTTAAAGTTGGGAAAAATGTGGCTGCTTCCTATTGGATCCATGTATCATGACGTCACCAGGACATTTTAACGTAAAAACGCTCATTTTATAGTTTTGTTTTTTGTTTTGTTTTGTGTAGGTGAAAATTTTGCTGACTTTGTTTCTCAGAGATTGTATAACGGTATTCTTTGATAAAAAAAGTTCAGTCCTTGTTTTTGACAAGTCAAAATAAAAGATAAATTTATTTTTTTATCTGAAGGATAAAATTATCTGTAGATAAAAAAAATTGCCCTTATCTAAATAAATGAACAAAAATATTATGATAATCCCCGCAGACTTTGTTTCCAAGATCATAAAAAAATCATAAAAGATGTAAATTGATCTTGATACTTAGCTTATTTTGCCAAAAGTACCAAGATTATTTTAAGTAACTGAAATTGAGTTTGGTTTGAAATCCGACAGGTTCGACCAAAACAAGCTCAAAATATGTAAATGAATTCTAATTAAGTTTCAAAAATTCCAATCATTTTCGCGTCCCAATAACCACGGGTATAAAAAGTATAAATACTGCAAGATAGAGTTTATAGCACATAAAGTGGGGTGTGATCACGGCGTGCCATATAATAACATATTTTATGGCCATGTACGCCATAACAGAGACCACCCATGCTGGCTGGTGTTGCCACGCCCATCACTATCCAATTTGAACTGTACCTCAAGTCTGAGTTGTTTTTCGTTTTTGGTAATTGGTTTTCTGTATTGCGAGACTCGGTCTTGTATTTAGGGAGACGCGATTAGATATCAGTACCCGAAGTCGGAGTTTTGCTACCACATTTCGTTACCAAATGTTGTTTTCGTTTCGCCTATTTGTCTCTCTCTATTGTATGGAGAAAATATGAGACGGCAATAATACGTTACGTAGTTAGAGTTGTTGTCTCATCTTTTCTCCATACAATAGACAGAGACAAATAGGCAAAACGAAAACAACATTTGGTAACGAAATGTTGTAGATGCACTGGGACTTCGGGCTCAGGCGTGCTAAGAACTCGTGAGAACTTATGAAAACCAAAATCGAAAAATAATAATTAAACTCGGACTTCAGGAACAGTTAAGCCTATCTGTAAAAAACCCTCTGACAAAACGAGCTCGTAATAAAACAAAAAACTAATAAGAACTCGGACTTATCACCTACTGAAGCTTAAACTGGAATTTTGTCCTGACACCTTGACGATGTAATTTGATGTTTTGGACACTTATGAAACCGCAAGGGTCCTGTCTTGGACTATTTTATTATGTACCCTCATTTGAAAGTTATATTATGTAAAAATAATAATAAATATTTATTTCGGAATAAACGGTGATTCAGTGAAAAGTGTGATAAACGTTATTATGTTCACACTGACTCAGCTCAGCAACTGAGCAGAATGAGTTCCATTTCACACAAATTAGTTCCATAGCAAAGGATGAGCAAACCAATCCATTGAGTGCAATACATGCGTTGCGACCGGTGATGACGTCACGATAAAAAAAAAAGCATGTACCGCGTTGATCCATTGCGTCATCAACTCATTACACACACAGTCATGCAAATTATGCATAGACCTAATTCCACATCATTGTCTCCCTCGCACTTCGTTTGCGCGCTCAAGCTTCAAGCTCAATTTGAAATTCACTTCGCATGATCAAACCAAGCTTATGCAAGCTTCTAACAAGGTAAATTGAAGAGCGATCATACAGGTCTTTTCAACCTGTCGCCTCTTGAATAAATATCAAAGAGTTGATTTGTTTTGCGATTGATTAAGTATGCTCTTGAGGGTGTGCGATGTTTTTGATTTATTGAGTGGCTTTGTTGCGTTATTAGTGGAGTTCCGAGCGAATTTCTTTGCGTAAAGCGTTTTTTCCATACGCTCACTTAAGTTTGTTCGATTCCGATACAAACTGAATTTACACAACTATGGGCAAGCAAAGTATAAATGTACACTGAAATAGCTGTAATAGAATTTAACAGTGGTCTTTATTGCCGGCCAGTTATATAAAGTTGGAGAGAACTGTAGGATAACAGAAATATTAATTAAAAAACCAAAAAAGTAATTTTTTCGTCATTCTTTCTAACGGCATTGAATACGTGAATGAGCTTAAAACATATGTCTCAAAACAGTCGTAAAAGTCTGTTAGTTTTTTTTCTGAAGCCCCGACTGCCACGACCAACGGCTGACACTCCAACAGACACTTTGAAATATAATAATTGCGAATTTTAAAAAATGGTTTGTAAGTGCTTCGAAGCCTGCTCAAATCAAATAATATAAATAAAAGATAAAAGATTTGGGAACCAGATAGCTGATATAATATTTTTTTTTGTAAATACATACTTAGAATACAATATAACACCCAGACAGAGACCAAACATCTGCATTCAGCACAAAAACTTTTGTTCTCGGTGGCGATCGAACCCACGACCTACAGCGCAGAAGACAGAGCTAGGTACTAGTACAACCAATTGGCCACGCCAGGCTTCATAACGTTAAAAGAACGATGTCTTTCTTGAAATGGTGATTATTTAAAAATAATCGATATAAATAGATAACTACTTTATAAAGCAGACGTGTGTCAGTATTTTACAAATTAGTCCCCAGTTTCTGTTTTTTCTCATTTGAAATAACAAATTAGTAAAGTCGTGACATAAAACACATGTCCAATGAAAGTCGTTGCTCAATCAGTTTTAATTTACGAAGTGAAATTTACTGGTTTACATTTCGATATTGTCCTTTCTTCGAGACCGAAATAATTTTGCTTGCAGTGGTTATAAAAGTGGAGGATTTGTGAGTGAATCCGTTTTTACCCGACTTTTAAAAAAAGAGGAGATTCTCAATGCGGCTGTATTTTTTTTTATGTTTGTTATTGCATAACTTCGTTATTAAGAACCGATTTCAAAACTCTTTTTTTTATCTGAAAGGTTACTTCCAGATTGGTGCCATAGAAATTTCATCGAAATCGGCTTAACAGTTTAGCATGAAGTTGTTTTCTCAAGTTTTTAAAAGTGATTTTGTTTTAAAACCGATTAACCGACCTTTACAACCGTATTATAAAACTGCGTACAACTATTTCAAAGTCTTGCGGCATCCAGGATGTTGGTATTTTCTCTGTCATTATGCCAAGAAGTCGCCAGTAAATCCTGGTCGGTCTATGTAAATACAACTCTCATAACATTTTTTCCTTATTTTTATACAACTAGCTGATAGAACAAGCATTGGCCCATCTGTTAATTAGTAACAAAGAATTACCCCAAGGGTCACTCACGACAGGAGCTTGCCCAACGATGCACTGCTATGCGTTCATCAACTTGAGGCATACAAATGTTCAGCCTCATGTGCCAGTAATTTCACCGCCACCCATACCCTTCAAACTGAAACACGGCAATGTCGGTTCACGGCAGAAATAGGCATGGTTGTAGTACTTCCCCGGACGAGCTCTTCACAAAGAGGCCTACGAGTACTATAGTCAAACTTACAAAATTAAGATCGCAATGTTCTTATACTCACAGATCTCCCAGCATTGTTGTTATGCACGTTGATCTTCGACTGCAAATCATCCACATTCTCCCTCACGTCCAGAAACTTCCTGCTGTACTCCATCCCATAAGCCAGGTTGTGTGAGCATCCGCTCCATTCCCATTTGTTAGGGCGCGTCCGTCCCCGTGGCTCATGGGATGTTCGGTATCCCAGGGGATCGCAGCCACAGGAGAGTAGGCGGCCTTGAGCGCACGCACGGGCTATGGCGTGGGCTACTCCTGCTGCTGTCAGCGCGTAGAGGAAGGATGATTCACGGAATCCTGGGGGAAAACAATTGTAGAAGTCATGTTTTTTTATACTGCTATTTTTATGTGTGTTATTTTTTACTATGGGAACCAGATAACTGATATAATACTTTAATACATTTTTTTTGTAAATTCATACCTACTTCGATTACAACATAAAACCCAGACATAGAACAAACATTTCAATCAAACAGTTCACCACTCAAATATTTAATTTTGTTCTCGGTGGGGATCGAACTCAAGACCTAAGGCGCAGAAGGCAGAGTTACTACCAACTGAGCTAAGAGGCTTGCCAATATAGCATTAAATTCACAAGCAAACAGAAACAAAATGCTGTTGAAATCTTATCAATGAAAACGTCATTATTTATGGAATTATCTCGATTCAATTTAAAGTTAGTTCTGCGGGCCACAAAAGACCCCACGCAAACGTATCTGCACTATATTTTATTGAGCAAATCCATGCATACTATAGCGATAGCATGTAACTTCGCCTGTAAAATATTTGAAATCATAGCTACGTGAGCCTATAAGGAAGTCAATGAGGCCACATTCGAAAGACTCAATTGAAGAAAAATGCATCAAAACCGCGACAATAGCTGTTAAATTGAGGAAGAAGAGAGTACCCTGTACTCTCTTTTTTTCAAATAGTGATCTTAAGCACACTCAGCTTCAACCAATCCAACCAATGGTTTTAAGAAGAAGACAAATTTGATCGAGAATCCATATATCTAGAAGATTTATTGATAAGTTGTCAGTAGTTATTTGACACCTTGCTGTCAAACAACTACTCGTACAACAAATTTGTTTTCTTCTTCTTCGCGCATTCTTCTTGCTCGCGTAAGGTAAATTTTTCGTGATTCCGAACAGACAGACAGAAATTGCGTCTTAGTTCATGAATATGCATTGCGCGTAAGTTCATATTTATTCAGTAAACTCAAACTGCTTGTAGGCTAAAGACAAGTAGATAAATAACGTTAATATTATAGAGACCTATGTAGACCGCATTCACATAAAAATCTTCGACTATAAGATAGAACTGAGTACTGGAAGATGGTCATGGATTTAACTATTTTATTCGCGACTGGAAGAGACATGACATTTTTATCGAATGACGATAAACAGAGCACTTTTGGTGGATAGAATAATCGTAAATACGTTCTAATGTATACCTACCGTTATTTTGGTAAGATTATTTTTAAAGTTTCTACATGCCATCTCGTTTTCGTCAAAAGTCAAAGTAAATTTATTGCTTGAAATACTTGTCGAAAATATGTTAAATTATAAAAGGTAATGTCCAATGTATTCTGCTTGACGTCGTGACAGCTTCAAAAATAATATAGGTAATATGCTAGTTGAAGATAGATCAAGTATTGGTTTTCTAGTATTGACATTCTTATCTAAGCTCCTCTCGTTACATGAAACATTTTTGCATGAAAACCCACTCAAGCAGGTTAAGACAAGTGTTATTTTATATACATATACCACTACATTTTTAACAAATTATTATGTAGGTACTCTTGTGCTCCCGGATGACGACATGTAGAGAGAAGTGGCCAGATATCGTGAGGCGTGCCACAGCCCCTGATAAAAAGAAATCATAAGATATTCATGATGACCACGACCGCTCTGACAAGAGTGAAGCGGCTGAGAAGAAGAATGTACCTCTAAGTATAATGTACTAACACTTTTGTAACATTGATGTTTGTTGGTAAATTAAAAGAATAAAAAATATGATCTTTTACAGAGCTCTTCTAGTTGGCTGAATCTATGTTCGTGGTTTCCATCTGGCTCTTTATTTCCCATATTCGGTGTGGGGTCTGGTGGCTTGGTTACCTATATACGTACCTATATACATTTCTTACCGGATCACTAGCTTGCCTTGCTTTTATAACCATGTTGAATAGGCGAATTCCTATTAAAAAACCGTTAACTTTTCTTAAATAATTACTGCTCGACCTACCCAGGCTTCGCCGACCTATCGAGAGCGCAAAAATAAATAAAAACAGGGCAGTCATCACAGTTCAACTTGGAGTCACCTACCTACTTAATACCAACTTTTTACAATTTTTAGGCTAACGCTTGACCACAATCTCACCTGATGTTAAATGATGATGCGGTCGACGATGTAGCGTGCTCACCTAGAAGATACCTATTCCCTCTTTTTTGAAAACGTCCAAATTATAGGTATTTGGAAAAACAGACGCAGGCAACGAGTTCCACTCTTTGGCTGTCCGCAAAAGTGGAGGCGAAGCGCTTAGTATGGGAAGTTGGTGTATCAACCATGAAGTGATGCCTCGTCTCCGTACGTCTAGCGGTCCGGTGATGGAATAGGGAAATGTTTAATATTTATTTTTCTTTCTCTGAAGTCCGTCTGTTTATTTACTTTGAATAACTTATTTATTTTTTATTTGCTTATGAAAGTTAAAACACAATCCATCAGTTAAACCGAGCCAAAATGTTTAATTATAGAATAATAATCTCGCAGCAATCGTTCATAATGCTGTCCATTACTTCTTCACTAGGTAGCTTCCACACTTCAAATAAATTAAAGCAAGAAGAGTTGCGGCGCATACCGATCTTCTCGATAATCCCGATATAGTGCTCTATCATACTATTGAAACTTACGAACAGAGCTGTAGCGAGAGATAGATTTATAGGGCTAAGGGAATTTCTAGCTTTAAAACGAATAATCATCAATGTACTGTAAACTAAATAAATGTACTGTAACTAATAAATGTAGGTAAACTGAAGATACAGCGACATAGGTAGACTCATCATTTTCAAAATCCATAGTTTGGTTTTGGCATTTGGTACGAATTGGTAGAATTATTAGTTTAATGTTCTTTAGGCTATTCTATTCTATTCATCATCATCATTGTATTCTTTTTATAAAAGAAGCTTTTTCCCATAAGATAAGATGCTTTATTAGGAACAAAAATATATAAATATTTTTATAATAAATCTATAGAAAAACGATGACATCTGCAGAACTTAAAAAAAGCTTTGTCACAGATATCAACGCCTGCCTCCGTAAAAAAGTAGGTATAGCAGTATAAAGTAGCATGACTGAATATAAGAGGGTACTTTCTAGAAAGAGAGATTTCTATAGAATCTGAGTATGCCCCAGGCTTGCTACCTGGCTACGCCCCAGTATCCGCTAGTACCTAGGTATTTTATCATACTACTGAAGCTTTCAACTCTGAATTTATAGGAACGCGGAACATCTACAACCTCCATTTATCTACTTTATTGCTATAAATTAAATGGTGAGTCTATCTGAGATGAAAAGATACGCTTTGCCTGTGTCACTTCTCCTCGATATTAATAAAAAAAACCTCGAAATTACTACAATTTATCGAAAAATCTCAAGTATTTTTCAGTTACCTATACGTGGTTTATAACAATAGTGGACCTCGCCTTAATATGAAAAAAAATAACCACAACTTTTAATATTTAGCCTATTAGAACAGTACCAATTTAAATGTATTGAGGATGTTCCTCAATACATTTAAATTTCTGTCATACTCAACAAACTTTATTTTAAACATTTCCGGGATCCCTTCATCCCACTCAGTATTTCTCTATATATCTATAGCTTTTCCCACGATTTTCTCTCGAAAGCGTCAAAACCGTCCCTCCAGCGCTTTCTTGGCTGACCTCGACCTCGCCGGTGGCTAAGTAGTTCCTACTCCTACTCTCTATCCTACTCGTCTCAAGAACTTTGCTGTCTTTTTCCCTAAGTATTTCCTTTTCTTATGAATGGTGACCAGATTGCCTATTGAACTTTTGCGCTCACGGTGTCATTTTATTTTTAATACCTACCTGTTAACGCATAACTACGTCACATAAGAGCCGATTTGAAAAAAAAAACATCTGAAAGGTTCAGATAATTTTCTTCCAGATTAATTCCATAGACTGCATGACAGAACTTATTTCGTAACTCGGTTATGAACTAAGAATTGAATGACAGTATTTTTTTTGTTCGTAACCCGGTTACGAATTAAGAAAAAATCCTTCTACATTGCTAGTTACGAAACTTGCCTACGTGCGTAAAATCGGTTACGCAGTTTGGCTATGATGTCGGTGTCTAAAATTTTTATATTATGTATGGAGAAAATGTGTTTTTTTACATTATATAGACCATCCTTTGGCCAAAATTTCACCTGGTGGTAAGCGAAAATGTAGCCGACGATGAAGCAGGATAGTCTAGAAGACACCTATTCACTCTTACCTTACCTACCTTCTTGTCTCCATTCACCGTGAGCGCAGACCCAGTGACGAAGGTAATAAAGCTTCATCTGTGCGATAGAGTTTGCGGTAAGATTCGCTATAGCTGCACAATGCAATCTTTTTACCATAAACAGTGATGGGCGATTTGCATTTGAGTTAGGTCGGCTTAGTTAATTGTGAATACCTGCTTTCATTGTTACTGAATAGGAATTTAGCAAGCCATTGGTGCTCTAGCAGCCTTATTCGCAAATAACACTAAATAACTAACTGTGGGTCTACTATTAGTCATCATCATCATCAGTCTGAAGAAGCCCACTGCTAGACATAGGCCTCCCCTACACATTTCCAGGAAGAACAATTCTGAGCTCATTCCATCCACCGGCTTCCCGCGATTTGGTGGGCGGATAGAATCAGAAATCAGGATATCCGTAGAAGAATCAAGGTCAAAGACATAGCTCTTAGAATTAGTAAGTTGAAGTGGCAATGGGCAGGTCATAGGTATAGCTCGAAGCACCGACAACCGTTGGGGAATAAAGGTTCTCGAATGGCGACCACGAACCGGAAGACGAAAATAAGTGCCACCCACCACCCACCAGATGCTACTATTAGTAATATACATACATAATGTACCTCTACATACATAAAATCACGCCTCATTCCCATGGGGGTGGGCAGAGATCACAGATTTCCACTTGCTACGATCCTGACACACCTCTTTCGCTTCATTCACTCGCATAACATTCTTCATAATATATGCTGTTAGTAATGTTTTAAAATTATACAATAAAAGTAACTACGTCCTTCGAGCGACCGAAATTGAAGTTGCTTTTATCAAAGCCATGACAGCCAGCTAAGCCCAGTGTGGCTTTAACCCTTTATTCTATTAAATACGCTTTGAATCATAATCAGTGATCGGAGTAGGTAGAGCTATTTAGGTTCATTGACCGCAAACATTGATGTTAATATGGATATTCCACGGGATTCCGACTAATACTCCGGGATTCGATTATTATAATTATGTTTATCAATGGTATATGTAAGCCCATAAGCACGACTGCACGAGCGACGTTGTAAATTTTACATCAGCAACACGTTGCCAAAGTTTTTGTCAAACGCGATTTTTGAGGAACAAATAATTTGTATGGTATGTTCTTGTATAACTTCAGAATGAAAATGTTGATTGATTGTTGATTCTTGTATAAAGATAACTAATTGTTACATAAAAAAATATATGTGATTTAATGACTCAAGTTTCTATCTATTTATTATATTATCCTTAAACCCGTCCTTACACTTATAAGAAGTATATGCTTTCATTACTCCCTAAGGCGTAAATAAATAAATCTTTTTATAATTTTTCTACTTAATAAACAAATCCCGGGATTCGGGGAATATCCATATTATTCTATAATATTGCAAGTACATAAAATAGCTCTACCTACTCCGATCACTGATCATAATATAAACGTATTGAATCAAATCAAGTTAAATTTTCCAGATAAAATAAATTTTCCGAACTGTTGAATGTTCTACTTTGGATTTCCAACCACCTTAAATCAAACTATTATAAAACACATTCGCGAACACAGGTGCAAGACCACAGGGTGGTATTCAAAGACTGTTAAGAGGCTATCTTTAATGGGTAATTACAATGAATGCAATACCACCTGCTCGGATATTTGTGGTGGAACATTAATCTTTAATCGATTGCCTTTATTTTACACTGCTTTTATTGCTCTGGTAATTGTTTTATGAGAGATAGTTGCCTGGAGGTACAAAGAAAGTACTCACTTATTGAAAGGTAGGGGGTCCTTTTAGCTAAAAATAACTGTTTGTGTGACTGTAGAATCTTGTGTGTGGGTGTGTGTGTGTGTGCTGGGAGTTTCACTACGTGATAGAATCAGAAATAAGGATATCCGTAGAAGAACCAAGGTCACCGACATAGCTCTTAGAATTAGTAAGTTGAAGTGGCAATGGGCAGGTCATATAGCTCAAGAACCGACAACTGTTGAGGAATAAAGTTTTTCGAATGGCGACCACGAACCGGAAGACAAATAGTAGGGCGCCCACCCACCAGATGGACCGACGACATTGTTAAGATCGTGGGAAGTCGGTGGATGGAACGAGCTCAGAATCGTTCTTCCTGGAAATGTGTAGGGGAGGCCTATGGTCTTCAGGCTGATGATGATGATGAGAATCCTGCTAGATTTGCTTCAATTCATCATTCGAATAATGATGTACTAAATGCCCAATTACATACTAAAAACAAGCGACATTATGCTGCTGTTTCGTTAGCGAGATAAACAAAAATAATGCATCGAAAACCTTCCCGCTCAATAGGTATCATGTTGATTCGATGCGAAAGAATTGAATAAACGAATCCTCATGTGCCGAGAGATAATACGGGTTGGAGATAATGCGGGTTGAATACGGGACGTTATCTCGGATTAGACTGGGGATAGAGTGAGCCTAATTGACACCAAGCGATACGGTGTATTGGTAATGGCGTTTTTATTCTGTGGAAGTCAGGAATTTATACGGCGTATTTTTTTAAAGGTCTCGTTTTTGAGCGAGTTTAGACTGAGTTTTAGTTTCATAGGATTATTTTTTATACCGTTTGTCTCATTATTTGTAGAACCTGTCTTTTCAAAGATCATGTTATGATCGTCAATGTAATGTTAGTCCACTGGACACTCATTCTCAAAACCCGCTAGAGCCTTCAACTCTTCTCATCGAATGTGTTTCAGTTACATTTTGCAGCTGTTCTTTTCTTATTCTTCAAGAAGATCCAAGTATCTATGACAATTTGTATATGTGTTTGATCACAAAACGCATGATTGCGAGAAGAATTCAATAAAAGTTAATTCGTTTGTCAGAAGTAGCTGCATCATTTTATCTGAAACCACTCTGCTCTCAGATCCTCAGACATGTCTTGTTGATTTCAAACTTAATTCCAATCGAATCGTTATCATTCATATCATGCTGTTACGGTTCACGACGAATGTTACAGTGTCCGAACCAAACAAGTCCCCCTATTGTTTATTTATAAACTGCCAACGGCCTTTTCCGAGTTGCCAGTGACAAATTTATATTTGTCGATCGTCCGAGACGCGATAGAATCGATACAGCTCGATTTATACCACGCTCGATTGATCGATTTTGATGATTTCAAGTTATTGGTGACTCAAGCTTATACGGTTATGGCTGTGTCGTTATCGAGTCCTTAAAAGGATTGGATGTATAGTAATATAAAATGTTATGCGTTCATTCTGTTCAAAAATGTTCTTCCAGATTAATTAACTCAAATATCGAATAGTGGCCGTCACCTCCATGCCATGCTCGTATTATAATTACCCCATCCCATTTTAGTGCCAATTTGTGCCAATTAGTCGACTATAAGGTCGTTAATCGTCCACGTTCGAAGCCCGTGCCGAATTCTTTAATCGACTTTAATGAATTCCGATTTATACTTTTTCGACTTTTTCCAACAAAATGCTCTGAATTTCCAACGGGTGACAGATTTTAAATTCTTCCCTTACACTTGTCCATTTAGTTTTTGTCCGTGTTTGTTTTAATAATGCATGACGCGTAGGTAATTATTTTCGTTGCGAGTCGTCAATGTAAAAAGATATGGCGATTCATGTCACTCGCCGTGCGTACTGTATTTGTAATTAATTATTTGCAACATTAACATAGTGCTGGTACACTATTTAAATCGGTGAATTTTATTTACATTTAGGATTACGCGTTGCTCAACTGAGAAAAAACTGGTAGCTTGCTTTAGGACGCAATTACTTAATGCTTTGAAGTTGTGTATAGTGTAAGCCTGTCCACCAGTAGGACATCTGGACCGCAGTGCCACCTCGATTCCCCGAACTCGGGATTAAATTGGCGAATCTACATTCCCGTATAAGGTACACGGCGCCGGACCAGCAAAAAACGGAAGCTAAGTAAACACAAATTTCAATTATCATTGAGTGTTTTATTCATCCGTGATTCTTTTAAAAACGGAGTCGATCGGACGTTTTATTTAATAGGATGCGCATAATGATGTGTTTTTCCTTTGCGCGCTGCGGTGGTCGCTTTTTCCGCGTTGTGTAACATTGTTCTTGGAGCGTGTCTGTACATGGACGTGGTCGGACGTCGCATGCGTCGCGGGCGCATCATGCGTGATTTATGTTTATGCCCTCACATTTTTAGGGATCCAGAACCAAACTGACAAATCAAATTTTACAAGTCCATGCCTTATTTTCTTATTTTCTGCGTTCATCACTTTTCCATAACATTGCTGCCTATTTTTCTTGGTCACGCCATCACGCGTAATAGACTGTACCGATTTCGCTGAAAATTCGTAGCTTAGAAGAAGGAGACTTTTTATCCCGAAGAAACTTAATTATCAGGATTTGTGGGATACCGCTAAGGATCGGGACGAGTGGAAGGCTTTGGGGGAGACCTTTGCCTAGCAGTGGGACAATGAAGGTTAGATAAAATAAAAAAAAAGGAACTAAAGGGTGATCAGTTATTATTGTTTTTAGAAATTTTGAGCCATATAAATTTGGCTCCAATAACAGCGATGCTGTTATTGGAGTGTTATCGCAGATCACTGTGTTAACGCCTTGATGTGGCCGGGCCTTATCATGCGGCGGCTCGACACGAACTTGACCAGTTTTAATAAAACAGTTTTTAGTGACGGTTCTCGCTTCGAAGCGGATAGCTTATAAATCTGGCGCCAAAATGAATGAACGGGCATCGAGTTTTTGCATCGTCAGTTTATTGGAAACTCTCTGTATTTATTCATATTACTTTGGTGCTGAATGACTACTAAAGAGCTTCTTGTTGGTTCTTTGAATGGGTGGAACGGGACTTTTGGTAATTCATTCATAAAATGCACCCCGCTATTTGATTACACTTGTATTGTTGTCAAGTGCTTTAACGTCTGAATTCTTTACAGATAACAGAATTTTGAAGCATTCGTGATGTAGCTTCCTTGGTCTTTGTAAGGTGATATGTGATCACCACTTAGATGGGTGATTGCTAGTAACATTTACAATCTAAGCGCAACCTTGCTTCGGAAGATACACTTTTTTTAGCTCCAATAGTCGTTAAGCCAATACAAAAGACCTTTCGGTTATCCAATACATTAGGGGTTGTCCACTAACATGGGGTGGTCAGAGGCAAATTGAACAAATAGATAGGAAACTTTTATATACCAAATTCCTATGTGATCTGAGGAGATTACCGTGGTTGAGAATCAAAGTTGTGAAAGCTTTAGGAACAGTTTTCATTTTGCTCAAATTTTTTATGAATTAAGAATTCAAATGTTTTATAAAAAAAATGTTTGACTCATTGAACTCCAGTAGAACTGAAGAAGTCCAGCAGTGGACTTCTTCAAGCTGATAATGATGACTCATTGAACTATATAGAGCAATATAATTTGATTGCCATTTTAAATGCAGACCCCTGACTCATCGTCTTCTTTTGATTCTGACGTTAATCGATTAAAACACTGTCATCGTTTAGGCATTCATGATTCAAGTGTTCGAATTAAATAGTGCTCATCAATAACATTCGGTAGTGCTCGAGGGTTTTTGCTGCAATCAAGGGGAGCCTTTACATATGAAGCAGGTTGCCAGACTCCGGTGCATACCGGCCGAGAGACGTTTCACTTTTCAACTCGCGCCGTAAAAGAAACGAATTTCTCTGCAACAAACAATACTTGGTCCAAAACGCAGGCTTCGAGTCTTGCACCTCTGCATCTTTCGAGGATGCTTAAATCAGTTTTTGCCAACGATTCAAACTCCTTCTCCGCTAATTTAAGGCGTTGGGCTAAAAGAGGTGGACAAGGAGATAATAAATAAGGGGATTAGTAAGCTGAAGTGGCAGTGGGCCGGTCAGGTTTGCCGTAGAACAGACAATCGTTGGAGTAAACGAATACTAGAGTGGAGACCGCGTTTAGGTAAGCGTAGTGTATATAGGACGCCCTCCGGCAAGGTGGGGTGACGATCTGCAAAATGTGGCTGGCAAGCACTGGAGGAGAAGAGCCGAAGACCGGGCTCAGTGGCACGTCTTGGGAGAGATCTACGTCCAGCAGTGGACTAATATAGGTTGATGATGATGATGATGAAGGAGATAATGCACAATACACTCCATTGTGGGACGTCAGGACTTCTTATTACAATAAAAATAGAATTAGAAGAGCCGTAGTCTACGACGAATCCGTAAAGCCCCTAAATGTGGGAAAGATAGAAGCGTATAGTAGATTTATGCAGGCTGAGGATTTGAGGATGAACAAAGAAAGGATCCAGCTGGTGGGGCATTTAACCTGTGAAGATGGCGATAGGCACACATGCACAACTATTTATGTGCATCGGATTTATCCTGTTTTACATGTAAATGCAGTCTTGAGTCTGATCATTGCGTAGCGAATCGGTAATCGCCGAAACCAAAAAATGTGAAGATGAAGCCAAAAATGTAAGCATTAGACTGGTTTGAGAAGGTTTCTGATTAGGAGGTTCGAAGATCATTATTTTTATGGAAAAACGATGTGCTGGATCCACACGGAGTGAAATTATGGCAGGAATATGGATTTAAACAGAATCTGGTAAAATATGGGCTAGTAAACTCCACTGTTTCCTATATTTAACATAATTTGAATTAGACTTATATTTAAACACTAAACTATAGCCTTTGTGGGTCAACTTTAGTCAAAGTGAGAATAATATTAACGACGATCGTGAAAAAAGTGTGGGAACACGTACACTTTGAAAAAGTTCTCGATTACAATTAAATAAAACTAACACATTTTTTGTTTCGTCAAACGAGATCAAATCAAGATAAGAACAAAATAAATATGAAATCAGATGAATCATCGCTCCATTAAAACATTATTCTCGAAATCGCAAGATCACCACCACACTTCTCGACTTAATTAACCCTTAAAAGCCGCCTTCATAATCCGACAGGTAACAAAAACTTGAAACAAAAAAGCACTCGATGTCACGTTCAAAACTCAAACTGGGATCTGGTCAAAATCATATTTTTTATAGAGCCTTTTGTGTGTTTTTTCTCACAGTTTAGGAGGCGTCTGTAGAAGCACGATTCAGTAATGCACCGAGAGATGTTATCGCTACCATTAGAGGGCAACCATCATTGAGACATTTCGACACGTTCCCTTTTCTCTGCTCCTTTGGAGCTGTTCTTTCGACCACATTTTGCTAAATCATCATGCGTTTAGCATTCAACTGATTTAAAACTCCAACCGCTAAATAATTATTGCAATATTTGAACGTTCGAAATAATAATGAGAATGCGGATGCAATAAAAAATACGATGTCTCAATCATCCCAAAATTCCCACGACACTTCCACAAATAAGAATTGTCTCATAGCATATCTCGTTTTTGCAGCATCATAATCAGACATTGTCGTCGCCACCGCGTCACCTGCCGCACGTTGTTTATATAAAACGACACTAAATGTCACTTTTTTATGAGACATTCGCGTCTTGGATTCATGTCACGTGCGCCCGCGCCGTCAGATTTGTATCGACGCATGTCCGCCACCCTGGCTGGGCCGAAGCGCGCCATTCTCTCACGCGGCGACACGCAACCAGAGAGCCACACTTATCTCTTCTACCATCGACTATTAACGCCTGAAGCGAAAACCTTTTCCTACAATACGCTCATTAGCCTCACAAAAGTCATTAAATCTTTGTAGGTGTATTGTATCACCGTCACGTACAACAAGAGCGCTAACGACGTGTGTAGGATTGCGGAGAAGCGGAACGAATCCCTGATCTATCCAGAATACTGCAGTCCTTTCAACGGCATCTCAATTCCGAGCAAAAACACCAACGGTCCGGAATCATTATTATCTTTCTACTACGATCATCGATCGCTATTATCCTATTTAAAAGCATCCCCCGATTTGTTCTATCTTTTTTTTTCTTGTTTCTTTTCAATTCGGGACCTCGACAATGGACGATAGGAAAGATGTTTAAGTGTTTAGTTACGCTGTTTTTAGGGTTCCGTAGCCAAATGGCAAAAACGGAACCCTTATAGATTCGTCATGTCTGTCTGTCTGTCTGTCTGTCTGTCTGTCTGTCTGTCTGTCTGTCTGTCTGTCTGTCCGTCCGTATGTCACAGCCATTTTTCTCCGAAACCGTAAGAGCTAGATTGATGAAACTTGGCGAGTAGATGTATTCTGTGAACCGCATTAAGTTTTTTACATAAAAATAAAATAAAAACTATAAATTTCGGGGGTCCCCATACTTGAAACTGAAACTCAAAAAATTTTTTTTCATCGAACCCATACGTGTGGGGTATCTATGAATAGGTCTTCAAAAATGATGTTGAGGTTTCTAATATCGTTTTTTTCTAAACTGAATAGTTTGCGCGAGAGACACTTCCAAAGTGGAAAAAAGTTGGTCCCCCCCCCTCTAACTTCTAAAGTAAGAGAATGATAAAACTAAAAAAAATATATGTTGTACATTACTATGCAAACTTCCAACGATTTTTGGTTTGAACGAAATCTAGTCAGTAGTTTTTTTTTTATACGTCATAAACCGTAAACCGCAATTTACCTTTCGACGAACTACAAGAACCTTATTATGTTACATCAAGTAACATAATATAAAGGTTTTTGTAGTTCGTCGTGCTACGGAACCCTTCATGGGCGAGTCCGACTCGCACTTGGCTGCTTTTTTTTCACAATTTTTCAATTTAAACAGAGTCGTGTCGCTGAAGGGCCGGAAGGTGTCGTTACGGTGCATTATCAATACTAATACTGTCCGGGTACAATGGACCCCGTAACATTTTTAAGCATAATCCGCGCACAATTCATGTCTTAATCTGCGTTTATCTGTTTGAGAAACATGTTTCGGAATTCGAGTGGTCGTTGAATCGTTGATGAAGTTTTATGGGGATGCCGAGTCGGAATGCATGTAGCGATAAAGGGGGAGAATCGAGCCAGGTCGGAGCCGGGCAATTTTAGTGGAGATATTAATTGAAGAGCGCGGGCGGCGCGGCGGCGGCGAAGGGCGAAGGCGCGGACGGACCCACACGTAGCGTGAAATCGCGGGGCGCGGGTGCCCCGCACCTGGCCACCACCAAAGCCCATCTTATTATTTGTTGTCTCCCATCCTCCATGCTCGTAAATTTCCACGTCAACGTGTGCGATGTGGAAAAAACGGGGTCGACAAAGCCTTTTCACACCCGACGGACATAAAGACGGACGTACTGTAAATACGTGTATTCAACATAAAGATTCCTTTCACCTGGGATCGTAATGTGCGTGAATAATTTTTCGTTGTAATAAATTCGGATTGAATGGCTGGTCGCGATTGGTTTGAGCTGAGTTGCATTTTCAATAAAAAAATATGGAATTATTGGCTGGGACTGGTTTGGCATTAATCGATAAAAATTGCCACTACCTACGGCTGGTACTATATATTGGTAGCCCTTTCGTGCTATTGGAGGTTCTGGCGATGACAAAGCCTAATAAATTATCCAGCTTATCGTGTTGTAATGCGATATTTTAGTGGCTCCAACATTTATATACACAGCAGTATTTATAACAATGTATAAACCGGCTTTATGAAATATATCTATTAATCTGTATGCTTATTAAAATATGGCAAGGTAGATTCATCTAAGGGCATTAAACCGTTTTCTGAAAAAAAAGTTTGTTTCAATATTTAGGATCGAAATAAATAAAGACGTTTGTAAAGAAGAAATGAAATACGAAAAGTATAAAGCATGACTTCAAGTTTACATACGCAGGTAGGTTATAGCTCACTCAATAATAAACATAAGAAATTGACTCTTGTGCCAATCATATTCTTGCCCTTCGCATTGTGTGGTCGTTTGTGCATACTAAAATATTTTAAAATGTTTGGATTAGGTTAATTTTAAAAATTCACATCCCATCTTTTAGTAATCGTGTGTATAGCAAGGAGGTTGGAAACTAATTCAAGCAAGGAGTTTATAAAGCTCTGTTATATAGGCTGTTACAATCGTCGTGGTGTCTGTAATGTTTTCCAAATAACCAATATAACTGATGTCAACAAAATGAGGCACTTATTGAGAGTTCCCATTTTATAGATAATCACGGGATACCATAGAATTGTGGTTTTTTTTTGTGTCGAGATTAACTAAGCGTTCCATAATATTGGTATTTAGAAAAAAGTTCTGTTAATTGTGATCTGATATAATATAGTATACGAAAAAGCGCGAGAATACCTAGTTTTTTTTTATTCAAGTTATTTCGATAACTGAATGAAAGATGCCTCTTTGTAACGCACTTTAAATTATTTCATCGCACTTTGGTTATGAAGAACTACATAGTCACTCGAGCAAGAAGTATCAGTTATTTCTAATTTGACTTTAGGACAATAAAATAAGATTCCCGATTCTGAAGTAACAAGTAATAAATCAAAGAACGGTGAGTAGTTACCTTGACTCGGAGTAATAATGGTTGATTTTCAACAGTACGAGCTATTAACTTTAGCTACAGCTGATTGTTTCTTGATTGGAGTCAGTTTAGTTACAAATACTGTGAATGCTGGCAAGTTATACTGGCTAGCACAAGCTCTGGCCTTCTGTGAAGCAGTAAAGTAGAAGCATGGACTTAGGAAACTCTTTGCAAATATTGTATTCTAACCCCCGAATACTGAAACGCAACTCAGATTTAAGCACGTCTCAAGCGACGAATATTTGACAGATTTTCATTGAAAACTGTCAAATATTCGTCGCTTGAGATGTGCTTAAATCTGAGTTGCGTTTCAGTATTCGGGGGTAAGTATGTATTTACAAAAAAAAAAAATATTATTCAAGTATTATATCAGCAATCCGGTTTCCATATTACAAGCTCTGCTTAGTTTGGGGCTGGGTAGTGTTGTGTGAATTGTCCACAATATTTATTTATTTATTATTTATTTGCGTAATGGTTTTCCAACCTCCTTAGGCAGACGACGGTGGAAAGAGTCTGACAGCTTAGGAAACTCCTTATGTGATGGGTTTCCAACCTTCTTGGGCAGAAGACGGGGGAAAGAGTCTGGCAGCTTAGGAAACTGCTTTTATGTAATGAGGCTTTAACCTTCTTGGGCAGAAGCGAAGATCGCCGTCATGTAATTTAGGGAGGTCAAGGAGGTTGGCCTCAAAAGAAATACATGGAAAAAATGCATACATCACGCCGACCAGAGCATTGCTCTTAAATAATAGTTTCGTTTATCACTCACCTCTCTTCATAATAGAGCTGGTGTGAGGATTGCTGCTTTTCACAGTTAAACTTGAGCAGTTCCACCTATGCCATCTGAACTGGTGTTGGCATTCCTTAACCGCTATCTGCAGACCCTCGAACGCTACGGAAGTCACGTCCGGTGCCTCGTGGCACGCAGACCTCTGTTCCCTGGTCATTCCTCCGACCAGCCGGCAGGTTAGAGCTGAGTCCATCTGCAGGGTTGGAAGCATGTTGTCTCTTCCGTTTCTGGAACTGTGGACAAAAATAAAAAAAAAATTGTAGTGATCGGAAATACTTTATTAGTCTAGAATACAGCGTGATACAATTTGTCATAGACTTCTTCATCAATAATTTTACTATTGCGCAATAAGTATTATATAAGTACGCCTACCACAAGCTCTGTCTGGCTCTGGTTTTGAGTCTGTGTGACTGCTCACCAGTGTATTATACTATGTGTGTGACGTTTTGACGTAGAATTTATTTAGTCAACACTCACACAGACTCAAAACTAGAGCCAGAGACAGAGCCAGACAGAGCTTGTGGTAGGCTTACTGCTAACTGGCTCCCATATTACAAGCTCTGCTTAATTTTGAGTTAGATAGTGTTGTGTGAATTGTCCACAATATTTATTTATTTATTAAAGTGATTTTTTGGTACGAACGCCAGTTTGTTTAAATCTACCAAAAGTAGTCTAAAAATATTTTCTCTTATCTTCCATCAATAATACAAATAAACTCTATAAGCTAACGCTTCAACATAATTCCTAATAAACTATTTTCTTAAAATATTGCCACTTTGTTGCTACTAATTGGTCAGTTATGTCAAAATAATTAATTTATTCGTATGCCGATGTTATCTTTGAATAGTTTGAATAAAACAATTTGTTATTTAGCTTCCATTTGGAATGTTTTGAGTGGCAAAGGATATTAATTTATATTGTTTAGAAGTTTTAAGACTATGGAAGTGCTTTATTATGATTTTTGACGGGCCCCTCAGCGTAGTTGGTTGTAACTCAGTTTAATTGGAGTTGTTGCAAATATTTGTGAGGTGAATACAGGAAATCTGTATTCACACTATATGGGTGAGGCATTATAATGTATTATAAGCATGTATGTATAATACAACAAAAATGCATTAACTAAGTAGAAAAGAAAAAGTAAAGTAAATAATTATAAGTTTAAAAAACTTGAGAAACCGACTTCATTGCCAAACGGCTAAACCGATTTGAATGAAATTTGTTTGGGACAATCTGGACAAATAAAAATAACCTTCCAAATAAAAAAATAATTTTCTAAATCGGTTCATAAATGACGGAGGCATGCAATTACAAACATTAAAAAAAATATTTAAAAAAAAAATGGCAACACTGATTTTAATAAAATTAAAATGGGACCAATCTGGAAGCAGTACCTTTCAGATAAAAAAATAATATTTCAAATCGGCTCACAAATGACGAAGTTATGCGGTAACAAACATAAAAAAAAAATACAACCGAACTGAGAACCTCCTCCTTTTTGATTGGAAGTCGGTTAAAAAATAAAGACTTGCGTCTGTGACCTCAGACACGATCGAAGGGGGGGGGGGTAGATGTAGAGCAGGGATTCCCAAACTATTTTGGACAAGTGACCCTTTTTCCAAAATGAACAGTTACCTCAGACCCCCATGGCCAAATTACCTACTTTTAAGATCAACCCTCTTACTCACAATGGTCCGCTAACTAAAAATAGCTGCTACAGAGTGCTATTTTTCACAGGCCTCTCTCGGTTTGGGTCAATAGAAGAAGACAGAGTGAGGATTAGCAATGCTTTAAGTTAGCAGACTATTATGAATAACAGGGCTTATCTTTAGTTTTTTCCTATTGATACAAAATACCTAGGTACTAAGCTTCATTTTCACATCATAATTATCAAAAAAAACGTATGTGCGTAACGTGTGTGTGGGTTAAGCTCGCCTCTGTACATGCCCGCTTTATAATGTTTATTTATCATCTGTATGTGTGTACAATAAAGAATAAAGAATAAAGAGTATGTACGTTGTACGCACTTGAGACTTTACATTACTACAACAATGCTATTTCCTACAAAAAAAAAATATTATTTTTAGTGCACGTAAAACAACATAAACAATACAGTACTTACTTACCTAACTTGAAAGTTTGAAATAAGAACTTGTGTTAATTTAATAGGGGTCGATTTTTAGACCTCGTCGACCCCCAAAATTAGTTTTCGTTTATGTCGACCCCTAGAAAACCAATATCGACCCCAAGGGGTCGATATCGACCACTTTGGGAATCCCTGATGTAGAGGGTAAACCCAAATACATATTATAGATAGTCCACACAATACTATCTAGCCCCAAATTAGGCAAGGCTTGTACTTCGTGAGTATTTATTAGTTAATTAGTTGTATGCAATAATTGTGATTATTTTTTAATTTAAATTTAAGTTTTTTTTTTTTCGCATACAAATGTATTTTTTTATTTTGGAATAAATGAATATGGATATATGAATATGTATTGGGTTTACCCTCTACAACTACCCCCCCTTCAATCGTGTCTGAGGTCACAGACGCGAGTCTTTATTTTTTATTCGTTGTCAGAAAAAAACTACTCATGTGCCTAGTCTAATATGCAATGCAAAAGAAACTGTTGAGCTGTCTGCACTGTTGCAAATGATCTAGAAATAGCTCAACTGATCAAAATACACAAGCAGATTTTCCACATGACGCTAAAAAACGGATTATAATATGTTATTTTCGTAGACAATTCATTCATATTTTCAAAATAAACCCAAAACTATAGTGCTCTACTTTAGATCAACAGGAAGTGTGACAGATAAGTGTAGGTTGTGACACCACGTACAAAGTCATCAGATCAACGCGCTCACGAAGTTCTTATAAGATGCTCGGATATCGCACATTTCGTTTTTATTTAGTTATGAACGCCATCAGAGGTTCCTATCTTGACCTATTTTTTTCACTTAACGTATTTCGTCCCACTGCTGGGCAAAAGTCTCCTCCAAAGACTTCCACTTTTCTCTCCCTCGAGCATCCTCCCATCATTTCCTCTTCATTATACCAAAATAGTTATACCTACCTACTACCCGAAAATTGTAATGCGTACGTACTATGTTTTATCAAAAGAAGTGTCTATATCAGTTTTGCTCATAAAAGGCCTTTATAGAGACGGCATACCTACTCACATATTTTTTTATCTTCCGATTAGTAAATATTTCAGAAATCTTCTAAAACTCACTTTTCAAACTTCACTGTAAATAAATTAGCTTCAACAACTACTTCAACTACAATCGTCTCTTGTTATGACGATTTTGAAATTCGAATCATGTTTTTTTTATTTTGACAGTGGCTGACTATGTAGGCCTAACCTATGTGTATCAAAGAGGTTTTACTATAATAAAAAATAATACCAATGCATTTCATAGTAAGGATGTGGGGTATGCAATGTAGGTAAGATAATAATATGTTATGTGTACTAATATTTACTTTACATTTGTCTTTACAAAGTCTCGTTTCTTATCATTTAAAGGTATGACTTACCTTGAAAAATGGTCAAGGGTGAAACGTTTTTCAATTAATGGTTCTGTACGTAAAATAAGGAGGTAGGTAGCTAGCGCGTAAGGAATTTTAACGCAAGTGACCTACGAAGCAATTCATGCATGTTTTTAGGGTTCCGTAGCCAAATGGCAAAAACGGAACCCTTATAGATTCGTCATGTCTGTCTGTCTGTCTGTCCGTCCGTATGTCACAGCCATTTTTCTCCGAAACCGTAAGAGCTAGACTGATGAAACTTGGCGAGTAGATGTATTCTATGAACCGCATTAAGATTTTAACATAAAAATAAAAAATAAACTATAAATTTCGGGGGTCCCCATACTTGAAACTGAAACTCAAAAATTTTTTTTTCATCGAACCCATACGTGTGGGGTATCTATGAATAGGTCTTTAAAAATGATGTTGAGGTTTCTTATATAGTTTTTTTCTAAACTTAATAGTTTGCGCAAGAGACACTTCCAAAGTGGAAAAAAGTTGGTCCCCCCCCCTCTAACTTCTAAAGTAAGAGAATGATAATACTAAAAAAAATATATGTTGTACATTACTATGTAAACTTCCAACGATTTTTGGTTTGAACGAGATCTAGTCAGTAGTTTTTTTTTTATACGTCATAAACCGTAAACCGTAATTTACCTTTCGACGAACTACAAAAACCTTATTATGTTACATCAAGTAACATAATATAAAGGTTCTTGTAGTTCGTCGTGCTACGGAACCCTTCATGGGCGAGTCCGACTCGCACTTGGCTGCTTTTTTTATAGGCGATGGTTACCACTTAACATCAGGTGACCCACAAGTTTCATCAGCGGGTTGCATAAAAAACACTTTGTTATGTTATGGGGTGGAGCATGTAAGCAGTATAAAAAAAGCAGCCAAGTGCGAGTCGGACTCGCCCATGAAGGGTTCCGTAGCATCAAGTAACATAATATACAGAAAATAAACAGGAAACAGGTTCTTGTAGTTCTTCGAAAGGTAAATTGCGGTTTACGATTTATGACGTATAAAAAAAAAACTACGGGCTAGATCTCGTTCAAACCAAATATCGTTGAAAGTTTGCATAGTAATGTACAACATATATTTTTTTTAGTTTTATCATTCTCTTATTTTAGAAGTTAGAGGGGGGGGGACCAACTTTTTTCAACTTTGGAAGTGTCTCTCGCGCAAACTATTCAGTTTAGAAAAAAACGATATTAGAAACCTCAACATCATTTTTGAAGACCTATTCATAGATACCCCACACGTATGGGTTCGACGAAAAAAAATTTTTTGAGTTGCAGTTTGAAGTATGGGGACCCCCAAAATTTATAGTTTTTTTTCTATTTTTGTGTAAAAATCTTAATGCGGTTTACAGAATACATCTACTCACCAAGTTTCATCAGTGTAGCTTTTATGGTTTCGGAGAAAAATGGCTGTGACACGGTCGGACAGACAGACAGACAGACAGACAGACAGACAGACAGACAGACAGACAGACATGACGAATCTATAAGGGTTCCGTTTTTGCCATTTGGCTACGGAACCCTAAAAACATCGCTAGCTTTGATTATTTAGATGTTCAAAGATCGCTAGTTATCAATTTTTGATGAGATTTGAATTCAGAACAAGATGAAACCACACAATTTATTCCACGTTTTTAAATTTCGAAGCAATAAAATACTCGGTATCAAATCAACCGAGCGCTGATCCACCAATTAAAACTCTCGATTTCCACGCTCAATTTAAAAATGGAACACCAAAAACAATCGTAACAAAAGTTTAAACACTGTTTTCCCTCTTTACATAACTGTTGTAGTTATCTCACTCGTTCCCACGGCCGTGGTATGCCGTACCATTAAAAGGTGGGTCTAAAAACGTATTATAACCATTTAGGGATGCTTTGTGAAAATATCATGGCCGGACAAAAACGTAAAAAAAGGCCGGAGTTTTGAATTTAAAAGTAATACTCGCTTGTTGCCAGTTTTCTTAACACGGTAGGTATAGGTATAGGTAACCTTAGCACAAAGGCTAAGTTTAATTATATTCAACTAAGATTAATTATATAATCAGGTTTTTTAAAAGTTTGGAAGTATTTTTTTCATAATTAATTTTGAAAAAATACTTGCAACTGAAATAACTGATATCTGACGATTTATTTATAAGAAAGTAAAATTGCAAGTAAGAATAAACAACTAAGGAAATTATAACAATTTTTGTACCTTCCCGTATCATAATGTTTAAATTCCCACCAAATTTCCACTATCGAATCCAAAATTGAAAAACGAATCGATAATCGATCTATTAAATTATTCGACTGTGCAGTATACAAAATGTTTCTGTATATTAATCTGTTCATAGTAAAAAACTAGTTCAACAGGTTTAACACAACAATACGGAAAAGTCGGATTATAACCAACTATACACCCATTTAATGATTTTAATGAAACGTAACCCACAGTAATGCTCGTCATCATTTTCTGTGTCATTATTTGCGTTGGTACATAAAATGTAGGCACACTCTCCTTTTTATATACTTACTTTTTTAAGTTACTATAAATCTTAAACAACGTTTAAAATAATAAGCTCAGGACATTTTTTACAACATTTTAAAAGTTAATGGGCCATCAAATTTTAATCAAAAGTACAAAATTATAGGATTGTAAGTTTAAAAGAAATGCTCCTACTAGGATAAACATTTACGTTCTTAATTAGAAAATAATATGGATATTTCTCATATATTTTTATTTACCAGTAAAGCTCTAAATAAGGCTGAGTAAGTTTTAGTAAGGCTGAACATCTGTATGCCTCAAGTTGATGGACGCAGGGCAGTGCATCGTAGGGTTCCTGACGTTCGCGAAATACAAGGCAATGCTTTGTAAAAGGCGATGGTTAACATCAGGTGGGCCATATGTTTGTTGAATCAGTTAGTTGTATAAAAAAATGTTCACGATATGTGATTTAAGAAAGTCGTGTTAGTTACACTAATTATAACTCAAGAACGGCTGAACCAATTTAGCTGAAAATTGGTGAGAAGGTAATGCTTTCTCACCAATTTTCAAAAGGTTCGACGAACATACAGCCACGAAACGTCGAACCTTTTATCCCGAAAAAGTAAAGGGGTGAGCAAAGCCGTGGGCGGCCGCTAGTAAATTATAAAAATCAATAGATTTATGTGCAACAACTAGAAAAATAAACAAAAGAAGTAAATTCTTCACCTTTAGCAAAACGCAATCTATCGGTATCGGTATACGGTAATTAATGAGAAATCTAAAGAATTGTTTCTTTAGATTTCTCATTAATTACCGTGATTTAATCGCACGCTAAATAAAATAAACAAAACTAGGACTGATTTGTAAGATACCGCGCTAATGGACGACAAGTGTAGTAGCGTATTTTATTTTATTTATACTGGCAAGCTCGGTACTAGATAAGCTTATTGGATTTATAGGCGTAACACTATCGGTAATACGTATTGGTATTTTTTGAACAATCTCCAACAAATCAAGTGCCTTTTTCATACAAGATAGTAAACAAATAGGGTTCAGTACGTATAAACTTCGTCTGTACACGGAATTTCAATCAGGGGCTTACACCTCGCGGAGTAACGGCGTAGCACGCAAAAGCTTGCAGAGCTTTGTAAGCTTTATGATGTTGGGTGTAGAGTTTGTTATTGTATGCGTTGGTGGGAGTTGTTTCATCCGCCGCATTTCATCCGTCTACCTTCAAGTTTATTATTTTTTACCGGACGGTATTAAAGCTCGAAATTATTGTTTTTATCTCGTCATGTGGTATTTTTAAAGCAATTATTTGAGTTTTAATACATTTAATTGGATCACTCTGCCTTAACGACTGGTTGGGTTGTCTGTTTGCGTTCCACTAATATGGCGGGTATTTTTTGCTAGCTTTTCAAAGTTATGAGGAATAATTAATATTTATAATGATTTCTTTTTTAACTTGAAACTAAGTTTTATGTTTTTTACAAAACTTGCGTTATACTATTTTTTATGGTTTTCGCTAAAGTCAGGCCAAACTTTCATGAAAAATTTAAAGCATATTACAGCAAGTCTCCGCCATTTTGAACCACAGACTATAAAACTAAAAACTAGAACCAATAATCACTCTCAGAAAAATATCGATAACAAATTTTAGACTATCAAAAATATTTATCTATGGCGAAGTACATAAAATGGAGTGTCCAAGTCAATTATTCATTCAGAACCAAGCAATTTGTATTACAATGTTGTCTCTATCAAATAAATCAAAGTGCAATTTAAGTTGTAGTGGAACTTAATAAATAGATATTCAAAAGAACGTGCTCCAAACGTCAACGTTCCATGTCCATTAGAATAAATACTAAGTTTGATCTGTGTTTTACTGGATATGATAAGGACTCCAAGGTTATCGTGAGTTTGCTGCAGTCTTAGATTCATATTTACCCATTAACGGGTGAACCGATTTGTATGAAATTTATTAGAGAGGTAGTTTAGATCCAGGAGACGGATATAGGAGGACTTTTTATTCCGAAAAAGTAACGGGAACGGGGCAAGCGAAGCCGCGTGCGTCCGCTAGTATAATAATAAAACCATCCATCATCCACATTCGTAACCATTTTATGCATTCGCAAAGTGTGATTATGCGGTCATGGGAGACGTTGAAAAACTACATAACCTCGAAAAGTAAACAAAAATATTCATCATTTGCCGTGAAAAGTTCAAAACACCCCCGTAATGGGCCTGGGTTTTCCCGCAAATAAAAAAAACAAATCGGTTCATAAATGACGAAGTTATGCAATAACAAACATTAACAAATACAACCGAATCGAGAACCTCCTCATTTGTTAAAAGTCGGTTAAGAACACCAATTTAGCTAGCAACAAGAATATTCCATCACCTTCTTTGGCAGACTTAAAACATGAAATCCGTTGCTGTTGTGTTTCTAATTAAAAACCGGTATGATATTAATCACCCAATCTTGCCCTATCCTTACTCCATCTTGTATCTTTTACAGAGGTTGTATGCATCCGCATGTAGACTCTATTTGGCAGCGATTTGTCATGCTTGAGAAGTTATCTGGCTACAGTGATATAGCTCCTCCAAAATGCACACCTTTAGAATTGATCTGGCCTCTACTACTACTCCTAACATCACAAAAAGCAAACGGAAGCTTTTAAAGCTTGGAAAAGATGACATGCAGTGGTTTCTAAGAAAGTGTTTAACCCTTCATAAAATTAAGAGCTTAACTTTTGTCTGGGTTTTGAGGCAGTTTTCTTTCTCAGTAAACCCTAACCTGCATTAAAATAACTAAAATTGATATGCTGATATAAAAAACTATAAAATCTGTTGATACTTTCAATCTTTTATACAAAGACAAAGATCTTGTATTTTAAATTATAACTTTAATTTTATGAAAGCATAAAGAAGAAACTTTATAATATTAGGGCTACTCCATCGTGTCACTGATTCCTTCGAACCAAGTGTGGTGAAAGGATTATAAGTGCGCCTCAAAGAGGCTCCTTTCGTACACTTGACACATATTATTAAAAATAAATTTATTCTACTGATAAAAGTATCCGGTAAACCGGTCCTAAATAAAATAACTTTTTTTTAAGCCTTTAGCCCTCTTCCACTCCAAATATTGCTATGCCCTAAACTTAAGGGCCCATTTAAATTTTACATTACAGATCTCATCTTTAAGATCTCACCATATAACATAATAATTGCACTATATAATGTGAGTGTGAGCATAAAAAAAGTTGCTATAGACTGTTTTTTCTTTTAAAATGTCGTATGAAAGTATGAACCATTTCTAGTGACGCTCACCTCCACGGCGTATCAATCACGAGCAAGCAACGATTACGCAGCGGCGTATCGCCCATTACCATACTGTATATCTACTGCCATTGGGTGGCCGACAAACTGATTGTCACCTTTTAAATTTACATCTATTTACATACGCTTATGTGATTGAATAATATTGCCACTGGGGTTGATATCGGTGAGAGCTTTGCTTTGGGAACCATGAAAGCTTTTTTTCATGATAATTTGATTGCTTTGAATAACTGTTGTATTTATATTATGTGGGATTTAAATATTGCTTATTGTAACTGTATGGTGATATTTAGGTTTTCCAATTGTAAGAAATAAAAAACAAATTGATAATAAAGTCGATTTGTTTTAAATATTTGATGAATCGTCGCAACCGTTGATTTCTAAAGGATTATTAAACATCAATTATAATAAATAACTGGATAAGAAAGCTGCAATTATGTACTTACCACGCCATACTGAACAAAAGAAACAGCAAGAAAACGATGGCCGCATGGAATGTCTTTGGCATTCTGGGTTTTTCTCCGCTGGCAACTCGCTGCTTCATGTTGGCAACACCAATTTTATTCGCGGTATCATTTTAACTTTTCACTAATAAAATTTTACTGCAAACAACTCAATTAAATTCACAAGACTGCCGATTCTATCGAAAAAAAACTTTCGAAAACTTTCTGTATTTTTGCTACAGCTTTGTGTACTTGACAGTTGGAAAGCGCGCGAAAGCTTGCCGTGTTTTTTGGCGATTTTTTGTTTGTTTACGTTTTTATGTGGACTGTGGACGCGGTGCCGTCGGCTTGCGAGCGTGTTCCGGCGAACATGACGGCTGAGAGTTGCGTGGGCCGCAAGGCGTGCCCGCCCAGACGCCGACGTTTAAAAAACCAATGGGCGTCTTCTCCTCGGCCCCACCTACTCTCTTATTATCCTTGTTTACACGATTGCCAATATTTCGGCGGTTTTATGTTATGATAGACGGCCGTGTGCCCTCATTGAGGTCTCGCCAGACAGTGGCGCGGTCTACGCAATCCCTGCCTATAAAATGTCGCCCCACGCATTTGATGCCATTCATGGGTAACATTGTGTTGTCAGATGTTAGCTTTTTGGATTGGAATTGGTAAAAAATAAAAAAGAACTGGTTATTTGGGCATTGTCTCAGAAATTTATTGGCTTTGGAGTTTATTGATGTTAACTAACAACTTCTTATTAGAAATCTTACAATAAATGTCGTTTGATGCTTTTAAATTGGGTAATAACTAATACAATGTAATTTATATTGTCTTTTAAACACAATCTGCTATTTTTCATATTATTTTATGATACTTATTTATTTAGTTTACAACGCAATACATATATTTTTCGGTTTATCCCAAATCAATATTGTTTTTACCTAAAACTCTATGTTAAATTATGAACCCTAATACCTTTATTACCTAATCTGTGAATATTTATATTGTTGAAGTATTCCAATCAATCATTTCGTATCAACAGTACTTATAAAGCCCTGACAAAAAAGGGGTCAGAAATGTCCACAGTGATGGACATGTAAAACGAGTTGACAAATGGTTCGATAATCGAGAGGGTTGACATACACAATTGTTGGGTTAAGGGTGAAATGATCCCTTCATTACACTCAATAGATAAGTGCGTGTCGAACGTGCTTGTTCTTGGGTTCCGCGAGCATAATTTTCTGACACAAGTTTGAGAGAAAGTTACTACTGGGTTGGACTTTGTTTGGGGTCACACAAAATACGCCTCTTGTAGTTATTATAAGATCATAGCTCGTCGGCAAAAGACCAAGGAGCTTCCTATAATATAGGAAGCTCCTATAGAGTAAGATCAGGGTGTCGATTCTGAAAACACAAATCACTCAAACGATCGCTTAGATCGATGTGAGTTGTCAATTTTTGTTTGAAAAATTTGAAAATGGAACGCCGATCACTCGACGATCACTCAATCGAACCGTGTCGCTGGAATTGATGCCCATCAGTACGAAATATTGACAGTAAGACCTATGATCGCAGTTAAAATAAATTGAGAAATAAAACTGTATTGCCAATTTATTTAATTCTTCTAAAATGCAGATTTTTACAGTGGTTTTATTTATGGTTAGTACGATTGTCTATGTTACTATGTTTGTAATTTATTAACTACAGATTAAATCCATCTCTTTTTTAGGCTTTTAAAAAACAAGGACTGAATCGTTTTAATTGAAAAACGTATTTATTCCGTAAACTACGGATAAACAGACACACTAAGGTTTATTTTATAGTAACACGGAACCCCAATAAGGGGAGAATGGTCGCGTGCCCATCGGCTATTATTGAATACCAGTTTAGCTGAAAAGCAAGTAATCGATGACCCTTATTTCAAGTGTATAAGGATCATTTTGTCTGAAATTTTAATGTATTTTTAAGTAATTGTCTAGTTAAAACTGAGCGAGCTGTAAAATAAAACACGTTTTTGTGGGAGAAAATAAATTAAATTTGTCATAATGTTGCCCGTTACCAATAGTAAGTGCTACAAGAAATAAATCGGAGGAGTTTATTTTATTAGCATTATAAGACACACAAAATTTCGATTTCACAATTTGATCGAAGAAATTCTGATATCAGAACAACAGAAAATTCCAATTCAAAATGTCTTTTTTCAGTTGTATCACAAGGATCACTTTGAAACGTCTTAAAGTTGTGAGTTTAGGTGCCAGTTCCACGTGACCAAGTCTTGAAGAACAGGCAACAAAGTGCGGCTTAATTCCTACAGTAAAACTTATTGCAAGTTTATTTTCTAAGAAAAATGTTTTGAGAAAAAAATTCACCTCCTGTATAAGGCTGCGTATCTTAAGTTTTGTGAATATATTTTACTTCACCCCGTATATTTATACAACACAGATGGGTAACTTATCATAGAATAGGGATATTTATGACGACATTATGCGCGGTCAGGCGTTCATGCAAATCTTCTGGCTTTGATCTTGGGCCACGCGTTACCACTCTTGTAAAGAAGTGCCAACCTACCTAGTAGGCACTTTCCTACATAAATTAGTAATTTAAGTTTGAATTTTCATTCATTTAGCATAACGTGTAATTGAGTTTTACAAATCACCAGATTTTTTAATAATTTTATAGTAATGCTCTCAAAACTAAAACTGAAAGAAATTTTCAGAAGAACTATAGTCGAATAGGTTTTTTTGCAAACTCATTTTGAAAGTTCGTATGATTTTTCGAAATCTTGTATTTTAAAAAACTTCTTGCAAAACTTGAGATAAACAACTATCAAATATTTAGCCAGCTGATTAGTAATCCGTGAAATCGGGCCTAAGAATGTTAAATCCTATATTTAATAAAACAATCTAGCCCTACCAACGGCATAACTTATTATCAGTCTATAAACTGTGTAATTTTCATTTGTCTATGGTTCTTGTTAATAATCTACATTTATAGAAGCACCTGATTTTAGCTCTAAACTGAAACGACTCAGTTATATAATTTTCGCAGTATGATTTCTAATTATTTTTAATGGCTGTAATTCTTGCTGTTAGGGTTTACCGTAACTGGTTACGGTTTACGGATGCATTTACGGATGCCTCAGCGCTGGCTTATCCGTAGTTATTCCGCGCCGAGTTGAATGAGCTACGTCTTATTATTTTTAAACGGTGCTTTCCGCAGGTGGTCTCTGTAACGAACTAAAAGCTTATTGAATTACAAATGTTATAGTTTTTATAATATTGTTGTGATTGATCTCTCTAAATTGAAGTTCTCAAGAAAATGACACCTTGTAAACCTTGTTGGAGAAAAATTACATTAAATAAGACAGAAATATAAAGAAGTGGGCGAAGCCAATTTACCTGATTACTATAAAACTACTTGATGATGATAATTTCTAATACAACAATTATTTTACCAAGCGACCATTTCCTTTCAAATAAAATTAAATTGTTTTTTAACAACAGAAATGTAAATATAAATATTTACTCACTTTAAATTGAAATCAAATCAAATAAAAAAAATATTCATTCAGTTGTATCACAAGGATCACTTTGAAACGTCCTAAAGCTAGGTGAGTCTAGGTGCTAGTTCCACATTTTTCACACATTTCCAGACATTTTAAAGATGTGGTCTGTACTGAGTGTCCAAAGTATGGTTAAGGATTGATTTATCCGTAATTTCCGGACGGATAACTAATATTTTTGGACATCCCTACAGTAAAACACAATGGTGTTTCAAAGTCGGCAAATGAATAGTCATTGTCCGTCATTTGTGCGTAAACACTGGTGTTTATATAAATATGCGACGATTATTACTCTGTAGATAGGTTACCACATTTGTTGTAGTATTGCCAACAAAAACTTACTAATTACCCAATTATTTGGTGGAACTCATAGTAAAAATCATTTGTGTAGGTTATATTAGATCCCGCAGTACCTAAGTAGAATAAAGATATGCCCTTGGTGACTCTGATGACAAGATCAAGTCATAGAACAACTACTATACTATAGAAGTTGTCCCTATAGAATCTATAGGATTGGAACAACTTTGGTATAATTGGAGATCAAATGATTGCTTATGTGCTATTGAAAATGAATGGTAACAAATTACTAATTTCAATTAAAATTACCCGAAAGTATGGGAAAATTAACCGCACCTGGCAACACCCCAGTCAGCACGTACACGCGATTAGGAGTACAACACAAAGCTCGCAGCTACTGTCACGCATCATTTTCCATCATTATCAATTACCGCGCGAATGCACCGCAACACCACAACTCGGCGTGTGTTGCCAGCTTACTTGAGAAATTACCTTTGTGTTCATTACGATGCTCCTTCTTTTGTTATTAAATATTTTGTTGATGTCTGTGTGTGGTGTCGTCGATTAATATAATATTTTCCTCTTATTCCACGTAAGAAAATATTTAAGATCATGATGCGACATTTCTATCAAATTCCTGGAATTGAGCAGGTACTAAAAGTACTATAGAACAATTGGGCTAGTTTTCTTTTATTAGTACTACCATGGAACTAAAAGGGTAAAAATGTTCTAGCAGTTCTATGACATCACAGTCCAATAGAACAAACGGGAGTTACCGAAAGAGTTACAGTCAAACATCACACAGTGGATTTTAAATACGCCTCAAGCTCAAAAGTAGTAGAAAACATTTTTAAGAGCCCATAAAAAAAGGTAAAAAACAATTAGGTACTTATTTTTAAGTAGGTATATCAGAATCTGAATCCTTCTGATTATGCAGACCGGATTTGCAAAGGCCACCTGTCATCGAGATAATATAACGCATACAGTAAATTGTTACAAAATGACACCAATTAGTGCATGGTTTTAATTATAATCTTATTCATTTAGTGAACTTTTTGGTACTGGGAAAGAAAAGATCAAGTTTTTTGTTACGTTCGTTCCCGTTACGCACCGTTCCCGTTACTTTTTCGAGATAAAAAGCCTACTCACCAATTTTCAGCCTAATCGGTCCAGCTGTTCACGCGTGATGGCGTGACCAAGGGAAATAGGGATTCATTTTTAGGGTTCCGTAGCCAAATGGCAAAAACGGAACCCTTATAGATTCGTCATGTCTGTCTGTCTGTCTGTCTGTCTGTCTGTCCGTTCGTATGTCACAGCCATTTTTCTCCGAAACCGTAAGAGCTAGACTGATGAAACTTGGCGAGTAGATGTATTCTGTGAACCGCATTAAGATTTTTACACAAAAACAGAAAAAAAACTATAAATTTTGGGGGTCCCCATACTTGAAACTGAAACTCAAAAATTTTTTTTTCATCAAACCCATACATGTGGGGTATTTATGAATAGGTCTTCAAAAATGATGTTGAGGTTTCTAATATAGTTTTTTTCTAAACTGAATAGTTTGCGCGAGAGACACTTCCAAAGTGGAAAAAAGTTGGTCCTCCCCCTCTAACTTCTAAAATAAGGGACTGATAAAGCTAAAAAAAATATATGTTGTACATTACTATGTAAACTTCCAACGATATTTGGTTTGAACGAGATCTAGTCAGTAGTTTTTTTTTATACGTCATAAATCGTAAACCGCAATTTACCTTTCGACGAACTACTAGAACTCTATGTTATATTACTTAATGCTACGGAACCCTTCATGGGCGAGTCCGACTCGCACTTGGCCGCTTTTTTATATACACACATCAACATTATCTAGGGATATTCAACATTTTGTTGATTTTTACAAAAGCTGAAAATATTTTTTTTAGAATTTTTGTATGCAAGGGTCTTTATTTTTTGTTTTTTATTAATAATAGTAAAATACAACGGTTTGATAATATTTATTAATAAAAATTAAAGTAGGCACAAACTCTCGAAACATCAATTTGAAACGCAATATCTCTAGACTATGTTGATGTGCGTATTATGGCTTTTTATCAAAGACTAAACTGCACTACATCAATTTACATATTAATTTATTCATATACTTGTATAAATTTACAAATTATCAACAGACGAACGCGGCAATAAAAATATCTATGTAAATTGTTGGTCAATACCGAGTCGGGTTTATAGCCGTGTTTCAATTATCGTACTCTGCAAGGAGAGTGTTTAGTATGCTAATGGAAGGAAATCGATGAGAGGATTTGGCAAAGATTCGTTTGGGTGCAGAAGGGACTGTAGAATGATTCAATATGAGCTGTTTCCGGCTCGAAGGACCATATGAGACAGTATTTCCAGAACGTTACAATAATATAATAATACATGTAATATTTATGCGATATAAAATTTCAAAGTTTCACATATTTTTTTTACTTAAACTGATTTTTTATTGACTTTCCCCTAATTTACGTTATTTTACAAAATCCTGCTTTTAAAACATAAGAATCAAACTGGAGCCAATAATAGGCCCCGTGCAATGGCTTTAGTATGCCCATAACAAAGGACCAGTCTACTCTTTGGTATCTGCGTGTAGACCGTAGACCGAGCAGTTTATCAAGATGGCTAAATGCTCGCAATTAGCTCATGTGAAATGTCGCATACACACGCTAACGAGATCCCGCCTTATGCGCATACGCATCTAAGCATCACTGCACACACGGCTACATAAAGTTGCTGAATAACGACGAAGCCTCAACGCAAAGTATTATTGATGTCAAAAAAGTTGCTGAAAAGTACCTACCTACTTGTATAAAATTGTTTACGTTTTACAGGAGCGACTTATAATAATATTGATGAGATTCTGAAAAGCCATTTCTAATTAATTCCTTTTCACTTTTACTTAGATCAGCTTCACACAAAATCCTAGTTATTGGTAAAATACAAGGGGCTACTGATGAAAAAGTTGCTGAAATCTTAAAAAGATACAATAAAGTTGAAACGTTGCTAAATTATGCTTAGTGTTTACTGGAAAATATATCTTCTAGACCTAGAATAATTAATGATAATGAATAATAAAAAAAAAATTGTTAATGTATTTTTAGATTTACTAATCCGAAACTGTCATTTTTAATTCAATAATCCTTGTTAGGATCTTATTATTGAATTTTAAATGTCAATAATCTCGAAATTATATTATAATCAGGGTTTAGTGCGACTACGTCTGACAAAAACAAAAGCGGTGCAAATTGCCCCGTGTGCGTCGGCCCTTAAATATCACGTTTGACCCTCCACTGATTTATGGGCCCTTTATAAAGGGCCTAAAGTTTTCTAATTGCGCTTGTATGGAGCGTCGCTTTTATCTATATTTCATTGTTATAAAGGGTTTGTCTGTCTGTTTTTAATTTATTTTCACTCTATATATGATAATTTGCACAATTTATTGACTGGCCTCTAGCTCAGTTGGTAGTAGCTCTGCCTTCTGCGCCATAGGTCGTGGGTTCGATCCCCACCGAGAACAAATATTTGTGTGGTGAACATAAATGTTTGTTCTCTGTCTGGGTGTTATATTGTATTCTATGTATGTATTTACAAAAAAAAATGTATTCAAGTATTATATCAGCTATCTGATTCCCATATTACAAGCTCTGCTTAGTTTGGGGCTGGGTAGTGTTGTGTGAATTGTCCACAATATTTATTATTATTATTATTATTATTATTATTACCAATAGAGTAACCTCTAATATTACCAGTAGAGTAAATTTTGTTCCTACCTTTAGTGTACTTACCAAATTTTTTGGATTTGGAAGTCCTATAAATATTACAGTTATACCTTATTATGTGTCTCATCTATTGTATTCTAAGTAAATTTGTAAAACTCAATACTCAAGCTCAAGCTAAATCTCTGTTTATCTTTAGAACACGGCAAACAGCCATCTTTACGACGCTTTTTTTTTAACTCCCGACTAGTGATGTGTCTCGTCTCCGGGTCTCAGTAGGGATGTCCTATTCCCAAAACCGGCTAACAATGGATTGTACACTACATCAAACTATTTTTCTATCCACAGTAAGAGGGCTCGAAAATGGGAAGTTTAGTGTTTACGGCAAAGATAAATGTATCATTATTTTTACAAATCAACAGGGTGTAAAGCTCAACGCAGTTATTACTAAAAACTCAATAAGGCAGTCGTCACGTGATCATCCCCAATTGATTCAACATTCGTTCATACCTTGTTCAATTACCATGAAATGTATTTTGTCAAAAAATAAAGAGTTTGCTCCCTTTCAAATTTTTTTGTGCACTACCCGTAATGAATGTCAAAATTACACAAAAGTTACCTGGAAGAGAATGCTATTTAGCATTAAGTTCGTCTATTTACGATGCAATATTTGTTTTAGTGCAATAAAGAATTTTCCATCTAACTCTGCAATGAAAACACTTGAAAGTATATTTTGCTACGACTATTGAATGCGAGCTGAGACAGGTGTAAAAGGTTGTCTTAAGCATTAATTAGCATAGGTTTATGAGAATTTTGTGTTGATAGGACAGGAAGGATTGTGGTTTTAAACATGACTTTGCTGAATAGGATATTATTCATTCACATAAACTTATATGTTTTAATGATGCTTTGAAACGAAACGCTCAAGAAAGCTTAGCGTTGACTTAAAGCCTACGCACATCTAAGCGATGGTGATGGCGTACAGATGAAACGCTGTCAAATATGAAAGCGATATTTGACAGCGTTTCAGCTGATCGCCATCGCCACCGCCTAGATGAGCGTAGGCTTTAAGTCAACGCTAAGTTGTAAGTATTTGGTTAGCAATCAAGAAATTAATTGAAGTATATAGTAGTATATAGTAGTAGAGCTCTTTGTGAAAGGCTCGCCCGGGGAAATACCACCATGCCTATTTCAGCCGCGAAGCAGCATCGCTGTGTTTCGGTTTGAAGGGTTTGGGTGCCGGTGAAATTACTGGCACGTGAGGCTGAACATCTGTATGCCTCAAGTTGATGGCGCGTTGGTGGATGGAAGCTGATACAATCAATGATGATGAATAAATTAAAGTTATAAATTAATTATTGTTCATAGTAGTTGTTGTTTTATTGGCTTACTTACTCATATTAATCAGAATCTTTTGATATTGCATTAATATAATTCTCAAAGCAATGATAACACAAATGAAACGTCATCGAATCTAGATCTACAGCAATCACAGACGGGACAGAGCGTAATAATTTGTCAGTGGCATATCGATTGGTATCGTTTCATCGACTATCGATAGATTTATCATGTTAATCGATGATTTCATCAGTTCTCTCGGTGAGCGATGGAGGTCGCTGTGGGAACGCCACTGCGGGTGCGTAGTCATGCCATTGACTAGTTCACATTTACAGATAAGACGAGCAAAGAGGCTGTATAGTTTATAAGTTATAGGGCCGGTTTATGTATGGCTAATCAACCGATCAAATATTTGACAGTGATTCATCTCCAATTAGGCGATCTACATTTGAGCTAAGCTACTGTAAAATATTGTTTGGCTGATTAGTAATCCGTGAAACCAACATAAAAAAAAAATATGTAAGTTTGTGCATAAATTTCTCGACTACCCGCAGAATGAAAAAGTGTTTTGTACGAAATTGTTTTTTTTCGAAACAGATTTCGTTTTATTTTATGTAACTTAAGTAGTAGACAAAATATAATTAGTATGTATACTTATCCAACGTACACTTTACATTGCCTCGACTTGTTTGATCATTCTGCCGAAGCATCCTAGAAGCTCCATGTCCGTAGGCATTATTATGCGTGTTCAAGTTTATTAATCTTTGAAAATGCTTTTATTATTGCGACCACCAGCGAGTGATCCGCCTAGACATGAGAATATTTGGATTGTAGTTTAATTACCTCCCATTGTGGTCAGTGATTCAACGATTAAAAAAACGCTATTGTATTTAAGAGCATTGGAATATT
Organism: Thera britannica; assembly: GCA_939531255.2. Taxonomy (NCBI): domain Eukaryota; kingdom Metazoa; phylum Arthropoda; class Insecta; order Lepidoptera; family Geometridae; genus Thera; species Thera britannica. Next base: position 12,197,304 of record OW618047.2, read on the forward strand.
GTTGCTAGCTTTGGACTCGTTTTTTGACCTCGTGTAGCTCAAAGTTCAATGGCATTAAGCTTTTTGAATAACTTAGGTTTGATTATTGTTTAGATTATTCTAGTTATTTGGTCTAATAAATTGTTTATTGTTGTTGAAATTGATTAAGTGGTTTTTGAAACTAGCCTCAGGCAAGATATTTTTGGACAGTTAATATTTATATTGTGCTCTCATCGAACAGAACACCAAAATAATTCATAATAAAATAATCTTTAACAGCTCAAGAGTGAAATGTTAGAAACATATTTTATATTCACTGGCTTCATACGAAAAATGCTTGGAAATATTTCATTCGTTCTTTCAATTGCAAAAACTTTATTGAGTTGCATAGTTTCGGAACGCATTCTTCGGAACGGAATGTTTCGTCGGAAATTTCAAATTTTAAGTTTGGAACTTTGGAATTTTGAATTAAAAAAGAGGGGATTCCATTGCGGGGGCGGTAGGCGTGGCGGGGCGGGGCCGCCCTAGCAGGCTAGCTCCGTGAGGTCGTATAGGAGTTTTATAAACTTATAGTATAAGGTACCTTTACTTATTTATTTTTTAGCTCTAAGCCACCTTTTGAGCAACGTGTTTGCTGCGTATCTCTAAAAAACCACACTAAAATACTCTCAGGATTAACCAAAATGCATTATTTATATTATTAGCACAATAGCATTGCTATTCAGCGTGGCAATGCCGCCAGCATATTGGGAATGCTTCCGTCTGGCACTGATTTGGATCAGTTGAGCTATCTCTAGATTGTAACGGTCTGCAGATAGTCAACCGTTTCTTGTGTATTTTGTACATTTTGTAAATATTTGTTTCATTATTAGTTAATTTCCGTAAATAAATGTTTATATTATTAAAAAAAAATATCTCAGTTATTGGTTCCCATGGTATAAAAGTTGCTTAGTTTGGGGTTAGATGGTGCTGAGTGGAATTTGGCGCTGTGTGAAATGACTACACAGTTATTACCACATTTAAGTCTAATCTTTTTGAAAGTGGCCTAAAACAACAATCGAGAACCGAACCCACTCTACAATGACACGCCAAATACTCTAATGACGCGTCACAATCACTTTGTCTCAACTTCAAACGAAGATATCTTGATGTGATACCCATCAGACATTAGCACAAATTAAATGCATTTACAATAGCTTTTATGTCCGGGGTATAGAGTTGAGTTTAGGTTGAAAATAGCAAGGATTATGTTTGTACGTCGTATATTAACGCGTCAATCGCTCCTCCTACAGTCGATATTATTAGCTAGGGTTTGCTTGTGACTTTGTTCGTTTGGTCAGCTCGAATAAAGACTTTTTATATCGTTGTACTAATAATAAATTGTATGAACTGCCCAGGAACAGTCAAAACACCGCAAACAATACCATACTGGCCATAAAAAAGGTTATGGAAACACTAAAAAAATAGTACTTTAAACATTTAGTACGTCATTAATCTTTTGAACGAATTCAGTAACTACTACAACTACTGCCTACGGCCTTCAAAGACTGAAACGATTTAGAATAGTTGGTCCTCATCCAGAATGCTCCTAATCGTTCTAGAATGTTCTTTTACATTCTGAAATTATCTAGAATAATCAAGCTCCCGGGCATCGCTGCTCGTATTTATTATATTTGGTATATTACTTATTCAGATATTAATTTATTGGGCCGTAAATGTCAAAACCGCGATTAGATCCTTGGTACAGACCAAAGAACTTCTTCATAGAGGTCACTATAGCTAGTCGTGCGTCAGTCAGTCAGTCAAGCAGCACCTCCATAGATGTCGCAATAGCGGGTCGTTTGTCAGTCAGTCAAGCAGCACCCTTAAAGATGTCGCAATAGCTAGTCGTGCGTCAGTCAGCCAGTCAAGAAGCAGCATCCCCATAGATGTCACCATAGCTGAACGTGCGTCAGTCAGTCAGCCAAGCAGCAACCCATGGATGTCGCCATAGCTGGTCGTGCGTCAGTCAGTTAGTCAAGCAGCATCCCCATAGATGTCGCAATAGCTAGTCGTGCGTCAGTCAGTCAAACAGCAACTCATGGATATCGCCATAGTTTGTCTTGCGTCAGTCAGTTAGTCAAGCAGCATCCCCATAGATGTCGTAATAGCTGGTCATGCGTCAGTCAGTCAAACAGCATCCCCGTAAATGTCACCATAGCTGGTCGTCAATCAGTCAGTCAAGCAGCACTCCCATAGATTTGACTGGCCTCTAGCTCAGTTGGTAGTAGCTCTGCCTCCTGCGCCGTAGGTCGTGGGTTCGATCCCCACCGAGAACAAATATTTGTGTGGTGAACATAAATGTTTGTTCTCTGTCTGGGTGTTATATTGTATTCTAAGTATGTATTTACAAAAAAAAAACGTATTCAAGTATTATATCAGCTATCTGGTTCCCATAGTACAAGCTCTGCTTAGTTTGAGGCTAGACAGTGTTGTGTGGATTGTCTATAATATTTATTTATTTATTTATAGATGTCGCCATAGCTGGTCGTGCGTCAGTCAGCTAGTCAAGCAGCATTCCCATAGATGTATGTAATAGCTGGTCGTGCGTCAGTCAGTCAAACAGCAACTCATGGATGTCGCCATAGTTGGTCGTGCTAGAGTCAGTCAGTCAAGCAGCATCCTCATAGATGACGCAATTGCTAGTCGTGCGTCAGTCAGTCAGACAATCACCAGTTTTGATATATTTACATAAGTAAATATAGAGATAGATCATGTCAATTCACTACGCGTGAGAAATATTTTAAAGTGAGCCTACAACTATTAATTTGGTCGAGATTATTACGATTATTGGGTAATTGTTGGTGTCGGTTTGTGCTTATAATTAATTATTTAATTTACTTATTAAGGTGTGAGAGTGTGCTGAGTCAGGGTATTGTGTTGGGCCACTTTTGTTTATTTTGTATTGATGTTAAGTCTTTGTGCGTTTTGTAAGGGAAATATTTTGATTTGTGCTTGTAAAGTTTTGAAAATAATTATGTTTTATATTGAAATGGGTTTAGTTTTAGTTTGATACAAAGAAGTAAAATCTAAGCCTTAAAATTTATTTGACAATTTGGACTTTGTAAAATGGTAAGGATGCCAAGAAAATAGCATAAAAAAAATTGGTTTTGTGAAAATTTTATATTTTTCTCAACATAATATTTGCAAACGGTACCTCGTTAGGTACTCACGACTAAACGGGTTTATTAAAAAGGTAATTAAAAAGAAATGTAATAAGTATTATGATTAAAGCCGAGAAAAAACAAATCAGGAAATTTTTAAAGTATTATTCAACTTTTGTTGCTGACTGTACAAATGTATGAAAGATGTGTGATGAGATGATAAATATTTAACTTGCAATAAACCTTTTTGTGTTTGAAAAGTTTATTGAGAACTAAAAACTCTGAATTGAAAAATATTTTCTCTTACAAAATACACTAAACTCTAGATCAGTATCAAATTATACACTAGGCATGAGAATTTGTATGGAAACTCGCAGATCGATAGCATTCCGATGAAATTGTACCTTAATGTAATGAGATAGGGATCAGATCATTATTTAGCATAATGACAGAACAAAATGATCCAGAGATATGGATGTGGCATTTGGAAGTGACATTTAAAAGAATTACCCTCTCATTCATAACCTCCTGTGCCTTCTTTCTTCTTTTTCTTAATACATTTTCCCAAAGTCAAGTGAGGATATATATATTTTTAAATAAAATAGTAGTTTTAGTCGAGTCAGTCAGGCTTTTTTGCGTGGGTACATGCACCTAGGTTTTGTCCGGGCACAATATTATACCAGGCTATTCACATAGCAGGTATAGTCAGCGTAAATTTCAAGTTGGTGTCCCAGCATTGCAATGAACATTAAGAACTCAAAAATAAGGGAGATAATCACTGACTTATTTTATAATCATAAGGTTTTTGTCCTGAAATATGTACTTATATTACAACGCTTTCTCTTCTTTTGAACTACACTGAGAAAAATGGATTTCTGGCCTAAGTTGAATTCCACCTTTGACGGCTGAATAGTAATGACGCGAGGCGATTTTGAAACGCTTACGGTTAATTTGACTTTACTATTCGTTTGCGATAAACTGGTACGTCTCTTATGATAAACACGAACCGTCTCAAATGACTTACCGTATGGTAGTCTTGGAATCCAACTTAACACTGTTAATACAGCAGTAATGGACTATTGAAAACAATTTAAATTTACGACGTTGAATATGTGTTGAATATCACCGTAATTAAGGCAAAATTTAACTTAAATTAAGGCGATATATGCTTTAATAAAAACTAAACAAACTTAAACCTAAGTCATAAAAAAACTTTCGAAAGCGGCATAAATAATCTTAAGCATGACAATATTCACCTTACAATAAGGCAGAATATACTTTAGTCACAAAAATTTGAACGTAAACCTAAAGTCTTTCAGCAACGTATGAATTCGGCAAGTTAGAGGTATAATTTGGCCACATTTGCCCTTTTATAAGGCCAAATATGCTCAAGTTTCGACGAATCAAATGGTAACATTACGTCATAAAACGACTTACATACTTGGTCAATATAACCGTAAATTTGGTGATATTAGTGATATCATCAGGCAAAATACGATCTAGTTACGACTAATTAAACGGTGAATAACATCATGAAACGATTTACTTATTCGGTTAATTAAACCGTAGATAAGACAAAAATCACCTTATGGTAGGGCGGATGATACTTAAGTTACTATTTCATCAAAAGTTTAAAAAGTCTAATAACGCCATACATATTTGGCCAATTTAACCGTAAATTTGGCAATATTTACCGTATCTTAAGGCGAAATACGATCGAATTAAGACTAACCAAACGGTGAAATAACTTCATTTAACGACTTTTATGTTCAGTAAATGAAACCGTAGATATAGCAATATTCACCTTAAAATAGGGCGGATGGTACTTGAGATATTATATAGTCAAACTTTAAAAAAGCCTAATAACGGCATACATATTTGGCTAATATAACCGTAAATTTAGCAATATTTGCCTATATTAAAGGCTCAATAATGCTCAAGTTACGACTGATCAAATGGTGAAATAACGTCATCTGGCGACTTACATATTCTGTGAATGAAACCATAGATATGGCAATGTTCGACGGATAATACTTTCGTAACCAATTATACAAACGTTTAAAACCTACATAAGTACGATCCTAGGTAATAGATAGGTAGGCAGATTTGTACATTACCTACCTAAATACTTAAGTAGGTACTCTACCCACTTAGTGTTTCGTTGTGTTTTATTAAGGAGGTTCCTATTGAATCATAGCGAATCATACCCATTAATAGCTGTTCCATTCAAAAAAGTTTGCTGCGCTCTATGACTCCTTGTTGCTAAGGCAGAACCCTCGCTTCTACATACAACTTCTGTACTCCTGTAGAAAGGTATCTACTTAGATCAAGCGAAGAACCTAAACCAATGTCTACAAAAATTTGATACCTATTGAGGTAATATAGGTCTCAGCTACCTGTTTCTCATATTACCAAGCTTTGCTTAGTTTAGGGCTAGATTGTGTTGTGTGGAATGTCCGCAAATATTTGTATTTAATTTGGTGGAAGAAAAGTATATTTTACTCAGTTTTATTATTTTAACGACTTTCAGTCAATTGGTGGGAGGCTAAGTTTAAAAAAGCTCTCTAGTTACTAAAAGATACACCTTTGTAAGGCACTTATCGTAGGTACAACGAAAATCTCAATAATGCTGCCAGCTACTAAGGCACCTTGGTACCTTGGTTCGTATGACTGTATAAGAGAGAGTATATAAACTTGAAAACCCAACGTCAAAACTGCCGAACCGATTATGATGAAATTTCTATGGCTCTAATCTGAATTAGTAGGAGTAAGTAAAGTTAAGATATAATTTTTCAAATTAGTTTACGAGTTATGTGGTAACAAACATAAAAAAAAAACAAACGAATCAAATATCCGTGAAAACACCCATTTAGAATCATTCCCTGAGTTTACTCGCTTTTTGGTTGAAACCCTGACGAACGAGATTCAATACCTACTTTTGCTCTGTGCTGTGTGCTAACTACACGAACTATGCTTGGAGCATAAGCCAATCGACACACATATGACACAGGCAGTTAGTATTATACAGCATATTTTTGATTGGCCTCTCAGCTCAGTTGGTAGGATCTCTGCCTTCTGCGCCGTAGGTCGTGGGTTCGATCCCCACCGAGAACAAATATTTGTGGTGAACACAGTTGTTTTTTCTCTGTGTGTATTATATTGTATTCTAAGATCTATTTACAAAAAAATGTGTGTAAGTATTATATCAGCTATCTGGTTCCATAGTACAAGCTCTGCTTAGTTTGGGACTAGAAAGTGTTGAGTAGATTGTCTTGAATATCTATTTATTATTATTTTGTTATTTTTAACACCCACCACTAGCATAATCTGCAGTAGTCGAGTTGGCAGCACTGCCCACGAGGCCACGAGCACGTAACGACTTGTTTCATTCGTCAGTTTGGTTTGACTTTGGACGGAGTGTTTGGTTTAGTTATGAGTCATTCAAAGTTTATTTTGCGGGTTTTTTTTTTATTTTCCCTCATTTTCTGAACGCTGCTGGCTGTGTCAGTGTATGGAAGCACAGACAAACAGATGTAGAGAGGTCCAAGACAGACCTATCAGCAGCAACCAACCTGACAAACATCTTCGTGCTTCGAACGTGGCAGACCAGAATCCCACAGATTTATTAACAAAATGGGGCAAACACCTGATTGATACGTCATTTCGAGGTAAGTAGAGTACCTGTATCAAACTCAGTTATTCCCTAATGTTTTTGAACCTAATCATGTTTTGTATTTGATAAGTTTAGGTACCTAATCCCTAGATTCTGGTTGTGTTGGAAACACGAACGAAAAATGATTTATAAAAATATGTACTTAGTGTTTTCAGTTTTGAACTTTTGCATTTAATTTTGTAAATTGGTACAAAGGAGTTTTTAAGCTTAGGAAAATTAATTGTTTATTTTTTTCAGATAAGGTGTACTTAACATAATACGCAAAGAGGACGGGCTACTTAACAGACTGTTAATGGCTTCCTGGATTCCAAACAAAGAAAATAATTGGCCCATTTGGACTCTGGGCTAGAAGTAAATCCAAATACCAAACTTCAATGGAGTGATTTCAATCATGGGCACGCGGTATTGGAGAACCATTTAAACAGGATTATAGATGTAAGTACTTGTCATTTTCTATCAGTGATTCAAACGATCTCTCTGACTTAGAACTTGCAATGGCAGGCCGACCTGTCCTCTAATAGACCTGTGGTCGTAGTTTGGTTAGATAAACATAATACCTACTTGTACTAATTACCATCATAGAATGCTCTACTTTGTTTGCGATAACTATTTCCTAAAAATACATTATTTTATTTCAGATATTGTAATCCAGTTGAGGAGGCTTCACTTGCAATAACGGATGCCGAGGAAGGAGCTACGCCATGAGAGGAGCTAGCCTGTGGGCAATAACAGCAAATGCGCGCCTACAAAAGCTTTACAACGAAAAGGACATTCTCCAAGACGATTTTATCTTGTTTTAAGTATTTAAAAAGTTAATTACTTATCTAAATTGATTTTCTAATACAGATTTATAGATTTTTATTGAATGGTTTTATTGCAATACCACTATTATTTATACAAGATGCAAAAGCTATTAGGCTAGGTTTAGGTTAAGCTGTTGGGTTGAGAAAATACTAGTCTATCTAGTACATATCTTTGTTAACCTGTAATCAGTTATTATTGAGGTGCTTTATAAATTTTTGTTCTATTAATTTCAGAAGCTTACAAAGACTGGGAGAACAGCTTTCTGAGGCAGCAGGCTACGCTGTTCACTGAAGGCATGTTTGGCTGATCTATCATCATAAAGTTCATGTGAAGGATATTGGCCCGCGCTACCTAAGAGTGACCTTTGAGCGGCCCAATGCCCTTAATATGAACTAAATGATAGTAAAGCAAGTCAATCATGCCCTTAGGGAACAGCGTTACTAGTCGTTAAAAGGCTTTTTTCCGGTCTTTATAAAACGTTTCTGCTCGTAAAGAAAGCACAAATTACCGTACGATACGGCTAGCCTAATCGTATGAAACATTCTAAAATAACTTCTAGAAGGCAAATACGACTAAGTAAATGTTGAAAACGCTTAATGCTTAGGTTAAACCCATAGTAAGTAAAGACGTAAAACACCTTACTAGAAGAGAATTACGACTTAAAAAAACATCAATATCGGTTAATGAACAGGTTAAACTACAGTAAGGTAAGACGTACGACGTCTTACTAGAAGTCGATTATGACTTAGTAAACAGGTTAAACTACAGTAAGGTAAGGCGTACGACACCTTACAAAAAGTCGATTACGACTTAGTAAACTTTGAAAACGCTTAATGAACAGATTAAACTACAGTAAGATAAGACGTACAATGCCTTGCTAGAAGTTGATTACGACTTAGTAAAAATGACAACGCTTAGTGGACAGGTTAAACCCACAGTAAGTAAAGACTTAAAACGCCTTTCTAGAAGCGAATTACGATTTATGAAACGTTCAAAACTCTTAGTGGATCGGTTAAATTGCAGCGAATAAAGGTATAAAACACCTTACTAAAAGTCTATTATGACTTAGGAAGCAGTCAATAAATATTCAAAATACTTTGTGAACAAATTAAACCGCAGTAAGAAAAGGCGTAAAACGCCTTACTAGAAGTTAATTGGGGCGCAGTGATACGTCGGATATTACTCTAGGAAAGATTTACGTGTGTGACCCGAGCACCTTCTCTACCGTTTATATCGCCTTACCGGAAGTTAAATCCCATCGTCAGTTCGTCGATCCTATCTCACTTACCACGTTAATAGCTTTTAATTTAAGGCTAATCTGTAAAAAAATACGTCTAAAACACATATTAGAGAGTATAATGCTGCTTATTTGTTGCGCCTCACGCTTAAGGCGTAAAACGCCACCAACCTAGGAAGGCGTTTTTCGTCCAAGTACGCTTGGTCGTTTTTTTGCCTTTATTACGAATAAATCCACCTTAATTACGAACTTTTCAGCTTTACATTTTTCTCAGTGTATAGTAGTGTGATGAAATGATTTTAAGTGGGCCTCAAAGAGACTCTTTTCGTGCACTCCAACACTCTTAAAGTTATCTAGCATCTAGCACTACCACTGAAGTTATGAATTGGTTGGTCACAGCTGGTTGTGACCTACCGCGTGAGTTGTACCGCAAGTGAATTCTATTCTAGCATACAAAATTAATTGAATGGCATATCCAAACTGCAAACATTTAGTAGTTCCATGGCGCTCGGGCGAGATGAAATCCCGCGGCACGCTCGATTACAGGCTACAGGTAATTTGCACCCAAAATTAATTCATTTAATACAGCTTGCCGTTATAACGTCTATATTATTACCTTAAAGTCTATATAAACGCATACCCCTTATTCCGATACCTTTGGGTTGTAACACGTTTTAGAATTCTCATTCTAAACTGACTACTGACTGGTTCTAGAGGTATAGCACTCATATTTTTAGGTTAGCAGGCTGCTAAGTTTGTTGCCATCTCTATTTGTTGCCATGAAAATGACAGTGACAAAAGATTTTCAGCGAGCCGCCAAAAAGTGCCAGGATTATGAATGAAGGGAAACTTTAAGGTGGTGTAAGGTTTTGATTCTACCTTCGTCGTGTGCGAACTTACTATAGTCATCTGTCTTCAAGGCAAGAGACGCCTCAATCACGTATTCATAATGTTTTTGGTGTTTAATTTTTGTTGAAATTCGTCACCATTAATATCATTGGTACTTTACTTATTTACGCTAAAAGTTGACGCCATAACTAAAGGAAGTCAGATAATTTTCAATTTATTTCATGTCTCAGGAAAACCGAATGAACTTTTGATTCTTAGGTCACATAATAATTAAAGAGCTGTGCACCACAAATAGAAATGCACTCCCGTCTCCCATCGCTTTTCGTGTTAATTTAAATTTCCCCGAAGAGATTGTGCTATCACGCACAAGACGTTTCAATAATAAACATAATTTTACAGCCGAGTACCGATGAGATCTAGCTCCATTTATTAGTTTTATCGCTTGACACCTCATTCACGTGCCACTTATCGGGCACTAAACCTACACAATTTACTTTCAAAATCACATTAATGTCAGCCCCAGTTCGGAACTTCTGCTTTGTGTAAAGTGCATTGATAATAATCTCGGCCATTCTCAGGTGAGTGACAGAGAGGGAGATAGCCGGACAGCCGGGTGGAAGGGAGAGTTGCGATGTTGAATAGAAACATCAAAATTTTACAGCATTTTTATTGCGCTCGCGCCGATCCGTGTGTTTACATGTACGCGTCCGGTCCGCTTTCGGCTATCCCGGTGGTAGCGCTACAAGGAATAACTACTTTTTTTGGATGTCCATAAAGTTCTCGAATAATAAATAGCTGATATAGGCGTTAATTATCGTGTGAAAACTAATTCTAGATAGGCCGTTGTCGTTTACGAAAACATAAATGATACCCATAACCACCTTAAATATTTTAAGTACCTGACACGGGTTGAAATTATGGTCGGTTTCGGTAATTAAAAAGGTTAACTGAATTTAATATCTGGCGATGAAAATATCAAAAAAAATTAGAATTTAAGTTTTTAATCTGCCTTCTGATCCTATAAGTCCAATCATGATAAGGATGGATAAATTATAATGTTAATGTAGATGGGACAAAATTAAATTGAGCAAATAATGTTGGCGGGTGTGACGAATCAGGCGCGCGGAGATGACGTCATTGTGACGTGCGGTAGGGCCGACCACTGTGGGTGTCATTTTGATTGTTAGAACCTATAATTGCATTCACATACCTACTTATAGAGGTATTATAGAGGTATTTATAGTCTAATTTGTATAATAGTGGGCTCGTAGGTTCGAACTGGTTGGTTACGATTTATTGATCCTCTCAAAACGGCGAAGGAAAACATCGTAAGCACTGAATAGATCATGTTTAACATGCGAAAATTACCTTGTTTCATAATATTTTGTAACCCATATTCGTTCAGAGTTTCCATTCGAATGTTGTCAACTATTTCGTAAGATCCACTTAAGCACTGCTGGTGTAGTGGTATCATGCAAGATTCCCATTCTTGCGACCCGGGTTCGATTCCCGGGCAGTGCACTCTCTTTTTGCGTCATAACTTTTTTCCCTTTTATGGAAAAACTATTTTTTTTTATATTTCAGTGCAAATAAAATATTTTGCTAAGGTAATAAAATTGTCTGTTTCAAATTCTGTGTTATTTTATAGTGCACTATTTTTTAAGGAATCGGATGATTTTGTTTTAGATCTACCCTGTCTACCCATAACCTCTGTATGTGATGACGATGAACCCAACGTAGAAGCAGAACGATCCAGAATAAACTTCTTGAGTGCCTTGAAGAGATTCAGATTATAATAGTAAGTAAAAAATATTTTTAGTTTTTTTGTTGCCAAAAATCTGATAATTCCTTCGAAGCAGTGAGAACCTGGCCTGTTAGTTGAAGCGCTAAAATTCCCTTACAAATATTCCTGTAAGCAGACCATGGGAATGGGACAAATTAAATGAATTTGCTGTGAGATTCGGGAATTCGACCGTATCGGTGACTCAACACAGCTCCAGTCATACAGCTGGGTACAGTATTTTTTTTTTATTTAAATAGCTCAAATAAATATGTCACCTTGTTTGTATTGTGTTTGGGATGGCATTTTTTTTAAATGATGCTTATTTTATTGATTGATAATTAAAGTGGTTCAGTACGTCACAGAAGAGGAATGAAAGTCATGTGTATGAGAGTGATGAGTATGAATGTATGTAATGTAGATGGGTATTTGGGTAGAGGTAGGCCAAAGAAAGAATGGGTGAACAGTGTGAAAGACGACGTCTATAAAAAAGAAGTGAATACAGAGATGACGGCTGATAGGGAAGAATGGAAGAGGAAAACATGTTGTACCGACCCCATATAAAGTAGGATAAGGGCAAGAAGAAGAAGAGGAATGTGCCACAGAAGTTCTCAATAAATATACCAATTTAATAAAAGCGTATTAAATTTCAATCAAAATTTAATTTATAAAAGTGGTCAACTCAATAAAAAAATACTGCTACTTTTGTCCGGCAACCGTGCAAAGAAAACTAGCTATACTCTTATTCACTGTGCCGATAACATCAAATTGTGAAATGTGAAGTATGGATAGGGCATGTGACCTGTGATTGACAGAGTCTACGGTCAGATCAACCACATTTTTAATGCATACATGTCTGCGTGTGTAGAATACCTTTGACTGGCGTCCTTTGGGAAACTGTATTAAAATGTATGTTGATGAAGAACAACTACCTACTAAAGTTGAGATTTCTATAAAAAATATTTGTTCAAGATACACACAGTGTCATCTAGCTTAAAAATGCGGCAAATTTCTACCATAAGAACCAGATAACAGGTAAAATGATCAGTATGGCAGTAAAAAAACATACTTGTAGAGTTATGCAATGTCTTTTTTGATCACAAAATAACCATCTACCTATAAACCTAAATCTAATATTGACTTTTCTAAACATGACCGAACATGCTACGCTAAAAGACAATAGTTATTTGTTATACAAAAGTGCTAAGTTGTTATTTAGCCGCGTGCTCGATTTTGATGACCAAGCAAGCGAAGGAAAAGTTAGAATCCTGAGCGTCAGCGAAGGTATCAAAAGAGCACAGGGTGAAAAAACTTTGCACTCGAGTGCAACACGTAACTTTTCATCCCACCTCAGCGAGGAAATGACTAAATGCAAAAAAAAACATTTACAATCACCAGATTACTCGTAATTCAGTTTAGCTACTACATCATGATAAGTAAGTACCTTCTGCAAAATACTTCAGACCTACTTTCCGAGCATGAGTAAGGAAACAAGCTTTACAGATGCTGTGTTTCACAGAATATCTCAGACGTCACTAGGTATAGTAGAAATGCATGACTCAAACGTATTAATTGAGCTTTTTACTGAATGATTCAGCCTATTGATTCGTCAATGATTTGGGAATACCATCATACTAAGAAATCAATTATTGGCCTGAGTCATAGGAATCAGGGTACCATGAATCCTATTACCACACTGGTAGTTTTTACGACTACTGGCTTTAAACGCGAAATATCACGTTTGGAATCCAACTTCTTATGAATGCGCCAATTAACATTTTGATGCACCTCTTGGTAGTCAGAAATCAGAGAAGGTATCAACCGCGCCGTTGATTCATCATCATCAGCGTAAAGAAGTCCACTGCTGGACTTCCCTTACACACTTCCAGGAAGAACGACTCTGAGACCTCGCCACCCACCGACTTCCCGCGATCTTAAGAGGCCGGCGGAGGGCGAATTTTCATACAAACGTAATACCAAAATTATTACTAGTTATGGCAGATTTTCACTATATTATTGTAATAGTATTCTTATAGTATTTATCTAGGTTCCTGAACAGTTTTTATTTTAAATTTCTTACCTCAAATGAAATAAACACCAATCGCATTTTACACATTTTTTCATTGCAAAATGTGATTGGCGTTTATTTCATTTGAGGTAAGTAATTTAAAATAAAAACTGTTCAGGAACCTATATAAGTACTATACACATACAATAATTACAATAATATAGTGAAAATCTGCTTAAATTAGTAATCATTTTGGTATTACGTTTGTATGAAAACTGGCCTTCCGCCGGCCCTTAATGCTCGTCGTTCCATTCGCCCTACGTTTCGTCTTTCGGCTCATGATCGCCTTTACTTAACATAGGCTGTTCCTGTCACGACTTATATTTTTGAGTACTTTACAGAGTTTTAAATTTACCGAACAGGCGAAGTAATTAAAAGAGCACGAGGTGAAAAATCTTTGCACTCGAGTGCAACACGTAACTTTTCATCACACCTTGGCGAGGAAATGATTAAATGAAAAAAAGAAAGGGCGCGCGTAAAGCAAATTAATGTAAAAGTAACACACCAAGAAGGTTCAGAGTCTTTTCGGCATCATGCAGTTAGAAAATAAGTTTAATTATGTTTTGAATTCACAATCTGAGTGCACACGATGTTCTAAGTTCTTACTTTACCCTTTAGCGGATTTCATCGGTTTTCCGGGAATGAAAAAAGATTTACAACATTTTGCCAAGAAAAGCACAGCAATCTGAACTCGGTCAAGCACCATTGTTTAAATACAACTAATTAACTAACTCATTTCATCGAGAACGGCGACCAATAAAACATAGTATTACGTTATTTTATTATGAAATTACTGTTAGCGTTCGTAACTGCGACGCTAAACGCGCTTGTTGTTGGTGACGATGGAGTTGTGTGGATACGACAGCGCACGCTGGTTGTAAAGAGCTGTTATTTGTGCAATATACATTTTCTTTCTTTCTATCTCTCTCTTTTTTTTCTTTCTTTCGTTATATTAATTGATACATACACAGTTTTTGTGGAGACGAACGAATGAACTTTTATTTGACTATTAAATCATTCAAACGTAGTAGGTACATTCCTAAGTTAGGTAGATATAGTTGGCGTTACTAGGTCTAATTTTTATAAAACTAACACGCTATTTATTAATAGGTCATTATGTGTCCAAATGTATTTTCATTATTTTTTTGCTTTCTTTTCTTACAAATTATTTCATACATTAATCACGAGATTCACTTTGAAATATAAAGATGAGTGAATCTAGGTGCCAGTTCCACGCGGCTTAGAATAACTATCGGCTTGATTAGTACCGTCACATCATCATCAGCACACTTTTGAATCGTTACAAATTATATCTATTGGTACACGACTGGAGTTTTTGGTTCGAAAAATGAATTAGCGCTATGCCAGTGCTCTCAAAAGGTGAAAAAAAAATCATCTATAATATTTATTAGACGGCTTTACTTTTTTTATCACTGTATTCTATAGTGATCCTTGTGATACAATAAATACCTTTTGACTTTGACATTTTATCCCAAGGCAGCGGGATTCAAGCTCACGTCACGGCGTATCCACACTTCTCCCCACCATCAACGAACAATAACTCGTAAATATTTATCACGCGTTGTAAATAAGCATTTTTCAAGACGCACTAATTATTTCCACAATCGAACCGAAGGCGGCTAACAATTGATTTGAACTTCATTTAAACTTTTACAGTCCTGGCTACCTTAATGGTCATTAGTCTTAAAAGCTCAAAGTTATTTATTTAGTGGTCGTGGACACCCTATATTTTTATCACTTTGTAAATGTATGGGTTTGTGTGTGTAAAATATATATAGATCGTGATCTGAAATAGTTATAAATCTTCTTTTCCTACCCTTACTGACAGACATTACATTTATTACTTAATCAATTTATTAATAGTATTATCATTGTTTTTTTGTATTTTAACTGTGTGTGTTTCTTTCTGTTTTAGTATTTAATAATTGTTAGATTTTAATTTAATTTGTGAATCCGAATTTTGCATGCCTTTATAGGGCGGAATCACAATGTATGTCAAAATTATTACTCATAATAGCCCTTGTACATGTGATTCGGCAAATAAATACACTTGATTTTGACTTTGACCTTAACCTGTATCACAACAACACACAACATGTCGGCACATGTTCTCCTCTTCCATTCTCCTCTATCAGCCGTCATCTCTGTATTCACTTCTTTCTTATCCATGTTATCTTTCAAACTGTTCATCCATCTTGAGGGTTGTTAAAAATTATGTCATCATCATCAGTTCATAGTTATTTTCGTGAAAATGATAAACAAACGGACTTACGGCCCACCTGATGTTAAGCGGTCACCGTCGCCCATAGACACCAACATCACCAAAGCTTGTAGTTGCGTTGCCTACCCTGTAGGAACTTTTTTACATTTAAAATAAAATAATTTATTTAATAAAAGATATAAATATTTAATTCAAATAATGTAATACGAAATGGTATTTCATACCAGTCACTGTCTGGAATAGAGAAGGTTATCGATAAACTGTCAGTCGATACTCGACGTTCGTAGATGCGTCATTAAAGTCACAATTCATTAAAATTATCGTCAGGCTCATGATTTCAATAGGGATGAGGCTATCGACATTTCTGATCACTATCGACATTCCTGCACAGTCACCTGACTGGGGTGGCATCACATCTTTGTGTTATTACTATCTAGTACCATTCAATCAGTTGCAGCCTGCGACTTTACTCGCTTAATGCTGCCATTACAAGAGAAGAGGGATAAAACATTTTTTTGTTCCACTACTACGTAAAGAACAAGATTCCTGAAAAAATCAAACTTCAAGAAATTCATATATATACTATTCTTATATACTATTCTTTATGTGTGGTTAACGTTACGGATTTATCATAACTCATGTTTATCCTGAATTGGTTATTTTATTCGGCTGCAAACATCCAAATCATCCAAACATCTAATCTTTTGCATTTAAAATATCATTACGAATCTAATGTATGGAATTTAATTTCTAAGACCCACGTCGGGACGCAAAGACAGGTTCCAAAGTGACCATAATGGTCTATAAGACGTTTCGTTCATGTTAACATCTTATGACATTGCTCGTAAGTTGAAAGTTAATCAAAATGTTTTAATCGATGACGCGATAACATTAGAGATGCGCTTTTTGTGATGCTCGATGTTTTTCTATCGATGAACTGTATATATTTTACAGTAAGTTTCCATTTGAATTATGAATGAAACGACTTTACTGCTTATTTTGTGTCTAAGTTTATTAAAAACTAAGTTATGGTCAGTTATGCACATAAAATAAACTGTTCTGTAATGTTTTTATGGTTGTTTACTGTCTAATGGATGGCATTGCAGATAATATCAATCAGTTTTGTCAATAAAATGTACGGTATGGTCGTCAGTTGTACTGGGCTCAACGCTTCTTCTGCTGGTCTCCTGGAATAACGCTTAAATTCAACTAGCTTTTTGATTGTATTGCATAAAAGCGTTTCCATTTTTATTTTAATTTAAGTTATTGCTAAGATATTAATTTCAAATTTAAAAAACTGCAGAAACTTACTTCATGATCAAACTGCTGCACTGATTTTGAAGAAATTTCTATGGGACCAATCTGGACCTATCAGACAAAAAAATATTGTTTCTAATCGGCTCATAAATCATGCAGTCATGCGATAGCAAACATCAAAAAAAAGCCTCCGCCTTTTTTATTTAAGGTCGGTTAAAAACGGACGACACGTTCTAAAAGACTGAAATAATAATTGAACCGGTATTATGGAAACGCAATTTTTTCATTCATACAATTTTTTATTCATAATAATTCCAAGGTTTATTTTTATAAAATGTCAGGAGTAAGAAAATGATTGAAACTTTACCACTAAATGAACTAATTACTCGATATCGTTCCCCAAATTCATATTTGACCCCAACACTAAAGGTGAATGAATTCTTTGCATTACTTAATTGATTTGTTAGATATTTCTTGTTGAGTGAGCCATATTTAATTGAGATTCTAAAACATAATATCATGCCTATCTGTAGCGAGACCACCTAAATTGATTTTTATTTGTAAAAGTTATGTTATTGGTCATTAAAAAATAATTTTGTTTGGTAGAAACAATTAGACGGAGCTTATTAAGAATGCGCGATTAAGGAATGATAATAACTTAATAAGTATATTTTATTTATTCGATATAGATACGACAAGTGAAGTTAAAAAAACTTGAGAGAAACCAGACTCTATGGTCAAACTGATGAACCGATTTTGAAATTTGTATACGATCAATCTGGAACTATTCATTTTTAGGTAAAAAAGGTACTTAGTACTTCCAGAATTAGGTAGAACCTAGTTTTATTTCATGATGGTAGGTACTCTTAAAAATATTCGGACCCACTGAATATTTTTATCACGCTTTGTTTAACAAAATAACATATTTAAACTTCAATCATCGTCTTGCTGACTTTGACTGTACAGTCAGCATCAAACATAGATAGACTTTTTCAGAATTTAAACTCTTTTTTTCGTGGTTATCTTTGTATTGCGAGCCTTTTTTTATGTGTTTTGTATGGAGATACGATAAGCGCCCCCTATTAGGCGTGCTGAGAACTTTCGCTACACTCTCTTGCATACAAAAAAATCGGTTGTCTGTAAAGTCGGTTTACTGACGATAGTTGAACGTGACAACGTCATAAGAAAATACACAGACACGATACACAGAACGCGGAGGCCGATTGCGCCTCTTTGTCGCTCGTTCCGCGCTCTCGCTTGCACTTCAAGCCTTGAATGGAACGCCTCAGAGCGAGGTAACGCCGCATGAGTCATGTTTTTTCGTGCGTGCAGCCGGCTCCATCGAATTATTGATGTTGTCGCGTCAAAACGATTATTTAATTTTTGAGCTGCCTGTACCATTACCTCACCGATTGAACCAGATCAGGTGATCAAATAGAACATTGAAATGGTTTTAAGACGAGTGCCGTATGTTTGCCGAAAGTGTTGTCTTTCCCTGGAGTGCCCTTGCTGTGAGTGGTCTAGTGTTTGTCATTGATCGGTGCTTGGGGTATTTTTGAAGTGTCACCCGGGTTATGGTCGTTGTTTTGGATATCATCACCATCATTTTTAAAGTGTCAGTGACTTTTAGTACGGTAAAATCAAATTAAAACATGATTTTTTTTATTAACTTTCACAATGATGTCTGCTGTATAAAAAAAACTACTGCGTGCTGTAATTATTTTTTTTAAATAATGCGGATAATCCCACACAACACTTTCTAGCCCCAAACTAAGCAGAGCATGTACTATGAGAACCAAGTAGCTGATATAATACAATACTTTTTTTTGTAAATACACACATAGAATACAATATAACACCATCAGACAGAGAATACTTGCAAACATTATGAAATTTCGTACATTCTAATTTAGATCCTTTATTCTTTTCAAAGTGAGTTTACTAGAGTGTTTTAACCCTAAAAGCTCTCAGTTTTGCTGTTCTGTAAACTTATTCTAGCTTTTATATTATTTTGTCGTTACCTTAACGCAAATCATTTACCGTAAGCGTAGTCGTTAGCCCCGATTTTGTACCGATAAACGATAAGCGCCTCTGGCGGGATTGCGAGAACTAATGTTATTACTACGGAAAAATATTTAGTTCTCGCATCTGTAAAGACTTGCGCATATCTAGCGCGATGGTGATGGCAATCAGTGAAACACTGTTAAATGTGACCGCGATATTTGACAGCGTTTCACTGGTCACCATCGCCATCGCATTAAATGTGCTCGAAGCTTTATAGTTGTCAACCCTCGTTACAAATAAATGTTTTTTCTTCTTTTTTTCTTGCAACTCCGTCTTGGTTCTCCATACAAAATCAGGGCGAACTAGTACGATAACGTTAAGTCAATTTACGTTAAGCTAACGATAAATGACATTGAAAACTCAGAATAAGCCCTCTGCTCTACTTAAGCGTTATTATCGATATTAGTTAACATAACACTCAGCCATATGTTCTTACAAAGGAAACGTAATCAGTATCTTCAAAGGGAACTATCGACAAACGCCATTTTCGTTTGTAAAATATGGCGTTTTTCCATCACGTCTCAACATCTTCAAAGATACTTTAATTGTTTGGTTTTCTTAGTTGAAGTTCGCCAGCTGATTTCTTGGAACTTGTCTCTGTTTCCTAATGCATAATCTCGATAACTGCTGAAACGGAGTCATTACTGACTTTGTTTTCTTCCTTTTTAGGGTTCCGTAGCCAAATGGCAAAAACGGAACCCTTATAGATTCGTCATGTCTGTCTGTCTGTCTGTCCGTCCGTATGTCACAGATATTTTTCTCCGAAACCGTAAGAGCTAGACTGATGAAACTTGGCGAGTAGATGTATTTTGTGAACCGCATTAAGATTTTTATACAAAAATATAAAAAAAACTATAAATTTTGGGGGTCCCCATACTTGAAACTGAAACTCAAAAATTTGTTTTTCATCGAACCCATACGTGTGGGGTATTTATGAATAGGTCTTTAAAAATGATGTTGAGGTTTGTAATATTGTTTTTTTCTAAACTGAATAGTTTGCGCGAGAGACACTTCCAAAGTGGAAAAAAGTTGGTCCCCCCCCTCTAACTTCTAAAATAAGAGAATGATAAAACTAAAAAAAATATATGTTGTACATTACTATGCAAACTTTCAACGATATTTGCTTTGAACGAGATCTAGTCAGTAGTTTTTTTTTATACGTCATAAATCGTAAACCGTAATTTACCTTTCCACGAACTACAAGAACCTTTATATTATGTTACTTGATGCTACGGAACCCTTCATGGGCGAGTTTGACTCGCACTTGGCTGTTTTTTTTGAATTGTTGCTTCTGTATTTGTTTCAATTTAGTCTCATTACAATCCGTAGCAAAAACACAACTGAAAAAGAAAAAAAATAACCAAACAAACTGTGATTACCTGATTCGCTGTTAAATACAGCTGCGATATTTGGCAGCGATAAACTGATCGTTATCGCAGATCGCAGCTGAAAGCTATTGCGCAAGATTTTCTTCGGAAGTCTTGCGGAAATCTAAGGGGGTAGCTAGATATTAAGACCAAATGTTTTTTACATCTGTCTTAAACCATTATTTTGCAGAAATCGGTATTTTATACGTGATAGGTTGCAAGCCTATCGCCGCTACTAGAATACTAATTGGCTTCCTTATATTTTTCATACAAACAGAAACTCTGAATTTTTCCAACAGTACAGTCGCGCGCAGAACCGTAGTTAAACTGTTTGTGAACCAATAAATAAAGAATTGTTTATAATTAGGTAACTTTAATGGCGTAATAAAAACCAAATTGCTACTGCGATTGTTTTTTTAGAGCAAGTGCTTATAGACACAGCCTTCGCTAAATAGCTGGTGTATTGAAAAGCAGACATAAAAGCTACACAATGATTGGTGCCAGATGGATTGGTGACAAAAGCTGCCGAAAATCGAATCCAGTGTAGGTTTTTCTAGAAGTTTTTTTTTTTGAAAAAATACCTTCTCTCAGATAAATAAAATCAAAGTGTGCTAAAACAAAAAGTTTAAATAAATACTTCTACAGTAACGTAACCATAACTGACTCTGATTTACTATAGTGTTGAAAAAAATGTAGTGATTGAATAGACCAGCAGTTGTTGATTTTATTTGCTGTGTCTTTAAATCACTGAGCATAAACTTGATAAAAATAATAATAAGTATTATTAGTTCTATGTTAATTTATTAGACGTTTTTATTTGTTTTATGCATAAAAAATTTACTATAAGAAATAGTAAATTTTATTTTCCTTTTTTTTTGGTATACGTTTTTTCTGTCAGAGGGTTAATCTCAGTTTTCAGTTGCCTCGCCAGTAGTTTGAAAAAATTCAGCATATTTTTTACTTAAATCCCGTAAATTTCAGTGTGTCATATCACGAAGACCAAAACGCCAGGTGTACTCGAGATTGTTTGTATAACACAATTAGTGTTTCGCACGTGTAATCTATTTATAGTGTTCTCACTGTCTATCACTCGGCTCGCGTCTGCGTTGCGTTGCCCTATCAAAAGTTTACCGGCTGTGCATAAGCAACGTGCATTTTTGAGTACATTTTGATTGATCCATCTCTTATCTAGTCATGGTTGCCTGGTACTTCTTCTTATGAATTACGGGATTAACCAAAATTCAATTCATAACCATATGCAACCTTTGAAGGCCTGCGCACATTTACTAAGCAATAGTGATCAGCTGAAACGCTGTTAATATCGCAGTCATATTTGACAGCGTTTCACGTGATCGTCATCGCCATCGCCTAGATGTGCACAGGCCTTAACTGTTTCTTTTCAACTGGATACAAAACTGATGACTTTTTAGAATAAAAAAATAGCTACTGCTCTAGATTGTTTTCAGACTGTAGGATAACTACTTTTTATTAAATGTTTGAAAATATGTGACAGGGGCTTTGTACGGCTGTGTGTGTATTTTACAGCTTTCTGCTTTCCCACTACAACATAAGGTGTGGTATCCTACAAAATAACACAAGGTACTCTTGGTGTATTATGGAGTATTATAAACTTACTCCAAACTCGTAGACTTGAGCAAATCGTATTAAGGACGTGTCGTCTACTGCGTGTCGTTCCTAAACTCTTCAGAGTTGGTTTAAGAAGCGAGAAATTGAGCATAATTTACCTGAAATCCGTAGAGGTGCTTGAAGATTGTTAGCACTATTTCAAACTGGAGCAGTCAATTGCATGTAAAACTCAATTAATATAAGCTCGTACATTAATTAATCGAGCAATATCCATATTTCATCGAGTCGCCCACACACGCGTGTTATCCCCACCTTTGCGTGATTAGCAAGCGAAGCCTAATCTGCTAAAATCTTAGCCAAAATAGCGCGAAAATTGTTTTGCGCTGCGCTTGCGGCGGGGTGGGCTCTGCCGAGCGTCAGTCTGCCTCGCGATCTCTCGCGGACAGGGATCCACGCACGCGACACGCCGCCAATTCGGTACTCTTTCAAAAATCGAACGCAACAAAAAAAGTATTCCAATTTCGATTTTGACAGATGGAACTCGCGGGGTAACGAACTTTTTAGATGTTTTCGAGTGGGGTCGCGGAGGGGGTGTGAAGACAGTGATGTCAGTCGTACCATGCGGCCTGTTGTCATCGCCGCGTGCTTGCTCCTGCTCGCGCCCATCACTGACTCTTGGTGGTGAGTTGTCAAGCGGTAAACAAACAAAGCTCTTCGTAGAATCGATACTCCACCTGATTGAGAGTATAAATAAACTTGCTATAAACAAAATCCAAATATATTTTATGGCATGTGCTCATCAACGTGCGATCAGCTGATTAGGTTAACGTTTTTTGGAAAAGTACTGCTGTTTTGTAGACTTGTTTTACCTGAAGAGCTTTTAAAGGCGATTAAGTTACAGAGGGTTTGCAGTTTTCCTTCCATAAGAAAACTATAAAGTACAATGCATCCTTTGTCCAACACCTTTACAAAAGGAGCTTTTCACGTCAAGCTTTGTGAGGAACTTTCACTTTCAGTGCGTGACTGTATTTAAGTTGTTTTGACATAAAGGAAGTTGTGACTTCCTTTGACATTCTTTCATCATTGTTCACTTTTATGACCCAACTTGTATTACAAATGACTAATAAAAACACTGGCAATCAAGTGGTAGCAAGTGTAGAAACTCTGTCTTCAGATCCCGGGTTTGAATCCAGCCGTGTTCTTATTCCTATTTTTTTTCTATACGATTTTATCTGCGTAAAGCTTTTTAAGGTTACTATCTTGAGGAAAGCAATTGCTGTCGACCCGTTAATGATGTCTTTTCTGTGAATTAGGCTGTCTATGTAAGGAGGATCATCTTCAAGCAACCCTTGCCCATATTCTTAAACATCCAGGAAATTGGATGATGGATATGTAAGTGATACCACCAGTAGTGATCGCTCAGAAGGTTGCGTAGAAGGTTAAGTAGATTGGCTAGAATGAAGCAAGCACGAGTACGCGATTGTAGTAAAATTTGCTTGAAAGTTAATAAGAGAAATTCTATTAATATACTAAACGCAACTAGTTATCGAGACGTTTGCGACCACGACTGCACAATCAGATTTACGACTAGGAAGTGCTATAAACCGATTTTCATCGGTCTAATATAAGTCAACTGTCTACCTTTGTAATGTTTATTGTCAAATAAATAATGGTAAGGTCTTAATTTGACAGATTATTATTTAAGAGGCGATTAGTCATTTGCTTCCGAAAGCTGATTTGTTGTGGGCGGTATGGGTCGATAGGGATTTTCAATGCTTAAAAAAAGCTTTCGCTTGAGATTTAATGTTTAATTTTCAAGCATATCCTTAAAATCCTGTGTATGGAAATAAGCAGTACTGACCCACTGGGCTTAAACAACCTCCCTCAGGCACCATCTCTTGTCCTATATCTTGTACTATTGTTAGAAGGCTAAAATTGCATTTTCTTTCCATCTTCCCATCCAAAGGTTATCTGGAAGAGATCGTACCTCTAGTTTTTCTATGTATTCTTATTTTGATATTTGTAATCTTTCAGTTTGGTGTACAATAAAGTTATATTCTCTTCTATAGCAGTGGCCAGGCCAAATATTACCGTAGAACCGACACTCTTTGGAGCAAACGAATTCTTGAGTGGTGTATACTTTCTGAGGCATGTAGTCTACAAATAATGGGAAGAACTTTAGTCTTGAGGGAGAACTATACGTCCAGCAGTGGACTTAAAAAGATTGATGATGTAAGCTAAACGAAATGCTCTTCTATAACCTCCCTTGCAAGGAGGTAGAGAAAGATCCACAGGAAAGGTCTTGTCTTCTTTTTGTCCTGGCTTCAACGTCAGGGGTGATTCAACATGTTTTCCATACAGGTTACTTAAATGTAAGTAAGTATAGTCGTGTTTCTTTTTTCATAATGTATTATTCGTGGCTGAATCTATTTTTTATGCGCTTAAAACCCAAGTTTTGTAAAATAAATGAATTATAACGGCCAATCTCAAGCGCAAAAGCTAGTTACTCACCAATCGAGAAAGCGTCCATAATCGGGCCTCACCGTTAATAAATTAGTGATCCTGCCCATAAATCACGAAGCATGAAATTCAATAAAGTCGTATTGAAACCACGACGGAGACTTTAATTTGCAATTAATCAAGCTGGGCCTTAAATTAGGATCTTCGTGCACGATATTGCAAAAAAAGACGCATAACCATGCACACTAAAGATTGAGCGTTTTTGTTTTATAATATCGGTAAGGCTATGGGTACACAACGAAAAATTTAAAACAATGACTTTATTTTCTCTATCTCATCTCTCTAAATCTAAATTCACACACACCGTGTCTTTTAGAATCTGATTAACAGATGTTCATTTATTGCACTGTCTAATTAGTCGTATTAGTGTATTGCGAATCCAGTTAAGCCAGTCGACAGTGTACATTTCAACTGCTACTGCAACTTCAACTACACTGCAACTTTCTACTGCTAAACGGTTCTTACGTTCTTACTTCATATGTCGCTGTTTTAGATTCATTTTTCACGTGTCTTATGCTCGATCATAGTGCTCTGGTATCTGATTGACCGACAGAACAGTCTTCTATTATGAATAATAGTTATGAACTAAGCCATTCATTGCTGTTGAAAATGAAAATAAAATGTCTTTTTGAATTTGAACCCAATTTCACAATTTAACCTTGTCCTGACTGGGCAAGGGTTTTCCAGTTTCTTTTCATTTGCCCTCCGTTACCATGCCTCTTTTATATCATGCATATGACTTGTAAATTGAACGACTATTATTATGATCAAATATTCCTTCTAACAAGGTTATAGGCTTATAGGAACATGCTCTACGATGCACAGCCCTCAACTTACACAGCTATATATGTACCTGTGCTGTGTATGTAGGCACATAGCCTTTACATTACTGTTCAGATCATCACAGCGTTTCTTAGCTTTCCCTTGGAAACTTTTTTCACTAGCAAATAGAATGGTGGGTGGTATGATTGCAAAACATTAGAAGCTAGCTGCTAAAAGGTCTTGCAAATTGGCCAAGAGCGAATCCAAGTCACGTATAACATCAGTGCCTTTGTCGGAGCACGGAATGAAGACAACATTATGTATTTACCTGCCCACAATCAACGTACGCTCACACCATAAACTTAGGAAACTCCTTGCTGCGCAGTATTCCAAACTCCTTGCAGCGCAGTAATCTAAACTCCTTGGCTCATACTTATTAGGCGATGCAAAGTATTTCAGAGTAATAGTAGTGTATGCGTTGATGTGGTACTATGCTAAGGGCCTTTTTCTTCTTTGTGCCCTTATACCATTTTATGTGGGGTCGGCACAACATGTTCTCCTCTTCCTTTCTCCTCTATCAGCCGTCATCTCTGTATTAACTTCTCTCTTATCCATGCCATCTTACACACTGTTCATCCATCTTTTCCTCGGCCTACCTCTTCCCAAATATCTATCTACATTCATACTCATCACTCTCCTAGTCACATGACTTTACCTAAGGGTAATCGGAGTAGTTGTCACTAGCTATCACATTTAGACAGTGACAGTATTTAACCCTTCCATAGCGCGAGGGAACGGAAAGAGTAGCTCAATAAAGGAGTCCTATACTCACCAGTGGGTGCAAACGGGTTGAGATGATAGCGGGTGGGTGGAATATTTATAATGAATGACACTTGCTATGCGTCACAGTGTCTCAAGTGTGAACAAGCCCTTATTTATATTAAGCGCAGGTAACTAAATGACTTGATGGGACAGCCAAGTAATGGCCCAACCACTGTTATCTTCAGCAATGACTTAATTCAGCCAATTTGGGTACCTTTAGATTGATGATTTGACGTTTATGTCGGTTTGATGGCAGACTGTCGTAAATTACGTTTTGATAGTGTTTTGGTAAAAGTGTGATGCAGGTAATGAAAAATAAAGGGTTCCGCTGTCGTGCTGTCAAATGTTTTGACAGATGCTGAAAACCTACAGAAATTATAATTTAATACATCTAGCTTATAAATACGTCAATAACACCTAGATCTACGAATAGAATCATCTAGATTCCTTTCATAAAAATATAAAAAAAAACTGCGTAAAAAGCTTTCGGTGTTCAAACGTTTTTTTATTGGATGATATTTTCATTAGACATAATGGGAATAAATGATTGCAGCGTAGGTGTGTGTTTCCGCCTACAAAGTAAAGTTAAGTGCTCATTTTGTTATCGAAACTAAATTAATATGTTACAGTCTAATATTAGAAAAACACATTATTTTGTACAAAATTGATGAAATTATAGTGGATTGTTTTGATAATTATTATTTTTTTAAGAATGAATAAGAACGTTTTGAATATTTTAATTGTGTTTTTGATAACCATATTTCAATAAAATCTCTTTGTGGCGCACTTAAAATCCTTTCACCACACTTGGTTCGAAAGAATCAGTAACACGATAAGAAGAATAATAAAATCGCGAGTATCTTAACACGTTATAAATACATAATTATATCAAACTGTCTGAAAATGTACGCACAACTGGACTTATTTTTGGAGAGTAATAAACCTAGGGTGCACTAAGAAATGAATTCTTGAAACTCAATTCCTAAAAGTGTAAAAACTAGTGGTTTTGTACGGATAACCACACTAGTAATTTTGTACGGGATTCCACTTTTATAGAATTTTTTATCTTTTATGACACTAGTTCAGTGAAAAACAATATAGGTATATCAAAACTGCATATAGACCGCTTTGATTTCAATAGGCGTCATTTAAAAAAAACTATGTTATAAATATTGTTGAATCGTATACAATTTTAAATTACACGCACCTACCAAGTCGTTTTTCTGATGTTGAAATCCATCGTAAAATTTTAATAAAACATTCAAACTTCAACTCGATATCAAGCAATAACATTTTAATTGTGATTCTGTAGCGATTAAACAAAGCAGATTAGTTAATGCAACGCTGCTACATGGCCGGAGATTTACTACCTAATTAATTTATTAGACTCGAATAACTAGTAGCTACTTTTTTAAGGCGAATATCGTTTTTTAAGCTAACCCACAGAGCTTTTCAAGATGTAGAGAAGTGGGCACAAAGGGTTCCTTCCAAATTGGCCTTATCCCGTGACTGTACTTGCAATGTATTGTGTCACTTATTTCATTACAATTTCAGACAGCAGTTTGAAGATTGCACATTTTGACAGTGAAACGCTGTCAAATATGACGACGATACGTTTAACTGATCGTCAATGAAGAACGCTTATTTAGGTGCGCATGCTTATAGGCTTGTCGTAGAGCGATCGCAGGTTATGTAAAAACTCGTGTTAAAATCTTCTTTACGTTGACTTCTTGGGCCGCGCAGTCATCATCTGTTTTTTTCAAGCGGTCAAAACATTTAACTCCTTTTATATCTTACATAATCATCCTCATCAACGTCACCAGCCTTATTTAGTCTACTACTGGACACACATAGGCCTCCTCATTATAAGTATTATTACTCGTATGTTATGTTTGTCAGTGGTCCGTTCTGTGTATGTTATGTTAAATAAATATATTTTCTTTCTTTCTTTCTTCCTTTCTTTCTTCCTCACTTTTGGGGGATTTGCCATGGTCACTACGCTTGACAGGCAGCTTAGTGACCTCAGTGTTTATTATTAGATTATCATCATCATCATAAATTTATATCAGTCCACTGCTGGACGTAGGTCTCTCCCAAGAGGCGCTGAGCGCTGATACTGATCCCGGTCTACGGCTCTTCTCCTGTGCTTGCCTGCTACATTTTGCAGATCGTCGACCCCCTTTGCTGGTTTATTAGATGCTGCGGTCCATCTCCTGGTGCGTTCTTATTTGGATCTTACATCATCAACAGAAAGTAATGAAGGGTTCTATTCTATGCTGGGATCAAGGCAGATTCTCACTTCACCTTAACGCAACTAAATAAACATTTCTCTCCACATCTGTGACCACAACTCCAAGATATCAGTCACAACATACAATTCCGGTTTACAGCTGACTATAAAACTTGATAGATAACTCGATACAGACTCATTTCACTGTTTGTATCTAATTGGAAGACATACCACCGCTATTCAAATTATTATACTGTTGATTTTGATATTCTGTAAGTATCTTGTACATCGACTTCTTTCCAACATCGTGTGGAAACCGGCATGTGGACCCACAAAGTTTGAAAATGTGTCAAGTGCAATAAATGAACCTTTGGCGCACTCAAAATCCTTTCATAACACTGGTTTGAAAAAACCAGTCACTCGATAGAGACTTCTTTCTTGTGCAAGAAAAGTGGGGGGCAAGAAAAGTGCATATTCCTCAGCTCTTGCTCTTTTTCTTTCTATAACCTATACGAGAGTCCGCAGCCCTCCGAGTGACCGGAGCGGTCTGCGGGTAGCCGCATCGCAGTGCGCATAGAAATGAATATTACGAACATAATTGTGCTTGCGGTCAACCGGACGGCTAGCCGCTTTGCGGGTAACCGCATAGTGCGTATGTAGCCTTAACAATACGTATCCGACATCCGTTTAATATTCTCATGCCTCGCTAAACGAAAACTGACGCTGTATCAGCCATTAGAATAAGAGAATAACCGACTGACGGCAATACTATAATACATACACCGACCTTTTACTGCACTATGCCAGAGCTAGCCGCTTTGCGGGTAACCGCATAGTGCGTATGTAGCCTTAGCAATACGTATCCGTCATCCGTTGAATATTCTCATGCCTCGCTAAACGAAAACTGACGCTGTATCAGCCATTAGAATAAGAGAATAACCGACTGACGGCAATACTATAATACATACACCGACCTTTTACTGCACTATGCCAGAGCTAGCCGCTTTGCGGGTAACCGCATAGTGCGTATGTAGCCTTAGCAATACGTATCCGTCATCCGTTGAATATTCTCTTGCCTCGCTAAACAAAAACTGACGCTGTATCAGCCATTAGAATACGAGAATAACCGACTGAAGGCAATACTATAATACATACACCGCACTTTTACTGCACTATGCCAGAGCTAGCCGCTTTGCGGGTAACCGCATAGTGCGTATGTAGCCTTAGCAATACGTATCCGTCATCCGTTGAATATTCTCATGCCTCGCTAAACCAAAACTGACGCTGTATCAGCCATTAGAATAAGAGGATAACCGCCTGACGGCAATACTATATATACATAATACATACACCATACTAATACTGCACTATGCCAGAACTATGAAACGGTGAAGGAAAACATCGTGAGAAAACCTGCATATCGTTGAACCTAGAAAAGTTTGAAAAACGTGTGTCGTGTGCACGAAAGGAGCCTCTTTGAGTCGCACTTAAAATCTCTTCACCACACACGTATAATATAAATAATGATGTTTATTCGCTTATTCCTTGGAAATAACTAGCGCCAGATAAGCGAAGAATATTTTCAAAGGAATATAATGATTTTCTTCGCAGATAACTTTTGAAATAGTTATCTGCTAAAAATAAAATATTCCTCAGAGATAACGAGTTATTTTAAATCGGCAAAAACACAAACAAAACCTCGTTTAACTTTTGAAACTATCATGGAAGTCCAAACTCAACATTTAATCATGGTAAATATCCCGTTGTTTCATAAAAACCTCTTTTTTTATCCTTACTATTTTTATTCGATAACTTTTATATTTTTAGGGTTCCGTAGCCAAATGGCAAAAACGGAACCCTTATAGATTCGTCATGTCTGTCTGTCTGTCTGTCTGTCCGTCCGTATGTCACAGCCATTTTTCTCCGAAACCGTAAGAGCTAGACTGATGAAACTTGGCAAGTAGATGTATTCTGTGAACCGCATTAAGATTTTTACATAAAAATAAAAAAATAACTATAAATTTTGGGGGTCCCCATACTTGAAACTGAAACTCAAAATTTTTTTTTTCATCGAACCCATACGTGTGGGGTATCTATGAATAGGTCTTTAAAAATGATGTTGAGGTTTCTAATATCGTTTTTTTCTAAACTGAATAGTTTGCGCGAGAGACACTTCCAAAGTGGAAAAAAGTTGGTCCCCCCCCTCTAACTTCTAAAGTAAGAGAATGATAATACTAAAAAAAATATATGTTGTGCATTACTATGCAAACTTCCAACGATTTTTGGTTTGAACGAGATCCAGTCAGCAGTTTTTTTTTTATACGTCATAAACCGTAAACCACAATTTACCTTTCGACGAACTACAAGAACCTTATTATGTTACATCAAGTAACATAATATAAAGGTTCTTGTAGTTCGTCGTGCT
The DNA here is from genome assembly GCA_939531255.2 of Thera britannica. NCBI lineage: Eukaryota > Metazoa > Arthropoda > Insecta > Lepidoptera > Geometridae > Thera > Thera britannica. Next base: position 12,228,113 of record OW618047.2, read on the forward strand.
ACGGAACCCTTCATGGGCGAGTCCGACTCGCACTTGGCTGCTTTTTTATAATAAATACATAACTAAACCACGAAGCGGTTATGGATATCTGAGAAGCACATCTAGGCGATGGCGATGGTGATCAGTGATACTCTATCAAATATGACAGCGATTCACTGATCGCCATCGCAGATAGCTTAGATGTGCGCAAGGTTGATAATGAAACAAAGCAGATTTATTGTAATACTAACGGATATTCTCGTAATTGGCACTTGTTTATTATTCCCGCTCAGTAATGATGGAAGTGTTATTTAACACTAGATGAGAAGCCGTTGCCGTGACAAGGTTGCGGAGATCAGTCAGTAGACTCTTGTGGCGTGGCGAGTGACTAGCCGCCGTGGTGAGCGGTGAGGTGTGGGTTGATTCCGTAACTTTTTCTTACTCTTAAAACCAAACCATAGTTTTCATAAAAATCGTGCCACACCATCTGTCTGCACGTCCAGCAAGACTGGCAGACAATGCTATTAGCATTAAGTCCTCCTAGCACTAAGTTGTAAAATAAAGTGAAAGTTCTAAAATAAATAAATAAATATTAAGGATTTGCAAAAAGTTAATTTTTAATAAGACTGAATTATGTAAAACCTTTTCGTCTAATAGTGATGGACGTGCAATGCAATTATAGGGCACGTTGTCAGTAGACGTGTTACGGAATGAGTAGATCATAGAACTCTGAAAATAGCACCGGTGACAGAAAAATTGAGGAGCAACAGGATGGTTTGGTATTATACGGGCATGTCATGAAAAAGGATGAACGTCTTATGACTAGGAGAGTGATGAGTTTGAATGTAGATGGATATGTGTGTAGAGGTAGACCAAAGAAAAGATGGATGAACTGTGTGAAAGATGACATGGATAAACAAGAAGTGAATGCTGAGATGACGGCTGATAGAGGAGAATGGAGGAGGAAGACATGTTGTGCCGACACCCCACATAAAATTTAATAGGGGCAGGAAGAAGAAGAAGTTGAGATTAGACGTGCTCTGAGAAGTAATGCGGTTTTTATTGTTATATGCAGGATAGTTTGTAAATACACAATGTTAATACAATATAACACCCAGATAGAGAACCAAAATCTGTGTTCACAACACAAATATTTGTTCTCGGTGATCGACCCACGGCCTACGTCACAGAAGGCAGTACTACCAACTGTAGGCCTACCATGAGCTCTGTCTGGCTCTGTCTCTGGTTCTGGTTTTGAGTATGTGTGAGTGCTCACCAGTGCATTATACTGTGTGTGTGACGTTTTGACGTAGGATTTATTTAGTCAACACTCACACAGACTCTAACCCAGAACCAGAGACAGAGCCAGACAGAGCTCATGGTAGGCCTACTGAGCTAAAAATGTGAAATACTTAAAATTTTGCTGTATTTTTTAAATTTGGTATGCACATTTTTCCTGTACCAGATATTGATCTTTCGCACGGGCTGTGTAGGTATGTACTTTCGAAAACGAAGGTCATACTTCTGAAAACATTGCGGCACCCGCCATTTTCCAGCTGTCGCAAGGCTGTCGCGAAAGTTGAACGTGCTGTTCGTATTCACGATTGCCGATTTTAAGTAGAAAGCTGGTTACCGGCGTTTACCGGTAAAAACTCATACCGAAAATTGATAACCTCCTATAATTTTGGAAATTGACCTACTTAAAAAATATCCGGGGGCATGTAGCGTACTTGTGAATTGAAGTCATGAAGCTATTTTTTTTTGTATTTTAATTTATCAGATCTCTGCGATGTGGATTGTGGATTGGATCCTCTACCCAGGACAACATAATTATTTTGTATGATGAACAATTAAGTATATATTTTGTCTTACAAGTCTGAGTGTTATATTCTCTCTCTCTCTCTCTGTAGGACTCTCTTCGCATATTTTCTGAACTCTCTGTTATAAGGCTTCTGTTGGGCTAAAATTCTGGTACATTCTAAACAAAAATGTTCGGTAAAAAGGCGCTTGTTTTCCGGTTTTCTATGTAAATGCATCCATGTTCACGCTTGCAGTGTTAAATGTCATCATGGTGCAATCCATTATGAGAAATAGCATTTAAATAGAAATGTTTACCACCGTACTTAGTATATATACTATTAAATTCCGAAATAACGGCCTTAGTAAAATTGAAAATATGCACAGAAAAATAAATGTTAAAAAAATAACATTTAATGACATGATAATATTACGTTTTTACTTTCTTTTTATTTATTTTTCTTTAATCCCCCATCGATCGTTTCTCCCCCATACTCATAAATTGTTGAATGAGCTACCTCCAGAGTTCTTTTCCCTCAGCTATAACATGAATAGGTTCAAGACAAATGAAAATAAGTTACTTCAGGGGGATCGCTTGCCATCAGGTGGGCCGTGAGCCCGTTTGTCTATAATTTTCATAAAAAAGCAGCAAGGAAACCACTAAAGTGTAGGGTTGTAGGAACATGGCTGAGAGAGCAAATTCACTTAAAAACTATTTGAGCAGGCGATGTAGTTTTCAAAAGTTTATAAAAAGTATCGACAAGCAATATCTATGCTAAATTCGATGCCAAGATTTCAGTCGTAAACATACCCGGCCCACAAGCTTTGCCTCTGGCTCTGGTTTTGAGTCTGTGTTAGTGCTCACCACTGTATTATACTATCTGTGTGACGTTTCGACGTAGAATTTATTTAGACAGCACTCACACAGACTAACTACCAGAGCCAGAGACAGAGCTTGTAGTAGGCCTACAGTAAACAGATTTTTATAAAGATTACCGTCTGTTCAATAGTTTACACGACAGCAAAAGCTACAGCACAGCATAGCCAGCCAGTAAAGCAATACTGGCACAAGTGAAGCATAAATCAGTGGTAGTGGAACTAGTCCATTTAGCACCGAGCGACCGCCCGCGCATGTGTGCAGTGCGCTTAGCGACGGTCCGCTAACTGTGTCGTTGCTGCAAAGACGTACTGAACAGAAAGGGCATTGTAAATGATTCCTGGCAAATTAAACGAGCTCTGGCAAAAACCCTTATAGGTAAGGTTTTTGACAATGATTTAGTGAAAAATTACCGTCCGCGCATGCATGCAGTCTACTTAGCGACGCCCTGCTAACAGTGACGTTACTGTAAAGTGACGTTACGTCAATTCGTCATACTGAACAGAAGAGGCATTAAATTAAACTTGCACTGGCAAGAATTCTGATACCTGAAGTTAAAACAATTTTGATGATTGTGCCTGAGTTATGATTTGATAGATGGTGCTGGTGCACACAAGTAGCTAAAAGTAATCACTAGTACATCATTTAGCACTACAAGTAATGCCCCGCTAAAATTGTCGTTGCTGCAAAGACTTTGTACTGAACAGAAGGAGTAAATGATTTCTGGCAAAAACCAAAACTTGCAAAAACATTGATAAGTTCTCAAAGGTTTCTAATTGAAAATTAATTATCCTTGATCAGTTTTTTGCCAAAATAAATCAATACTGGCAAAAAACTGATCCAGTGCATTTGCTCCGTCGTAATGTATTGTTGAAGGCAGATAATATCCAGTTAACGTCTAGTAAACTGCTTGTTTTGGCTTTGTTTTTTAATTAAATAATAAAAAATATTGTGAACAATCCACACAACATTATCTAGCCCCAAATTAAGCAGAGCTTGTACTGTGACCAGACAGCTTATACTACTTACTATATCATTATCATCATCATCAGCCTGATAAGTTCACTGCTGGGCATAATATGCCTTTCCTTCACATTTCCAGGAAGAACGATTCTGAGCCCTTTCCATCCACCGACTTCCCGTGATTTTAACAATGTAGTCGGTCCATCTAGTGTCTAGTCTAGGGTGGGCGTTGCGTCTTCCGGTTCATGGTCGCCATTCGAGAACTTTTATTCCCTACTACTTACCTTTATACCTTTTTATAATATGGAGGTTCTGTGCTCTTTGTTATTCTTTGGCACTGTAACATTCAGGGGACAGTGTGCGTCATTGTGCGTAGAGCCTCCAATTATCGCATGCACACCCATTATGACCCGGGCGCATGCGCATGCGCATACTGGCGCTTATTCAACGCTATACACCCGCATGCAATCACCTTTTTACCGACTTACAAAAAAAACATTCTCAATTCAGCAATGTTGTTTTAGATTTGTTACTATTTAACTCGGTCATTTATAAATCTAAAGTTTATTATAATTATCTATAGATATAAAAGAAAGTCGTGTTAGTTACACTATTTACATATAAGTCAAGAACGGCTGAACCGATTTGACTGAAAATTGGTGGGGTGGTAGCTTAGAAGCAGGAGACGGGCAAAGAGTTTTCATCCCGAAAAAGTAACGGGAACGGGGCGATCAAAGCTGCGGGCGGCCGCTAGTTAGATATAAAAGTTTATTCCAGATTGGTCCCATTTAAGTTTCACCAAAATCAATAACTTCTAGTCCTAACATGTTGCATTACTGTGCTAATTCATAAAAAAAATATACCTGACCTCTTTATTGATTACCGTGACACACTAGGTAAATAGGATATCTACAGTTTTTAGCATAAAAATAAAAAGTCACAGTAATACAATGAGCGGCCTTATCGCTGACAGCGATCTCTACCAGACTTTGTCTTTTACTGGTTAACCCTTGAAAGCGTGGATTTATGCAGATACGTGTAGTTCAAGCCCAATACACAATGTATTAAATATGGATAATGTTTGAATACTAATTAGGAAAAGCTTTCGTTAATGAGTTGGCAACACTAAAATGTAAACGTTTTAGAAGAGATATCGCACATAAGTTTAACTTTTACGATGATTGGTAATATCGTAGTTAGAAACTACGATAAAATTAGCAAATGTTGGATATTTTACACAGCGCTGTCTAACCCCGAACTAAGCAAAGCATGTACCCACAGGGAACCGTTTTGTCCGGATAATTCCTTCAAAACTGTCTCAAATGGACAAAAAGAACTGAGAATACCATTTTTTTGATCGTGATGTGACGCTCTAGGCCTTGGCAGATACCAGGGTCGCACTGTGTAGTCTGTCGTCATTTGACGTACACGGTGTAACAAATATTGAGCTAGGGACCTAATTGGCCTTGTGTAATACCCAGACTCATCGAAGAAGAATCGTTCTTCCTGGAATGTGTAGGGGGGTCTATGTCCAGCAGTGGACTTCTTCAGGCCGATGATGATGAATACCCAGACAGAGAACAAACATACTCGTATTTGTTCACCACACAAATATTTGTTATCGATGGGGATCGAACTCACGACCTATGGCGCAGAAGGCAAAGTCATCACGAAATATCTGAAACTACAGAGGCTAGACAAGAGGTTTTTAATATAGCATACGAACTCTGAGGAGTTAAGACACAAAACGAACAATAATTTTTAAAATTTGGCCATAGAAAAAATAAAATAAACTACAATTTTTGTCCAAAAATATGGTTCTTAGGGGTATCAAAGTTTGCATGGAAATAATTTCACACGCAGAGGTAAGAATTATTTATTGTAATAATCGAGCAAGACTTCTACCAAAACATAAGTCCGTCTCCATACCATAATCGATCCCAAGGCGAATAGTCTAAAGATATCACTCAAATTACGAGCAAACAACGCATTCACACGCATTTCGAAACTTGACCATCTAAATAGGATGACAATGATCTCAGGCCCAATTCCAAAGCATGTGAGTTCATGATGCCAACGCTAAAACCTTCCGGAAACATTGCTCATAAACTTTTAAAAGTGTTTACTTTCTACACTGCGACAGAACTATGACGATTACGGACTTGACAAGTGCATTTTCTTCGTCTCCAAAACATACGATTATCAACCTTTACGTAGAGCTTTAGAATATATTTTTGCTTGCGTTTGAGGGTAGTTTGTTTTGTGTGTAATGGTGTTTACAGTTAAGTCGTCATGCGCTCGCTAATCGGAAAGATGTCGCGAGTTAGCGCCTCGCCCGGTGTCCGCAAACATTGTCACCCTGAACGGTCCCGGAAGGTCCTTTAAAAGGTTTACTAGGACTCAATGACAACGTATAGAGTACGTACACTACCTACTAAGGTTTAGGAGCATGTTGAAACGCTTTCATTCATATTATGCCATAGGCGCCTTGGGGTTGCCATAGGCGCTTGGGATTAGTGAAACGCTGTCAAATATCGGCGTCATATTTGAAAGCGTTTCACTACCGCAGAGCTATTAGGTGTACGGAAGGCTTTTCTAAAACTTATTTTCCCCCTTTTTGGATCTTGGCAATCTTTTAGCAAAATTTCGACCTACAAAATTACATACAGATCGAAATAACGTTTTGACAGTTACTCTCGGACAAACATAAAATATAACTTCGATTCTAGCATACTGCCTATTTCTTATTTATACTCATGTGCGTTTTAATTCATAAACCAACGCCATAAAAAAAGAATGTAGGTATACCTATTTATCATTATTGTTTACCAATTTCAGCTCAAATCTATCTTTATAGTATCAAAAATTATGTGGTCAATTTGTACGGCTATGGCGCATGGCGTAGCGATTAGTTTCAGCATATCATCCGCACATTCTGCTGAATTTTGACAGCGATGCACTGATCGCCATTGCAAGCGATCTAGATGTGCGCAAGGCTTTAGTTTCATGAAGAAGCTAGCAAGAGGCGCGGTGGGTAATCAATAACCATTTGTGTTGGAAAATTCTTTGTGTCATGAATTTAATATCCGCTTCACCGTACACAAAGCCATTCACAATTGTTATATGAACAATGTATTTACATAATGAAGGAACGTTTGAAAATCATCATCATCATCAGCCTGAAAAAGTCCACTGCTGGACATAAGTCCCCTACACATTTTCAGGAAGAACGATTCTGAGCTCTTTCGATCCACCGACTTCCCGCGATCTTAACAATGTCGTCGGTCCATCTGGTGGGTAGGCGAGCTGGTGGGACGTTTACAAGGTGTATTTTCTTTATTACCCTCTCTGTGGGTGATGAAAACCATTTTTTTTGACAAATAAGTTTAAAGCCGATTTCACAGACAGTTTTCCTCAAATTTTACAAGAAAAGTTCGACAAAAAGTCAATTAATTCGATTTATTTATTTAATCGTATGACAGGAACAGGTACAATGGCGTTACTAAGTAAAATTAAAATCTTAACAAGAAAAAAAACAAAAACAAAACTAAGTTATACACTTCAAATAACAAAAATAATAAAACTTATATCACTAACAAAACTAATTACAAGTCAATGTTCAGGTTCCTAAGCCAGGTTACCGCTTCTGAAGGAAGGTCCATGAGGTCGCTCCAAGGTCCTGAGTACGAGTGAATGGGGCAGCGTTGGATGATGTGATCCATGGTCTGGTCCTCTTCACCACATTCGCAGAGCGCAGAATCTGTCCAGCCCCACTTTTGCCGAAAGTAATTGCATCGGCCATGGCCAGTCCGGAGTCTGTTAAGGCGGCACCAAAGTTTTCGTGGCAAGTTAAAGCCTTTGGGTTTGGTAGTAGGGTCGATGTGTTCGGCGCGTGTGCCTTTGGTGCTCTCAAGCCATTCTCTTTTCCAGCTGTCTTTTACTTGGAAGTTTGTAAGGCTTTGTGCAGCATTGTAGGGGGGATGTCGAGATTTCAATCTGTTTGGTGGTGGGCATGAAAATAAATCATGCACAGGAAGTGAGTGATGTGAGCTGATTTTATCAGATTCTCTTTTTAGTGCGTGCTTTCGACGAAGATGGGCTGGCTCTATGTGGCTAAGAACTGGTAGCCATTGCTGCGGTGTTGATTTTACTGTGCCAGAGATGCAGCGCATAGCGGTGTTTTATTAATTCGATTAGTCATCCGTAAAACCAAGCCTTCAAGTTTTTTTTAATTTGTTTTTATTTTATTTTCTACCTGTAAGAATCATCATCATCTTTCTGTCCTTATCCTACATTAAAAGGGTTGGCACAACAGGTTTTTTTTTCCTGTAACTAAAAAAAAACGATTTGTTGTGAAAATATCTCGCCTGGAAGCAGATAAATTTAAAATACATGATTATATTAGAATTGAGTGATGAACGAAAACTGTTCCTAGTTAGTGCCTCTAAATGTCTCGTCGGTGGTAATAAAGCGGAAAGTTGCGAGCGTGCCAACGAAAGTCTTTGTTGACGTAGGTCATGGCTCGCTTTGACAAATGGTTTCACTAGTAAACGAGATACGTTGGTATTTATTTTGACTAGCCTCTCAGCTCAGTTGGTAGTAGTTCTGCCTTCTGCGTAGGTCGTGGGTTCGATCCCCACTGAGAACACATATTTGTGGGGTGAACGCTGATGTTTGTTCTCTGTCCGGGTGTTATATTACATTCTAAATACTTAAAAAAAATATAAATAAATAAATAATGCGGACAATCCACACAACACGATCTAGCCCCAAACTAAGCAGAGCTTTTACCATCCCATAGTACAAGCTCTGCTTAGTTTGGGGCTTTTGGAAAAAAGTATTTAGGTATTATACCAGGTAGCTGATATAATACTTAAATACTTTTTTTTACAAATACATACATAGAATACATAGATATATATAATACTAGCTGCCTGTCCCAGCTTCGCACGGGTGGACATTTATTTTTTAAACACATAAATATAGCCTATGTTACTCAAGAAGAACCTACGTCCAGCAGTGGACTGATATCAATTGATGATGATGATGAAAGAACATTCTATAACATTTAGGAGCACTATTTTCTAGAACATTTTGTCCAAATCTAAAATTCAGAATCGTTTACATGGGTATATTTGAGTATTCTAGATAATTCTGGATTACTAACGTTTAGATGCATTCCGGATGCTAGCCGAATAATTTCAGTCTTCGAATTCAATTTGATCATTCCAGAACCTCAAAGACATTCTAGAGCGTTCTTTCCTCGTCAAAGTCGAGAATTTTCAGAAAAATCCATAAGTGATAGAAAGGGATAGACATAGAGAAGTACCTACGTGTTAGAAAAAGATAGACATAGATTTCGAAACTTTTGCCCCTTATTTTACAATAACACCAAAATATTGAATATAAACTATCCTATCTTTTAAGTTGGACCATATTATAGTTGGTTACAACATTTTATCAAAATCCGTTCAGTAGTTTCGGAGTTTATCGCGTTCCAAATTAGGACAGGAATTTTTTATATATATAGATAGATATATATATGGAATATACATACATATCTATAAATATATGGAAGTATTATTCAGCTATCTGGATTCCATAGTACAAGATCGGCTAAGTATTGTGTGGATTGTCTACAATATTTAATTATCTTATTAGACAAGTTTCCCCTATATCCTTCCCGGAAAAACGAATAACTTCAGTCAGGACAAAACAAGAGACTTCAGGCTATGTTTCAAATAAGCTAAGATTCTTGCTAGATATAATTAATAACATTTTTACGGTGTGAATTTCTTCAAAATATTTAAGACAAGTTCGGTTTAAAGATATTTATTTCTCAAAGAACAGTAAAGTCACTTACAGAGAATAATACATTTTTACAGAAGTTTTGCGACTAGGTGTGGCAATTTGGATGATAAAAACTCTGACACGTATTCAGAAACTATCAACGCAAGGCCTTATTTCTGTAGTAACAACATCCTTATTCCTTCCACTGAAAGCAGCAAATTGCCTGGCAATTTTGATCTTACGTGATGAAACGTGATGTCACGTAAACACGATGGTGATAATGATGATAAAAACAATGTGGTTTTTGATAAGCAACTTATGATTTATGGATAAATTCAAATCTTTATAACGAATTTGGAAATTGTGGGCGGTTTTTGAACTTTGACGACATCGTTGCATGGTAAAGGACTAAGGAATAAAAATAAATAATGCGGACGATCCACACACCACTATCTAGCCCCAAACTAAGCAGAGCTTGTACTATGGGAACCAGATAGCTGATATAATACTCAAATACTTTTTTTTGTAAAAACATACGTAGAATACAATATAACACAGACAGAAAACAAATATCTATGTTCACCACACAAATATTTGTTCTCGGTGGGGATCGAACCCACGACCTAAGGCGTAGACGGCAGAGCTACTGCCAACTGAGCTGAGAGGCCAGTCTAGGTATACATGCACGAATTTGAGGTATGGGTTTGACTCTATAGCTGTGGGTTTACCGTTTCTTTTCCATCATCAAAAGGAAGCGTGAGATTTTCTACATCATAGGTAACTCCTTAAATGTCTCTCCTTGTTCTTATTGTCTCATCATATATCTTAGTGATTTTATATATAAAAATATATAATAATGGGTAATATTTGTCTTTAAATTTGACCTCAAAATATTCCTTTTTTTGTAACTAGCGGCCTGTCCCGGCATCGCACGGGTGGACATTTTTTAAACACATAATATAGCCTATGTTACTCAGGGTGAATGTAGCTTTCCAATGGTGAAAGAGTTTTTGAAATCGACAGAGCAGTTTTTGAGTTTATTCAAACATACACAAAAAAATATATACAAATCTTTCCCACTTTTGCTAGATTTTTAAGGTTTAGTTTTAATTAGTTTTGCTTAGTATTTTTTTTTATATTATGTTTTTTATGTTGTTTTTAGTTATAGTTCAATAAAAGATTTAAATTAAGAATTAAATAGGTATAAAATGTGTACAAAGCTTTGTGTTCAATAAATAATAAATAAATATTTGAATCTTCTCTTTATAACATTAGTATAGACTGAACTACAAAAGCTGGTACCAATAACTTGCGATGCGACCCAATCAGTAACTAACTTCCTCTCCCAAGATCAGTCTTACACCATCTGGTGCTTTGAAGAATAATTAATTGACATACAACTTATCACAGTTAATTTATTCGTCTGGACACAGAGGTGTGTCGCCTATTTGGCAGAACTCCACTTTTCTATCCATCAAACAATTTTCTACCCTATCCTGTAGAATATAAAGCTAGTTTTCGACATAAGACTTGAGCTATCTTATTAGTGCACTAAACCAATCCTGTGCCTAAGAAAACTTAGACGCAGCCAAATCCGAAACCGTTCAATGACGGGTTTCGTAATGTCCTACAAAATATGGTTTTGATAATATTTTGAACTAATAATTTTAGTTAGGGTAACGACACCTTGAAAAGTGCCCCATATTCTATAACTAGGTGTATTCCGAGTTTTACCTAAATCCGATCGGCCGTAACAGAGATGCTGTGAAAACAAACATTAATATGACAGCGATAATTGTCAGCGTTTCAGTTGATCGCCATTGCCATTGCCTAGATGTGCGCAGGCCTTAACAAAAAAATTAAATAATATATTAATGTTATATCTTATGTTTCTTCTGTATTATTTTTTTGATATTACGATGTCTTTTTTTTACGTAATTGTTTGCATTGTGTGTGTTAGCAAATAAATGCCTGTCTAAGGCCCGTATGAAGAAACAATGCCTCAAGCATAGATTTTTAATACTTTTCAATGGAGAACTGTCAAAAATTAATGCTTGAGTCTCAACTCACACTCAAGCATTGTTTATGTGCGTTAAATGTTATAATTGTACTTTCTTTTAAACTTTCGGCTAGGTAGGATAGAAGAGTGTGTGATATGAAAACTGTATTTCTTAAATTTTAATCTACTGCTTTTTTATATACATGTAGCGGGCAACTTGGTATCCCAAACAATTATATTAGTGGTCTGACATGATGTGGCCGATAGTAAAGTGGAGACACATTGAAGCGGACATTCGCTTCGAATCTTTTGAATAACTTTAGGAGCATTGTAAAAATCAGTAAAAGCTCGTCCATAAATTTCATTTCGTGTTGTCGCTAGATGTCAGAAAGCTCGTATTGTGCTGCCATTCGAAGGCTCGATTGATTTGCTAGAAGGTTCTGTAGTGATGCACACTTTACCTACCTATTGGTGTTCATATTGTTTTGTTTGAAAAATAAAGTGTTACAAAAACCGGTGAATTTTCCAAAATTTTTGCAAATAAATAAATTCTAAAAGCAGCGTCAAAAAAATGCCTTAACATTTTTGATTTTTTCAGAACTTAAATAATAAAAACTCAAATATGAAATCTACCTAATAGTATAGGATCCCTAGAAGAAGGACCTTCACCGAGCTGGTTATTTAATGAAACGTATTTTATATTTAATTAAACATGCCAATAAATATTTTCTATATGGGTTGCCTATCAAATTTCAGTCCAGGATATGATTAATTAATAATTAAAAAAAAATAATGTTTTTTTAAGTTTCCACCGGTTTGTTTATTAGACAAATTCTATACCAATCGAAAGAATAGACCCCATAGAATATGCAAACGTTAGGTTGCCTATTTTTTTCAGGTCACAACTCTCGGGTAGCCAGGTATAAACAGGAAAATCGATACTAGCATTTTGCACCGGTATGTTTATTGAATAAAAATACTGGGGTCTATACTTTCGATTGGTATAGAATTTGTTTAATAAACAAACCAGTGGAAAGTTTTTTTTTTTTTTTTTAATTATTAATTAATCATAATTATCCTGGACTGAAATTTGATAGGCAACCCATATAGAATATATTTATTGGCATGTTTAATTAAATATAAAATACGTTTCATTAAATAACCAGCTCGGTGAAGGTCCTTCTTCTAGGGATCTTAGACTATAAGTCGTAACATATTTTAAAATTTGCTCAAATCTAAATCGAAAATGCACTCATCAAAAAATTCTATGCGTTGTAAATGTTTTGTTATTCTACCAGGAATTTTCCTTCACAACCAAACGCAGTACAAGTCTAGTCAGAGTAAATCAGCACTAGTGTTGTGCCACGGACGCTAGTGATGCGCCGGATTCGATTTACGAGCCGCCAAGCGCGTGTTGACAGGCCAGCGCCAGCGCTTGCCGACTGATCCATTGTTTACTTGATAAGAGTTCATTGTCAGGTAGATGCGAACCACTCAGACTAATTTAGACTTAAATACAGGGTGTTCTCAAATTTTGAAATTAAATATATCAATGCTAGAAGCACGAACTCGGTTTCAAATCCAGTCGCGTACCAATGAGTTTTTTTGTAAAAAAATGTATGTCCACTATGCTAGTACTCTCAAACAGTGAAGGAAAACATCGTGAGGAAACCGGCATGTCGTAGAATTTACAAAGTTCGAAAACATGTTGTGTCAAATGCACGAAAGAAGCCTCTCTGAGGCGCACTTTAAATTCTGACACCACACTGGATGAAAAAACCAGTGACTCGATTAGACAAAAATTACGTTTAACAATTGGACGCTGCGCTGTTTAACTAAAACGTCCAATCCTTATGAAACTTCAAGGATTGGAACGTTTTAGTCAAACAGCGTCCAATTTATATGTCTTGGTACTTATGATATTTGAGATTAATACAACCCTTAATACCCCTTATCACACACGCAAAACCGCATAATTGTATATTAATCGTGTCTGATTTTTTCAAGTATCTACTTTTTTAACCCTGTCTGTCCTGCAAATTATCTCAATTTTTACAAAAAATTATTTTCCTTCAGGGAAACCGCAAATGTATGTCAGAGTTTTATAAAAAAACTCATCTGAAAAAAATATTATTCACTTGAATCGCAAGCATCGCTTTGTCAAGTAAGTCTTGTTGCCATGCAGTATAGGTAACTAATATTGGTAGACTAATATTAGATAGAAAAAAAAACAGGACATTCTGTATATTACAACATACGTAGACTTAGTCTCCTTCGCAGAAACGTCTGTGTTTGAATCGGATTGATTAGTATTGGAAACAGGTAACCTCATTATTCTAAATATGTATAGCCATCTTAATGCGTATATAAATAATATTTCGTCGTGTGCAAATTGGTTGTATACTGTTGTGTTTAAACAGCCTTATATTATAATTCACTTATTTTATTATTCTTCTTCTTCTTATCGTGTCACTGATTCTTTCGAACCAAGTGTGGTGAAAGGATTTTAAGTGCGCCTCGAAGAGGCTCCTTTCGTGCACTTGACACATATTTTTCGAACTTTTTAGGTTCTACGATATGCCGGTTTCGGTGGTATTTTATTATTGATTTATGATCAGGGGCATGATTCTGGGGCCGACCGTGATTTTCAATGTCCCTAAAAGATCTCGGCCTATTGATCTCTGGCAGACTTAGGCCATGTCGATTTAAAAATGTCGGGCCCTGCTCAAAAAGCCAATTCTCAGTGAACTAAGACATCTATCTCTGTTGATGGCATATTTTTCAACACGAGATGCGTTACGTTACACGCTTATCCAATAATCGAACGATTAATCGATCGATGATTTACTATTATTCTAGTGTTTTGTTCAATTATCTATCAAATGATATTTCAATTTGTTACTACAATTGAATTACGTCTATACAAAGCTAAAATGTTGGGAAAAATTGAGTTTTTTTATCAAAATTCAAGTTTATTGTATCAGACTGACCAATAACGGAACGTAAGCGGGCATTTGCAGGTAGGAGTGCTGCCATTTGATTCTAAAGTTTTGGCGTTAGATCTAGCGGTTGGATTACTTACTCTTACCTACAATTTTTTTCAGTTGAAATGTAGAATAGAAAATATGCAAATAAATTGTCGTTATCACGTTACTTATTATTATAAATAATATGTAATTTTTTCGTCATTTCATTTGTTTGAATAATTCTTCATGCCAATTTTATTGGTTTTGCAGGAAAATTATATCTGCCTATCTACATTGGTAAAATTAGGTACATACTTACACGCTATTGTATAAAGCGCATTTTGTTTATAATTAATTGCGTGATCAAGAGAAATTAATCTATCCTCTCTCTTGAATTGTCTTTTTAGGATTCCGTAGGCAAATGGTAAATACGGGACCCTTATATGATTGTTTGTTTGTCTGTCCGTTCGTATGTAACAGCCACTTTGTTCCGACACTGTAAGAGCTAATTGACAAATAGTCTTGATGAAACCAAGATGTATTCTGTGAACCGCATTAAGATTTTTTCCCAAACATAGAAAAAAAAACAGTAAATTTTGGTGATCCCCATACTGAAATTCTTAAATCTTTTTTTCATCAAACCCATACGTGTGGGGTACCTTTGTGGGGTGGGGTATCTATGGATAGGTCTTCAAAAATGATGTTGAGGTTTCTAATAAGATTTGTTTTCTAAGCTGAATAGATTGCGCGAGAAACACTTCCAAAGTAGTAAGTGGTGGTGTATTTTTTGTGTTGTGTGCATTGCCCACATTCTGTCAGAAAACCCATAGGATTTCTGTCAAAATTCCGTCAAAACTTAAGAATGGGATCGGAATCGCGTTCAAGAGTAGACCGGCTGACCCCACATGAAGTGGGACAAGGACAAGAATATCATGATGATGATTTTTCATCCACTCAAAGAAAAATAATATAGCAACTATTTTTAAATTTGCCTGCTACTATTAGCTTACAACAGCTTTTACAGAACAGAAAAAACAAACGTGGTTAATAATATTCATTTTTTTATTGAACTAACAGAAATACATTTCACTAGCAGGCAACACAAGAAAGAAGAAGAATTTGTTTTGTCTGTGTTTTTTGTACAAAAATAAATATATGATTTTATCTCCAAAATATTTGCAATACAGGACAAAACTATAATAAGTGGGGCTCGTTGTGCTATTTACAATGTGTTTATGAGACGTTTGGAAGTGTACCAACCAACAAACACTACTAAGCTACTACTAGCAAGTTGAAAAACTACCAAATGAAGCTGCCAAGCTCAAGTGGGAGTGGGCTGGCCATGTCTGCCGCATGCATAACGAGCTCTGGGCCAAAATTACAACAGAGTGGTGCCCACAAGAGCCAAGGCGTCGCGGCAGACCAAGAACAAGATGGCGAGACGAGCTCGATAAGCACAGACCACAGTGGAACATCTCAGCACAAGACCGTACAGAGTGGAGGGGATTAGGGGAGGCCTTTGCCCAGCAGTGGGACATAGTAGGCTCATAATAATAATAATAATAATCGTGTAAATTCCTGCCAATCATAATAATTATTCATTGTCTCATTGAATCCTAATTAGTTGTCCAAATCTTTAGTTTTGATGCATTACAGACCTATTTACTTGGTATAGGGGCTGGGCAAGCCTATTCCATCTAAAATCAATTCACACAGGACTTACTTTGCTTCGTCTATCTGTACAAACCACCGAGCTTGAACCATTATTTGCAAATAGTCTGCAAATAGCCCAACGGTTTCATGTGAATTTTGTAATTATATGTTTGTAAATAAAGTTATTTGTAAATAAAGATGTGGTTTTTATTCAGTCTATTAATTTTTTTCCTCTAGTAGGTATATAAAGTATAGTAGGTATTGTAGGTTTCTAGGTAGACTGTTTGGGTCCATCGGTGGACCATCGCTCTCGTAGATAGTATTATATTCCTTGGACCATCGGCCTTATGATATTTTTCTAATAATGTAGGTTATTTTTTGTTTTGATTGTATGTCACTAGTCCCATTTTCAAGTATGGTAAGAATTGTAATGAAATCTCTTGTATTTAAATGATAGTGATTAAAAAGACAAGCTTTTATCAGAGCATTGATTTAATATATTACTGCACTTATATTCATCCTATTATGAGTTGACTGTTCATGCCGTTCTGTGGAAGGTCCGGTAGCTCTTGAAAAACCTTCCCCAATCTTCAGATACTGCCTCATCGGGGGTCGTTGGGAAGTGTACCCATTTATTGAATTCTCTTGATACTGAAGATATGACAGATCCATTAGGATGCCTAGCCATAGCCGGTACCGACTAGCTCCCTGTGCTCAAGAAGTATAATGTGATGAAGACCTAGAAAAATAATGAAATTGTCATAAAATAATACCTGCAATCCACAATGGCAGAACAGTGTACTAATTTAACTTATTATTCTAGGTAAGTAAGGCCTTATAGGTCCCTACCTACCGGTACAAGTCCCTACTTGTCTTATTATGCTGTTATGAGGCATATCCTATCTACCAAAGGTTCCGCCTCACCATTGAATTAGGTATATTTAGTTGGTAAGAGGTTAGGTTACCGAATTATACCTTTGATTTAGTGGAAATCTTTCTCTGCTGCAAGTAGGGACCGCACAATATCTTCGATGAGTTTCCAGGCCAATGCTTTACTTAGCGTAAAGTGATTCTTATAAGCATAATCGGAGAGCTCAAAGGCATTGCACAACCCCGCACTTTTTCTACGTTTACCGTAGCTGTTGAGGCTTCTACGATGAGGTCGTCCATGAATTACTTAAGGACATCATCCATTCTCTCTTCGAAAAGAAGCAATAAAATACAATTTTGCTGAAAATAATATTGTGTTTGTCAAACGATTATCCAATTCAAGAGATCTCGAATACTGCGTTCTGTCTCGGCTAGTCCGGACTAGATGTTGTGTCTCGCATGAACTTCGGCCGAGAAATTTGCAGAAAGAGATCGTGGGAATACGCCAAGATGGTTGTCACGACTTTTTGACCGACCTATGACGACATCTCCACCGTAAAATAATCCCGGTCAGCGCGAGAATGACGCCCCAGTACTAGTGATTTTTTAAGGCGTGAGATTTTTTGTAGAAGTGTTTTTTTATATGTCTTTTTAATTCAGGCTTAAACAAAGAAAAGCTTGTACTAGATAACAGATTGATGACTTAATGTTTGTACATATTCCTTCTTGTCTTTTGGTGTGGGCTTCTAGTGCACCTCAAAGAGGCTCCTTGCGTGCACTCCACATGGTGAAAATCAAGAAAACTAGTGCATGAGTAATAGACAAATTTATCAGGAATTTCAACTAGACATCGACCTTCAGTTTACTACAACGGTAAAACAAGAGTACAACACTAAAAGTCAGTTGTTCTGTGAAATACGGGCGCAGTACGCAATCTAGATCATACAAACTGCTGGATAATCTGCGGCTTCGTATACAGAATGATTTTATTAACCCCGGGAATCGGAGTCCGTGTTTACCTTAAGCCGCAGATTAAAATATAATAGGTATGGTTATGTGTTTCATAATACTTCATCAGATGATGACTGAATTCTCAAGAGTTTCGAATTGATTATTTATTTTAGAACACTCCACATTCTCATAGCTTGGGTATATTGATTGACTGAGTAATTATTTAAATAGTTCAAGATGTATTGCTAGTTTGATGCTTGAATAGATTCATGGTTTACTTTTGTAATAATATGTGATTCTACGCAGCATTCTCTTAGATCTTGTCTTTAGTGAATAAGCGGAAGCGGGTGAAGGTTCAACTTTAGAAACTAATAGATTTATCTTCTTAGTGACACTTTTTCTTATTTATCTATGCCCTCCCTTACCTTTTAGAGACTATTTTGAATTTAGTACTTTTAATAACGAGAAGGAAAGAAGAATGAAGAGAGGCCTTTGCCCTGAAGTGGAATATAACGGACTCTTAATAATAACGAATGACTAAACTGAAAATTACACATTTGCCTTTTCTGTGTATTTCTAAAATAAAAAGTAATTTTAGTTTAAAAAACGAATCTGAGCTTACCATTCCTAAAAATGTATCTTATAAGCACCACATAAATAAAACAAAGCACAAAACAAATACTTGGATCAACGAGTCGAAACGAATCATCATTACGAGTGCTTACATTAGCCGAATCAATCCGAGTGAAGTCACGACGAGTGACGTCACAATGCTCGCCAGCTGACACCTCGCGACGTGCATCCACGAGAATTTATCGAGTTATTTCTACACCCTGTATTTTATTGTGAGCTTCGTAAAACAAGTGTCAAATTATTTCAGTTAAATGATGATAAATAAAAATTGTTTATTGAAGGTTGGGATTACAACTTGTGTTGTAACTTGTAAAAACGTAAAGAAAATTGTTATGTAGGTATTTTAACTTGTCTCCGAGTTATTTCTAAGCCTAGGTCTAGGTGGTTCTTTCAGTTAGTCGGAAGATTGTTTATTCTTTAGTTTTCTTGCTAACTTTGTGTTGAATGAATAGGTAGGTACAACAACATATTATGTTGGTGGTTTTACTCAGGTACCATTTAAACTAAACGCTTTCTTGGTAAAACTTGATAGTTTTGGAACACTGTTTTGGTTTTTGCATACCTACTTACATGTTTTACTCGACTTTTCGTCTCAATGGCACCCAAAACACATCAAACTAAAATAAATATGAGTTTGAATGGGTTTATGTTTGTTACCATTTACCTACGTGAAGATTATTTTAATGTTACTTTGAACATTCATAGTTTGTGACCTGGAACCATAAATTAGGTAACTTTTTATAAGGGAGCGGAGCTGTAAAATTTTATGTTTTTTTCATACAACAAAGTAGAAAAACAAGCATACGGCCCACCCGATGGGAAGTGGTTACCGTAGCCTATAGACGCCTGCAATACCAGGGGCATTACAAGTGTGTTCCCGATCCCATAAAACTTTTAAAACGCCCCTTTTGAAGAACCTCATGCTATAGTCCTTAGAAAACCTCAGCAGGGAGATCATTTCACAGCATCATCCACAGCCCAAATTCAGCCACTGCTGGGTTTAGACCTCTCTCTGTATGTGCCACTTTTCACAGTCTTGTGCTAATCTTATCCAGGTCTTGCTCGCCACATCGTCTGCCAATCTTGCCGGCCCTAGCCAATAAGCCAAAAAGTCGCCAACTTAAATAGAACTCTATGACCATTATATTTATCTTTTTTTTTATTTCCAGGGCGTCAGGCAGTGCAGTGATCCTCGACCCTCGCATGATCTGCAAGAAGACGCGGCGCACGCGCGGCCGGCTGGCGCAGATCTGCCGCAACGAGACAGGACTACTTAAAGAGATCACCAAAGGCGTGACCCTTGGGGCGACGGAGTGCGCGCACCAGTTCAGGAATAGACGGTGGAACTGCACCACTCAGAGGCGGAGCATGAGGAAGATATTAATGAGAGGTATGGTTTGACATGCGTAGCTTATAGCAACAGGCTTCTATGCTTCCTCTCTAGAAACTCCAGGTCTCTCCACTCTGGCTCGAAAAAGAGCTGTAATGAAAAATATACTGTAGAGAAATATTTTTAGATTATGCAGCAGGAAAGCCTAAGCATAGATACCTAAAACTAGTATCTCTTAACTACTTTTCAGCTCAGGTCTAGTTCTGTGTCTACTTTTAACCAAATGTGCGCATTTTTCATCAGGAAATAGTCATCCATATTCATATCTAGCACTCTTCTTGTTGAGACCAATGCATAATGAAATCAGACCTATGATGGCCTTTACCTTCAGGTAAGAAGAAGATGATTTTTAGTACAAACTTAAATTATACCTCATTAAAAACTTAGAAAATGTGTAGGTAGGTACACAATAAAAAAATACATACATAAGTACATAAAATCACGCCTTATTCCCATGGGGGTAGGCAGAGATCACGGCTACTGCTTGCTACGATCCTGACATACCTATTTGGTCTTTTTTATTTCTCTTAATAAAAATAACGTTAGTTTACATTAAAATATCAACACTTTCGACAACAATGCACATGATTTCGACCATAAACATTAGGACCTAAACGTGTTCATTTGAGGTGACATACGATTTTACAACCTATTTACCTTGTTACTATAAAGCACAGTTCTTAATAACCTAATAATACACATTTTGAATGGATCATCAAAACTATAAACATCAAAATGTCCAAGTCCAAACATCAATAAAGCGCCATTCAATGCAAATGAGTCATCAATCACAATAACGTCAATTAAACCACACTAAAGTCACGACAATAAGGTTTATAATCTGCGAAACATCAGTCTTAATAAAACCTTGGCTAAACAAAACGCTGGGTAAACGCAAGTCAGACGCAAATCACTCGCCACTAACAAATACCAAACATCAGGTGAAATTGTGGTCAAAATACCTTTCATAGACTTGTAAAAAACTAACAAATTTTGAAACACTCGGTATAATTTTAGGGAAGCCAAAAATCTGTCAGTAAATGCAGAGCAAAATGCAAAATAGAAGTTACCAGCGTCTGCCTGGAGGATTCTACTGCTGGAAATAGACCTCTCCAAACATTTTCTGGAAGAAATGTTCTTTGCTGATATGAAAAATACGAAACACATTAAAAAAGTTAAACAAAGTTAGCCAAATTTTAGTAAACAAAGCCCCTTTGTGTCATCAGCATCAGACTGACACTAGCTGAAACTAGTACCAAACAACATGCTTTTTGTAATTTATTACAAGATATTATTTAGGTTTGCGTTTTTCGCGTATTGAGTTGCTAGTTACTAGGCCCCGCGTTTGACCTGCGCTGCACTCGCGCTGTGTGGCAAAGGCATAAAACCGCACTAAAGGCTATGCTAAAGGCACAATACACTTTATAATCTGCGAAGCATCAAACTGAATCACAGCCTATTCAAATCATTATATTGAATTGTGAATTCTATTTATTACCAATCGACAACCGATATACCCGATTTATGAGGAAAACAGGTTATCGGCGCTGAAAAAACTTTTCGTATAGCTTGATAAGAAAGCGTATTCAAACGATTTCTTTGTAGACATAGCCAAACTACTATGCACTCAAAAGCTTTCTTGTATGTAATTTGGATCGTGCTGTTTATTTTGTACTCATCAAACTAGAGGCACCGCTTACTTGTGCCTGTAACTGCTTAAATTAATAGATCACAAAGATCGATAGAAAAAAAATATCCTAGAATCAGAATTTTCTAGAGAGTATAAGAACTATTTTCATTTCTGTATGCCACAACGATATCAATATTATGTGTCGTTTCTACGGCATTCCCAGTAGTTTCCCTCACTTACAAGTCTCTCGATATTAGGATCCTGTTTTACATGTGAATGCGCGCATAGATATATTTCATTGGAACGGCCGCGATGAGTTCATCAACATTTAAGATACGCTGTAAAATGTGGGAAGAGGTTTCGCTACCTGCTACCTTTATTAGTCCTCGGACAAAAGAATGCAAAACGTGTTAAATTGCACAGATGGATATCGGCCCTAATTCGATTAGCCCAAAAGAGTTGATTTTTATGCGACCACTCGTTTATCTAAATGCGTTCGCTTAGAGATGCGTTTGGAAGTAGCCTTATCGATGCTTTTTGTGGTGAGTTTTGAATTTGGAACGTTAATTTTGTGGTGACTTAGTTTTAAATTTGGAACGTAAAATTAATTGTGTTTATCGATACTTTTTGGGACTGGTTTAAATTGCTCAATTTTAAATTTGGAAGGAGCTTTATTTTTATCTCAACATTTATTTTATTTTACTCGTAATTACGTGTGTATATTTTATGTTTGTTCAATTTACAAAGGTTTGTTATTAGATACAATCAACGACATAAGCTTTTATTTTAAATTATCCAATAATTTTATTACTCTTTTATATGAGTTGTTTTAAAACATAAATATCTTGAGAAAGTCAATTGGTCGGTTGAAAAGAAATGAAGTGAAATTTATTGCATAAGTACCAACCCATAGTTTTACATCAGCTTAGTAATAGTAGGTAAGTACTAAAAATATTTAAAATGCTTATATTTGTGTTAAGCGTAGTGGAATACCACAATTTAAAACATAGACACGTCTTTGGTGTTGGTACGTGTTCTATGAAACCGCTCAGCATCAGGTTCATTAACTTGATCCCCCACTGGATCTAAAATAAGATTGGGTCTGAACAAGCAACAATCAACAATTCTAGACTTATGGTCACGTGGAACTGACACCAAGACTCACCTAGCTTTAAGACGTTTCAAAGTAATCCTTGCGATAAAACTGAATAAAAAAAGTTCAGAATTTTAATTTCATACCAATAAAGCTTTTACAGGCCTTTGCATATATAGACTAGCAGCTTGTCCCGGCTTTGTACGGGTGGATGTTTATTTTTTAAACACATAAATATAACCTATGTTACTCAGGATGAATGTAGCTTTGCAATGGTGAAAGAATTTTTGAAATCGGCACAGCAGTTTTTAAAACATAGACATTTATTTATTTACTACATAATCACACATAAAATCATTCATTCATTCGTTCATCATTCATTCATACCAAAATACAAATCTTTCCTCTTTATAATATGACCATAGAAGTACCTACAGATAGATGCTAATATCGGTTTACCAAAGCTTTTACAACTATACTTACCTGGCTTATTCTCATTAATCAAACGCACAGTACATTTAGATAGAATCTTAAATACAAGTTAATTGACATGCTAATTTAACGATTTACAATAAATTCACGCCTACGCATGCATATTATAAAGAGATATATACAACGAATGTATGTGATTAAGGTCGTGAGGTCACTGAGAAAAGAAAATAATTAATTAAGAAATGCCTAACAATAAATACACAAGTCGAAAGTAATACACATCCTGAAATTCATGAAAAAAAAAATTATATACAATCCACACAACACTATCTAGTCCCAAACTAAGTAGAGCTTGTACTCTGGGAACCAGATAGCTGATATAATACATATATACATTTTTTTTGTGAACACATACTTAGAATACTACAATATAACACCCAGACAGAGAACAAACATCTGTCAACGAATATGCCTGCATATAAATATTGTGGTAACTATCTGGTTCCCATCGTACAAGCTATGCTTAATTTGGGGCTAGATAGTGTTGTGTGGATTATCCACAGTATTTTTTATTATTAATAATTTTACTTGAAATGAAATGAAATGAAATGAATGAAAAATGTAAGTTATATTTAGTGGTTACACTCCTTACCAGTAATGTTACAGTTACATAACTTCGCAGTTTCATCGTTTAATTTGGAATTTTCTCATTCTGTACAAGTCTTCGGAATAAAACTTTTTTATATCTATTATTTTTTCCGATTCCAGGAAGAACAAGAATTTTTATAATGTCCCAAAAGTTAAGAGCCGAGCGGGATTTGAACCCGCGACCTTCCCCTCGGTACGGGGCTGCGCTGACCACTGCGCCATCGGATCCTAATCACACTCGACGAATAACTCTTAGGGACTGTACCGAGGGGAAGGTCGCGGGTTCAAATCCCGCTCGGCTCTTAACTTTTGGGACATTATAAAAATCTTTGTGATTTCCTTAAGTGTAGTAAACACTATAAAATTAATAAAAAAAGAACAAGAATTCTTCCCAAAACCTTAAAAATGTCCTCAGTCGATCGGGTGAGGGAACATCCTACCATTTTGCTCCTGTTTCGTGGTTGCGATTAAAGAACCTTTATTCTACGGTTGCAACCGCATCGATAAAGTTGCACTAAAGCACCAAAGTTGACGATGAAAATAAATTAACACCTACGCAGACCATCGATAACGTCCCAACACTATCGGCCCGGCCATTAGTCGTCGATGCATTCATTTCGGATTCATTAGCGTAAATTAAGTGGTATTTGTCAAAAAATCGTGCGCACACAAAATATTTATAAACCGAACTACCCCGAGGCCTTTATAACATTCCTCAATAACTTACCTCGCGATTGTACCCACAAACTCAAGCCGGATTTAGAAAAAAACTAAACTTAATTGTTTATTGCATACTAGTACAGTCGTCAAGAGAAGTCTTACGACTCTCGGTCTCGGACGAAAACAAATACAACAAACCAATTTTCTTGAACCTACTGCGCTGAGCTGGAAACACTTTTGCATTTTCTTAACGTATGACTAGGGTATATACTTCTGATGATGATTGTACCCAAACAAATACGGGTAAAAATAAAAAAAAACTGAACTTAATCGTTTATTGCAAGCTAACCTATAAATATCAAATGCTCTGATATTAAATGTCAACGCATGTTTTTATGACTTTGTTGGGTATCGACAGGCATTTTGCTAATGCAATATACATTAATTAGATACTTTAGTAGGGTATGATAGCTTAATTTAAGTCTTTGTTTCATGCTCAATGACCTTTTACGCCATCGTCCTTTTTGATTTCGGCTTCTAAATCCAGGATTAAGTCCATTAGAGATAAGAAATAAACGTGGTTTTGATACTAAATTAATTTATTAAAAGTTTGTCGCGTGGGCGGTTGGGTCGTGAGAAGGGGGGTTAAGGGGGTACAGTCAACAAATTAGGTTAAAAGCCTATAAATTGATGCGAACAGCAATGGGTGGCGACCAACGGAATACAGAGCTGAATTAGTCCCGGTTTTTTATCACTTGGTGACAAGAAAAAAGTATTGGTTACAGGGTGTTTTTAAATTTATTTAAGATTTAGAAATATCATAGTTTTTTTTATCAGTAAGCCTCAAGTTTATGGACGCAAGGCATTGCATCTTAGGGCACGTTCTTGACTTGCGTGACCTACGAGACAATGCTTTGTATTAAGCTATGGTTACCACTTAACATAAGGTGGGCCGTAATTATGCTTGTTCCGTCAGCTAGGTGTATAAAAAAAACTTTTCACAATAAAATCATCATCATCATCTTATCTCTTATCCCTTCCACTAACCTCTATTATCATTCGTCACCTCAGTGCTCCTCCTTTCCTGCCCATGACATCCTTGACGCAGTCCATCCATCTTTTCTTTGGTCTACCTCTTCTTCTATAATCACCATCCACATCCAACACTTTCCTATACCCGTTTGTTGCGTCGCAGCCCCCTGTACATAAATCAGTACTGATGAGAAAAAATAATCATTCGTTAATTGGTCCCTTTCATTAGTAAGTCGGTCGGCATTCTTCCGCTCGTTGTTTTTTCGGTGTCAAATCTTTATCAATGAAAAAAGGATTTCATTCTTATTTAAATTTCTGTTATCAGCTGTCTGATGACCGGTGACCGTCTAAATAATGTTTCACTTACGAGCGTTAAGTGACTTTTACTAATTATTAAATAAAAAGTTTTTATTGCACTTAAAATCCTTTCATCACACTAGGTACTTACTGGTTCGAAAGAACTAAAACTAGAAGAAGAAAATTAATGATTTTTTTTCTATGGTTTTTTTTTCAAATACTCGTAAGTACTTACTTAATTTGACTTGATTAAAGAGCAAAAACGTTAAAGCTACATCAAAAAAAATAAGAAAAACTGATCTGACGAACCACCACACCGCATTGTAAATACCTCAACACCTTATCTAGCAGACGCGAAGCTCAATTTCCACTTAAACAAAACAGCCTAATTAAGCTATAAACAAAGTCACACGGACCAAAATATTAGAAGCAGACCCCAAACTAATCTCAGCGGTCATTACCTGTCGACAGGTCCCAGCAAGGAGTCTTGCCTCGTAAAGATTACACACGATAACGTGACTACCGGGCCCACAGGACCTCACACAACCACACATAAATACCTTAGAATGGCTTCATATCGACAAAAAACTCGGCGATAAATTTGGCGCCCTCAACACGTAAATGTTCTTAATTATAGTGTAATATCCGGTGAGGTATCTAATCTTACTGGCCGATGCCCGGCCAGTGGTCGGCTGCCCGTTACTTTTATCGATACCGATTATTGGCTTAAGCACAGCACTACGTTTTCGATTAATGCGCTTATTTTTGAATATTTTTTTGAAAATCGAATTACGTTTTGGGTTGACAAGTTTAGTTTTACCCTTTTGGTTCTACCTGTTTCTATCTTTATCATACTCTTTTACGTAAAAGCTGTGTTGCGTTTGGAAAGTTTTTAGAAAAGAAAGAAGAAAATACATTTATTTGACATAATAATTATACCTACATATGTAGGTGTAGACGTTCACAGCATTATAACAATAACGAACATAATTATGCCAAATAGGCCCCGACTCAGCTTATTGCTGCCTGACAAGGTATCATCTACCATGTCAAGCAGCGCTGGTTTTTAGGCGGAGCCTTTACGAAGAGGTGACGTCACACGAAAAATTAAAATTAAAATAAAACAAAAAGGGAAGACTGTCGTCTGTTTTTACTCAACTGTATGCATACAACTTTGATGATTGTGGGTATGTAGTTGCGTTTGGGAAGTTGCTTGAATCAGCAGATGGTCCATCTAGTGTTAAGAAGATATCAACCATTTCATCCAGATTCTAGATACTTTCAGTTATCACTATTCTGAACTTTCGAAAGCGTGAAAATCGTCTTTTCAACTCTTTTTCAGGAAACCTCAATTTTAATATCTTTTGAAAACTGCAAAATACGAGTCTTATGTATCTCACCACTACCAGCTATCTCTAAAACACTTGCAAAAGCGTGAATATCGTCTCTCCAATGTTTTTTTATAACTTTTCTCCATGCAAGATGTGTTATTAAAATTGTTGAAAAGTCTTTTCGCAAGATTCTTGGAGCGCCTTATGTTTCCACATTCCTTGGAGGCAGCTCATCAGTCGAGCAGAGTGACAGTTCCACGCCGGATCCCGGCACAACGCACTCGTCACCTTCAGTTGCCAAATTAAAGAATACCTGCGATCCCCGCTAAGTAGAGCCTTAAAAAGTCACAGTAACTCACGACTGGAGAATGCGACGTGAGATATTACTGCACATTCAGTATTACTTTGTAAGGTTGAGACGAAATGTGAGATGGATGTGATGCTTTTTCATACAACTAGCTGATGAAACAAGCATATGGCCCACTTGATGTTAAGTGATAACCATTGCATATAACAAAGCGTGGCCTACGAGGCGGCGGGCGTGGCGTTGGGCACGATCCTGATCGTGCCCTACGTCCATCAACTTGAGGTATACAGATGTTTAGCAACACATGCCAGTAATTTCACCGGTACCCACACACACCTTTCAAAACAAAACTCAGCAATGCTGCTTCATGTCGTAAAAAGGCATGGTGGTAGGACTTCCCCGCTTGAGCCCAAAGAGCTCTACTACTACGACTCTCTTTTGTACGCACTCTGATAAGTTTTGTAAGGAGTGCAGCTTTATCTAAAGAAAGAAAATCTGACACTAGAGACAACTGAGGGTCAAGAAATATTAAGGAATAGCCTGAGAATAGCTATGCCAATAACAAGGATAAAATTTGACACGCATATAAGAAGTCATGTGGTTAAAAACGATGAACAATCAGTTCCTGGTGCAAGGCGCTACCAGGCGTGTATCCTTCCTTTTAAAAAGCGTTAACTAGTAAAACAAAAGCAAACAGCACGAAGCGTGTGCTCCTCGCCTAACAGAGACATTCCGGCGCAGCAGAGTGCACATTAACAGAGCTAATTATTCCCATTAAACGGGCACAATCCATTCAAATTAGCCATCGGACGTCGTTGAATAAAGTATTCGCGTTTTGTGAGCGGCTGAATGACGTTCGCTCGGCCTCTTCCGGTGGGTGGTTGCTGTCACAACACGCAAAGCGCGTCGCGGACGCACCGCACCGCATAATGAGACGCTTACTCGCATTAGCTAAAGAAATTGACAAGTGAACAATAGCGGCCCGGGGAAAAAACGAACGCGAAATGCAGAAAGAGCCGGACAGTGTCGTATCGTATTACCCAACGTAAAATATCTGGGGGAACGGAATGAGAAACGATCGCTCCATTTAAATATGGGACGGGCGAGTTCGCGTGCGTTCGGTAGCGTGAGAATGCGCTTTATTCGATGACAGCGCGTCCGTAGTGCGGCGCGGCGGCGGGGCGGGCGCGGGACGTCGATAAATCAGGTGCAGGCCGCGGCCTCGCTCGTATATCGGCCACGGGGCCCACAATGGCGAGTCGGTGACACGGTGACACTGACGCAATTGCTCGCATGTGCCTGCGCCGTCACCGAACGACGGCCGCGGACGTCGCTGCATCTCTCCCCCGCGCCAGCCTGCATCCACCGGCCAGTATTTATTGCGCTAAATATTTGAATTAATCAGATGAGATAAAATGCTCGCGTTCGTATAAACATTCCGATGCGGTCGCGGTGACAACTCGATGTATTGTCCGCAATGAGCTGATCCACGCTGCCTTACCACATTGAACAGCGAATAAGGTATCTAATCAGTTTGTGCAGCTTTTGGATTCTCGTTACTGCCGTATGAAGTCTGTTATGATGTTTTTACGAGCGGGCAGCAAGTACCTCACGTAGGTAGGCCGCGCGAGTGTGACACACATGTTTACGACGCCCGACTTCACCTGACACACGATACTTGGGTAACTTGGCACTCGTGGCTGGTTCGCAAGGAAACATCGCATCGTGGAACGCATGTATCACTCAACTCTAGAGATGGGGATGAAGATGTTACGTGCAGGCATCCGCAAGGAATGTAGACGTCAAGTATAAGTCAAGTAAATTATTAATGGACCGATTCGATGCACGCATTTTGTTTATCTTTCTTTTATATCTGTCGTGTACTCGTAGTATCTGCATCGCAAAATGTTGCGAATGAAATGTGTGGAGATACAATGTCATGCGAACTTGTTGTAATAGATTTAATACCTCCTCTTATCATTAGTTGGCTGGTCACCAACACTATACGCATTCATAATATTTATATTGGTTGGTGAATGTGTACTTACGAAATATTTTTAAATTAATTTTCTTCTCTAAATCATGACTGTTTCGTCACGATGACGCCCAGTTGGTATTTTTTTTTGATCAAAAGTCTCTCTTACATAATTTTTATAGATCAGCGTTAAAGTTAACTTTGAACGTTTCCTTCCTTGGCCAGGTGACATACGGACGGACAGACAGACAGACATGACGAATCTATAAGGGTTCCGTTTTTGCCATTTGGCTACGGAACCCTAAAAAGCTCGTTTGTTGCATGGCAAATAAAATCCTCCTAAAATTTGTTTTATTTCATTATTTATTTTTAAAGTGAAAATAACTAATATTCTGTGAACATTTCAACCAATTATACCTGTTTATACTATTACACGGGTATTTATCGCGTTACAACAACATAGCTGAAACGTCGGGAAAATAAATAAAATAAGGTAAATAAGGTAAAAATAATATACGCGATAAATACCCATGTATTAGTATAAATATGTTTTATGATCGCGAAAGTTTAAAAAGTACAATTATACCTGTTACCATCATCACGTACGGTACGGAACCCTAAAAAAACCGTCACCAAGAACTGCACAAGCGCATGTCTATCTTCTCAAGTGCACAAAACATTCTTCGCACGCTATAAAGCAGTTGCTCGGTGTCGATCGCTGCGCATTTCATCCATCTCAAATCTGAAATTCTCGCAGTGCGTGAACAGTTAATTTAAAGTCGCCTCGAACGCGATCTGTATCGCGGGCCGAGCTGCAGTTATCAGTATCTAGCGGGAACGTCCGGCCCAACCAAGGCACAGGAGCCAGCGATTTGAAAAGTTCACCACGCTTCCTATAATGACCAAGCAAAGCACACAAAGTAACGACCTAAAAGTTTGAATAGGAGGTGAGTTTTCGTCCGTGTAAAAATGAAAAATTGTAAAAATTTGCTATTTCCATTCATTAGTAACACACTTGCTAAGATTGATCCTTATTGGCAACAGAATCCATTGGCTCACTAATACAGGGTGTCACTTTTTTTTTGGGACCGTTTCCGTCAAAAGTTATATTTTTTTTTTAAAAGATGAACATGCAATTTATTGTTTTCTATTAAACCGAGGGCATGACTCCTTTCACGACTTTTCTCTAACACTTGTGGTTTAGGATTTGGCTATCACCACCCTTCTCAAAAAACCTATAATTTTCAATAGTACTACCTCTTTTGACCAAACAGGTATTTTGGCTCAAGGAAAGGTCTATGGCAAAACCGCGACTGGTGTTCTGCTTCATATGAAAAAGCTTGCTGACGTTTTGGACAAATTTCCCTGGGACACATTGTCCCAAATGACACTTTTGATTTTAATATTATTTTTACTGACGTTTCGGACACCATCAAATTATTACTACAGCCTCTCGAATGCAGAAAACGATTGTGCCAATAACGTCTATCTTGACGAATAATATTCGAGATCTACAGTATGGAATAAAACCGCTGAACCTTCTACCTTGCAGCACATCGTTATAAATAAAATTAAAATTGCAAAATTCCCAGCAATTTCACATATAGGCCGGCGCGAGATGATCTTCGGGCCTTCGTCTTATCAGCTGCATGTGATGGGCTCAGCATTCTCGCTGGGAAAGATGAAACAGTAGTAGCTGCGTACAGAGAGTTCACTCCATGCCTCTGTTTTTGTACTGGGTTTTTTGTTAGCAAACACCACTTTATTAATGCTGTTTATTAGATCGATCTCATGAAAATAACAAAGTATAAGTATACTACATTATCATACTGTTAGCCGGTTTTGGGAATAGGACATCCCTATTCGGACCGGAGTGACGAGACACATCACTAGTGGTGAGGAAGATGGCTCCTGGATCTTGCGTTGTTTTTTTGTTTGCGGTGTAATAAAGTAAAACAGAGTTATATCTATAATCATAATAATCAATGAAGAGTTTTGGCGTAATAATACGAATTGTGTACACAGTATATTCCAATGATTCGCTGCCTTGATTTTTTGCCTCGGCTAAGTCTGGCTATACTGCTATCCACCCCACAAAAGCTTTGTCTTATCAAACATTTCGAGTCGATAAAATACTATAATATTAAGAGAATTAATAATAAAGATCTTAAACCTAAATATCCTTTGCACTCTTTAGCTACCTCGTTCCTCTTTGGTACCGTTGCCAAGACAGCTTTGTGTCTCTAGTTATATAATAATGTCATGGCTGTTACTTCGCCAAGTTACTTAAGACACGGAAACAGAAATACCCTTAAAACCATTCCTTCAAGAAAGTTTGGCTGTTTGGCTTTAAACAACTGATGATCAGTGACTACAGGCAAAAGATCAAGCATAGCTATATTAAATCTTAATCCAGAGATATAAAGTTCATTATAAATCAACTCATATTTAAAGAGACTTGATGACGGACCCAGCATTCTTACTGGCCTATATCAACATAATTTATGTAGTTATTACTAGTGATTAATGTTGAAATCTTCTTAATATACTGTTCTTTATTAATAGACTTGATGGTACCTTCGTTATATAGGATTGTATCGAGGGTTTATTCTTTCTACTTATAAGCACTAACTACATAAATAATTCACGTTCTGATGAAGACAAGTCGGGTAGACGATTGTGAAGGCTCTACCTTGAGCAATTTATTTGATTTGATAAACTGTAGATGTACATCTAGATGTTGGATAATATGTCTGTGTGTCTGCTAAGCATTAAAGTAGTATGTTTACGAAAAAAATTCAGAACAACGTGCTTTGAGAGAGCAATACTCAATATATTTATGCATACTCATGGTTTAGTTTAGGTACATTATAGTTCTTAGGTGTAACTGGTGTAAGTCAGTATCACATGGACCCTGTATACCTACCTACACACCAGATTCGACCTCACGGCCTTAGGTTAAAAAGACGAAGTTGCTTCCAATAGACCACTAGGCAGGCACCTTTTTGTTCTTCACTCAAAATAATACAAAAAGCTCCTTACGATTTAATTCGTTTAGTATCCACAAAACATGCTCAAAACACTCAAAAAAGCAAATTACACAGTTTCTCTCCACGTTAAGCTATCAGGTATTCTTTGGATCATTCTGGTTGGCAAATTGTGTGTATGAAAACTCAGTCTCTTCACTCTCGTCATCATCAAATAAAGTCGTTAAGATAATTATCGCAAACGTAATGTAATGAAAGGTCATCGCCAGATCCATGTTGTAAAGATCTCAATTTATGTTACAGCTGTTTTATTTTGCTAAGGACTTTGAAAATATCCTTGTCCACGACATCATTAAAATCAACACGAGTCAGCTGTAAAAATGTCATAACAAACTCTGACAGATAGCATTAAGGTAAGCAATAAGAACCTATGTCGCCAATAAAACGAGTTCCAACATAATAATTACTATCCTATAAAAACAGGCACAACAGTTAGAAATACTGATGTGTTAAACATGACGGTTCATACAATGTCCCACTAGCATAATCCGAGAACCAGCTCAGCATTGCCATGAGCGCTGGAATAGCCAGCACGTGCGCATGATTGACTCCGCGCGATGCCGGAACGACTCCCAAGTATTTCGATCCTGCAAAAACCAAGATATTGAAGCCATACAACTTTCAAGTGTGAATCGATACGATTTTATTGATCGATTGACAATTTCACTGAATTATTCAACGGACACGAATACCGACATTCCGCGAGAGCTCGTGGCGAGCGACGCAAAAACCGCGCAAGAACTACCCGAATATAATCGGTGACCGCTCGTGGGAGAGGCGCGGAGCAGACCCGTTCGAGGCCGGAGTCGCTCGAAAAAAGCAAGCGTTCGGTGATGAGAATGTCATGTCCCCCGTTCCCAACGACATATTTGCGAGTCAGGGCCGCGTTTTGCGATAATTACAGCGCATAACGCGGGCAGCGCGCGAGGAATGCCGCGCTGTGAGCGCACCGCCGCGGATTTATAATGACGAGTGGAGTCGCGCCCGTCGCCGCACGCCGCTGGCCCGAGGGCCGCAACGCTCCAGAAAAACGGCGGCGTCCCCGGCATCTGCGCCGCCCCACCCGTTCCCATGCATCCGACCGACGCGATGCTCTCGACCTTTTTTGCTCCTGCCTAAACGACTAGCAAAATATTTCGAAATTGGCATTCTTCTCATAACACCAGAGGACGCATCCTTGACGTCGTCCGGCAAAATTTAATCAAAAACGCCTATGAAAATGAAGCGACAGGTCGCGGAGTAATTACGGTTCGGATTCTGCTGCGGATCGGTGAGCACTCTCGCTTTTTTGTCGCGCGTCAATTATATAAATTGTTCGTGCAATAAATTTCTCTGTATCTGTTGGGCGAGCGGGGTCGTTGGGAATGCGGCGTCGATACGGCGCGGGTGCATCGCGACCAATTAGCATGGAATCGATAGGCGCGTTTGATGCCGATCTCCTGTCAGCTGGTCCGCATTGCGCAAACCGACCGCTATCTAATCTCAATTTAATGAATGCTACAGTACTATCACCGGCCCAAAAACTGAACGAGTAATGAGGTGTTTGACACCCGTTTCAATGTTGCACTCTTTCAGTGGAGCGCCTGCGATGCCTATCCGTTGTACTAATCAACATACGCAAAGCAGCACATTCAACATTTATGTGGAAGATCGGTAAAGGCAACTTGGTGCTTGACACTATTGCACATGCAAAAAAAAGAGATCAAAGAAAGTTTCAAAGAGTTACATGTGGATAGACTGTCACCAAAACTAGCTGATACAAACCTCTGAATGGCAATGCATCAATGGGATAGCAAATTACATCACCATAACACAATAGTCACATAGAAAAAGCAGGCTGATGACGCTCTCTATGATTGAGGCTGACCGACCATGACGGAATGAAATGCGTATTCACGAACTAGATAACTAGCTCATTATAATGTGAATGGACAATTGATGGGAAAATCGGAATGTATTGAAGATATATAATATAGAAACTATGATTGAAGTTTTGCATAGGTTAAGTATGGACCAGTCTTTAGAACGCTGGTTATGTCTGTGTTATTGTTGTAGGTTCCTATAATTTCCTAATAATTTGCTACGTTTAAAGAAAAAGAGCAAGATACTGAAGTTATTTGCTGATTGTGTTTATTTTACTGACTGTGTCCAATTTTTACTCTGCTTCTGGGGTTTTTTTGGTGTTGC
Organism: Thera britannica; assembly: GCA_939531255.2. Taxonomy (NCBI): domain Eukaryota; kingdom Metazoa; phylum Arthropoda; class Insecta; order Lepidoptera; family Geometridae; genus Thera; species Thera britannica. Next base: position 12,262,620 of record OW618047.2, read on the forward strand.
AAATCTGTTTTCTATATGAATGTGAGCTCGTTATGTTCCAAAGACGGTTGCTGTCTTGATAGTTATCAATTAAATCACGTTTCTATATCACCATTATCAACCTATATCAGTCCAGTGCTGGACCTAGGTCTCTCCCGAGAAGCAACACTGAGCCCGGTCTTTGGCTCTTCACCTCCAGTGCCTGCCAGCTACATTTCGCGTCTCTATGTGAGAATAACAATCTGATAGAACTATGCTGGTTTTGGTTTGAGGTGTCCTCTCCAGACTTACGAGGTAATGCAGAGACACCTAACTGCTGAACGCCAGATGGGACATCTGTTCAAAGTCAACGTCAAAAATATATTTATTCAGCTGTATCACAAGGATCACTTTGAATCGTCTTACAGCAAGGTGAGTTTAGGTGCCAGTTCCGTCATTTTATCACGAAAGAAAACCATGGTTATTAACGAGATCAGCACATAGAATACTAATAAGATTCTTATCAAAGAACATTCAGCTCATAGTCATAAACCATCACTATTAATAGACTTATTATAACCTAGCACGTAAAACCCTTCAATAAGCATTGTGTTGATAACCGCTGCGGCATTAATCATGCATTCTGAATATTCATTCGATAGAACTGACCTGGCGAACGTGCCATTAATTGTTATGACCAGTATGACATACAGTTGGAAAGGATAGACGAGGCATACTGCACAGGCTAGCTTCCATCAACTTGAGGGATACAGATGTAAAGCTTTGCAAATGTAACTTCACCGGCACCCACATCCTTTGAAGCGAAACGTAAGATCTACTTTGATATAACACCTAGCAGTTGCATAGTCTAAGGCCAGCTTAGTGGTAAGGGTAATTATTTATTCTTATTTGCATCTTTTTTCTTTTAGTGTCCTTGTTTTTTACTGGTTTATGTGTGCTTATGTAGTAAATAAATAAATGTCTACGTCTATGTCTTACACTGGGCCTATTTATGATAAAGATACAAGAGGATGCCACTATGATGTCTCCAGGATACTCATCTGTTTTATAAGATCATCAAACTGTGTGTTCAGCCTTACGTGGCAACAAAAAGTGAAGCTGTCTGATGATCCTATGTCCATTAGTAAAGTGCTTATAATCCTTTGATGATAGATAATAACTTTCTAGGTTCAAACTTATTTTAAAATCGACACAGCACTATACCACAACAATGTTTTATGCACAGACCTTTGATTGCAAAGCCCATCTTTATTACATGGTCTATGAATATTGATTTTTGGGTCAACAGCTCAACTCAGTCTTTATTTAACACCAGCAGTGACCTGCCTATATTATGCCTGAAACGAATGAGATGCTATAAAATTCGTTCATACAATGAGTGCTAGACGGAGTATGAACAAAAAGGTATTGTATGAAGTGTTCGTGCTTATCAGTGACTGGAATTGAGCAATGTTTATGTGGCGTTGTGTAATACAGGCTTAGTTACCAGTTAGATTTCTCGTAGTTTATCAAAATTAAGGTTTGAAGAACTTTAAGCATAGACACCTTTTCTGGAGCAGCGGACGTCAAACCGCTCGCATTTAGCGATTATGAGGCACCAAATAGATGATTTACGCTAGTGACCTTCAGGCGACCTAAAAGTTTACTAACGGTTTCCTCACGATGTTTTCCTTCATCGTTTGAGAGTACTGATAGTAGTCCATCCATTGATTTCTCGCCAGCTTTGTTATATATATCGTCAGTCCATCGGATGGAGGGGTTTGCTAGTCTTCCAGCTCGGTGCAATTCGAGAACTCTTATTCCGCAGCTTGTTCTAAAGCTTGTATATTTTGTCAACAGACACACGAGAGACTGGGTTCGTGAACGCCATCACGTCTGCTGGCGTCACTTACTCCATCACTAGGGCATGTACTGCTGGATCACTGCTGGAGTGCTCATGTGAAAAGGTAGTTTAATCAGAACAATATTTTTTTTTAATAACGAATTTTCACTATAAACTACTTAATAATACTTGATCTATAAAACGAACTATGAATAATCAAGAATGAAGGTGATAGTAATTTTGAAATCCCCAGGGTGCACCGAAGCCTCGTCGCGGGCGTGAACCAGTCGCCCTCCCCCCTTCGCAAGTTCCTACCGATAGATGGCAATGGGGAGGATGCAGTGACAACGTCAGATTTGGTCTCAAGAAGTCCAGGGAGTTCATGGACAGCCGATACAGGAAACGAAGCGATATAAAGACGCTGATTAAATTGCATAACCATCACGCTGGGAGGTTGGTTAGTAAGATTTTATTATGAACGCCAATTTGTGCATTGACAACTTTTCTGTACTGTTTGTTAATTAAATTACTGCTAGCATAGATACTTCAAGCAATAAAAGGTCTCTCTCTTCATATTCTCTATCTAAATTGGGTAAGAATATGATATTGAATGTGATATCGAATCTTCTAGGTGACAAAATCTCTCTGTATAACAGGGCAATATTAAAGCATACCTATTCAAATTTCGTGTTTCTTTGCAGGCGATTAAGAATAATATGAAGATAGAATGCAAGTGCCATGGGCTGTCCGGCTCTTGCACGCTCAGAACTTGCTGGTGGCGGATGCCTACGTTCAGGGAGATCGGCGACCGACTGCGTGATCGATTCGAAGGTGCAGCCAAGGTACTTGCCATCATTATCAACATCAGATCAAAGAAGTCCATTGCTGGGCCTTTGCCCACCCCCTGACATGATGAGCCTCCCCTATACATTTCCAAGGAAAAATATTCTTAGCCTTCGGTCAATTAGAAGAAGAAAATATTTTTTTATTATTTATTATATTAAATATGTTATTTCATATATTGTTCAAGCTTCTTGCATATGATCAGCAGATTGATAGGCAAGGATTATAAGTTTTTATAATGATCAGCCCATTCTTGCTGTCAGCTCCCTGCATAACGTAAATAAAGAAGCGTCTTAATGAGCTGCATAACATTTTTCAGAGACCTATTGAGTAAACACGCTGTTTTTATTAGAATATACAAAACTGCCATACTGCCTAGTTCAATAACAACGTTTTTATGTTTTGTATGCAGGTTATCGCTAGCAACGACGGTGACAGTTTCATGCCAGAAACTACCAGCATCAAACGACCCGGGAAGAAAGACATTATCTATTCTGAAGAGTCACCAGACTTCTGCTTTCTCAATCCCTATGGATCTCTGGGCACCATAGGCCGGCAGTGTAATGTCAGCTCGGCTGGAACCGATAGCTGCGACCAAATGTGCTGCAGACGAGGATACACCGAAGCAACAATAAGAGAGACAGAGAACTGCAACTGCCAATTCAAATGGTGCTGCGAAGTCATTTGTGAAACATGCTACGTCAAACGGAACATACAAACGTGCCTATAACTATATTGTGATAGATGTAAATGTTGTATTAAAGTAATTTGATTTTATTTTGTATTTTTTATTTTGAATTCAACCGGGGTATGGTATAAACTTTAGTTCGATCTTTTGATGGGGAGCGTATTTAGCTGCACTGGGTTTTGGAAGCAAGTCTTTATTCATAACCTGCCTTCTATCTTCCTCATCGGTTTGAAAGTCAGATAAAGTACTAAGTAAATCTGGTGTATTCTTATTTCTCGGATTGAGTAATTTTAGTTGTTCATTTGGTGAATTTTGATAACCCACAAACTGTAATGGTTTATTTGGTCCTGTTTGCTCCCTTGACTCTCTTGGTTGATGTTGAATGATAGTGAGTTTTTTACCACTAAATTTGGAAGGACTTAATTTATCATACTCTTTTTCTTCTGGAGCGTTCTCATTATTGGTAGCTCCACTCTTTTTATCATAGCTAGGTGGCTGGTCATATTCCCTAGCACCATCAAATTCATTAGAACCATCAGAATATTCTGCTTCATTCGATGCTTCCTCATCTAAATCATCATTTAGTATTGGGACATTTTCTGTTTTTTTTTCGGATTGGTCATTGGTATCATTTTTACTATCCGGTATTATGTCATTTGGTATTTTTACATTAACATCAATGATGTTCTCATCCTTATTAAATTGTGACTGGGCTGATACTTCAACGTCATCTTTGTTCAACGGTGCACCTGAAGATTCACCAATATATCTAAAAGGCTTAGGTCTTGCTTTCAATTGGTTTGGTTTGGGCTTGTATTGCCTGAATTTTTTTCCAGGTTTGAATAGTTTTTGGCAGTCTAGAGCTTGAAGTAACTTTTTTTTCACAATGAAATTATATAGCATACGGAGTTTTAGAATGTCACTAGCAGTTAATACTTTTGATTCGCCTATAGCTATGCTATTATTTTTACCCTGTAACGAGATAAAACTTCTGAAAATCTTGGTATGAAAACGCATAGAGAAAAAACGAAGATAAAAACAAATTATACAAATAGATAAAATGTAAAAATTTTGGAACATAGTAGTGGTCAAAGCCATTTTATTATTTTATGCCCTGGTCAGTTCACTTTGTTTATGGCATTAAGAATTTAGTGCTTAGTCTTAGTGGGTCTTTATGCCAAGAGATTATTTATAAACATAATATTTCAGAGGCTTATTCAACGCCCTTATTCAGGCTGCTTTGAAGTTCATAAAGCTGCTATGGCTGTTCGAACTTGTTTACTCACTAACCTTGGTTTCAATCGTTGCTCGACCGTTGATTGAATGTTTGAAACTATGAAAATGCCCAGCACTGTTGAAATCATATTCTAAATCGTGAAACAGCCATTCATCATCCATGCACTTTTCAAACAAGTATTTCTTTTCTGAAACGTATAACATTATAATTATTATCATAGTAATAGTATTATCAGGTAGGTCAGTCAGTCATTACAATATCCATGCATTATAATCAGAGTAGTCAATAGACCACGGATTTTCACTGGCAATGCTCCAAATACTCAGCATACATCTCTTGTTCAGTTAAAATTTTGCGTTCTTTATGTATGGTCATTCTAAGCCTAGCCTTTGTGTAAAACGTCTCATGAGTGAGATAAGTGAGAAAAGATTTTCCTCCCCTCTCACTTTTTTAAGATTCATCATTTATTGTACCTATATGTATAATTATTTGATGATAATGATGATGACCTCCACGACGTGTCCGTCGATGGCAAACCTTGCTACGAAGTTGAATGATTTGTACATTGGTCGTTTACGAAAAACTACTTGTGGAATTACCAGGTGTGATGTTCTCTTCTTTGATTACGATGTAGTTATCCCGATCAGGTGCGTTATGCTGAGCTGGCACTCCAGCAATGGCTAGCACAGCCTCAGCGAGCTCTCCTTCTGTGATCATGCAGTGGTAGCCGAGGACGACTTGCTATTTTCCAATATAAAGTCAAATCAACGCATCAGTAAGATATTCAAAAAATATTGAAGGCGTATTCTATATTCACTTATTTTGTTTCTGGCTAGTTAGATGTAGACTATTGTAAACCTTGGTTTGTACTTCCTTACGGCTACTTGAACTATACGAGTAATAGAAAACAGTAAACACTCAACACACAGTTTCAACCTGGGTCATGTTCCTACACTTGGATTTGCGTTGTTGAGATAGAGTGGATGAAGAACTGAGTAGGATTTGTTGGCATGCTATAACCAGGTATATACCTTATCAGATCATCAGATCTGATAAGGTGTTCATACCTTGAGCCAACTCAAAGCCTTCAGTACTACTACATCAACTAGGATCAACATACTTGGACTCCTGTATTAGTGAAATTTCTGATTGAATGGTCAGCACAGCCCAGCAGGCCCCTACGGTTGACGAAGAACACCCATCTCATGTTGTTGCTAGGTGGACTCGGAAGCTCAACAAAGTTCAAAGCAGTCAGACTGTTTACAGAGCTAAGGAAACTTCTGATTTTATCCCGAATCATTTTATCTGTAACGATGGTTTGTATGTTTAAAAAGATACGATATGCAACATGAGACTTGACTCAGAATGAGGCAATAGAGCTTCGGTTTAATAAAAATATCTGAGGTACCAATCAGGTAAGCGCTAGCAACTCAATATTACAGAGGTCAAAATAATGCTAAGCCAAACTTGTATTCATTGTAAGATTATTTTTGTAAATAAAGTCAGAATAAATCTAGCATACCGTACCATTATTTTCTATAGCGTAACAAATGAGCTGGCCAATAAGGGTTTAGAAGCCTTACAAATGCTTTAGAAACTCACCATTAAATGAATACACATCAATATAATAAGGAATAAGGGCATCAGGCCACATCTTCAACTTCATCATTTCATAGTAAGACAGATCGAAACCAAGCTCTGGCGTGTTCCGCATTTCAGTGGAAACGGGCATCTTTAATTTCAAATTAACCATTTCTCCTCCATAATCTTCATACTCATAATCAGATTCGTCTTCGTCAGATGCACTTTCATTCTCACATACAGGTCTTGCGTCTTCATTTCCATCTACTTTTTTATTATCTAGTTCTGCATCATCATGTTCTTCACCAGCACCAGTTTGATTTGTTTCTATAGAACCACTTCCTTCGTAATCATCAGATTTTACATCAGGCTTTGCAACTTCTGGATCAGATTTTGCACCACCATCTCCATCATCGGGGGCTACGTCATCATTAGAAGCACCTTCATTTTCATTATATTTAATTTCTTTATCACCGTCTGCTGGTTCAACGTAGGCCGGAGTTCCTACTGAAATGTATATTGAAATGGCTAAAATACAGATTTGTAGCAGTTTTGCATCCATTGCCTATTAGGTTCACGAAAAACTGATTTGGATGATAAGGTTTTATTGTTTTCCATAAACTTGGTATGGGGTTATGAAACATGGCGACAAATAACAGGTTACTAACATGAGAGTGGTATTACTAAAACGTCTAAGCACGTGATTTACATACATCACATAGAAATATCCGTCCTCGTTTGAAACAAGTGTAGGTATATTAGAGGCGGTATAAATTGTCTAAGGATTTATTTAATTATGTATTTTATGGCTACCTACTTTTAATGTACCTTACTTACGATAATTAATTAATTATGTTTTTTTTACTCAACCCGTCTAATGGGCAAATGTCCCCCAAATCCGACAAACCATCTTTTAATTTTTTTGATTGAATTGAATTTCTGCAATATTTATTCTTTAAAATAAAGATTACTATTATATTTAAAAATGTATGAGCACAAATGCTAGAGAATGAAAATATCGTAAGGGAACCTACGGTTAGTTAGCTCTGTAGGTATATAGGATAGCCCAGGTTTTTTCAGTGGATTTGGCCATCTCAACTGTGAAAATCGTATTGATAGCAAGCCATATTTAAAATGCTGTCATAGTTAAATGAAAATAAATAATTTGCAATTCCAAAAAATATTTATTCTTGTAGTGCAATGTGCAATCCATGAGAAAAACACAGCTATTGGTAGTGCTATATATACTTCTCCGTGTGAGGTAAGATTTAAGTACCTACTCAAATATTATCAGTTCGCTGCAGTAACTGCCAATATTTTTGTTTTATTAAAGCAGAACAAGGCTCACTGCCCATCAATATCTCAGCAAACCTTTCCCAAGATGCAAAAGCGTGAAAAATTATTCACGCTATTTCAGCTTGAGCACGCCATTCGTATCCTTTATGACAGATTTCTCAATGCATATACATAAATTTTCCAACGAGGGCGATATTCGTGGGAATCCGCTCCAGGCTTCATCGACCACCAACACAGAGCGACTTTTCACTTTCGACTCCCACAGCCAGACAAAACACAACCTTATTCAGTTGTTGTAGGACTTAATTTGGTTTGTACAATTAGCTTTTGTTAGAAAATAAAGTCGTTTCAGCAAAATTGCAACTGGGTTGTCAATAAAACAAAATGGCGGAGTCATGTCAGATGCAACGAAGGGTTCATAAATTTCAAAGTACTTATTCACATTTTGAATGTGCGAGGTTTGCTAATATTATTATGAACAGTCTATTCTATCTAAAAATACTACAATCTTTAACAAGCACGTAAGTATCTGGGCACTTCTTTATGCCTGGTTTCTCAGCTCAGTTGGTAGTAGCTATGCCTTCTGCATTGTTAAGATCGCAGGAAGTTGGTGGATGGAAAGGGCTCAGAATCGTTCTTCTTGGAAATGTGTAGAGGAGGCCTATGCCCTTCAGTGGACTTCTTCAGGCTGCTAATGATGATGATGCCTTCTGCGCCGTAAGTCGTAGTTTCGATCCCTACCGAGAACAAGTATTTGTGGGATGAACGTAGATGTTTGTTCTCTGTTTGGGCGTAGTATTGTATTCTAAGGTGAATATTAGTTATCTGATACTCTTATAGTACAAAATCTGCTTGATTTGGGGATAGATAGTTTTGTGTGGATTGGATTGTCCACAATATATATTTATTCTTCTTTCGAGGTGCTTTAGCCGTTTTAGTGTTACCCTACACTTACAGAAATGCGAATGATGGAGCAGCCGTCAACGCAGTCCCGTACCAAGGGGAAGGTCGTGGGTTTAAATCCCGCTTGGCTCTTAACTTTTGGGACACCTCAAAAATCTTTCTGTTTATTTTCTTTCGATGCAATGAATAATCTTTACATGAAACTAAGTCAATCTACATTTTTTTTACAAAATAATCATTAAATTTAAAGAAATATATAAAAATACGTAAAAGATAATGAAACAAAAAGTAGATTTTTTGATCAATTTTATATTTTTAGCAACAACTAATCAATATTTGTAATTATAAATAGATACATAATGCTAATGTACAACCAATATTATAATAGTGTCAACCCACTAGTGGGCACTGGACGAAATACTTTTCAAAAGGTACATTTTATATAATACAAACAATATTTGAGATTCAGATAAGTTCAGCTGATTTCAATTGTTTAATAAACCTAATATTAACAATTTGAAAATGCTACATTCACATAAATAACTTAAAATGTTCATAATTATTTACATGCGTTAAATTAATTTCATATTCACTTTCGTACATTGATTTTGAAGCGGATTTTTTTTATTTTTGTCAAATTCTGACTAAATGTCAGATATAAAAGGTTAAAATGGCACAGATAAAATCCAAATTCATGACACTGGCTTTAAATTACTTTAAAATACTTTTTATCACAATTATTATCATGCTAAAATTTAATAAAAATGGCTAAATGAATCCAGTCATGGATATTTATTACATCTATGAAATAAAAAAACTTCAGTCTTTTAATCCGATGCGGTATTACCTGAACTCTGTCACAATTTCAAATCAAATTAAGTACGTCTTTAAACAGAGCTCAAGTAGTACACCGATACATTTGATTTATATCAATGCAAAAAACATTTCATTTCTTTTAAACAACCGATAGTTTTGACATCGGATTTTTATCTAAAACTAACATTTCAATTCTACTTTAAAAACATAGCAATATTTTTAAGGTAAAATTTAATAAATTAAAACAAGTTTTAATAAATATTTTCTTAAAACAAAATCTTATCGAGATAAAGGTTCACTTTACAAAATTAAGCTTAATAAAAAGCTATCTATCAAAACTTAGAAGCTACCTATGTTTATATCACATAATGAAATATCATTCACGTTGATACAATCTATGATTAGTAAAGCTTCCCTACATGGCAAACTGTCGAACAAATAATGGAATGTCAAAATTTTGTCAATATTCTTTGTCAAACTGAATATATAACGTGATGGACGTAAATGACGGGAAGGTGAAGTATTATTTGAAGTGTAAGTGGTTGCTATAAAAGTATGAAGTCTACAGTTTGCGATTCAATCGGCAACAGTAATTAAGCGTGGAAATACAAAGTTACTATTTTAGTAACACATGCGTTTTCTTACTAGAATAATAATGGACAAGCTCGCTCAGATAAAGCGGGCTATAAAATGTATATTGTATACAAAGTGTCAACTCGATTCGCGTGCAGCTGAATCTCAATGTATATTGTATATATACAACGCATACAATATTATACGTATAATACTGATTATTTAATTCATTTAATATTTAATTAAAGTTCTCGAGAGTGCTTATCTCGTAATGTAGGACACTTTTACGATGGCGCTACTTACTCACTGATAAGGGCCGAACGCAGCCTCAGAGCCGAACACCCAAGAAGATACTTTATGCAAATGCTATTAAGCCACAAATTCCATTAACCGGCTTAATTATAAATTAAATTATAATTACAAGATAATTTTGCTGTTGAGCCTCAGAACAGTTATGCGAGCGCGCCAACGTGCATGTCTATAAAATAGAAAGTATTTATAAAACTCACATGATTATTGCCGCAGTTTTAAATTGCGAATAACTTTTGTGATGACGTGGATATTAACTTTGAAACGGTATTAAGAAATACCAAATAAAGTCTCAATAAATGTTTACACGAACTATCTTCTCGGGAGGTATACGGGTGAAATGTCATATGTTATGAAATTCGGCCGACCGCGCAGGAAATCAATAAGTCCATTCCAATAATACTGATGTCAACAGTGCTTAAATAAATCGTCCGCGAACTGGTCTCATTAATTTCCAAACGACAGCGTCCCAAAAGTAACGTTACTTTCAAGTTACTTCGGGAGTTACTAGATCACATGTTTGCACTTAAAAGCCAAATAAATTAACCGAGCGAGTAGTAGCTCAATACACGTCGGATCGATAACCGAGAGAGAAGAAATAATATAGAACTATTTACATAAGTCAACATGATTTACGGTTTCGACGACTCCATTGAAATAACGATTATGTACAGAGTCCGTTATCCGTGGAACTGGTCCGAGTCTGAGTCACAATCACTGCGGTTCCACACTAGAGTTCACTCGTCGCGTGCGACGTAAGCCAACAGTCTATAAGCACGTGTGGACCACCTTCTCTGTGCGACAGAGTTTGCACTTGACCTCACAGCACCAGTGGAACGTGCAGTTGCATCGTTCCACCACGAACATGGTCTCGGTCCGGTAACCGCGGCCGCAACACATGAGGTCACAACCGTCGACGCCTATACTCGTGTCGTTGCAAGTCCTCCCGTGCGTGCCAGGGATCCCTAGCCGCGGGTTCTTCTCGCAGAAGCCCGGCGACGGCTCCAAGTAGACGAGGTCTTTGCTTCCGGGGGATTTGTGGTCGGGGTTATGCGGCCGCAGTTGGAACCTGTATCGATCTCTCCGCGGCACGCGATGCGGTGCTGCGTCGTTTCTCTGGACTTGTACTGGAGCCTCTAGGTCCGTGTTGGAGACCATCACTCGAGACGCACCGTCGAACCTGTCCTTGAGCGCGTCACCAACAGACCTGAAGCTAGGCAGCCGCATCCAGCATGTCTTGACCGTACACGATCCTGACATGCCATGGCACTTGCATTCCTGGCGCATCTCCGTCTGCACGTGCTGTGGACAAAAAAACAACATCAACACTTGTAACCTTGTAGACGGGGGTCTAACGATGTCCAAATATCTTTAAATTCCACCGATAAGCGTCGATACAGTGTGATCGATGATCTTTTAAGCGCACCCCGTCGATCGCATCTCACGATCGAGCAAATTGTTACAAATCGTGAAGAGGTGGGCCGGTCGTCACCGCGCGTGGACCGCTCGTAAATCATCCGCGAGGGACATTCATCATTCTTAGAAGGTAGATAAATGAGGCGAGAGTGGAGACAGTCAATATTTTCCTATCCGCGCGCTTCGTAGAACGTCTAGATTGCTCGGTCGACGCGTAGGACCGAGCGCGGCGTCTGGTGGCCAAATATGTGTCAGATAATGGAATGCCGTGAATATTCATCAGCTGGACACCCAGTGCGTCTACCGTGACAGGAATTAAGTGTATGGGTTAATGATGCGTCTGGTGTGGCGGAGTGGCGGCGGTGCCCGCGTCTCTTTGGGCTGGGTTCCGGGCAGGAGCGGTGAGTATGCGGGTATGCAAATAAGTAAGTTCAGGCTGCAGTGGGAGGGAGGTGCGCGGCGAATGGGTGCCTGTTGCGCATTGCGCAGTCGCCGCACGATGGGCCGAGCTGTCCGACGCGTAATTAATATTCCACTTGAGCGACATGAGACGCTCGATCGTCACCCGTAATGGTAATGTAAACAAGCGCGTTGACAATGGCCGTCATTGGCCCGATTGTCGATTGTTTAATGGATAAGTGCTACCGAGTGCCGATTGGACGGATCGGCACTTTAGATACTATTCAACTTTAACTGCTCTTCAAACTGTTTATACTGACTGATTTATTTTGACATGTATGCATCACTTCGCCTTAACAAATGATTACAATTTATAGATATCTACCCACCTATCTTGAAAACTATGAAGGAAAACATCGTGAGAAAACCCGCGGCTTAGTCAACTCCGCACATATTGACCATGTCTTTCCTGTGGATTAGGCCGACTTAGATGTCAGGTCTAATCTGATCAATAGGCTATAAGGTAGAACATGCTGACAGGTGTGCACAATATCGATCATTACAGATTGTAAGTGTAACAATAATCTAGAATCAAACTCAAAAGCATACCAACCGATGTAAGTATTTGCTAAGATTTCCGTTTACAAGGGAGCACGAATAAACCAGTATAAATTGAACTTACCGCTCTGCCAGCTTCATTGTTATGCAGGTTCATCTTCTCTCTGAGCGTCTTCCCCCTCTCTCCAGTATCAACAAATTCTCTGCTGAATCGGAATCCAAAGCCGATGTTATCGCTGCATCCCCCCCACTTCCAAACTCTGACGTTGGAGGCCGCAGCGGCGCGGGTCCTGTGCGGAGTGCGGTCAATGTGGGAGTAGTCACAGGTGCAAGACTCTATGGAGCCTTCTGCGCAAGCGCGGGAGACGGAGTGCGTCACTCCTGCGCTGGTGATGGCGTAGATGAAAGCGGTCTCGCGGCAACCTGTAGAAGAGATAGGAGATAAGACTTTGACATATCAATTTGAGAAAATTTAAATTGATTAAGAACATTTTTTTAATCAATTTAGTGATAAAAAAAATGTAGTGTAGTTGTCAGTTGTATCACTATATTTTACAGTGCAATTGCTTTGTTAATAAACAGACAACCCTATTGAATTTGTTAAGGCAGGTACACATTATAACATTGGCATGTTTGGCATTCGAATAATTAATTCATCCCAAACAGAGGGGTCCACATTTTAATCAATTTTTATTATTGCTTCGTAAAAACAGGACGAATTAAAACATACCGGTATTTAGGCAATATAAATAATTTGATTTGAGGACGCAAAACAAAGCTGTGTGCATTGTTTTTATGTGCTGTTTTTTCGTATTGATTATGTTTGCAAACCTTAAATTTGAGTGAAGGAAACATTTTATTACTTTACTTCTTAGCTTCTTTTAGCTTTTTATTTTTACATTTTGTTTTTACCACCCACTGGTGTTATGAAGTTTTATAAAAAAACAACATAAGTTGTTTAATCTATATAAATCAGAATCACTTTGAAACGTTTTAAAAGTGAATCAAGGCGACCGTTCTCGCGGTATTTTTTTTTATAAAAATCTATCGTTATTTAAGACCCTATAAACGAACGCAATCGTAGTCGAACCATTCATCTCATTGGAACCAAAACATAAATTGTAACTGCATACCATATCGAATACCATAAATAAATTAATTGCCCAGGCATTAGAATCAAATACTCATAAAATACAATTTAAAAGGAAAGGGAACAACGTAACAATAAAAAGAAATGAAGTCTTTGAGCAAACGATCGAATGTACAAAATACCACGAACATCGATGTTTACGTATCATTCAATCATAAATAAATATAATTAAATATTTTAGACAACCCACACAGCTTAATCTGGCCCCAAACTAAGCAAAGCTTGTACTATGGGAACCAGATAGCTGATGTAATACATATAACATACTTTTTTTGTAAAAATATACTAAGAATATAATATAACACCCAGGCAAAGAACAAACATCTGTGTTCATCACACAAATATTTGTTTTCATCAATTTTTACAATGTTGTAAAAATTGTTGTTGTTGTAATTTATAAAAACAATGGAATTGAATATGAGATATTCATATAGTCATTTTACCTACATGAAAGAATACATATTCGATCATTACAAGAGCTCGCTGCTCGTTCTTTCTTAATATCGATTTAATAGCTTGTACTCAACGATTAAACGGTATCGATTCTTCATGCGAGTATTGTTTTTATGATTTAGTATGTACTTGTATTTAACGTCTCATTTAGATTTATGCTTCCAGTAAGTATTCGCATGGAAAAAATATGATATATTTTTGTATATATTTTACTGGTTCGCAAAAATTAGTGTATAGTATACTACTACACGTCAAGAAGAAGAATAAGTAGGTATTTGAAACATTTTACGAGTTTCTTCTTCTTGTAGTGTCATTGATTATTTCAAACCAAGTGTGGTGAAAGGATTTTAAGTTACGAGCTAATTAAGAAAGACTCCATTTTTATTAGATTATTGGTTAGGTGAATGTGAAAATTTCGAGGTTTTTGTTTTCAATTCAATAAAAGTAATAACTTGTATTATATTGATTTGGATGAAAATATTAAGATATGCATTTTGTGCAATAAAATACGACGATTGTAAGAAACAAGAATGCCTAGTTATAAATTGTTAGAAAGACACGAGAGGCCAGGTACTATAGGTATTAGAGTGAAGACACGGTGAAAACTGGTGCTTGAAAAAAAGATTGTAAAAAAGCCTAAAGAATCTCGTTCTTTAGGCTTTTTTCATTATTATACGCGAAACATTGTAATTTTACGGCAATATTTAATATCTTCGCTATTATAATTGTTCGTAAGTCATACCCTCTCATTAACACTCACCTTGAAATTATGATGGAATTCCTCAAAAGCTATTAAAAGTTCGATCGGGATCGCTAAATGCACGGACGCATATAAAATGGATTATATTACGTCTATTTCATTCTCAATATAAGTATAAGTATTCCAAACGTAGTCCCTTCAACCTACAAGGTAGACTGCACGATTTTTTTAAAGTCGAATCGATACCTCTAATCGATTTCGTAAAACTATTTACGGCAACACTACTGTTGCGGCAACCCTGCCTCCTCATTCCTTTTCGTGCACGGTAGCGCGCACACGTATCAGACTTTGTCTACTACAAAAAAAAAAAAAAAAACCTACCTTCACCTTTATAAAATTGTGAAAAAATGCCGAAACGTAATGCTGAACAAAAGATCAAGCATTACGAAGAAAAAATACGGAAGTTAGAAGTGAAAAAAGTGACTAATCACCGAAGGCGAATAATTTCATCGTCGGATTCATCTGCTTCCGAGAATAACATCGGTAAGTTTCCTAAATTGTTTCATATTACCATAGTTACCAAAAAAAATTGGTGTAACTAAACCTGGGGGTTGGTCGAGAATCAACACGAAGGTTAATCTGCCTTTTAAACATGGGTACTATCTAGGTGAATACCTACTTTTCTCCAAGATCCTGGGGGTTGGTCGAGAATCAACACGATGGTTTCTAACTAGAAAAACACTTACTTATCCTTAAATTAAAACACCTGGGGGTTGGTCGCGAATCAACACGAAGGTACAGTCAACAACAAAAGTTGATTAATAGTTTGAGTTCTGTTAAACTCTTTCATTTCTTAACGAGAATGGCGTGTATGGTGACTTTAATGCTCAGGGGTTGGTCGTGAATCAACACGAGTAGCGAAATTGATTTATTTATATCAAAATCGACGCAAACTATACATACCACTGCATAGCCTACCTTTTAAACCTGTCTTTCCACGGTGGGAGATTATTGGTACTGGGAATACAACCTGAGAGCTATAAGCCCAAAAATAATACAATGTTTTTGTTATCTTTCTTAGATGACGACGGTGCACCCGAAGTCGTGGCTCACCAATCACTAGATGATGAACTACCAGTGGAGGCATCCACAGATACGCAAATCGATGCCAGTTTACTGGACATTGTGGACACGCCTAAAGATGATGAAGTGGCTATCGAAGAGTTAGACACTGAGATTTTGACGGCGCTGGGGGCCAGTACCTCTGAAGGCCCCGAATATGGAGACAAGATCCATGAAAACTTAGCCCAGCTATGGCTGCCGCTGTTAAAGAAGGGTTTACCTAAAGAAGAGAAGGAAAAACTCCTCAAGGACCTCCTCGTACCCCAAAACTGCAACTTGTTACAGGCCCCGAAATTAAATCCTGAAATTTCGGCGGCAGTCGCAGAGAGTACTCGAAATAGAGACAAAAAACTTGTAAGTTCGCAACAGCAACTAGGTGCTGGCGTCACAGCCGTAAACAGAGCAATGGATCTGCTTCTGAATAAAGAATTTGACAAATTAAAGGTCATCAAACATCTAAGTGACGCATGCCGCATACTGAGCGACCTACACTACCGCGACAGTCAAACGAGGGTAAAATTGATAACTCCTAGCCTGGATAAGAGTTTTCTAAATATAATCCAGGATACCTGCAGAGACGAAACTTTATTCGGCACTAAATTGGCCGAAAAGATAAAAGCCTCAAAAGCCATAGAGAAGCAAGGTCTTCAGATCAAGAAGACGTTTGCGATTCCAGCTGCTGCATCGACCTCTGCAAACCCTCGCCCCCAGCAGTTTCGGGGAAACTGGGGAGCCCCTCCTCGCTACCCGCAGAGCCGCGGTGGACGGGGAGGGGCCCGGAGGCCAGCTGCAGCGAATACACGCAAGCCATCCGCAACTCAACCTGCACAGGCGAAGTACCCGACCAAGCCGCAGACTCGGACCCAATCTCAGCAATAAGACAGGTAACACATGCTGGCCGAGTCCAACATTTTTATAGTTGCTGGCAAAATGTTACTAAAAATGCGTTAATTTTGAAATGGATCTGCACTGGTGTTAGTATTCCATTTAACAAGCCTGTAACGCAACAAACTGTTCCTCGTTCATCTTGGTCTCAAGAAGAAAAGCTTGAAATGTCTATAGCCATTCAAAACTTATTAAATTTAGGCGCGATTGCCCCCTGTTCTCCATTACCTGATCAATTTATATCTAAAATTTTTCTTGCACTGAAATCAAATGGCGGGAAAAGATTTATTTTAAATCTTAAACCACTGAACAAATTTATTACAACGGAGCATTTTAAAATGGAGGATCACAGAACGGCTTCAAAAATTATACCAAGAGATGGATATCTGGCTACAATTGATTTAAAAGAAGCGTACCTCTTAATACCAATTGATCCAGCGCATTTAAAATATTTACGGTTTATATTCGAAAATATTATATATGAATTTAAAGCCTTACCATATGGAATATCAGTGGCCCCTCGTATATTCAGTAAAATCATGAAAGAAGTAATTACTTCGTTAAGAGCCCGTGGTTATAAATCTGTTCAGTACCTAGACGATATTCTCTGTATTGGTGATGATTATTCAGAGTGTCTGAATAATGTGAAAGCAACTGTAGACTTACTTAGTTGTTTAGGTTTTATAATTAACTATGATAAAAGTAGCCTAAACCCTCAAAAAGTACATAAATTCCTAGGCTTTGTTTTTGACACAAACAGCTTAACTCTATCACTGCCAGAGAAAAAGCGCAACAGTATTGCGCAAATGGTTAATAAATTTATAGGTCTACCCCGATGTACAATTAGAGAATTCGCCCAGTTCATTGGAGTGCTTGTTTCTGCTTGCCCAGCCGTGAAATATGGCTGGTTGTACACAAAAAATATCGAAAGAGAAAAATATCTTTTGTTAAAGCATCATAACGACAACTATGAGGCCAAAGTTTGCCTGTCAGAAAATATCTTAGATGATATTACTTGGTGGTCACAGAACATACAAACCACTTTAAATAGTATGAGGCCAGAAAATTACTGTAAAGAAATTTTTACAGATGCTTCTATGACAGGCTGGGGCGCGTGTAGCGACGGAAGTCGTGTTAATGGAAGCTGGAGTGTTAAAGAGAGGAACTGTCACATTAACTATCTAGAACTCCTTGCAGTGTTTCTCGGACTTAAAAGTCTTGTTCGAGACAAAAGCAATTGCGCAATACTGTTACGCGTAGACAATACTACAGCCATCAGTTACATTAACCGAATGGGCGGGATACAATATCCCCATTTGAATGACATTGCGCGACAAATCTGGCAATGGTGTGAGAAGCGGCAGATCTGGTTGTTTGCATCTTACATTAACACCAGAGATAATAAGGAAGCTGACGAAGAGTCTCGGAAAGTTAATCCTGATATAGAGTGGGAACTTTCGAAGTCAGTCTACCAAGACATAGTAAATTCGTTTGGTCATCCTGACATAGATCTGTTTGCTTCTCGCACAAATGCCAAGTGCGAGTTATTCGCTTCTTGGAAGCAAGACCCTGATGCAATGGCTGTTGACGCATTTACATTAGATTGGAGTAAATATTATTTCTACGCATTTCCTCCATTCAATTTAATACTTCGATGTTTGAGGAAGATCATCGACGACAAAGCTAGCGGAATTCTAATATTTCCTTACTGGCCTTCTCAGCCATGGTTCCCTATGCTAAATAGTTTAATAGCTTCTGATGTAAAGTTTTTCGGACCTGGTAAATACCTTTTAATGTCTCCCTCCAGGGATCATCACCCTCTACACAAACAACTTACCCTGGGTGCCGCGAAGTTCTGCGGGCGGCGTTCATCCGGCGAGGTTCTCCGGAATCAGCCTTAGAGTTGATGCTTGCATCTCTCTCCGACAACACCATCAAACAGTATGGAACATCACTCAAGCTATGGTGGCAATTTTGTGTCCATAAAAACATCGTACCCTATGAATGTCCAAACGAATTTGTCATGACATTCATCGCCGAACAATTTGGTAACGGAGCTAGTTACAGCACGCTGAACAATCATCGCTCGGCTATATCACTATTATTGAATAGTAATATAGGAGATGATGACCGCATTAAACGGTTGCTGAAGGGTGCTTATAGATTAAAACCCGCTGCACCTAGGTATAGTTCAACATGGGACCCGCAGTTAGTTCTCAATCATATAGCGAAATGGGTACCCCATAGTGAAATAACTCTATCCCAACTAACGAAGAAGCTAGTAGTGCTACTAGCTCTATGTACTGCTCACAGAGTTCAGACCATGTCACTGATCAAGGTGGACCAAATTGATATCCTGTCAAATGGGGTAAAAATAGTTATTACTAGTTTAATAAAGACTTCGGGACCTGGCCGGGAGCAGCCAGTTCTTTTTCTCCCACGGTTCAATGAAAATATTAATATTTGCCCAGCCACAGCTCTTGAGGATTATTTAGCTAAAACGGATGATATTAGAAATCAAAACAGTAACCTTTTTTTAACATGTATTCGACCTTATAAAAATGCTACGGCCCAAACCATTAGCAAATGGATAAAAGTAGTGTTGTCGGAGAGCGGTGTGGACACCACTCTGTTCAGGGCACACAGCACCCGCCACGCCTCGACGTCTGCTGCGAGCGCGGCTGGTGTTTCCATAGATACCATCCGGAAGACGGCTGGATGGTCTAGTTCGTCATACACTTTTGCAAAGTTTTATAACCGGCCCATTGTGGATGCTAGTGAATTTGCTAGATCCGTTTGTTTGCCGACATCTAATTGATTAGACATCTTATTATGTTAATTACTTAGAAGAAATAATATAAATAATAATGCTTTATGTTTAGTTTGATTAAAGCTGATTTACTTTTTCCCTGCGTATTTTATTTCTTAAACAAAACTTTCTACTCTAAACATCTACGTTTGGAATACTTATACTTATATTGAGAATGAAATAGACGTAATATAATATACCGATCAAACGATCACAAGTGAAGTTCGATCGTTATTATATAAGTCATTTCATTCGAAGATATAAGTACCCACCCCCCCGAGGACCCCAGAGAAAGTTTTGTTCAATCTTTAAATAGAATGAGGAGGCAGGGTTGCCGCAACAGTAGTGTTGCCGTAAATAGTTTTACGAAATCGATTAGAGGTATCGATTCGACTTTAAAAAAATCGTGCAGTCTACCTTGTAGGTTGAAGGGACTACGTTTGGAATACTTATACTTATATCTTCGAATGAAATGACTTATATAATAACGATCGAACTTCACTTGTGATCGTTTGATCGGTATACTATTAACGTTGATCTTGTACCATATAATGGACATGTCACTTGCTAATACCATACATTTGGTATTATAGTAGGGTGATCTGCGCCTTTGGTGGGCTTCCGTACATTATCATATCTCGTGGGTGTCTTATATTTGACTAGCGGCCTGTCCCGGCTTTGCGCGGGTGGACATTTAATTTTTAAATACATAAATACAAGGTGTATCAAAATATGTGTACTATCCTGAAGGGGGGTGAATTTCCACCCCCCGGGAAACAACTTTTGTTCAACGACTTTCCGAACTTTGATTGGTATCTCTGAAAAAAACTGCAATGAAGTTTCAACATTAACAGCTGACTTTATACAAAGTGACAACCCTAAACTCAGCTACAGAGGTAGTAGGTAGTAGTAGTAGACCTACAGAGGTAGTAGGTCAAGGGGTCAAGGGGTTACAAGGATAGGGTTGTCAATTTATTTAGGCATTATGAAATTAAATATTTTTGTATGGGAAACTGAAAATAGGAATTTTTAATTATCTCCCCTCCACAACTGATCACCATTGTGGTCTGAAACCCCCCACCTTGGCATAGTACACATATTTAGATACACCTTGTATAGCCTATGTTACTCAGGGTGAATGTAGCTTCCCAATGGTGAAAGAATTTTTGTAATCGGCACAGTAGTTTTTGAGTTTATTCATTCACAAACCCACAAAAATACAAATCTTTCCTCTTTGTAATATTAGTATAGATATTTCAATATTAGGAATCTTTGTCCTGACTGACTGAATGTACAGCAAACTTCCTACAACCTACACTGCTAGTCAAGACATAAGTGCCAGTGTATTTAGGAAAAACATATTTTTTAAAACATAATTATGTTCGTTTCTCCTCAGCCGCCGTCAGTAGCTAACTACGATACTTATAATTAGAAAAAGTGATTAGTGATTTACTGACTGATATCGACGCAAAGCTAACGATATATGTACAAGAAGCATGAAGTTATACATTTTATATCAGAGATTGAATCTGTAAGCCTACCATGAGCTCTGTCTGGCTCTGTCTCTGGTTCTGGTTTTGAGTCTGTGTGTGTGCTCACCAGTGCTTTATACTGTGTGTGTGACGTTTGGACGTAGGATTTATTTAGTCAACACTCACACAGACTCAAAACCAGAACCAGAGACAGAGCCAGACGGAGCTCATGGTAGGCCTACTGTGAGAGCCCTTAGTAAGCAAAAAAACCCAGACGAATCCACGTGTACTCCACTAGTTACTAATAAACCGGTTCAGCTTTATTAAAGGATCAATAAGCAAATGAAATCATTTTTTATTGAGTTGTCATCATGCACAGATATAAATTACGACAAGCCGCTCGACTTTTGCTCGATTTGGGATGCTACGCTATGCTTTTATTCAGCAATTACTTGAGACGATCGAGAATTTTAATGTCAACTTCGCCATCATTCAATGTTCGGGCGAAATTAATTCAATACATACGTGGAGATACGCATTTATCTTCAGTAATGACTTGGAAACGTTCGTTCGCATTAACTATAACGAATAGGTGAGGGCCAATTTAATATGGCACACGTAAATAACGGTCGTAAAACGAAGCTTTGGACTGGTGAGACTGCTGACACTTTTACTGGTGACGGCTGAAGAGACCTAGACCCTTAGTCAGATTTGTCATTAGCTTTTACTAATGGCCCGAGCGCCTTTGTTTTCGCAGTTTTTATATTTTTTCTAGACTATTCCAATCACTAAAGGCACACCTAGGTCGCTGGAGATAGCGATCAGTGAAACGCTGTCAAATTTGACAGCTTTTCACTGATCGCCGACGACAGCGTTAAGTGTGCGCAGGCCTTTAGGCCTCGGCCTCGAATTTAGCGGGCAGCGGGGCGTCAGCGGCGGCGGCGGCGCAGGAGCGGCAGGATTCTTATGCGTAAAATCAAATGGACCCCCCCGCGCCGCCCCGCTGCAGAGCCGCCGCCACCGCCGCCCCGCTGCCCGCTAAATTCGGGGCAGAGGCCTCAGTTATCAATCACATACAATCAAGCCTTGCCTAAATCTAGCGCGATGGCGATGGCAGCGATATTTAACAGCGTTTCACTGATGGCCACCGCTATCGCGCTAGATGTGCGCAGGCCTTCAGATCTCCATGGTGATTTGAACTTCAAGCGACCGAAATACTCAGACTGCAAGTTATATCCTGCTGCAGAAATCAAGCCCCAATCTCTTGCAATTCAGCTTATTACTTGCTGCACTATCAAGGTAGCTCGTGTTTCTGTTTTATTTCCGAGTTTACAGCGAGTTCACGGTTTGAGTGCGTAGTTGGAGGTCTGGCCACGGGGGTCCACCAGGTGCCTTCACACGTGCTGCGCAGACAATTACATAGCTACTTTTGTTTATCATTTTCTACCACTTTATAAGTTTATACGATAAGTTTGAAAGGTTTAAAAGCATTGATTTTAACCTCTTTGATTTTTAATAAAATACACACGTATTCATTTCTCATCTATCTAAACAAAAAATCTAATTTATTTTCTGTATTAAACGTGTATCTAATTGTGCTTTAATCGCCACTCATTCAATTCAATGATATAACGGTATCGTTGCGCACCAATTAAACAAAAACTTGAATTACTGACTACTAGAAAATAAATCATTGGATTGTGAGTCTTGTCGAGGAATCACTAGACCTGTATGCCTACCACAAGCCTCTGTCTGGCTCTGTCTCTGGCTCTGGTTTTGAGTCTGTGTGAGTGCTCCATGTAATATACTGTGTGTGTAACGTTTCGACTTAGGATTTATTTTGACAGCACTCACACAGACACAAAACTAGAGATAGATAGGCCTACAGTTTGGGATACCTACAAATATACGTACATAAATAAATTGATTTAATATATCACCGCTCGCTCCCGCGCTGGGACAAAGCGGATTGTCGCGTGCATGCGAATAAACCGCGACGTAGAAAAATTATGACAGATGCAAGTGAACCTCCGTCCGAGCAGGATTAGTCACGGTATTAAATAAAATTTAAATTCCCAACACGAGCCTAATTAAGGCCGAACCACGCTAACCCGACACCGCAGCCCAGGCCCGAACAACAAACAACCATCACTCATCCACTCGTGTACAACCAGCACTATAAAATATTCATAATTAAGGCACGCTATTATTTTATTGAGGCAATTTCGCCCCATCAAATCGCAGTCAAATAAGAACAAACATGAGTAATGGGGATCTATAAAAGTAAATTATTATTATAACTGATAATAAAGTGGTGCTCGTGGATTATCTGTGCGAGTAATGAATGGGTCCGCAGTCAGTGTACAACGCGCGCACAGACCGATAATTTCATCCCCGATGGACGGCCAGTTAAGGCGACGCGTTCACAATTTATAAAAGTCAAGAACTCGTAAATCTGACCTCGTGTCCGGTCGATCGCTTCGTTCAAATTAAACTTAATCACTGTTGACATTTGACGAACACCTGGCTCGGAGTGGGCCATTAAATAATTCAAAATTAATGTACTAATTAAATATGTTCCTGTCCGCATTGAGTCATCATCGCACCGCGCCGGGGTGTTTCCGACCGCTCGGCTCGCTCGCAGGATTGACTTATGATGTTTCGCACTCTCGTGCCTTAATTTATGACTACTTGCATTATTCAAATTTGATGAGACGTAATTACTCAAAACAACAATAAATCACTCGTTTTATGAATACAGTGTCCGGCGCAGCGGTTGGGAAACGCTATACGAGCTTTATCGGAGTATGATGAAGTCATTGACGTCTCTTCGGATCCAAACATGTCTTTTACGAGGATCTAATGACGTTTTATCTACTCGAGACGAACCGCTTTAATCTCGGAGATAAATTCCGATTCTTTTGTACGTTTAATGACAAGAAAATTATAGAAAGTCACAAATAAATATAGAGTAAGAGCTATTTCGCCGTAAACGTCCATCAAAGACGGGCAATAAAAAGCAATAATTCATTTTCGTTATGCCATGTATGGGTAATAATTTCACATTGAGCGCGCATCCCGAGAGGCCGGGCGACAATTCAGAATAACGTCGGTCGTATATCACTCATTGTGAGTGGCACAAAGCTGAGCTACCAGCTACCACGGCCACTGGCTACCAGCCATCGCTGCGACTACCAGCCATTCACACAATGGACAAAGACATTTGTTTTCAAACTCGACAAAAAACACCGAAAATAATTTGGTTTTAAGTGAGCTGTCAACGACAATAAATGGGTAATCGAAGATTTCGAAAAGCTTCTATATTATGGGCCCTGCACCTATCGATGCCTAATCGTCGTCTCAGCTCCACTAAACGCGCGTTATCTCGAAAACAATTCAAACGCCACAGAACCCAAAACGCTTATCTAATTGAGCATTAAATATTTCGTCGAGCGCATTTTATATGGACTTTATTTTCGACGTCGCTCGTTTTATACGTTTTATCCACCCACGACGTTGGAGGCTTGGGAGCGAATACGATACAAACCAAAACAGGAAATATTGGAAAAAGGTCGAGTTTTATTGTCCGAGTTACCTGCCATTAGGAGCCGTGTTAGGTGTAAACGGGGCTTCCGTGGACTCGCTCGGGATCGCTAAACTACGCCACAGGAGGCGCGCCACGGGGACCCGCCATATATTTTTCTATTCTCGACTCGACAATAACGCCGGATAAAGCCTTCACTATTGTGCTGTTGTCATCATTTGTGTTAATATGATCCTTGAGGTTTCACCACAATGAGATGACGACGTCTCCGAAGTGTCAATGGTGTCAACGTGTAAATTAGTAATGATTCGTGTCCCTTCCGGGGGGCCTTTGTGCTGCGCTCGCGATTATGCGCGACGACCCTATTCACGGGATGTTGATGAGTTTTCGAAGCGTGCATCATATTTGCGCGTTTTTCTGTAATGAGAAGCGCAGTGACGGCTCCCGCGGAGATGGCCGTACGTACGTTTTATGCGTTTCTCAAATGTCCGTAATTGCAATGTATTAAAAGGTTTTATCGTGGGTATTCGCTGCGGCCTGTAATATGCGCGCCGCGTGATTCGCCCGCCCTGCCTGCCCTGCCTGCCCTTAATAAAGTAATATGCTCTAAATGCACACGCATATAACATAAATTTTGTAATCTCCGTGCTCTTTTTATCATGTAAAATGATTACGATGGTGGTCCGCAGCACTCTCGTACTATATCTGGTTTTTAATTTAGAAAAATGCTACATTAGCTTTTATAGATTGCAACCCGATGATATATCAATATTTATTTTAGCTCTAGGCGTTATTAATTATTACTTTTGTCGTTTACATAATTGGAAAAAAATAAACGAAATCGGTTGGTATAATTGCTTCTGTCTTAGCAATTTATGATATTTAGTTATCTGAATATTATTTTATGCCTAATATTATAAGGTTCATGTATATTTAGCTGTGGTTCTACTAGAACATGGGAATAGCCCCCAGGCATGCGTCAACCAATCAATATAAATAATGACTTTACGACAAAATATAATGTTTATGTAAACATATAAATCAAGTTGTGATACTTTGGTTAATTCGTTTCCAATGAATATTTTACTTGAGTAGCCGAATTTGATGTCAATACATTTCGGAACCTCTTTCCGACTAATAGAAACATCTCTCAAAGTCGCTTACACAATTCATTAACATTGAGGTCAATAACCGGAGCGGAGTGAGGCTGATGGAAAATATCGAGATGAATTTTGAGTTCGACATACACAGAGAGCTTTGAGTAGATAACCCCTTAATGCAGGTCGGCTAATCTAAAAGAGCTTTCGTACGTAATACATTTTTTTATGTTGAAAAAGATTGCGTAATTTGCGCCCAGAAATGAGTAATTACACTCAAGGATGAACCAATCAACATTTAAATTCGACAACGAGTCATAAAACTTCTAAAAATACCTAAACAGCTTTCGATTTCGGTTTCTCATCTCGTGTTTGAATCTAAGGTTACATTTTCACATAAACATCGAAAATCATCTGCTTAAAAACCTAATGAATGCAACCGAATCGAATCACAAAACTTTTTTGCTATACGTACTTAATAGCGAATAATTGTGTAGAGAACAGATGTTCGCGAGCTCATAATAAGCCGTATCGCGCACAAAGCATCGAAATCGGACACTGCAGATAGGGCAGCTCCAATCCACGACAGAGTAACTTATACAGCTCAAAAACTTGTACTACATCCCATTCCTGACCTTACTATGTAAGATATAAGGTCCATTGTTACAGCAGACAACAGCAAAATAAATCAATGTAATGCCTTTTAAAACATTTTAATTTCAATGTGTACCTTTTAGGGCATGTAAACCGATTAACCGATTAATCGAAAAACCGGTTAACCGACTGATTTTAGGTCGGTTTTTAATCGGGTTTTTCCATCCAAAATAACCGATGTTCGGTTATTTTTTTATGAGTTAAATATGCCAATTCATTAAAAACTACACCTTTTAAACTTTATTTAGAACGCCTATAGTAATCCACCTAATTATAATACAACATTAATACATTAAAATTGCAAAAAATACAAAAAAACATTCCTCCGAAAACATTATCTTTGGAACGCATAAGATACCTACTTTCTAGGTATCTACTTTGTTGGTTATCATATTTTTTTTATTATTAAATAAATAAATAAATAAATAAATATTGTGGACAATTTACACAACACTACCCAGCCCCAAACTAAGCAGAGCTTGTAATATGGGAACCGGATAGCTGATATAATACTTGAATACATTTTTTTTTTGTAAATACATACTTAGAATACAATATAACACCCAGACAGAGAACAAAGATTTATGTTAACCACACAAATATTTGTTCTCGGTGGGGATCGAACCCACCGAGAATTATTAGCTCGAAATGCCCCATTATTGGACAAAGACCGCCCCCCGATCCCGCAACTCTACACTATCTTGTGTCATCAATTGCCAGTCTCTCTCAAAGGCATCCAGTTCGTCCCACCATCGCCTGCGTAGTCTACCGCGACGCCTCCTCGCTGTTTCAGGGCTCCACAATGTGGAGATTTAGGCCCACAGTGCGTCAGGCATGCGGCAGACGTGGCCGGCCCAGTCCCACTTCAGCCTTGCGGCTTTTTCTTCTACGTCAGCGGTTTTAGTCTTGAAGCGCATTGTGGTATTGCGAATGCGGTCAATTAATTTTACCCAAAGAATGCTGCGCTCCATCGCCTGCTGGCAAACCATGAGTTTGGACTTCAAAGATCAAGTCTGCGAGCCATAAGTAATATTTTATGCATGTGTATTAGTTTGTAAAATAACACGAATTGTCTGTTACGTGTTCTAGGCTTATAGCTCCGCAAATCGTGCTCGTCTTCCAGTTTTTTCTAAATTGGAGTCAGGGCATTGGTTACAAGCGCTTCCTTCATATAACACTGGTACTTTAATGGATCCCGTAACGTTCTTTATTGCAACTGGCCTACGGTTGGGTTCAGTGCCAGTGCGTTACTCGCCACAGTTTATCGTGTTATAAGGCCGCCGGTCGGATATCTCGTCATGCCAGCTTTAACGACATCATCAGGCGGACCTTTACCACCGTCAACGTACCGGCCGTTCTCGAACCGAATGGCCCGTTGCGTGACGATGGTATGACGCTTGCTCCTTGGGAGTTGGAGAGGCCCATTGTGTGGGACGCTACGTGTTTCGACACACTTGCGCCTTCTTATTTGGCAAGGATATCCGTTGTGGCTGGCGCGGTGGCAGATCTGGCCGAGGATCTCAAGAAGCGCAAATATGCGGGTCTCGATAGAGCCTACTTATTTGCTCCTCTTGGGATTGAGACTGGGTCCGTGGAGAACCAAGGCCTTGCGGGTCTTCAAAATTTTGCCTAGGTGTCTGATCGAAGCGATGGGCTACCCAAGGGCTGGTGGGTATTTAGTGCAGCGCATTAGCATAGCTATTCAGCGTGTCAATGCCACTGGTGTCTTGGAGACTCTTCCGTCTGGCACTGAGTTTTTGCACTAGTTGGACCAGTTGAGCTATCTCTAGATCGTTTGTAACGGTCTGCAGATAGCTCAGCTGTTTCTTGTATATTTTGCAAGTTTCTTTGTGTTAATAAAAATTGAGTAACTATTAGGACTAATAAGTAATTATCAACTATTATCATGTTGTTGAATTTTACAACTTTATTTAGCATGTTGAGTGAGTTCTGTACATTAAAAATTTTAAAATTTAACAAGCTAATTTAATTGGTGCTTGCTTATTCAAATAATAAGTCCATTTTTATAAAAAAATATGGTTTTATTTTATCCTAAGTCACGCATATGAAAAACTGGAAAAAATAACCGATTAACCGATTAATCGGTTATTTTAAATTAAAAACCGAGATAACCGGTTTTTTTAAACAACCCGGTTTTTACACGCCCTAGTACCTTTGTAAACTCGGCTTTTTATTTCAAATTGAAATGATTATAAACTTAAATCAATAAACAACCGAAGAGATTATTATGCGAATGAGTTCAGCAGTAAATACAGTTTTGGTTTATTAGATGCTGCGAGCGATAACTGTAGGCCATTGATTTTCTCCGGTATTGTAAAAGCTAATGGATATCTATTTACTGATTCTTATCTTTGATAATCTGTATCCATTGAAATCAACTAAATGGATTCGACGCTGCGCAACTTTGAGACCGTGTTTATGAAGCATAAAACATTTTTCTTTCTCATCGGAATTAAGGCGGAATTTATTTCGGATTAAGATTAAATCACGGCGAAATTTGCAGAAAAAATGCCACTTTCGGAATGCCCCGTCAGAAATGAAAACTTGAACCCCTCCCCATCCCCCCTCTACCATCCCCCTTAAATTTTGGCAAAGTATGTCGATCTTTGCCGAAGAGATCTCGGTTATACGGTAAAAATTACAGGGTCGCGAGTTTACTGCTTTTTTCCTATACCTCTACTCAAGATCACCTGTACTCAAGATCAACTAAAAAAGTTTTCACTAAATAAATATAGGTATCTACATAAATAAACGATGGAAGTTTAATAAATTAGAGTGAAATGGCTATATTTGGAGTTAAAAGGGCACATTTGGAATAGAATAAAACGAGTGTACGAACGGGAACTGAATGCGAGCGTCACCGGGCCGCAAGTAATTGATCCAGGATGTTTTATCTTGATGAATCCTTTTATATGAGCCCCCGACGCGCTACCCTCCTGATGAATACAGATAAAATCTCTTAAAAGGGTTGCCAACTAAAGATATCACTTAATTTGTAGCCTGTAACCGGAATTAAGGACTTATTCAAAAAAATACACATCTTTTTGTTTGACATGCAGGTTTAAACTGAGAAGGGGCGAATTCGCGATTGAGTTTTTTAAAGATTAGATTACTTAAACGACTCTGAGCTGCGTAATCTGTACTTCGAAGATCTTAAGTTATATCTTTTTAGAGATTTGTTTTGTTCGTTTTGTTAAGCTCAATTGAGACAACGGGTGACGCGTGTTCTTCAAATTGTTATTAGTATTTTTTTCTGCTTTTTGAACCAATGAGGATTACGTGACATAAATAACTTAATCATGTTGTTTTTTTAAATATGCTCTAAAAGTATCGAATCAATAATACCAAATAGTTTTGTAATAATATGGATAAGCGCAACTCACCTCTATCGACGATCTTGCCGAAAAGGTTCTTGCCTCGGAGAAAGTTTCTCGTTGAACAGTTCCATCTTCTCTGTTTGAACTGGTGTTGGCACTCCGTAACTGCCATTCTGGCACCCTTAGCAACCGCGCTGAGAACTCCTGGATTCTCCCTCGCGAGCCGTCTCTGCTTCCGTCGCAACGACTCGTGTATCGTGGGGTCCATGTATAATACACCCGGCGATACCGGTGACAAGTTGTTCGGCTCCCCTGCTTTCGCCATACCCCTGTAAAAAACGCACAACTCAAATACGCAGAAAAACTTTTGTCACGTCGAAAGACAATGCCTTGGGAGCAGGATAAAAAAGAATAAACATAGCTCGGACGCCACTTAAGGCAATGGGTGCAACTCGAAATGAAATGCTCATTTGAAAAGGCAAAGACAACAAACAATTGACGACTGAACTGTCAATCCGCAGACGTTCGGATAAATATTTGCGGCGCGCATTAATCCCGTGGGCCATAAGGGCTGGGACAAACAGCGATCGCGATCACAGCCTGTTGACTCGAGGTAAGTGTTGAAAAAACGGTGCACTCTCGCGGTGGAGCGCTTGGACTTGGAAATCGTATTACTTTTCTATTTATCTTTCTTTGTAGTCGAGTGTTACGTAAATATGGGCGCGTCCGTCGGAAATTCTTATTTTGTGTTATTGTGGAGACGTTTTGAGTACTTGATTTTTTTGTTCCCAAATATTTTCAGCTTCATACTGAATGCTCACGTAGGCTCTATTTCCATATTGATTTATATTCACTTGAACAGTTATATATTCATGCGTTTATTTTAATGAGCTAACGCCCAAAATAGCATACAAATTAGGGCCATTATCCATTTATCAATATTACACTTAATATTTCAAAACCTTCAATTATACAATCATTTGAGGCCTTAATGGCTTGTAAAAGGAAGTTGATATCGCTTGACAAGTTTTACAATCAGTGCCGTGTTTTGTAACAACTGTCTTCAATAAAATAATTTAAATGTATCATTTTGTAATTAATTAAATCCGCAGAATTTGGCTTCAACTTATCACAAAAATAGATTTCTTTGCTAATGGTTTTTTTTCAAATGCTCAAATTTGTCATCGAATACAAAAATAACAAACATTAATATTGATTGACTAAGGTCTAAATGTTATAAACCTCTAATAAAGTAAACGTTTTTTCATATTTAAGCATAGTAATGAAGCTTAATGCTGCATGCATCATCGATAATCGTCCAATACGCTCATAATCTGTTTGTGGGCGCCATAAATTTCGAAACCCGTCGTTGACACCCACGACTTAAAACAAAAACTGAGGATATCCATATTTGCCCATCCATAACAGAGATCCTGCACTTGTCACGTTTGGTAGAAAACCAAATAGGACCTCTTGAAAAAAAACCTGAATGGCTTTCACGGGCAATCGTGATGTTAGCACAGCGATAAAGCCTGTGTGAATGTCAAAATAACAAATATTGTCTTTGAAGGGCTCGTCTGTAGAAGGCTTGTGTCATTTGAGTAATTAAAAACGTTTCCTTGGCGTTTGTAACTCGTTCTGTGTATGAACTTAGCCTTATCTTCCGTCAATAGTTCTTCCTTCTAGTGAATGTGTCTCAAGCGTTTTAAGATCTGTTTATTAAATGTGACCTTATGACTCAATTGAAATCCCAGTTATTTAATGTTAGATTGTGAAACTTTTGAATTAACATTTTCACGTCCTTACGCAAGCAGATAAGAAAGTTTTTTTGTAATATAATTTAAAAAATAAATAAATGAGCTATATTCGTGACTTTGACGTACCGGCGGAAGACATCCCAGTATCATGTCTTCGTCTTAATTTGCCTCTCACGTAGTCATTCGTGACACTTCGACACTGATAACATCAATGTCGCTATCTTCGCCGTTTGACTTTTGCACTGTCCTTAAATGGACGATTCCAATCTCACGACGCGGCCCGCATACAAATTAGGCTTTATTATTTAATTTGTTACTGTTTTGCGAGGCGTCAAAATATCAACGTTCAACGACCATTTTGAAAAGAGCTTTAGTCTGTTGTATGGCTTTATGATATAAGTGCAATTGCGTCTTTTAAGCGGACCTGGTTAAAATGGTTATCGTTATCAGAGACGGCACGCGATTTCGTACGTAATGTAATATGTGGTACGGGTGATGAATACCAAATAGCTTAGGTGTGGCGATTTCTTTTTGGCTTTAGGCTAAGATTTTTATGATGTTGTCCCAGTTGGTTAGTTTGCCTTTGGGCTTAGTTTAGTTGGTTCCGGGTTAGTGGGCTCGTACTAACTGTTTTGCTAACACTTTCGTGCTTTTACAGTTATAGTGAGTACGTTTCTGTTTTAGAAGTAAAATATTAAGCTGTTTGGAAGTGAATAATTAAAGAATATACAAACTTCATGTTTTTCATAAGTAATTACTCGGTAAAAATCACAAATCAAAATGGTGAATGTGAAGTATTTCGAGAAATGCCACTTATCGGCTGTGTCAAGTAGTTAAAGTGGCCTATGTCGTATTTTTAATGTGTCGCCATTAAAATAATTGCAGTAAGTATGAAACGGAATGGGACTGATCTTGTCTTCCGGCAGCTGTCGCTTGACTTGAGGGTACTTAACTTACCTATACTTTAGTTTTTGTGAAGTTCCATTTTGGAACTTCACAATGGAACTTCAGTTTTTTTTATTTGTTAATATTTTATTTAAAATACACCTTCTTTACTTACATATACATACATAATTTACTTCAGTTTTTTGTAAGCTTCAAAATAGAACATCAGATTTTTTTGCTTTAAAATTGATTGTTAAAATACATATATCTACTTTATTTAATCAATATATGTATATTAATTGTTCTTAATACAATTGGTTAGCTTTTATAATTTTAATAAATTAAAAAAAGGTCAAGCGTTGCTCTGTAGAAAAACCTGCCGTCGGCCGTCGGGCGAATCTATTAACTCTAAAATAGCTCGTGATATTTTATTAAGTTGTAAATAAAAGTTAACCAATATGCAGTTGAATAAAATTGAAAAAATATGCTAAAACATATTAAGAAGTTACTACAGTTGTTTGTAAAATTATTTATTTGCCGACGGCAATTTTAAATTTATTAAATTAAATAAAAATTGTTCCATACAAATATATCAGTTTTCTTGCATATTCGTCTTTTTAATGAACTTAAAGCATATAAAAATATTTAATTAATGCAATCAGCACGTGCCTCTGTGTGTTTACAAATAGTGATAGGAGATGTGACTTCTTGGTGTAACTTGTATAGGGATAGAAGTGTTTTTATAACTATTTTTATAGATTTTATAGTGTTTACTTAGGGAACTTACAATAATTTTTATAATGTCCAAGAAGAAAGCCGCGGATTCATATCCCGTTCGGCTTTTAACTTATAAAAACCATTGTTTTATTTTAATAACGTTGAGAAACTAACGAAAATTTTATAATTATAAAAAAATATCTATTCTGTACGATAAATATCACTCAATGTACGATAGATACACACGTACTAATAATTAATAAATAAACACAAGTTATGATCATAAGTTAACTTCATAATCAAATTATCAGTGAATGCAGACATTTAGTTATATTAACAAACTTAGTTTTTACTTAATTGGTAACTTAAGACTTGACAGTTTAGATTTTAATATTTAACGTTTAACCGTGTGGGTGGTTAAGTTCATTTTTATTCTCGTTTTATTTCAATTTAATGACATAATGAATTCTAATAGAAGCGAAAGTCTATAAATATGAGATTAGGCTGGTGCATACCAGGAGCGCGTTGATAGGCTGTACAAATATAAAGTTGATGCTCCTGTCAGTCACACAGCCAGGTCGCGGCGGGAGATGGCTACGGGAGACTTGTTTTGTCCCATTATCGTTGTCTTTACGATTGTTTAAGTAAATAATTTGTTTTTATACATTTTTGTGTTACAAGCCACTGTATTGAATAAAAAAATCTTGCATTTTGATTATTTACTGTCTAAAAGTTATTATTTTGTTGACAATAAAATCCAAATATTTTTTTAAAGCAATGAAATTAATATTTACGCAGTAAGCGCATATTGATTTTATATTGTATATTATCTTTATATTTAAGTATGTTCGTTGCATAGTTTAAGAAAACGGTCAATTATTATCCATCAACGCCTTTAACATTATAAAACAAAAAGTTAAAGCTGCATTAAACTTTATGATGCCATTATCGATCTCGCACAGAGCGTTTATGCTTCATTTAATGATCCGCTAATTATCCGCTTCATGTTGGAAGATCCGCTGAGTGTCTGCACATCTGGTGTGTACTGAGCTTTACAATTTAACCCTTATTTTAATCGCAGAATTTGCAACATAATATTTTTAGATACAATTAAACCGTTAATATATCCTACAGTATTCTGTAGGATAGAATAAACGATATTTACTACGATTTGATTGAAAAGAGGCTTAAAGCATTAGTCAATGATTGTATTTTTGTATGTAAAGTTACAATAATTAAACCTGACTTAATGATTGATTATTTACTAGTTATCTTAAATGCATAGGTACTTAACATGAGTTTCTAATGCAACATTATGTTTAAGTTGGCATAATAAAAAACACATCAACGCATTTTTTTATATAGTGATAAAGCATTGACTAACGAAATTACCCGTTTTTATCACATTATAACAATTTTGTAATGGACATTACAGATCTAAAGACAGTATTTATGTCAACAGTCAACATTGAACTAAAAGAGTAACCGTTATAATAAGCAAACATACAAAACTAGCTGACGTACATAATTATGTCTTATTAAGAATCGTCTTTAAAACCGATATTTAAATCACAAGATAAGCAAAGTTACATTATTCTATTAATACAATTTTGTTATTGAGGCCATTGGCAGAAGTAAACAATCAATAATTTTTACATTACAACTTGATTTTATGACATAAAACTACAAAAATAAAGTCAGGTTATCCGAAATAAATACTGTTAAAACCATAACTCATCAAATAGTGTTATTTAAGGGTTAAAACTACGGTGCTAAGTCAGATTTTGAGCCAAACTATATTATTATGAGTGCCTTCCAGAATGGAACAAGTCAAGACGGTTCAAAAACAGATTTCGACAAAGGAGTCCAAAAAGGGCTTACCACCACATGCTCCCGCGTCCTCGCCTCGGCTTGCTACCGTCGCACCTCAAGCACATCACAGTGAGCACAAACAACCACAAACACTTCATTTCGATGGGCGGGCTTACATCAGCACGGCCTGAGAACTCGGTTACGTCTGAGCAAGTCGCCGGCTCGCCTGAGGCGGGGTCGGTGCTATGGTGGGAGGCCCTACCTGCTCGAACGCCCGATTGGTCTCTCTCATCCTTTTTTATCTTTGCGGTTTAGGTCATTAGGTTTACTGATAGCAGACGGATTATGATAAGTAATGCAATTTTTGAAGGTTTGCGCGTGGTCTGCAAAGTGTTATTTTATTTCTCAACTTTTTTCTATAATTTTTGTGGATTAGGTCATTAGGCTTATTGATAGCAGACGGATTATGATAGGTTATGCAATTTTGAAGGATTGCGCACCTGCAAAGTGTGATTTAATTTTAATCTGTTTTTTGTACACAAATGGTATTTATTAATAAGGTTCTATGTTATTTATTTTTTAAAGCCGTTGACGCTTTTATTTTTACCGTGCCTATGGTTTACACTTTACAGTCATGAACCTGTATTTGTTTAACTTTTGTTTCTTCATAACATATTTATTTAATTCATTCACTACAAAAATACTCATGAAAAAATAACGTAAGCCAACAGGATTTTAAAATGAATACCTACAGTACCTACTTCTTACTTGGTATCTGGTATTTGATGTGTGCTACCTTGGATTCTTGTACAAATATTTTCACATAGCCCATCACTTGCTTTGTAATTTACCTGGCCTCTTCAGACCTCTAAGTACTAAGCTCCCCATCAACATTGCTAAAGGTGCTATCAAACGATTCATTTTTGCCTTTCATTCGGCACCTTACACTCGAGATGAAACGTATTGATATGAGACGATTAATTTTTTGTTCATTCTTGCCTTTTATTCGGCACCTTTCACTCGAAATGAAACGTGTTGATATCAGACAATTCATTTTATGTTAATTTTTGCCTTTCATTCGGCACCTTTTACTCGAAATGAAACGTATGAACAGAGAATGAAAGAATAGTGTCGAATGAATTCATTAATGAACCGATCCAACGATGTTGGATATTTTCATTCGGCATCTTTCACTCGCATTCCGAATTAATTAGGCACTATTTTTTCATTCTCAGTTCATACGTTTCATTTCGAGTGAAAGGTGCCGAATGAAAGGCAAAAATGTATCGTCTGATATCACCTTTACTTTCAACCCATACATCTTAAAGGTATCATTAGATAATGCTACCTTCAAAAAAGGATTTTGAATTCTATTTACTGTATAATAACAGTGTGATTTCATTGAAAAGGACTCTGGTATGAATGTTATCTAATAGCTAGTAAATTGTGTAGGTATGTTAGTACAGTCGGCTGCATAGGAATGTATACAGTTGGTAAGTTTCATGGTAGTGCCATATTTGCAATTCACATAACAGAAAAACTCAAAGATGATCTTCTTATTGTCGTGTCTCTAGTTCTTTTGAACCAGAGTGGTAAAAAGATTTAAATTGCACCTCAAAGACGATAACAACTATGTTGGGTAATTTCCCTCGTTTTTTTAAGTAAAAATGACATGTCAATGTCCACTAAATGTGACACTAATAAAACGTTTTAAAAACTTGAGAAACTTACTTTTTATCCAAACAGCTGAATCGATTTTGTTCAAATTTCTATGGAAACAATCTGAAAGAACTAACCTTTCAGACAAAAATTATTTTATTTTATCGGCCTATAGATGTTGAAGTTATGTGATAGATAACAAACCGATAAAAAAAAACAAATTGAGTACCTCCTTATTTTTATTTGTAGTCAGTAAACTAGAAAATTACGAATGGTGTAGGTGTGTAGTGCAGCTGACTGTACCAGTAATTGAAGAATGTAAGTACCAGGTAGAAAACATTGTTGCAGTACGAGGAATCTATCTATTACCTACCTACTGTATCTAATAGGTGATACTTAGTAGTTACCTACCTAATGTTCGAGAACAATGTATGTAACCTACCTACCTAACATGAAAGGGTTTTCTACGAAGATGGTCACTATACTAATATAAGGTATTGTATAAACCTACCTACTAAAACCTGAATTTTGTTATTCTTCTTCTTATCGAGTCACTGATTCTTTCGAACCCAGTGTGGTGAAAGGATTTTGAGTGTGCCTTAACGATGCTCCTTTCGTGCACTTGACAATATTTTCGAACTTTTTGGGTACTTTTTACTTGTTTTTAAATTTTGTTTTATAGAAACCAAATGCAAACACAGCTTGTAGAATATTTCTCATAAAAAAAATGCTAGCTATGTAACGAATAAAAAAGTGTTTTAATTCATAAGCAAAGAAACTTTACAAATAAACAAATATTTATAAAATATACAAAAAAACACAAGAAACAGTTGAGCTATCTGCAGACCGTTACAAATGATCTAGAGATAGCTCAACTGATCCAAATCAGTACCAGTTTTATTAACGCATGTTACGCTGAACGCATGTTTTTTTTTCCAAACATTTTTATTGGAATAATGTGTAACCCGAAAGTGATTTATTTTCATTATTTTGTGAGTACTGGCTTTGTGCTAACCAAAACGCCATAGTGTATTAACAAATCAAAAATTTGTAACCCTTTAAAAGCTTCCCACATTGAGCACCAATGAAAATAAAAACCTATCAATGTAACTAACGCTTCAAGTTATAAGCCCAACACATCGTCCTCATAAATACAGCCATCTTAGCGTTCCCATTCTATCCCACAATCAAGAATTATTACACGAATTCCAATAAAATTGTATCATCGGAATGAGTCAGCATTCTGCGGTGGGAGGGGCGGGCGCTCTCGGCCAATGAGGACGCGGCGAGTCTGCGCCCGCGCACGCTGGAAACACGTGTTGCCGCTCTAAGCAACCAAATTATATTTTAGAAAATATCAAAAAAATCCAACCTAAATCTGCTCCACTTTCTGACTAAACAATTTTTTTTTTCAAATATTTCCCATTAGTTTCTTTTTTTTAATTAAATAATAATAATTTATTATTATTTATTAATTTGTAATAGGCACACTCGCAATAAGTAAATAATTGTTTATAAAAAATAATCAACTAATATGCAGAACGTTCCTCTACGAAATGCTACGAAACATCGCCTATTGAAAAGACATCAACGCGGGCGGTCCGCGGTCAAAAGCACATTTACACCCACTGGCATATCTATCGTTTATTATTCATTGTTCTCTGCGCCTTCTATAAAGAACTAAAAAAAGTATCGAAACATTGCTTACCAACTCTAACACCTACTGAAACAACTGCTTTCAAAATAAAATCCAAGCAAAATATAAAATACAAAGCATTGAAATGTTCGTGAAAAGCTTCAAACTAAGCTTCAACATATCAGGCCTGCGCACACCTAGTTCGCTGGCGGTAGCGATCAGTGAAATGCTGTCAAATATTCGCTGTCAAATCTAAAATCTGACAGCGATATTTGACAGCGTTTCACTGATCGCTACCGCCAGCGAACTAGGTGTGTTCAGGCCATTAAATATCCTAGTTCCATGTTCAAATTTTTTATTTTCTGCATTCTCAATTTAAATCGATCGACGTCCTATTTCTTTTATAAACATGCATAAATAAAAATAGTTTTAACTCAAAAGCATCGGACCTATTTTCATAAAAAAGGTCGCAATTCATTTATTTATCATTTTTGTTCAGCAACCAAAAAGTTTTAGGTAAGTGTGTTGATTTTCAATCAAAGAGGTTTTATATTGCATGAGCACATTCATGAACCGCCACATAGATTGAAGTTACTTTGGAAGTAGCTGTGCTCTCGATTGAAATTTTCTCTACTTATGGTATTTTTATGTTATGTAACTAAACTATTGTATTTGTACTTCGGTGTCCCTTAAATTGTCTTAGTAAATTACTTACTATTATTAAGTAATTATGACAAACTATAGCCGAGCTTAATTTAAATTAGAGTAACCGTTTTATGGGGTTCGTTCATAAAAGCAACCACTTAGAAGATCTGAAAAAAAAACAGCACGTGTCACCTTCAACATGTGTTCGTCACGTGACAACCACTGATTCAAAAACATTTACAAGGTCAAGGGTCATGCCTAATTGACAAGGCTTGTATTTTACTACCGATGAGGCCAGATGTTAGACCCCTTTAGTATAGCTTGATTGGTTTCTCTTGTAAGATTTTTTTATTGTGTGATATTTGTGTTATTGGTTTATTATAAAAGTAAATAGGCTTTAACAATTGCAATCTAACAGATTGACGGTGTTTTTTATGCATGTTTCTCTATAGAGGACGTGGTAGTATCTAGAAATTAGTATGTATCGGGCAACTTATTCTATCTGCTCTGCCTAGTTAGCCATTCATAAAGTTGGCACTTAATAAATCTAAATATAAATCTAGATACGAATTAACGCTTGAAAGACCATATGAGAACCATTCCAAGACTTAGAAAATGCTATGTTCTTCTACCATAAATTCAAATTATGACTATCCAATGTAATTTTATGACAACACTTATCACACCCATTAGTGCCAACACAAAGCGCCAAACAGTAATAATTAACAAAACTACAGCCAAGCTTACACAATTAAATTCTTTGTCGTACTCAATGACATTCCTCACCGCTACATCGGCAGGTTACGCTTAATTTCATTACCTATACGTATCCTTTATTACAACTACATTAAAGTTGAATTTAGCGTGATATTCGAATCTGAAGCGTGAACACTGAAACGGGAGTCTGCCAAACAAAAGGAACTGTGAAATTACGACTAGTGAAAATGAATAAATGCTCATTAAGTTTACTTTGGCCATTGTATTGTACACCAGATATGCGAAAACAGTCTTTACTTTACAACATAAAAGGATAACTTTTGAGGGAAAAGAACAGCAAAGTAGCAACATTTTTCACGGACTTCTGATTCTTTATAATAACAATAGAAATTGTGCCGTTTTTGCAATGAAGTGTCCTTTTTAAAGTTATAAGCTGCTTGTTACTCAAATAAAAAAATATTATTAAAACAAAATTACCTGGGTACTTAGCGATTATGTTTTTTAAGGCGCGAGGGGCTACTTATCGTCATAATCTTCATTGGAAAGTATTTTTTAATATTTGGTTATTAGCAAATCTTTTTGTTAAGGTTTGAGTCCCCACTTGGGAAGTTTTATAGGTCCTTCTTTAATAGTACATTGTTACCTGAGTGTTGAAAGTCACGTTTTTTGAGTCCCGAGACGGGTTTGGCGCCAGAGCGTAGCGAGGGCGCCAATAGAGCTTGAGGGACTTAAAAGACTTTCATCCGAGGTAAACACTGTGCTTTTCATTACGAATACAAGGAAAGTAAAAATAAAAACATGAAAGAAAAACTTGACTTGAGCTTGAGGGACTTAAAAGACTTTCATCCGAGGTAAACACTGTGCTTTTCATTACGAATACAAGGAAAGTAAAAATAAAAACATGAAAGAAAAATTTGTGAAAATGAAGATTGAATTGCCGCCTTCCCGGTTTTTTTTTTATTTTTCTCTGGCGGGCCTTCGGCTTCGGCTCGCCAGCATTATTCAGCCATTATTTTCATTTTCAAAATTTAAAAAATTGTAAAATGTTTGCTCAAATCTATGTTATTTTAAGAGACGCACAGCACAGGACAGAGGAGGCTGGCAGAAAATGAAGGAGGCCTATACCCAGCAGTGGGTGATACCGGGCTGAAATGATGATGATGATGATGTTATTTTAAATAAATAGTTGAAGCTAAATAATAATAAAGTCATTTAAATTCAATATATTCTTTATTTAATAGTATTTTTATGTTCTTTAAATTTAATTTAGCCTTTGTACATGACCTCTATTTCTGTTCTTTTCCTATGTTTTTGTATTGTGTGCAATAAAGAATTAAGAATTAAGAATTAAATTTTACATCGCGGAGTAATTAGAATTTTTAAACTTCTTACCGTTGTAATGGGTTTCCAACCTCTTTGCTGAATAATAAGTTGGAATTTGGTTAAATAACCTCCTTGGAGTTAGAAAGACTTTAGAAAGTTGGAACATGGTTGAATAAAATAGAACTTGTTTTTATTTATAATTTGACAGCTGTCAGTAGAAAGCGATTCTCCCTAGGGCTGAAAGTATTACTTTCAATTAGTCCCCTCAGGCAACTTCAGACCTACTTTCAGAGTATGAGCAATGAAAAATCAATTTAAAGAATCATTGTGGTTAACACATCATCATGGAGAAGAACCACCACTGCAGAATCCTGTTGATTTTCAGGAAGAACGATATTCAACCTTCTCCATATCTCCATTCTGGTCTAGCTATGGTACAAAGTCCATCCTACGATTATTTTCAAATTTTCGTGGTATTTGAAGTGTAGTGAAAACATAATCAACACCAAATAACAAAATAAAAAGTTTAGTTTAAAAAAAAGGGTTTGTGTTTAATATTTTACTAGGTGTTCGAAAAACTACAGCTCATAAAATATTTATTAAACAGA
Organism: Thera britannica; assembly: GCA_939531255.2. NCBI lineage: Eukaryota > Metazoa > Arthropoda > Insecta > Lepidoptera > Geometridae > Thera > Thera britannica. Next base: position 12,304,023 of record OW618047.2, read on the forward strand.
TTCAGTTTTACTTTTTCATAGTTCTCAGTAGCTCGAGTAACCTTCCACTAAACTAAACCAATCAAATTATTTACCCAAACTACCAAAGGATCAAACAACTCACTGCGAAAAACAAACAACAACACCAAAACACCGTATCCCTGATTCTAGAGCTTTCCCAGCCCTATCTTATCTCTTACGAAACGCAAATATAAGGTAAGACAATGCTTTACTTTACAAATAACTTCCATAAACGGACAATAAGGTCTACCATTCGCACATATTAAAAATCAACTCTATAGCAAAATGTCTAAAGCTCAAATTGATTTGGGCTGGTCGGAAAAGCGAGCGGATTTTTACTGGTACTCGCTCATTGTATGTTTATTGCTTTGAGTGAGCGTAAATATTAAAGTTTATTGTGTTTACGAATAGGTGCGGTTCGGTTTGAAACGCTACAGTCGGCCAGTGTGGTCGCCCCCCAATGCGCTCAAAAAAACTTGCCCGCTTCTTAAAAAAACTATTTTATGACGATGACAACTGCTAGTAGTCGGGTTCAATTGTTATATGAACGCCAAATTCGACACATCTTCAGATATACGTCACTTCCTTTGATGATCAGAGGACTTCAAATTATGATCAGAGAAAAATGAAAGAAAGTCTGTCGTCCTAAAGCTTGTTGAATCTGGGTTCCTCGCAACGAATAGGAAGACTGCACAAGGCTAGCTATAAGACGTTTCAAAGTGATCCTTAAGATACATTTTTAAATTATAGACTTCAAAATAAAACTTAAACGACAGGAGACTGTAAAAAAACAGAAATATATGGGCTAGGTAGAGTAATGATTATTGATGCAGGCTTAGACGGTGGTTTCCCTCCAACAACTGAAAAATTCAAACATGATGGGTTTTTTATTTGTTTTTTTTTCAAATCGAGGACTACCCACAGTTTCAGCCGTTACATTCTACTGAACAGAGTGAGATATTTATACGTATGAACTATGAAATATTCTGTGACGTGCAGGAGCTGATGATTTGTCTATGACTCCGCAGGTTTCTATGAAATTCTGAATGTCATCTCCAATCCTGGTTATTTCATGGCCAATGGTTTCCTTTTGAGGGTTGAGCTTTGATTATGATAACTTTTTAAATAGATGATTTTATTTATTTGTGAGTGTGAACATCAATATTTGAAATGGAGAAGAATTTAAATTAGAACTAATTTCACCGCATTTGATTCATCAATCAATATTCAAAAGGTGTTCATTTTTAATCTTGTAGTATATTTTGGAAGGATATTAAACAGCATTTTTTGAGTACAAAATACCAACACTGCGCCTACATACCGACATAATAATAATAGAATTAGTAAGTTGAAGTGGTAATGGGTAGGTCGTATAGCTCGAAGAACCGACAACCGTTGGGGAAAATAGATTTTCGAATGGCAACCACGATCCGGAAGACGAAGCGTAGGGCACCCACCCACCAGATGGACCGACGACATTGTTAAGATCGCGGGAAGTCGATGGATGGAAAGGGCTCAGAATCGTTCTTCGTTGGAAATGTGTAAGGGAGACCTATGTCTACCATTGTACTTCTTCAGGCTGATAATGATGATACCAAGATACCTATGCCAGACATGGTGACTGACGAACATCAAATTTAAAACTAAAACTAACCCGCAACTATAGGCTCGTTACGTGTTGCGCTTGAGTGCAAAGATTTTTCACCTCATGCTCTTTTGATTCCTTTGCAGCTTTGCTCTCTTGCTATTGTATAACAAAATAACAATTATTGCATAAAATGTGGTAAAGTCTAGTTGAGCTTTGATGTCCTTTTCGGGCCGGTTTCGCACGTTCAATTATAACATTTTTACCTCCCATGGGTAGCCGAAATAGTTTCTGCCACGGAGGTCTATTCTCTCCACCGTGAGACAATCAATGCTCACACATAAACCATCAAAATATTTCGCACTAATGACCACGCATCGGCAAAAACCGCAAGAAAAAACAATTTAGGCATCACAGTTCTTATTCTCATTTATCCGTGATCAAATCAGAATGATATATTGAGATACCTAATCGACTAATAGCGTTTTAATATTCTTCAGGTTAGTCAGTTATTGTGCAAAAACTGAAAGGTTGAAGGAAATAAATATTTTTCGTTATGACTTTGAAACGTACTGTCAGTAAGAAAATTTTTTCAACATTTCTCCCCATGAAGTGGATAAATGGTAAATGTGGCTTGCAAATGGAATCAAAATCATATCTTCAAAATGATTGACCAATTTGGTAACATAAAATGGTAAATAACCAAATGTTTTTCATCATAATTTCAGCCCATTTACAGCCACTGCTTAGGCTTCTCCTTCTTACTTCATTTTTTTTAATTTTACAAAAAAATGCAGGCTACTGAAGGACATATTCATATACACACTGTAAGTAACTGTGGCTTGAAAATGGAATCAAAATCATATCTTCAAAATGTTGACCAATTAGGTAACATAAAATGGTAAATTACCAAATGTTTATCATCATATTTCAGCCCATTTACAACCACTGCAGGCTTCTCCTTCTACCTTAATTTTTTTTAATTTTACAAAAAAATGCAGGCTAATGAAGGACATGTTCATTCTACACACGTAGAAAGTGTAACTAAAACAGTTCAGTAACCTACGTCACTTCGGAATTTCGAGAATGTTAATTCGTATAAACGCTTTTGATCGTAGACAAGACTCACTTTCGTTAGACTGAGGCAAAAACGAAAAACTAGTTTTGAATAATGGACGAATAATCTAGCGAATCGACTAAGCCATGACCTTGGACAAGTTTGGTCTTGAAACGACAGGGGCCGTTAAAATGTAGCTTTTTTAACGACTGGAAAAGCGTTGGTAGACTTTTGATAGTTTGATTTAGTATCAAACTTGTTGTTTTTGACGAAAAAAATCCACAAATGTTGCCTTCCCTGCTTTTGATATATTGACTGATGATAATTTGACTGGACTCATAGATATGTTCAGTTGGTTGTTGTTTGAGACTGTTGTTTTTCGATATATCTCTATTTACCTCGTTTTATTCTTTTGTTTTTCATAATAAATAAAGAAATATTGTAGACAATCCACTCACTATCTAGCCCCAAACTAAGCAAAGCTTACCATGGGAACCAGATAGCTGATATAATTCTTATATACATATGTATTTATTCTTGGGGTTGAGACTCTGGGTCCGTGGGGAACCGAGGCCTCGCGGGTCTTCAAAATTTTGTCTAGGCGACTGATCGAGGCGACGCGTGACCCAAGAGCTGGTGGGTATCTAGCGCAGCGTATAAGCATTGCTATTCAGCGTGGCAATGCCGCCAGCGTCTTGGGGACGCTTCCGTCTGGCACTGATTTGGATCAGTTGAGCTATCTCTAGATCGTTTGTAACGATCTGTAGATAGCTCAACTGTTTCTTGTGTATTTTGTACATTTTGTAAATATTTGTTTAATTGTAAGTTTCTTTGTGTAAATAAATTTTAGTTATATGTATTTATTTATACTTTCTTAACGTAGAGTTCGTAGTATTCTTTGGACATCGAGGTTTGCAGTTCAGCTCCAGTCTCAAGTAATTCCCTGATTGGGTGTTGAGTTTGCTCGTCAAACAACATACGCAAGCTCTAAGGCCTGCGCACACCTAGGCCGCTGGCGACCGCTATCACTGAAACGCTGTCAAATATCGCTGCGTTTCACTGTCGCGTTTAGGCCAATAGCAGCATTTTAGATAGTTCCAGACATAGCAGCCCCGGGCAAAGACTTCTAAGGTGTTATTAGGCACATGTTTAGGATTCCTGCTTTAGGTATGAAGTGAATTAGGTTTGTTTAATGACTGGCCAGATGATAATTTATCATGTTCCTTCATAACATTTTGATTTGATTGCAATTTAGTTATTAAAATGTTTAATCCGGTTCACACTGACCCGAGTTTTTGAGGCCGTTTTAAAACGACGTCTGTTTAGCTGATTTTTATAAATCATAATTATATTTCCATCTCTTTTAAATAAAACATTTAAAATAATAATATAGTATATTATTATTGAATATATTATTATGCCCAGTTTTCTCACGAGTTTCAAGTCTTGTTGCCCCATGCCCCATAAGTTGTTACTAGTTTTTGGTAGTGCCTTCTGCGCAGGCCGTAGGTTTTATGGTTCTATCCCAAATATTTTTGTGGTGAACAAAGATGTTTGTTCTCTGTCTGGGTGTTACTATATTGTATTTTAAGTGTGTGTATTTAAAAAAAAAAGTGCCAGGTATCTGATTCCCGTCGTACCTAGCAAGCTCTGGTTAGTTTGATGCTTCATATGTGGTGGGGGTTGTCCATATTATAAAAAAGTATGATTCGTATTTATGCTTTTTAACCGACTTCCAATCAAAAAGGAGGAGGTTCTCAAACCGGTTGTTTTTTTTTAATGTTTGTTACCGCATAACCTCGTCATTTGTGAGCCGATTTGAAAAAATATTTTTTTATCTGAAAGGTACTGCTTCCAGATTGGTCCCATTTTAATTTTATTAAAATCGGTGATGCCATTTTTTTAAAAATATTTTTTTTAATGTTTGTAACTGCATGCCTCCGTCATTTATGAACCGATTTAGAAAATTATTTTTTTATTTGGAAGGTTATTTTTACGTCCGGATTGTCCCAAACAAATTTTATTAAAATCAGTTTAGCCGTTTGACAATGAAGTCGGTTTCTCAAGTTTTTTAAACTTATAATTATTTACATTGCAATATATGTAAGGCAACTTCGCTGCAGGCGCAGGAGACACGCTTAGAAAATGGCTGAGAGAGGGTACGTGGGAATTTACTATTACTTACCCGTTCTGTAGGTATATGGTGTTCATGTCCTAAGGCTCTCGGAGGGAAAGAGCCGAGCAACAATAAAGTAATTGATCCGTCAAGCAGCCCAAGGCAGACCACACAAATACCATATTCCCAGGAGTAGTACGTGAAAATGGGGTATTGTTGGGTTGGGAACTATTGTTATTTGCACGGCGAGTGACTTAGCTAAAGAAACATCACGAAGGCTTCAGTATAAGCCTTCCCTAGAATTTTTCAGGAAGAATGTTGAGTCTCTTCGGAAATTTGGAACCTAGAAACAACGTCTCATTTTAGCATTTAATAATACATAATTTTAGTATATAATAGTAGGTACATCACTGTAACTTTGATATTGAGGCTAATTAACATTTTTCATTTATTTTCAGTTTTTTTTTATTACCGCTATCGTTGCTGTTTGTTTTTAGGTAACAATTTTACCGGAAATCAAAGGCATAGTTTGAGAAAATATACCTACTACAGAATTCGTTATACGACCTGATAGAGCCTGTTTGGACAGACAATTGTGTGACTGTGAACCAGTGAGATTATGAGGGACTTTGATTTAACCATGTCGTGATAACGGTCGTTATTTCATGACGGTGGTAAATTAAAGTAAGCCAAGACAACAATACGAGAGCACTGGTGATTTCTAATGGTAGCGGCCTCACCTTCCGATCATATGATCGTGGGTTCAAATCCAGTCGTAATCGACTCGACCAATGAGTTTTTCTGGCCAAAAATGTACGTGCTCTCAAACGGTGAAGGGAAATATCATGAGAAAACCGGCATGTCGTAGAACCTAAAAGTTTGACAACATGTGTCAAGTGCACGAAAGGGGGCGCTTTAGGGCGCACTTAGAATCCTTTCACCACACTTGGTTTGCAAGAACTAGTGACACGAAAAAAGAAGAAGAACAATACATAAACCTTTTATTATAATTAAGATGCGCGTGAGTTCGCGCCGCGGTCATCTAATTTATTATCGAACGACATTTATGTAGCGCTGGGGTTAAAATGTTGCTAGATTAACTCGTATTTAATAGAATATAGTTGTAAATCTTATGAATAACCGGGTATTATACTAATTTGAATTTAAGTATATTGTAGGAATTTATAGTCAAGAAGCTGTCGGTGGTCTGACAGCCGTGGAGATATGGCTGTAATAATAATGATGTACTGGAATGAGTATTAAATAAATGAAGTGAATATATATTTTTCATACGTGCTGATGAAACAATCAAATGCCACCTTATGTTAAATGGTACCATCGAATAACAAAGCACTGCTTCGTAGGTCATTTCTTCAAAGACATACAGATGTTCAGCCTCACGTGCCTGTAATTTCACCGGCAAACTTGAAACGCTGTCAAGTATAATGACTATGACAGCGATAATTGACAGCGTTTCACTGATCGCCACCGCAGAACGCTTAGATGTGCGCAAGGCTTAACTTTCCTTCAAGAATAGACTGATTTAGTGGCTCTACTTTTTACGTTATGTGGGTTTGATCCCCATCGAGGATGTTTGTGTGATAGAAAAATATTTAATGTTCGTGTTTCCTAAAAAAATATTATATTTCTAGCTGTTTGGTTACCTATACTTATAGTGTCATGTATAGGTTATAGTTTTGGTTACATAAACCTATCGTATGACATACTATAAGTAGGTATAGGTGACCAAACAGCTAAAACAAACAGTTAGATATTTTTAGTACCTACAAGCTTTGCTTTTTGAGGCTAGATAGCATTGTGTTTCCTTAAATAATGTTACTTCGATGACGATACAGACATTTGTGGTATTTCCGAACGAGAATTTTAAATATAATTAAACCCGTAAACTTCAATATAGATATTAGCATAAATAAGATTGTATCTGTACCGAAACCTAAATTAGGTAGGCATTAATTGTGTGTGGTCAGGTCAAGAAAGGAAGGAATGTTTAAATCGAATATTGAAGTGATAATTTTAATTTTTTAGGTTACTGTTGGCATTAATGACCTATTTCAAGGTTGTCGTGTAAAATGCCTAGCGTGTTTTAAGTCCGATAATTTTTTTAATTATTATTTTGGATCATTTGAGCTATCTCTAAATCGTTTGTAACGGTCTTCAGATTCATCAATGTGTATTTCGTATAATTTGTAAATATTTGTTTAATTGTAAGTTTCTTTGTGTAAATTAATCTTTTTAAGGATATAGTCCAGTCAATCTAGACCAAAAAAATGCGAGTAAAGGTGCATAGATTAGTTTAGTTTAGTTTATTGCAAAAAATCTTAGGTAACATTACAGACATATCCAATACGTTACATAAAGCTATGTACACATAAACATATATAAAATTTACTTATGTATGTAGGAGACCTACATAAAACAAAATAATAAAATCTAGAAAAATAATAACAAAAGAGATCAAAATGTCCTATGATAAATAGAAAAATAGTTAGATACTAATACTAACTCACCTAATTCTAAAGAGCCATAGGTATTCTTGTAAACAGATAACTTAGCTCGTGGTACAGAATACACAAATTTTGATAAATTATATGGATGAAACCATTTTCTTCCTTCTAACATTGTCATTTAGCATAGATACCTGTTAGCATGCAATCTGTGCACAATTTGTCAGCCATTGGCCAGCTATAGCCATATTAAAGAGCTCTCGGTGGCCCGATGTGGTCATCATAGACTGAATTTTGTAGATCCGTCAAGTAGTAAACCTTCATTTTTATTGGCTTTCAACTTATTTGTAAATGTTGTGAGAGGAGCTCACCTAATAAATATAGAACTGGATTACAGTTTTACGATTTTGATATCGAAAAAGCTTGGAGGCAGTGTTTTAACTGATTACACAGAGCGCAGTAGTGGTAACTAATTTAAAAATTCAGGAATCTAAGGCTTTCATGCTGGCTCTCATCTTCATAGTTTTAAGTCGAATAAATGTTATGTAGAGCGCAGTAATTCAGCAATTGAAAAGCCACTTAAATAAGTACTTTAAAGCTCGTAAATCGTTAATACAGCAGAAAAGCTGTATAGAACTGCGCCCAATTCGGCTGTATAGAAGCGGTATAGAAGCTTACAACACCATTATCCGACAAGAACTACAGCGAAGAGCGATAAAAAAACGCATCCTAGGCTCTTAAATCACCACTTTGTGCTACTTGGGTAGTTAGATAGATAGATAGATAGATAACTTTTTTAATCGGCTCAAAAAACACAATTTATAAAGAAAACGAGACCACAGAAAGAGATGAACATTGAGTAAAGGTACGGCTACACAAGAAATCATAAGAGAAAATAAAACATAGAACACATACAGAAACAAATCTTAGTTCTATTGCTGAAAAGGGTGCCGACAGTATCTAATTAGGTATATAAAGTATTTGTTTTTGAGCCAAAATGGTCCTCACTCAGCTTAAATGCTACTTCGCCTCCAAAAAGGGGACGAGGCAGCGCTGGTTTTCAGTGAGGACCAATTTGGGTGACTACACGGCTAGTTACAAGAAACATGTCAGAACAAGTATATCTCATTTGTTCTAAAAACTCATATTCACCTAGTATGCTATCGCTGGTACTCCTCGTTTCCCAGAACCTTATCACACAATTGTATGACGCTACAGTTCGGTACACAAAATAGGAGCGGCTCTTTGTGTAGAGTAAGACAATGGGTTATTAGCATGATCCCTTTAGGCACCCAAAACAACTGTCAAGGTGAAGAAAGGGTAGTAAATGGTTTGGGGAAAAACGCGACGACAGCCTTGTAAAAAGATAACTAGGCTCGTGGTAAAGAATGTAGAAGTTTTACGTCAAACATTTTGTACTTCGAAAGCCATTCTATTTATAAGAATTAATGTTGAAATATTCGCGTTTTTTTATACAACTATAGCTGATGGAACAAGAATATGGCAAAACATAGCCTCATACGTCACGCACGTCAGGAACGTGCCCTACGATACACTGCCCTGCGTCCATCAACTTGAAGCATAAACATGTTTAGCATCACGTGCCAGTAATTTTACCGACTTCGAATCGAAACACAGTAAAGCTGCTTCACGGTAGAAATACGCATGGTGGTAGTACTTCCTTGAACGAGCCCTTCGAAGAGATCTACTACTACAATACATCAGATACTGGTATCTGAAATATTATAAGATGTTATTTTAAAATCACCGTACAGACGTTCATGAAGAGTTGTAGGCCCAACTAGATATTTGACCACACCACAAGCCGCAGGTACTTATAGTACCTACAGCACGAACACACAATAAGTACAATAAACTTATAAAGGAAGCAAGTGTAAATTGCTTATCTTTAGGCGCCTATACAGTTATTTTTATTGCACCAACTGCAAGGTAGCGTTGTAAAGTTTTATTGAGTGGGTTATTTTGTCTTTTTTGAAACAATTTCGAGTCGTATAATTTGGTCAGGTTTACACAGTGTACGTTAATAAAACATGGGAGCTTCTTCAAAGGAAGTCAACGTGGAAAGTGGCACGAAAATTTAAACGTCACTGGAGTTTCGACACAATTTTATGACGACTCTAAAGACCTGCACACAACTAGGTCGCTGGTCGCTGGCGATCAGTGAAACGCTGTCAAATTGGACAACGATATTTGACAGCGTTTCATTGATCGCCATCGCCAGCGACCTAGGTGTGCGCAGGCCTCAAGGCCTGTATTCAAAAACAGTGCTTGAGTGCCAAGCCTACCTATTTTCGTCATTTTTCAACGTAGAACTGACAAAAAAGTCTATACTTGAAAGTGCTTGAGGCTCGACATGAAATGAAATGTATTTATATGAAGTATGGTCAATATTGAAAATCTTCTTATTAATAACTAGCAGCCCGTCCCGGCTTCGCACGGGGTAGACAATATGGTTGTAGGTACTTACATTATTTTGTTCTATCGCTAATAGTTTCGGCAGCGCATTCGACGAAAGACATTTTAAGACTCATTTTTCTACACCTTCGGTTACATTGTTCAAATTTTACCAAGGATCCCTAATTTTTTTCAAAATGAAATGTAGCCTATGTCAAATTGGAAGAATGTAACATTCTGTTGGTGTAATATTTTTTTAAATCGGCCTAGTGCTTTTTGAGCCTATTCATTACAAACATACAAAAATAGGTACAAATCTTTCCTCTTTATAATATTAGTATAGATAATGTTAGTACTTACCACATACTTCGTCGGAAACCTTATGTTTAAACACATGGCTAAGTCTCAGTAGTCAATAGGTAGGGATTATCTTTTACTCGTAAGTGAATAGGTTTTTAAGAATTTGTTTGTGCTAAGTTGTATTGGGGTAAACAAAGGATTACGGGTTTTATAGCTTTGTAACGAGAAACGGTGTTTTAGCATTTCAAGGTTGCAGCAACTGCAAAAATAAATTAGTACCTAGTACTAGTACTATTTAGTTTTAGACTTTTGCAGTGTCAACGTTTTCAGTTTTTCTAAAACCCTTATTTTTGTTCAAAATAAAGACATTTGATTAGAAAAAAAAATTACATATCAAGCTATGCAAACCTCCTTGGTATAGCAATTTATTTTCTTACAAAATGATATGAAAACTTTTTAGTTAAAAAAAAAACAAAAAAGTGGACAATCCACACTACAATTTTTTTTTTTTTTTTTTTTTTTCCCACACTACAATAAATCTAGCCCTAAATTTAGCAGACCTTTTACTATGGAAGTCAGATAGCTTTATACTTATTTACATTTTATTTTAAATACATACATAGGGATACAATAAATCACACAGACAGAGAATCTGTGCTCACCACATAAATATTCTTTCTGGGGATCGAACCCACGACCTACGGTGCAGAAGGCAGTGTTACTACCAACTGAGCTGAGAGCCCAGTCCCGTATACAGATAATAAGTAAATACAGAGCAAGCCTACCCAGTTACATTGTCACATTGTATGATTTCTAAAAGAAATACCTTTTACCAACACATCATTACGCCCACCAGCCAACAGAGACATCATTCCAACAAAAAATATAATAATGATTCATTTACAACGATTCATCTCTGGAACACACAGAGCGTGGAATCGCTTACTCATTTTGGCAAAGTCACTAATAACAAAAACTCTAATAGAATTGAACAAAAAATGGGAGAGTAATTTTAACAAATTAGGCGACAAAATCGCCACATTTTGAGAGTAAATTATGGTGTTTAAAGATTGTTTTGTGGATTGGTATTATTGATGGGATGATGCGTAGGGATGGGAATCTCTTGACTTATCGATGTGATATTTTTTATGAGAACGAAATTTTTGTATTCAACTGTCAAGCTGTTGTTGAGTGAAAATAAAAATAAAAAAAATAAACCTTTCCATAGGTTTTTGTTTAATTTCTTTAGGCCTAGGTTTTCATCATAATCAAATCAAATTAAAAAAATATTTTAAACATTGTATCACAATAAAGGATCACTTTTAAGGGCGTTTTAAAAGTTTTAAAGGGTCGGCAACGCGCTTGTAATGCCTCTGGTACTGCAGGCGTCCATAGGCTACGGTAACCGCTTCCCATCAGGTGAGCCGTATGCTTAATTGTTAACTAAGTTGTATAAAAAAAACGTGTAAAGTTTTGATATCTTCTATTTTAACTTAAAGTTTTTATTTTTCAAAAGAGTTATTATATTGCGTGGACTGTACGTAATCAGATTAACATATTTTTCAAATAAACTCTTGGAGTTTGATAAATCCTCTAGGACCTGGGAAAACCCTAGACTCCATTGCTACTTCAAATAAACCAATCAAACGACTCATAAACTCAAATCTCAAACATCGATAACAATCAAATTTGATCCCAGCACTAGCAACCACAATTTCTTAGATGAAAATTGGATAAGCGTCACGAATGAACCCGCAGAGTGAGCGGGATTCCTTAGGAAAACTATTCCCATTATCTCCCATCTCCCTCACTCATGGGACTTGCACTATAGCGAACGAGATAGAAATATGAAATTTATTAAAACATCACAGTCAAGTTGATTATCTACGTGTGAGTCCGCGCCTCGAGTATGAATGGATAATTAAACTAAATTATACAATTTGAACAAGGCTTTGTTATGACGGAACGAATTAGTTATGTAGACAGGGTTTTAGTTTATTTCAGCTTTTATGTTGACTTTTTGAAATAGGCAATTAGTATACAGACGCCCTAAGGAGCTCACTGAATCAAGAAGCTAACCTACTGTGATACTGATAACTAATTAATTTTAGGGAATTATAGGAAAGAAGCTAGTATATTTATCTCTGTTTCTATTTAGTTAATATATTATTATTTTTTTTAATTATTGTGGTAGACCAAACATATTAAAATTCGTAAGTTATAGTGTTTCAAAAAATAAAGGAAATATATATGTGTGTACATACTTCTAATCTTAACACCTAGACACAGATTTTAAAAAAATCGTGCTTGTCCAATGTTAGCTTTTGGGAATCGAACCAACACCCGACAGAGCAGAATGCAGAGCAATTCAATGCCAAAGTGAGATCAGTCAATTATACATCATCAAAACAATAATAATTTTGCCATCTTCATATACAGGGTTATGAATGGCTACTAGGGTACCTACGGGTAGAGGATATTGTGCTGATTCAGAAAAATATTAGATGCTCAATAAAAGTCCCGAGTTTCCGAGATATTCGAAACTTTCGAAATTCTTTCGTACTGCTCGCTTCTCGAGATTGTTTCTTCCTCATACCCATAAATTGTGGAATGAGCTAACACCAGAGGTGTTCCCTCTTAACTACAACATGAACAACTTCAAGAAAAACGTAAAAAAATTCACAGCGACAGCACCCTTTGGTGTTGTTGGTGTCTATGGGCGACGGTGACCGCTTACCATCAGGTGGGCCGTAAGGTCGTTAATCTATCTTTTACATAAAAAAAAATCTTAAATTATTGCACGGCACAATATCCTCTACCCGTAAGTACTTTAATACCCATTCATTACGCCACACCCTGTATAACCTCCACAGTTTAGAACCGCCCATCATAATGCCCCCTCATCTTGCGAACATCAAAATGTTTCCCAAGCTTTTCATAAAACACTCCGGTCCGGTCGTTTCGTCATAATAGCAATATCCCGTCTATTGATTGTCAAAAATTAGGAATTTTGGCAATTACATCCCACGTCCCACCTCCCACGAGATGGGAAAAAAAACTAGCACCTGAAGCATCTCACATTTTCTTAAAGGGTCCGACGTTGCCCCTGGTGTGTGGTGCAAGTCATAGGAGACACGAGCAGAGCCTAGGGCACGGACCGCTTATAAATAGCGTCGGGGGCGGGCATGGCATGGGGGGATAAATTCATGTATTTAAAGCGCAGTTTAGTATATCCAAAATTGACCAACATAGATATATTAAATTGCACAAATTTTTTGTTTCCATTAATTTGTCTGCTCGTACCATTTCTGCGCCCGACGTCATTCGACGCTTACTTACATTTAGCGAAACAAACATGATGACATTTCCATTAAAATATTTGTTTTGGTCATAAATAACTCCAACAGAGTGGTCGTGGTCGTCATTGTTCAGATTCGTTGATCTTATCCTTTGACTTTTAAGGTCAAAAACTCCGCAACTGGCTTAGTCAACATTTTAGTCCTGTGAAAAGCTTCTCAGCCGATGCTAAGTACCAACCTTCTGAATCAAAAACTTTCATGTAAATTAGCAATAAATATCAGATACTTCACACAACCTTACATCCGCTTATACCAGTACCTTGCACCACAAGATATCTCAATGATTTTGTTCTTATTTTTCCCTTTTGTTCCCTTTGTGAAGATAGCGCCGGCCAGAAGGGACTAAAGGTGTTCTAAGGCGTATCCCTGTAATGGACGTCTGTTACATATTTATTTTTGTGTTCATTCTCATCCTGACATCTTTTTTTTCCAATTTCGCGCTTTCATGGTGGTAAAAATTGTCTATGAAGCTGGGGAATGTCGTAAACGCCAGCTACCAATAGTTGGTGTTTATTTCAAGGCAGAATTAAACAATTCATATTTCTTCTTCTGTGTGGGAAAGAAGAAAGAACAAAGAAAGAAGAAGAAATGATATCACGATATTTAACAGTACACTGATCGCCATTGCAGGTGATCTAGGTGTATGCAAGGCTTGAGGTGTATGTGTAGACACCTCCACTTTTGACATCTCTGAATGTAGGTCCATATTATTCTATGACGAGGCCAGGAAGCTTTTTTTATAACTTGAATTTAAATATTTATATTTTTTTATTTTAATTTTATAGCAAGTATATCATAGTACAAGCTTAAATCAGGTAGAAGTTGGTTAGTTTATTTTTTATGAAAATGATAGACAAACGGGCTTATGACCTACCTGATGGTAAATAGTTACCGTCGCCTCGTCACTCGTCGGTCTTCTGCCTTGATTGAAGCTTATTTTACTCATACTCCTATTTATTCATGTTTTTTTTATTTCCCACCAACGACGTAAAACAACGGTCGGTGTTGGTACGTAGCCTTTATGAATGAGTTTATTGGTACTAATTCCGTTAATGGGTGAAATTCTGAATGAACCATATTTGGAACAATAGTTTTTTTACTGTCTGGTTTCTGGTTGGATAGTAAAAAGTGGCGCCAGCGTATTACATTGCGTTGAAGTAAGCACAATAGAGAATTACAATCACTATTAGACATTATTATTATCTTTCAAAAGTAATAAAAAAAGAAACGATTTCTTTTAGGTTTTTCCAAATGGCGCTTTGACACCGATAATGTTCTTCTATTTACCAAGACTTTTGAGGGCATATCTAACTGTGTCTACACTCAAATTGTTCGCTTAAAATAATTCAGTAAAAACCTTCGTTTAATAAATACAATTGTTTCAATTAGCCCTCAAGGATTGGTCCACTAACTAAAAGTCGCTCAGCAAGCTATGGAAATGCTCAGAGTCTCTCTGAAGGATAAAATCCGGAACGAGGTTATCCGACAGAGAACCAAGCTAGTCGACATAGCTCAAAGGATTAGTAAGCTGAAGTGGCAGTGGGGCGGTCATGTTTGCCGTAGAACAGACAATCGTTGGAGCAAACGAATGCTAGAGTTGAGATCGCGTTTAGGTAAGCGTAGTGTAGGACGCCCTCCGGCAAGGTGGGGCAACGATCTGCGAAATGTAGCTGGCAAGCACTGGAAGAGAAGAGCCGAAGACCGGACTCAGTGGCACGTCTTGGGGGAGATCTACGTCCAGCAGTGGACTGATATAGGTTGATGATGATGATGATGAAGCCCTAAACTAAAGCACAGTTTTGATTTCGAACGATTCATCAAAAGTTGATTAAAAAAATATACTAAAAGCAAAGGCAATCAAGTGAAAGCTTAATCACATTAATCGGAATGTCAAAATCAACTTTCAAATGGATTAAACTAAATTAAGTGAGAAATTTAAACGAAATCGTCACGGAATCTGTGAAATATTTGGTACATACGCGATTTCATCTGATAACGAACTGTAATTACATCTATAGATGTGAAACTTCGAGAAATGTCACAAGTTTCCAACAAATTCGAAAGTTTAATTATTGAAAGCAAGGAAATATGCCAGGGTATTTGCTTTATTACCAAAACTATGTATGTACTGAATTTTTTTTAAATTTAAATTTTATTCCAATGAATTTTTAGAACTGATAGAAATGTATCTAAAATTCTAAAAATATTCACTGAAACAATTCCATATTTTTTTAATAAGACAATCGAAAAAAAAGTAAGTACTTTAAAGGCCTGCGCACACCTATATAGGCCGCTGGCGTCGGCGATCAGTAAAACGCTGTCAAATTCGACAGCGATATTTGACAGCGTTTCACTGATCGCTACCGCCAGCGAACTAGCTGTGCGCAGGCTTTTAGTATTTCTTTTTAATGTCGTAAGTAAACTGCTGCCTATAGGTACTCTAACAGAAAAAAAGTACTAACTATAAAGTTTTCACAATTTCTGTAAAAATATATCTGTCTCTACTTTAGACTTGACGAAGACAAAGATGGAAACTCTCTTACTCAGAACTTGTAAAAAATTCAAATGAATCAATTGACTGTCTCATATTATATAGCACTCATATTACATAGCACTCATGTTGTTTGCCAATATTTCTAAGGATATTTTGTATTAACTTTAGGCAAAAATACTGCTTACTACATCTAAACTAGTCCATACTAATATTATAAGAGAAAAGATTTGTATTTTTGTGCGTGTGTTTGTTGAATAAACTCAAAAACTACTGTGCCGATTTCAAAATTTCTTTTACCATTGGAAATCTACATTCACGTTAACATAGGCTATATTAATGTGCTTAAAAAATAAATGTCCACCCGTGCGTAGCCGGACAGGCCGCTAGTATAAATTACTTTGAGACAATCTTTTATGGGTCTAAAGACTGTCCAAAGTAATGCAGGAACTGTCAGCACTCGCAAAACGCTACCACAAAAATAATTAAGGCCTGATATTAAAGACTGAGATCCTCCTGAATGCCATGCAAGATACAGATCTGTAAGAATAAAAATATGCTTTGCACGCAAACTCTTATAAATGGTATCTCACTTGTAAGCGCAGGGTTGTATTAAGGAACGCTTTTAGGCGCACTGGCGGGCGGTGAAAACTCTGTTTGATACTAAGTTTATGAGTTTGGACTCGGTCGTGCGCCATTAGATTTTTTTATTCGAATTGTGTCATTAAT
This sequence comes from Thera britannica, assembly GCA_939531255.2. NCBI lineage: Eukaryota > Metazoa > Arthropoda > Insecta > Lepidoptera > Geometridae > Thera > Thera britannica. The sequence continues at coordinate 12,320,540 of OW618047.2, forward strand.
TTGTTTTACTTATGAGCTAATTTTAAAGCCAAATTAAAGCCATTGTTCATTAGATACGATTAGCCTCACAGCTTAGTAGGGAGCAGAATTAATTTGAAAAGTCGTACTTTGTATTTATTTGTAAGTAAATAAAGTACTTACTTTGTAGTAAATGCATTTTTAAGTTTAAGGCTAGATGGACAGCGAAATGCCTCCCTAAGCTTTGAGAGCACTGATGGTCTAGTGGTAGCGGCCCCGCCTTCCGATCCTTAGGTCGTGGTTCAAATCCAGTCGTGTATCAATAAGTTTTTCTGTCGAAAAATTTATATGCAATACTATGCCTTCTCGTTATTCAAGTCCTGTCCATCCAAAGGTTGTCTGGAAGAGATCGCTCATAGCGATAAGACCGCCCATTGTGCTTCGCTATAGTTTTAGTTTTTCGCTATGTGTATGTTCCTATTCTTGTGGTGTACAATAAAGTGTTATCTATCTATCTATCTCTCTATGCCAGTACTCTAAAACGGCGAAAGAAAACATCTTGAGGACACCGGCGTGTCGTAGAACCTAAAAAAGTTCGAGCAACACGTGTAAGGCGTCACGCAAAAAGGGGCCTCTTTTGCGATTTCGCAAAAGGCCTACTTGCGGAAAACCAGTCCGCCCGTCAAGTGCGGATGATGAATTTTCCGAATATTTGCCTCCCTAAGTTTTTTTTAGTTACTGCCCCCCAGTGCTATGGTAAACTCCTCCCTTAATCCCTCCACTCACATATACCTTTATAATAAATTGAAAATATATATCACTGTATGAGAGAAGTGTTAATTAAGCGTTAACTAGCAGTTTGTTAGTTAATGCAATTAAAATGTACACACTTGTAATGGTAGAATCGAGATGGTTTATTTTTATGCTTATTAATTTGCTGGTCGCAGAAGCTGAAGATTGAATATACCTTGAAGATAATAGCTGTTTTATCAATATAAATGATGGAGTATTAAAAATATCACTTATTTTCACTGCTTAATGACAGATCATTAATAAGAAGGTAGTAAGAATACCTTATTAAGAAATTTATTTAAACAAAGAAACATACAATTAAACAAATATTTACAAAATAAATATTACACAAGAAATAGTTGAGCTATCGTCAGACCGTTACAAACGATCTCAACCTTATCAATAAAATCAACAACCCACCTGCGAATACGTTTTCATGCGAAAAGCGTTTTGCCTTTATAGTGGGTACGCTCGACTTCTCAGTTTAATCAAAATTTAAAGGAAAAATTGGCAGAAAATCTAGTTTTGTTTATAGTAAACTCTTATGTTTTGAAAATGATTTATCTCTTCGATGCGTAGCGTGGATTTTTGGACATCTATGTATCATGTCACTTTCGTGATCTACCTATTTCATTTCATTAAAAAAATATTTGTTATATTATTATTTCTCACGTAGTTTCAAAGCAACAGCTTATACCCAGACCACCACAATAATTTCTTAACTAACAGCCGCACAAAAACAGGTATCTGAGTGGACCCTTCTATGTTGATTGACAAACACTGTTGCAGTATGATAGTTTTTAACCAGTCTGCTGTCAATCTGATCGCGATGTCACCGTGAAAAAGCACCAGACGCCTTGGGAGTCGTTGATGAGTCCAAGGTGGACGCAGGTAGCGATTAGTGAAGTCACGTGTGTTCTAAATTCAAACTGACAAACAGGCAGACACAATCATTAGGCAATGCTTTTGGAAACCACAAAAATATGTGTGAGTGTGTGAGTGAGTGTCGTGAATCTACTTTTGTTTAATCTTTTAATCGATATGTTTTCGTTCGTGACTTTTGTTAAAGATAACTAGTACTACTAGTAACTAATAGGCTTCTAGTTTTGTGACATTTCTACTTTTTTGGTGCATTTGCAACCAAATGTAGCGCGTTGATGTCTTTTGTATTAGCGTAGCGGTACTACTACAGCAGCATTGTTGTGATATTTTTGTCTATAAGGTATTTTTTTATTTAAATTAATGTAGCGTCAAATTTATGATCTGAAATACATAATTATCTAATTGTATATCACACTGAGAATTTCAATTCAAATCAAATCAAAGTATTTCACTTTAATTATTCTTCTATTTGATTTTCTTAGTAGACTTTTGCACGGGTGTGTTAACAAAATAACAAATCATTGTTTATAGCTTAAGCACTTTTTTGAGCGCATAATTAAAAAAAAATTAAGAAGATTGTGATAAAACGATCTGCAAGAACGTTTTATCTGAATAAACCGTTCTTTCAGATCGTTTTATCAAAATGATTATTACTTGGTGGAATACCGCTTGCCTTTTTTCACTCGCACCAAACCCACGGCCTCTACGGGGAGCCTGTAGAAATGTGTCGAAACTGGACTGGGTGTTAAATAATACATTAATGTTGTAATACATAATTTAAAAGTCTTGTGGTTGTCGAGACAATGAGCTGCGTAAATATCTGGAATTCTTAGATTGTGTATCCGAATTTAGAGAAACTTGTCATGGACGCTTAAAATAGAAACATGTAGTTTTTACAAAAAAATCTAGAAGTTACATAAAATGTAGATTGACGGAATAATACATTGATACGTAATAATAAATAATACATATAAAAAAGTTAAGAATAAAAGTAAGTTCGTTATTAATTACCACGACAAAATAAGAACCAATATCACACTGTCAAAGTTCGCGGCAGTCCGGATGTATGCAAAACATGGTGAAACCTTGTATAATTGTTAATTAGTGTGGGTCATCTCAAATACATAAACTAATAAGGTCCTCTGAAACCCACAGGCCCCATATGGAGTCTGGAAAAATAGAATATTTTGTTTCTTGGGAGTTGGGGACCACAACGCTACGTGTGCCTTCTCATCTGCCAAGGACATCCGTTGTTTAACATGTTTTATCTGTTATGTGTGTTTTATGGGGTATTTTAGAAGTAATAAGCTTGTTTTAGTATTTTGACACAATAGTTTATGGGTAGTATTGGTGAAATAGTCCCTTACTCAGAAACTTACATAAATGTATCTAAGTATTATACTGGCTCTCTAGTTTCCATAGTACATACAAGCCCCGCCCCTGCTTTATAGTGTTGTGTGGATATTTAATTTATATTACTTTTAGTGTCAACTCGCCAGTGACGTGTTTCCTGTTTTCATACAAAAATGCGTACACCAACACCATACACGCGTGTTATGGGTCAAAATAATTATAAGTTCAAAAAACTTGAGAAACCGACTTCATTACCAAACGGCTAAACCGATTTGAATGAAATTTGTTTGGGACAATCTAGACATAAGAATAACCTTCCAAATAAAAAAATAATTTTCTAAATCGGTTCATAAATGACGGAGGCATGCAGTTACAAACATTAAAAAAATTATTTAAAAAAAAATGGCAACACCGATTTTAATAAAATTAAAATGGGACCAATCTGGAAGCAGTACCTTTCAGATAAAAAAATATTTTTTCAAATCGGCTCACAAATGACGAAGTTATGCGGTAACAAACATTAAAAAAAAAAAAAAAAAAAAGTACAACCGAATTGAGAACCTCCTCCTTTTTGATTGGAAGTCGGTTAAAAAACAGTGACTAGGCCCTCAGATAGCCTCCGATCAGTCGGAATACCAGCTACGAATGAAGAGATTAAGATAGTCGACCAGTCGGGCCTCATTCCCGATTATCGACGCACATCACCTCGCCGTTATTAATAATGCATGCAATCGCGTGATACAACTCAACCAAAAGTATTCTTGTATTTTAGTAGTTCTTCTTCTTATTGTGTCACTGGTTTTTTAAGTGTTTTTTTTTAAGTTAAGGGGCCGGCGGAGGGCGAATTTTCATACAAAAGTAATACCAAAATGATTACTAATTTAAGCAGATTTTCACTTTATTACTGTAATAATTGTATTTGTATAGTATTTAGCTAGGTTCCTGAACAGTTTTAATTTTAAATTACTAACCTCAAATGAAATTAACGCCAATCACATTTTGCAATGAAAAAAATGTGTAAAATGCGATTGGTGGTTATTTCATTTGAAGGTAAGTAATTTAAAATAAAAACTGTTCAGGAACCTAGATAAATACTATACAAATACAATTATTTCAGTAATAAAGTGAAAATCTGCTTAAATTAGTAATCATTTTGGTATTACGTTTGTATGAAAATTCGCCCTCCGCCGGCCCCTTAAGTGTTTTTTTATACAACTACCTGATGGAACAAGCTTATGAGAAGTGGTAACCAACGCCTACAACAAGGCATTTCCTCGTAGGTTATGCACGTCAGGAACGTGCCCTATGGTACATTGCCCTGCATCCATCAACTTGAGGCATAAGATGTTCAACCTCACGTGCCAGTAGGTAATTTCACCAGCATGGTTTGAGTTGACTTGAGCCAATTTCCTTCACCGTTCGACAGTACTGGTATAGTGCACATACATTTTTGGGTAAAAAAACTAATTATTACACGACTGGATTTGTACCCGTCATGGGTTAAGAAAAGAAGGCAGGGCTGCTGCCACTGGGCCACCATTGCTCTCAGTGCTTAGTATAGGTATAATTAGTAGAACTAGCAGTTGCGTGCGTGGTAATGCAGCCAGTGTCTTGGATACGCTTCCGTTGGTACTGATTTGGATCAGTCGAGCTATCTCTAGATCGTTTGCATGTAGCTCTAAGCTCAACTGTTTTTATTTTGTACAGGTTTAATAATAGGTACAATTTTATACATATCAAGAAGTTTAATAGTAGATTATTTTAAAAATAAAATGCACTGTGAATAATTTACTTACATTATCTTAGTCAAATCGTGCTAAAAATATATTATATTTAATAAAAAAAACCTTATCATATTATCAACTATCTGAATGGCCTACCACGAGCTCCATATGGTTATGGTTATGGCTGTCAAAATTGTGTCAACGGTGTCAACACATTCAAACCCAAGAAGAAAATGAATGTGTGGGTCAGCCTATCTATACACAATTTGACAGCCATAGCCATAACCATATAAAGCTCGTGGTAGCCCTGCTGGTTACTATCGTGCAAGCTCTGTTTATACTTTGTTGCTAGGTAGTGTGGCGTATATTTATATGTTTTATAATTTTATGATCCACAAATATACATAGTAAAAACATGATTTATTGGACAACGTCCAAGAATCGCAAATCTTTTTTTTATCCGATATGCAATACCTTTTGTCCCACCCTATCACACGCTCCACGGGTCACGCAAAAAGGGATGTAACTGTAAATTTTGTCACAAACAAAATTTGTTGCTATTGTGTACGGATTAGATGGACATCTTGAGGCAGGTAAGTGTGCAATACTTGAAGACTTAAGATCAGTTGCATTCACTTCGGTGAGAGCCTTTGTTGCATCAGGATTGACATGTTTATTTAAAATTGATCTGATAACACAAGTATTTTGACTATTTGAAAACTAAAATGAAGCTTTGTATAACTCCCAAGCTTTAATATACACTTTTTCTTCATAAATAGTGCTTGAAAAGAGCTTTTTAGAGGACCACTTGAATCCTTTCACCACATTGGTTTAAACGAACCAGTGACACGATAAGAAAAATAATTTAATAAATCAGTTTTAAATTACGACATAAATTCGTAAAAATATACCTTCACACATGACAAATGGTACAAAACATACGAATACATTATTGTGTACAAAAAGAAGCAACATTAAATAAAATAAATATTTACATAAACATTATTTTGATCAGCAGGCCGATCAAGTTACTTTTGTTGCCGTGGTTTCAATCAAAATCTTATTGAAACTGTTAATTTTAGAACTAAAACGTGATCGCAAATTGACAGTTTCAATAAGATTTTGATTGAAACCATTGCAACAAAAGTTACATAATCGGCCTGCAGTTGCTGATCAAAATCAAATTATTCAACATTTTGATTTACAAATAATGCAACATGCAATATTTACCTGGACATAAAAAAACAGCTTTATTGAGAAATCTCGGAAATCATTTACCCTTTTCACAAAGCCAAATTGCTTCTCAATTTACGATTCGATGACTTTTGAAAAGACTCTTTTACAAAATGAGCTACTACCGAAATGCAATATAATAAATGGACAATCCTAATTTGGCCTTAACATTGAATGCTAAGTATTTTTTTCTTTTTAATCCTTTGGGGACATTTTTGAGGTGGCTTACTCAAATTATGCTTGTTTGTAATGAATACATTATTAATGGGGCTAGTGTGGTGGGTGGTATGGGCTGAGTCTATAGCGTGATAAATTGTCGTCCATGCTAAGTTTTAAATGTGAAACTGTCTGTGTTTTTGTAATACAATGAAAGAGGTTCAAGGTGAAAATTGGTGCAGAGATAGTGCAAATTTTGAGACGAACGCAAGCAATTTTAAACCGACTCCAAATAAAAGAGGAAGAGGTGATACGTATTAATATAAAAAAAAACATGAAATAATTTAGTACAAATAGATTTGCATAACAAAACATTCTAGCGCAAATTGTATTCTAATGAGCCCAACCATTTTGTCAATATTTAATTTTATTTCTTACAGACACTAAAATTACTTTTTCCTTAAACTTTCTATATCTGAATTTAAAAGCAAAGTGAGAACTTATTTCGAATGCCACCCATTTTACCATTTAAATGAATATCTGAGCTATTCATTCTCTGATTTGCAAACGTAGTATACACTATGTAAGTGTATATTAAAATACATAGTACAATATAAATAAGGCTTTAATTTTAAAAATTAACATACTAATGTTATACAAAAGTATGTATGCTAAACTGTAATTTAACCGCAGTGGTTCAATAAATAAATATCAAAAAAAATATGACTAATCTAACCCAACGCTAGAATTGTCCAACTAGTTTTCGAACAAAAAAGTGAAGCAGTCGATAATCGCTGAAACGCGATGCCTAGCGATCCGTATGATGCGATATGCATAATATCGCGTATTTTACATAATTAATTAACCGAATCCCCTCGACAGACAGATTGACAAAACAAAAAGTAAGTATTTTACGTCTCTATCGACGATATCGACAACTTCATCGGTTAAAGCAAACATTAATAATTAATAGCGACGTTTGATTTCCGTCACTGGTTTTGATACAGCGTGTTCAATTTGAATAAATCACTGATTTATTCAATAAATAATAATAATTGTTATTGTTTTTAGCCTTCATCGTCCCACTGTAGGGCACAGGCCTCCCTAACCCCCTTCCACTCCTCCCGCTCCTGTGCTGTGGATGTCCAGTCTTTCATAAACGCGTCAAGATCGTCCCGCCATCTGAGCCTTGGTCTGCCGCGAGGTCGTCTACCACTGTTGGGGACCCATTCAGTTGTTATTTTGGCCCAAAGATCGTTTGGCATGCGGCAGACATGACCAGCCCAATTCCACTTTAGGCTAGCCGCTTTCTGGGTGACGTCGTAATTTGCGATAAAAAATGTAAAATTTTCAAAATACATTTATTGCGAATTCAGCGTTGGGCAAATGTTTAAATCACAGCAAAAATTCAAATAAACTGAATTTGAATCATTTTATTAGAATTGTATTAGAACCATTAGCATAACATTACAGAATAATATCCAATGCGCTCTACTACGTATACTATAAAATGATGAACAATTTATTTCGCTAAAGTGGTCCGTGTTTTTTTCAAAAACTTGAATCACTTAGATAAATATGACGGCGCGTTGATTATTTTAGAGTGGCAAGAACGTCACTCTGACACAACGACGAGCGCTAGTGTGCAATGCGGGTCGACCGGTCGATTTTCAAGGATTAGGGATCGAATCGGTTTACATCGCGGACGTGCATTACGTGTTCGGCGGAGTGTCGATTTATCTAAGCTAATTATAATATTCTGTACTCATTTTTAATCATATTTCGGGGGAAAGTAAATTGAGATTAAAATACCATTTCGTATCATTCTCTTCGCCCGAAAAACTCACGCCTACCATCATTGTACGTCGAACATGGAGCCTCCTGACAGTGAAAGTATTGGTGGTGTCCCTTTATCAGGCGTGGGATCCGAAGGGCCAGGATCAGAGGAGAATACGCAAAGCAAGGATATGCCTCCACCAGCGCCAGCGCCAAACCTATTGCACCATATGGAATCTTTGCTATCCAGGTTATTAGCAGCCCCTCAACCACAACCTGCGAGCAACGCAACAACGAAACTTATCCGATTTGACCCTGAAGATAAAGAAGCAGACATCGAAGGTTGGTGCAATATGACAGAAATAATTATCAACAGTAAAAAGTTAGAAGGTGCTGAATTGTTGCTGGCGCTCACACACGCTCTCAAAGGCCGAGCAGCTACCTGCCTTACCAAGCTACAAGCTTCTCAGTTAACATGGACACAGATAAAAGAATTATTGATAGCAAAATTTGCAAAACCTATGCTACCTCAGGACTATTTCGATGAAGTGTTGCGCTTTCAAATACCATCAAAAGAAACTGCTTGTGAAGCGGCTGTGCGCCTGTGGAACATCATAGAACGCATTCCACGTATGAAAATGGATGAAGACATCATAACCGGATTTGTAGCTTCAGTATTATGCCAAAAAGATAACATGATTCGCCGAGAGCTTCATTCACATAACCTGGCAACTAGGTCACAACTGCTTCGAGTCCTCAACGGAATCTCACACAAGCGAAAACATGATGCCGACGAGACCCATGATACCGACATGAAAAAAACTCGCTACAATGACCAGCGCTTTACGGGAACGTGCCACCGTTGCGGCACACCAGGACATCGAGCGATTGACTGCCGCAAGCGACGAGAAGATTTATCTGCAGATAAAAAGCATAACCAAGCACCGAGAGCTTTTGATAAAACACGACCAATCACTTGTTTCGTGTGCGGACGGCCAGGACACCTCGCGTCATCGTGTCCGGATCGGAAGGGAGGCAGTGGAGAAGCAGCGGTCAAAGAAGTCAACGTTTGCGAACGTAGACCGACCAAGAGCACCTTGACTACATCATCTGGTGAGCCCGTTTCCTTTCTTTTTGATAGTGGATCTGCTTGCTCGCTTGTAACTTGTAGTTTTGCCGAGAAGTTTCCGGGTACTTCGCGTAGTGACATGGTATACCTTACAGGTGTAGGTAGAGAAAACGTAGAATGTGTTTCACAGGTTTATAGCCCTATCGTTATACAAGGCATCTCGTTATCAATACTATTTCATATAGTGCCTGATGACACCATCTCAGAACCGGTAATCATAGGTAGAGATCTTTTAGAAAATAACGTCCACGTTCAAATTGATAATGACAACATCATATTCTCCAAACGTAAAGAGGTTAATCTAACTAATTCTTCAAGCAACTTCGATCTCGCGACTGTTGACACAGACTTACAAGGTGACGATAAAATCGCTTTAATCAAAATATTGCAAAAATATCAGGATTACTTCATCGAAGGCATACCTACGCGACGAGTTACAACAGGCGTTCTGCATATAGACCCCATTGACCCGAGTAAAATTGTACAGAGACGCCCATATCGATTGGCTCCAGCCGAAAAAGAAATAGTTAAAGAAAAAGTAGAGTCGTTGCTAAAAGCTGGAGTTATTAGAGAAAGCAGCTCGCCATTTGCTAGCCCAATTCTGCTTGTTAAAAAAAAGGACAGTACCGATAGGATGTGCGTGGACTATAGGGAGCTTAACTCTAACACGCGTCCCGAACATTATCCTTTGCCAATCATAGATGAGCAAATAGACCGACTTCATGGCGCACACTTCTTTTCCTCGTTAGATATGGCGTCGGGATATCATCAGATTTTGGTGGATCCCGAGGGTGATAGTATAGCGAGGACAGCGTTCGTGACTCCTGATGCTCAATATGAATGGGTGGCCATGCCATTTGGCTTGCGGAACTCAGCGTCTATCTATCAGAGGTGCATTAATAAAGCGCTGGGCCCCCTAAAAGACAAAGTTGCGTTAGCGTATATGGATGACGTATTATGTTATTCAGATAGCATCCCCGAAGGTCTACAACGCTTAGATCTAACACTGAAAGCACTATCTGAGGCTGGCTTCTCATTTAACATGAGAAAATGCAGGTTCATGAAGAAAGAGGTCGATTACCTCGGATATGTGATAAAGGCAGGTGAGGTTAATCCAAATCCGAGAAAAGTGCAAGCGTTGGTAGATGCTCCCACTCCTAAAACAGCAACTCATGTTAGGCAGTTTTTAGGTCTAGCCTCGTATTTCAGGCGGTTTATACCAAATTTTAGCCGCATTGTAGGTCCCCTGTATCCGCTTACCAAATTAAAGGGGCCAATAAAATGGACTGCCTTGCACGATGGCATTCACAAGCAGATTGTCAAAATACTTACGTCTGAACCAGTTTTGACAATATTTGACCAAAATTGTCCAATAGAACTTCATACTGATGCTAGCTCAGAAGGATATGGGGCGATATTGATCCAAAGGAAGGATAACGTACCTCACGTAGTGTCATACTTCAGCCGTCGAGCAACTGACGCTGAATCAAGGTATCACTCGTATGAGTTAGAGACTCTAGCAGTTGTTCGAGCGGTTGAGAATTTTCGGCATTACTTGTATGGTCAACATTTTACAGTCTTTACAGACTGCAATGCTCTAAAGGCATCCAAATCCAAAACTGACCTAACGCCACGCGTTCATCGGTGGTGGGCATTTTTGCAGGCGTATGATTTTGAAATAATCCACAAGCAGGGAAGTAGCATGGAACATGCTGACTTCTTATCTAGGAATCCTCTCCCAGATCAAACACCCCAATCTTCTCAAAAGCCCGATGAACCTAACATATCCAAGAAAGGTAGACCTGTGCACTTCATAGAGCTGCACCAAGGCTGGCTTGCAGTGGAACAAAAACGCGACCATGAAATTCAAGATCTTATTAGCAAGCACAGAAACAAAGAGCTACCCGAAGCAACTGCTCACACGTACGATGTCCGAAAAGGTATACTTTATAGAAAAGTAGAACGTAACAACTCAAGCTTCTGGCTTCCAGTAGTTCCTAGATCTCTCACGTGGAGTTTGATAAACCGTGTCCACACAGAAATTATGCACCTTGGAGCCGAGAAGACACTAGACAAAATTTACGAACAATATTGGTTCCCATTAATGGCTAAGCAAGTACGTAAGTTTGTCGATACTTGTATTGTGTGCAAGGCCTCTAAAGGGTGTTCAGGAGCACAACAAGTCCAACTTCACCCAATCCCCAAAGTCTCCACGCCTTGGGATACATTGCATATTGATATCACGGGAAAACTTAGTGGTAAGAGCGACAGAAAAGAATATGCTTCAGTCATAATTGACTCCTTTACTAAATATGTCCTGCTTGAGTATACACCTTTGCTAGATGCGGCTAGTGCCATCAAAGCTCTAAAAAAAAGCTGTGTGTCTATTTGGTGCACCTAAAAGAATTATAGCGGATCAAGGCAGGTGTTACATCAGTGGAGACTTCAAGCAGTTCTGTAGCAATCACAATGTAGAACTCCATCTTATAGCGACAGGCGCCAGTAGGGCAAATGGTCAGGTGGAGAGAGTAATGCGCACCTTGAAAAGCTTACTTACGATAGTTGAGAACGACCCTAACAAGACGTGGCGTGACGAACTACCGGAAGTTCAACTAGCGTTAAACAGCACACGATCAAGAGTAACAGGTTACACGCCGACGGAACTAATGTTCGGAATAAAAGCACAGTCGTTAGGCTTATCAAGCATAATGTCACACACGGTACCTGAGCCCCGTTTAGATTTGGACGTGATACGAAAAAGGGCATCTGAAAATATTGTAAAAGCAGCGTCTTTGGATGTAGAGCGTTTTAACCGTGGTAGAGCAACTATAAAGCCCTTCTTACAAGGTGATTTCGTGTTCATAAAATGCAGTGAGCGTAATCAAACTAAATTGCAGAGGAAGTTTAAGGGTCCGTTTATGATAACCCGCGTTCTAGACAACGATAGGTACGAGTTAAAAGACATTGCTGGGTCGAACCGAACTTATAAGTATGCTCACGAAAATTTACGTGCAGTACCCGGAGGCTACGATGGTTTACTTGAGGCGGCTACTTCCTTAATTAATGACGGCGAAGAGGCCGAGACGGCGGCGGTCCGCGGTCAAGAGATTGAATCGGAACTATCTGATGATGCTAGTGACACGGTTTCAGTATCTAGTTCGCGCACTATGACCGCTACCTCTGGAACCCTCTCTGCTTCTGATCATGATGAAAAGTAGATCGTAAGTTGAGTTTTATGTGTAAAATCCTATGTTATGCACATCTACATGGCTGCGTATATTGTTGAGAACTACTGGGGTTGCGTATGGTGAATTGTATCTTTCGATGGGACTGGCTTATGCGGGTCGACGTTCCAATGCTAGACTACAGTTGAACCAATAACGGCGGCATGTGCAGCAAGTGAATGGCCTAAGGGACTGGCTTATACAGGTCGATGTTCCGGGTCAGGCACTGGGCTGGTGGTGATGTGTGTGTTCGGTGTGTGCGTACTAGTCGAAAGGACGCTGATGGATTGTCCGGTCCATGTCGTCATTTTGATGGTGGCTGGTCGAAGGGACGTCTGAGATCAGTTGTCCGGTCTAGTGCATGTAGTCGTAATGCAAGGGTCAGACGTTTAAATGATGTTTGATGGGTAACAGTCAGTTTAGGTGTCAGGGATGGGCGAGCGCGTTAAGATGTCTCTACCAGTGTCGTCTTGTCTTTCCAGATAACTGAAAGAAGAGGGCTGGACACAAGCAGACACGCGAGGACGCGTGAATGTCAGTCCGGCCGTGACGGCGCGTTGATTATTTTAGAGTGGCAAGAACGTCACTCTGACACAACGACGAGCGCTAGTGTGCAATGCGGGTCGACCGGTCGATTTTCAAGGATTAGGGATCGAATCGGTTTACATCGCGGACGTGCATTACGTGTTCGGCGGAGTGTCGATTTATCTAAGCTAATTATAATATTCTGTACTCATTTTTAATCATATTTCGGGGGAAAGTAAATTGAGATTAAAATACCATTTCGTATCATTCTCTTCGCCCGAAAAACTCACGCCTACCATCATTGTACGTCGAACATGGAGCCTCCTGACAGTGAAAGTATTGGTGGTGTCCCTTTAAATACAATTTTCATTTCCCTAATAACAAAATAATAATACTTATTTGATATTATTTAGAAATGGTCATCTGATACAAATCAGAAGCGTCTCCAAGACAAGCTCCAAACTGGCAAAGCATTTAAAGTTAGGACTATTCATTTAATAATATTCAACCTGAATGAACAAGAGTTCTGTTAATTGCGACTAGAATAATAAAATGAATCAGTTCATAAAACAAAATAGAAAAGACGTGAGCATTGCAGCTATAAAGAGTTTTAAATAATAGCCCGTAATTGGTTAGAATAACATCATTTTTATTGGCATTGTCTCGTACATAATGATTTTAACCCCTACTATTGTGAACTCGAATTAAACTCACGCTTCATTATATCTGTGTAACGCTGTTTTGCACCACAAGCTAAATAGTACATTGTTACCTGAGTGTTGAAAGTCACGTTTTTTGAGTCCCGAGACGGGTTTGGCGCCAGAGCGTTAGCGAGGGCGCCAATGGAGCTTGAGGGACTCAAAAGACTTTCACCCGAGGTAAACACTGTGCTTTTCATTACGAATACAAGGAAAGTAAAAATAAAAACATGAAAGAAAAATTTGTGAAAATGAAGATTGAATTGCCGCCTTCCCGGTTTTTTTTTTTTTTTTCTCTGGCGGGCCTTCGGCTACGGCTCGCCAGAATTATTCAGCCATTATTTTCATTTTCATAATTTAAAAAATGGTAAATTGTTTGCTCAAATCTATGTTATTTTTAATAAATAGTTGAAGCTATATATTAATCAAGTAATTTAGAAGATATATTATTTATTTAATACTATCTTTATGTTATTAAAATTAAAATTTTACATTGCGCTCTAATATAATTAGACTTTTTAAACTGCTTACCGTTGTAATGGGTTTCCAACCTACTTGCTGAATAAAAAGTTGGAATTTGGTTTAACAACCTTCTTGCATTTAGAAAGACTTTAGAAAGTTGGAACATGGTTGAATAAAATAGAACTTGTTTTTTTTTATAATTTGACAGCTGTCAGTAGAAAGCGATTCTCCCTAGGGCTGAAAGTTTTACTTTCAATTAGGCCCCTCAGGCAACTTCAGACCTACTTTCAGAGTATGAGTAATGAAAAGTAATAATAATTATTTCACTTACCACAGGCTGTTTTAAAGATTTTCGTGAAGAGCCTAAGTCACCTAAAAGTATGAGAGGGTACAGTCAGAGAAAAAAACGCAAGATAAAGTTTAAATATTTTTTATCAAAAAATTACTCCATTGCGGTGTAAGCAATACTAGCAGTTGGTAACCGAACTTCGCTCGGAATTTTTTTCGTTAATTTGTATTTTTAAGAAATCTTAGGAGTGATATTATTATCTTTATTGGTTTATTCTTACAGAACAACGCTATCTGCTGGATATGCTTGCAGTTAGTTGCTCACAATCGTCAATAGATGGCAGGAGCAGTCACATATTCAGTTTATGTTTATGTATGGACGCGCAAGTCTTTCGAATCGTATCCGTTATTCGAAAACTTTCATTCAACTGAATGTGACTTTAATTCTAGTTTCCTTGGTACTGTCTCAAAATGCCGGTCAATAAATAAATCTCGCTGCTGTTTTTTCTTTATTTTCAATAATATCGTAATTATGTGCGTTGGCATCGAAAACAAACCGCAGTTCTGTGGTCAGCTAATGGTTTATGGTATATTAAAGGCGTTATAATGATAATGTAGCGATATTTAGCTTTTAGTTCATACCTGAATGTGTTAGTAATATCCGTGTTAGTCATGTGTTTTATTACCTAATAGTATTATGCTCACTTATGTTTTGGGAAAATGTTTTATTTTTTCTAATGTTATTTGGAAAAAATATTCAAAATGTATATTAGTCTTTTATACATAATACAAATTTAAACAAATGTTTTAACATACTTCAAGTTTTTTTCAGTGGAGACTCATGGTATAACCATAGGTAAAAAAATACAACCAAATTTTTTCCTAATTTTATGCCAATAAAAAATATTGTAATTAATGATAAATAATGCGGAATAGTCAGAATAAAATAACTTTATTTTTGAAAAAGACTCCGACTTGATCCAGGACTTCACCGAATAAAATATATTTATTTGTTTACACAAATGAACCATCCTGTACATGAAATGGGTACGTGACATTTCAAATATTATGAGGAGGTTGTGAGGAGGTGAAATTTATTGCTCCCTCAGTTGCGACCCGAGAGCGTCGTTTACGATCACACACATCACTGGTTCCCGTGAGCTTGAGATATAACCCAAGGTAACTATGGCATGAGCGATAGCGGTGTTGGATCACAGTGTTTAGAGATTCACTCACTCATGGTTTTCATAAATACATATATTCTGAATTGTTTTTTTTTATTTAGGCCTATAGCTTGGTGAAAACCGAAGAGGAAAAATGTTTGGACATTTTTAGACATGACAGCTACTTAGCCGCTTGAATAACCGCGGGACGTACGTCCGTCCCAGTAATAATAACAGAGTGCCACATATTTTTGAACAGACTTGCGTCCAAGGTACTGTAGTACCAAAAAATTTTTTGTAATGGGTTCCTGCCCTGGGTGGTTGTACATTAACTGGCCTGATGCCTGCCTCCATGGATTGCAGCCATAAAACGATGAGTCCACCAACAAAAAATATTTTAAAACGATTAAATTAAAAAAAGTGAGAAATTTCCACGGGAAAAAATATTTCTGGGACGGCCGCGCGATCGGCGGTGATTCAAGCGGCTAGAGAACATCATCACTGAAGGAAAAGTTGAAGGAAAAAGGGGAAGAGGAAGCCCCAGTTACCCCCAGTTACGTGAGCCAGATAAAAGAAAAGGTCGCTGTCATGGTAAGGAATTCAAGGAGGCTGCATTCGAAAGACTCAATTGGAGAAAACTGCATCAAAACTCCAACAGATCTTAATTTTAAGAAGTAGAAGGAACTGGGGGCTAATTCTCGGGCTGATCTCGATCATTTTGCAATTTTATTTTATTGCTTCTTTTCGAAGGGGGAATGGATAATTTCCTTGAGTAATTCATAAACGATCTCTTCGAAAAATCCTCGACAGCTACGATATACGGAAAACGTACAAAAAGTGCGGGGTTGTGAAAAGAAGCAATAAAATAAAATTTCAAAATGATCGAGATCGGCCCGAGAATTAGCCCCCTGATCACAATACCTGTGCATTTCGATCAAAACACGTACCTATACAAAACAAACTAAACAGGCACTCAGAGATTAGGCTGAAATTAACTTAGTTGGTGTTCATTTTTAGTATTTTTCTCGGGTTCACCTTAGTACATTGTAGACGTTTCTACCTTAGTTCGTTGTAGTCTTATAGCCGTGAATATGGGCACCAATGATGCCATGCATCTTAATTTAGCTTGTACAGAATGATTATTGAAATGAACGTTTGCACTACAGGAATTTAAAATAAAACAAATTTAAATATATTCCAGGGCTGGATACTACCTAATATTATCTAACCACCTTTTTATAACGCTTTTATTAGCTTCACCTGTATGTATGTATGTATGTATGTATGTATGTAACCGACCTCTTTGAGCTCGATTTTGTCCTACTTTGAACGATCAGATTTGATTCAAACTTTGCACACCTGTCAAAGGTCGATGACAATGCAATAATATGAAAAAAAAAAAAAAAAAATGAAAAGAAATTAAAAAAAAAAAAACTACTTTGAACGATCAGATTTGATTCAAACTTTGCACACCTGTCAAAGGTCGATGACAATGCAATAATATGAAAAAAAAAATATGAAAAAAAAAAAAAAAAAACTAAAAAGTAAAAAATAAATTATAGTTTAAAAAACTAAAAAAAAACGCTTTTATAACTAATTGAACTAAAAAGTTAAAAATAAAACTGTATTAATCAATTGAAAATTAATATTATTGTACAAAAAGCGTGGGGGGCTTGATTTTGATTGTTGTAAATATTTTATCAATAGTTTATTATATCTGAAGTTAATATAAAAAGCACCCCACGCTTTTTTGTACAATAATATAAATTTTCAATTGATTAATACAGTTTTATTTTTAACTTTTTATTTCAATTAGTTATAAAAGCGTTTTTTTTTAGTTTTTTAAACTATAATTTATTGCATTGTAAATAAAATGCATAAAGATCAACGTTCATTCAAAGCGCCCTCTTTTAGCAAACTATAAAACTAAGGTGTTGTGAGAGCGCCATCTAGCGCTTTTATTGCTAACTATTATGCATCTCTTTCGCGTAAGCCCTTCACAGACTTATCTCACCGAGTAACACCTCATCTGTTATTAGTGCGCTAAAGTTCTAATAGATGGCGTGGAGAGTAAATTTACATTTTAATTTCATAATATATTAAATAGCACCTTCTTATAGAAGTATGTAATACAAATCATTTTATTTCATTTATCATTCCTTACATGTATATTTTTTTAAAAGTTGGTATTCAATTTAAATCACAGCACTTACATAATTATAAATTTTTCACAATGTCGTAAAAATATCACATTTATTTAATCTTATCAGCCACAAGCCTTTGTTTAACTTAAACATAGTCCGATCAACTTAAAGATAAGAAAAATATTTTTTAGCGAGTGCAAAATACGTCAGCAGCTTTTTGTAGCGATGATTGCGAAAACTGCTATTTGCTATTCTGCTATTTATAGTGATTATACATACACCAAGATTATGTCACAAAATACTTCGTGGTGCGTACAATGCTTTCACTTACATGTAAAAAAGTCCACTTCCTCTACACAAGTGTTACATTCCACAAAGCAACAGTTCACCATCTTACACCTGCATCTCGACGTGACATTTCTGACACCTGTCACGTACCCTCTGGTGCAGCACAAGGTAGAACAGTTATTCCTGTCCTTGCAGACCCTACCTTTAGTCCGGGCACAGAGATTCGGCGTTTTATGAAGGTATACCAACTCCTTCCTTTCAAACTTCTTCTTCAGTTTGACGGCTCTTTTAGTCGTATTGCTGATAATCAACTTTTTCTTCACAGCGTGGTGGTATTGCTTCTTCAAAAGCCCCATAGCAGAGTTAAAAGGACTCAATCTTTTCCAGCAAGTTTTGGTGGTGCACGAACCTGAAAAGCCGTGGCATTTACAAACTTCCCTCAATTGCTCTCCTATAGCATTCATTCCGACTAACACGTCTTGTTTTAAGATCTCGCCAATCTGGTCATTTCCAGCGTGTTTAATATCCAAGAAGTTTTTGGTAACTCGTTTGCCGTGTTTAAAATCATCGCCGCATCCGCTGCCTTTCCACGAAGAGTTCTTGCCGAATGTGCTCATGCAGGAGCATGTCATCAGATCTCCAGATGCACAGGCTCTGGCTACTGCGTGGGTTATAGATGCGGCTATCAGAGAATACACAAATGCGGTCTCTCTGTAGATTTTACCGAAAATTGTTCGGTTTGCTTTTCGGTTAAACTTAAGCGAGCAGTTCCAGCGGTCGTACTGAAACGTCTCTTTGCAGGCTTGTGTGGCTTGTTCCTTCGCAATTGAGAGTACGTTTGGGAGGCCGAAGTCTCGTTTGCAAAGTTTTATTTGCCGTTTGGAAGATCTGGGCAGTTGGCACGCTCCCTGATGAGCTATCTGAGGCTCCGTGAACAGAGCTTCCACTGTCTTTTGGAGCACTGGTTGAGATCTGTAATATTACAATAAGATTTATAAAAGAAAGTCGTGTTAGTTACACAATTTATAACTCAAAGACGACTGAACCGATTTGGCTGAAAATTGGTGGGGAGGTAGCTAAGAACTAGGAGAACGACATAGGGACCGTTTTTAAAAACGGGAACGGGGCGTAAAGGAAACGGGGTGAGCAAAGCCGCGGGCGGCTGCTATAGTAATTGATATATAGCCTTGATACAATGTTACTTAACTTTTTTGTGCACTTCTTTCTAAACGTTCTGTGGTGGGGATCATAATATGACACAAAGTGCTTAATATGTGCGCAAAGCTTTACTTACAGTACTTATTAAAAGTTATAAGTACCAAACTTTAGTAAGATACCCTTTTACCTAAATGTTGAGTGCAACTCAATATTTTAGAGAGATAACAGTTACGCTACCTACATTTATTTAATTTAGATTGGATGATCAGAATTTTCAACGAATTCAGAAGTGGAAACAATATGGGATGAAGCTTACCCTTCAATAACTTTCGAAGCAGAAACCGAAAATACAAATAATAAACTAACAAAAAAACTAAAGCTACACATTTTCAAGAGATCCTTACAATCACATGGCTTCAAATGAATGCATTTTGAAATGACTCAAAGACAAAGCTGTTATCTAAAAGGGTTGGACTGAACAAAAATGGTGATAATAAACATAGAAATCAGTGTGCACACAGAACAGGCATTCGTGCAAATATTTAACGCCAGACGTTGTGGCTAAGCTAGCCTGTACTATTTTAAACACATTGCGTATACGTTTAAGTGGAGCACTGGTGGTCCAGTGATGACTTTTATTATACAATAGAACAAGCATATTGGGCCCACCTCTAATGTTAAGTGCCTATAACAAAGCATTGTTTCGCAGGTCACGATAGTTTTTTAACCTCTATCTAGAAAAGAAAAAAAGAAAGAAAGAAAATATATTTATTTGACATAAGTAGATACGTAAGACAAATACAATGAAAACACACAGAACGGACAACTGAAGGCAGGCAGGCTACCTATGAAGGTAATCATACAAACAGAACTGGGCACAACCAGTCCCGTCCTGTGCTGAATGGTTAGAAAGATTACCTATGTCAAATAGGCCCTGACTCAGCTTTTTGCTGCTTGTTATGGTAGTAGCTACCATGTCAAGCAACGCTGGTTTTCAGGCAGGGCCAAAAAGGACCACTACCAATCAAAAAAAAATTAAAATTAATCCATCCCACAGGAAAAAAAACTCCACCGGGATAAAAAGACTATTAATCTATCTTTGTACCAAATTTCACCCAGGGCCGTTCCAAACTTTCGCATTTATAATATTAGTGGGACTGTTATTAGCGTCTTTGTAAAGAAATAATTTTGTGAAATATTATTTGAATATTGCTATGACCTTTTTAGCTCGTGTCAACGGCCTAACACATTGTGCCATGAAATCCGTTTCCAAACATTCATTATGTATTGATGAAAGGGAGGTCGGAGGCCGAGGTCATCGACCTTTGGCGTAGGTCTAACTGTGCTACGCCGCTACGCGCGTTGCTACGGGATGCAATTGTTTCTCTCAGATGCAGGATTAGACTAGCTCGCACGCGGCTTTGCTTGTAAACACGGTTAAAAAAATCGAATACTCGCTTATTAATAAACTGTAGGTATTTGGATTTGATAATTAAAACTTTATGAAACTTAGAAATACGTCTACGAAATGGACATAATTTTGTTTAACTATTGTAGTAACATCGTTACTTTATTTGTAGGTACCTCTTTTTGTTAATATAGTTTCACAATAAAATCACAAATTGGTCTGAAAACGTCTTACATTTTTGAAAACACAGACGCGAATAAAGGGACCTAGGACTTAGACAATCGATTTTGATTGTCTAAGGCCTAGGAAGATAAAAATCCAAACAACATCTTTTCGAAATCGAAATGAAAGTCGATGCCGGCGCCGGCGTACCTATATGCATGCGCATTGGTGCTCTCCAAACTCACACATTTACACAATGCCTATAAGATCAGTTCTTAATTTAAAATTGCCTAGTATTGGTAGCTTCAGCTTCACACATCAATCCAAGGAGGTTGGAATCCCGTCAGCAAAGAGTTTCCTACGTTTATGGACCAATCACATAGACTTATAAGCACAAGATACGTTTTCATCAAGAAGGTTGGAATCCCATTACAATGGAGAAAATGTACACATATCTTTTTATTTTAATTGTTTTTCTGGTGTTAATTTGAGTTCTGTTTTGTAATTGCGGTGGTATTTTAACCAACATTACTGGAGGTCTTAGCTCAAAGTGTGGTGTGAGGTGTGAGGCAGTTGTAATGTAGTATATCCTCACTTGACAATGGCAAAATTATTGTCCGAATGAACAAAGGCCATCTAATAAAGAAGAAGAAGTCTTTATTCTGAGGGCTCCGCTCGCTCAAGAATGCGTTACAGCCTGTCTTTCATGCAGCACCAAGGAGGTCAAAAAGTCTATGGTTTTTCCTGAAAATAACAACAGGCGTGGAGACAGGTCTGCTATTAAGACGTCCGGGTTGATACCCTGATCTGGCTCTACCTTCCCTAACGCGGTCTATGACCGATTCGGTTAGAGTCTTGGCCTGTATGCCACAGGCTAGACTGGCAGACAGGCAATGCCCTGCAACAAAAAACCACTTAAAAGTTTTTTGCAGTTTTTTTCCTAAAGCGAAATGTGATTTTCAGCAATGGTGAATTATTCAAAGAGCTTTTATTTTATTTGAAGTCCTGCTATTTGATTTTTTGTTCGTGAAGGTGGGACTATAATTATTATGTTTCCTTTACCAAAGAAATTAAATTCTAAACTTCTTTATTCTACGCATTTATGGAACGATGCATTGAGTAGCAAATACGTTCTTACACAGCCTCTTTGCACATCAAAAAATCCTACTTACTGAGCATGTAGTATGTGAGGGCTAAAAAGTCCTAATATACATATAATGAAATGAGAGATCAATGTGTTGGGAAAGAACATAGGCTTTTCATCTTAAAATAATTTTGAAGAAATAAACAAATACATAAGAGTTCCAGAATTTTTGCAAAACCATCCTTAACGGAGGCATAGAGCGCATAAGTTAAGAAATACCTACTAGCTTTTACTTTACAAAAATTATCGGCAATATTGTTTTCTAACTAGTGTACACTCGAGAGCATTTTCACCTGTTTCAAAGACTTCAACGTAGCACGCTTGTGCTAGGCTTCGACCCTAATTCGCCGCATACCTTCCCGTGCTATAGACGTTAACTCCATCGATTTTTTTGTTTAAAATAAGCAATTGATTTTACGGTCCAATTTATTCGTGCTTGTTTCGAACTAGATTTGAAGCTGCGACTTCAGAAATTAAAATTGAAGTAAATTGGTGTAGAATAACTGTCAAATCAAATCAATCTTAATAATTATCACTTTCTTGTTGATGTTTTTAACAGATCTTACCTACAATGTTTATTTGCTATAAAAGGCTACTAAAAGGAGGAATCATATATTTTATGGTTGTAGTTTGTTTCTAAATATACTATGTAAAATTTACCTGGAGATCACCAGTTCCACCTGTCCACCTAACAGTTGAGTCCTGTTGAGGATATAAGAGAGGCCTATGTCCAGCAGTGGACTTTCCAGGCTGATGATGATGATAGATCACCAGTGCTAAGGTGGAAACCGTGCATAGACATAAGGTAGAAGACTTCAAAACACAGACGCTTCGACGCATGCGTATTGGACCTCAAGCATCCATTGCCTTCCAGACTCGGGTCGTTCGCTTTAGGACGCGCCGCGCTTCATACCTTTGATCAATCTTATCACAGCCAATTCATGACTGTGACTGTACTTTGAATTAATCTTGTATATATTTCTACTTCACAATATATGATATTCTATTCTTACGTTAAGTGTGATTTAGTGGACTTTATTTAAGGTGTTACTGTTTTAGTAAAAAGGTGAAGTTTAAATTGGGTGTGTTTCGAAAATGTATTATTGCTGAATAAGGTACGGAAAGATTTTGTTTATATTTAATATAACCAGTATTTATGAATAGTTAGTATTTAGTAGTAGTTTTAACCGAATTTCGAACAATTTTTTATTTGCCGTGTGCACGATTAAACCTTAATGGCTGGTTCGATTTTAATGGGATTTTTCTGCTGTGTAGGGATTAAGGAATAACCCAATGTAATAAGCAGGTAGGTAAAATTAAACCGTCTGTTTTGCTAAAGCAGTGTAGAGTTTCTTTGGTAGTTTTTTTACTGCACAGAAGGAGGGTACTTGAGGTTTTTACAAATATCTATGCAAATAAGTATGGATGTTCTACAACCAACATAAAGAAAATGAGGCAACGATGTATTCTTCTTGATCACAAAAGTGACTTATGGACATTTATAAAGGATCGGCCACACCGAGGCAAACAACTGCAAACTGCGATGGCGAACTGGTCGTACGAACCATGTGCGAACACCTGCACTCATCACATCATCATTGCCACCGTAAAGGCTAAGCCAAACCAACGTGTTCAGCTCGCGTCGGGTGGCGATCAGTCGTTGTGCACAAACTTGTAGCAACGTGTTCTTACCTATGCATTTTCTGCTTGGACGAGGCGTCCGGTGCATCGGCGTCTGCACGCAGCGGTGTCAATCCATGCTACACAGCAGCTATTCGATGGCTAGGCCAAACCAACGCGTTCACCTCGCGTCTGCAGTGACGATCAGTTGTTGTTCACAAAATTGTAGAAACGTGATCGGTGTGAACACACCGATGGGTATTCTGCGTGGCCGAGGCGTCCGGTGCAGCAGTGTCTCAGCGGTTGCAATCAGCGCTAAACGCAGCTATTATTTGTTGAGTTGTCTATTGTTTGTGACGCGACTCTAGCCTGGTAAACGGTTAACGAACACAAAAGTATGCATGACTTTTGCACGCCTAGTAATCGCTATCGCTACCGTGCACATCACCGCGGACGTTGGCTTGGCCTTGCCTTTATGGCACCACATGTTTTCGCGGCTTGGCCGAATCCTTAAAACCCTTAAGTTCAATCACCAATAAACACAGAACAAATAAACCACAGCCCTCACCTTCAACACGGAGCAGCAGCCTTACATTAACCACCAAATTAAGTGAAAGTCACCGAGCATAGACAACTCCTGGTTTCATAGAAACAGCTGCAAGCCTTTAAAAAAGTTTTGAAGCTGATTGGTAGAAATCAGGAGGATCAGTAAGCTTACCATGAGCTCTGTCTGGCTCTGTCTCTAGTTCTGGTTTTTAGTCTGTGTGTGTTGACTAAATAAATCCTACGTCAAAACGTCACACACACAGTATAATGCACTGGTGAGCACTCACACAGACTCAAAACCAGAGATAGAGCAAGACAGAGCTCATGGTAGGCCATATACCATATAGGGTACAGGATTAGGTATAAATGCTTGGTGAACCAATCTTGGGAGTGAAGCGGCTGTTTTAAAAACAGAGCAAATTAAATGTAAAAAACAAACAATCATGTTTTTTTTTACATTTAATTGTAACAAGACGCGTACTACCCTCCGAGATACAGTTTTTTAAACTAGTTCGGAGTGTATTGCAAATCGGAATCAAACACATACCACCACTTTTGCTTAATGTATCTTTAGATTTATTTTTAGATGCTAGTATACCTACTCTCATAATAATATTAAACATTCACTTATAAAATGTAAAATATTAGCTAGTGTAATTAGTAAATAACTAGTTATTAGATTAAGTATTTTTAAGTTTTAGTTAAGTTTCAAAGTGGTTCTGAAATAAATAAATTGAAATTGAAATTGAAATTGAAATGTAGGTACCACACTTAACTTACACACACACTTAAACCACGTCCTTGTTTTTCATATTTCAGAAAAGATAATTTTTTGGGTGTGGTTGCTTACAAACATTCCATATAAGCACCTTCCTGTAAGTATACTCACACAAAGTGTTGGTGGTAGCCTGCGTGGCATTGCCTCGGGCGAAGCCGAAGAAATACAGAAGCCTTTGTTACTATTCCACGTTTGCACTTGAAATAGATAAAGGAAGGTACTATTAGCTGTCGTTTTGTTTCTACTTTTTGAACAATTAACAATTACTTTAATTTCATTATTTTACAATGCATGTTTTTTTTAAATAAACCGAAATTAAAACATCGTGAGGAAACTTGCATGTCGTAGAATCTGAAAATTTCAAAAAACAGTGCCAAGTGCACTGGTTTGTAAAAAACAGTAGCACTGTAAAAAAGGAAGATTGGTTATAATGCATAAAAAACTGGTAAACCGGGGCGTGTCGCTAATGTCTTCAATAAGTTTCACAGCTCAGTAGAAACTAGATCTCCCTTTTGTTTGTTGCTATGTAAACATTTGAGGTGTGATGGCGATGGCAGATCACACCTGATGGAAAGTGAAAATGCACCCTAAGTTGAAGCACGCTTAGCTTTTATTCACTTGTTCACTATTGACTTGAAAATTCCAAGGTTGTAAATCCGGAAATATTGACGACGGTAAAGAGTCCTTCTGCGCTGTTCAGATAATAAACTGCTTGACTCAGCTAGAATTCTGGTGAATGTCAGTGAGTTTGGAAATAAAAGACGTGCATGCAATTAGCATGTTTCGCAAGAAACTAGAGGAGCGGAGACCAGGCGCGGATCTACTCCACCAAAGCCGATTCGTATTGGCATTGAGAGCACCGCAAGGCCGTGAGTTTGACTCCAGTTGCTCACACTCACCTCAAAATGAACATACCAATTAGTAGTACCTATGTACACTTGCTACCGGGAAAATTGTAGGTAACTAGTAAGGGAAAATTGTAGGTAAGGGAGGAAAAATGAATAGGATTAAAAGCAAAAAAACAGGTTTTTTTTATATATAAAGTTTATTTAAAAACCATTTTTTGCTATGAATAAAAAAAAACAACCGCTAAGGCACATCGTTCACACCCAATTCTCGGTCCTTGATTTTTTCACACAAACAAACATTACAAGCACACAATTGTTTTTTTTAAATTATTCATTCTTTCGCTCATTACTTGCATATTTCAACTCTATGGGTGCTATTAATAAAATTATATTAATATTTATTAGGCCCTATAGGTCTATGCGTGGCCTCACTAAACTCTGGTCTTCCTCCGTGCATGTGTTAAATATTAATGAACGGTATTTCCTTATATCCGTGAACACCAACACACTCTGCTCTCCTTTAAAAAGTGCAAAAGAGCCGACTCCGAATAGTTTTCTGTCTGAATATAACATAGCCCCAGAACCAAAACGTTTGATGTTGTCCAGATTGCGAAGGCATATAAAATGACCCCATTCTCGTGGAAACCATTCGTCGCAGTCTGTTTCGACGTTTTCATCAGGTTCGTACTCTCTTACATACATATCTCGGTACGATATACCGTTTTTCATCCCCGTCATGCCAAACTTCATTTTTCTTCCTAAAATATCAGATTCGAGAGCCAATTCGGTCATGATAGGTCCAACATGGTACACTGCAGTGCGATCATTGGGATCGTTTGTCCAGATGTCAGGCGTTGTATAAGGGTTATCTGGAAGCATGTCCTGAAAGTCCATATGTATTCGAACAACTAACAAGTCGTGCAGCGGTGTGTGCATTTTCTCATAATGATCATAGCCGTGCCATAAGTCTAATGGTATTTGTTCCTCGCTTAAAGGTATGACTGGACGAGCGCAAACTATGCGGAATTCGTTTGCTTGGTAGAGATTTCGATTATCTTTAAGAGACTTGTATCTTCGCGCAGTTAACACACAAACAAATGTGAAGGCTCGCTTGAACCTAAACCGTATAATATCTCTAAAAGGGTTTAGCGATGTAAGGACATGCCTCTTTGTAATTATAACTCCAGATATTGTAAGATGCATGTCTTCTATACTCGGATTTTTTCTTTTGTTCTTTGTGTCGTAATCTCCTGTATGGTGGATAAAAATTAACCTATCAAACCATAGGTCATATGGTTTCACACCATCTAGGTTATCAGCAAATCTCATGTACCACCTTCTTACCTCTTTGCCATCTTTATCGTAACTTATATTAAGGCATCTCCATGTGTGGTCGTCATAAGTCGTATTCTCTCCCACAGCAATTGCAATGACCGCGAGCAAAATTGTAAATAATTTCCTGAAAATATATAACTTAGGTAAGTTATGAGGATTTTTCTTGAACAAAATTAACAAAACTAGTTCCAAGTACAAGCATTGAAAAAAACCTGTCAAAATACAAAATTACGAAAAAGAACATACATAAATGTAGAATTAATTGTATTATACAGGGTGTCCCATAAGTCAACGTCCAGCCGAAAACGGGCGATGGGCCAAGTCATGACAGCTATCAGAAAAATATAAAAAAAACATTTGTCATGTAACTTTCGAGTTATGAGGAAGGTATTAAAAATCAGGAAAAACTGACACCCTTTGATGATCTTTTAAGTCCTGTGACTACAAATATTAACTTTTCGTGAAGCTTTTTCCTGCAATGTAAGCATGAATAACCCTTCTGTAAATTACAATTCAAAATTAAGCCATAACTGCCTCAGTTTTCAATAAAATCGTGGAGTTTTGGCCAACATTTCATTTCAGAGAACTACATCAATTCATCATAGTAATCTATATTTATAAAAGAAAGTCGTGTTAGTTACACTATTTATAACTCAAAAACGGCTGAACTGATTTGTCTGAAAATTGGTTGGGAGGTAGCTTAGAACCAGGAGAAGGACATAGGATACTTTTTATCCCGAAAAAGTAACGGGACCGGGAATGGGGCAAGCGAAGCCGCGGTTGGTTGCTAGTAATAAAATAAAAACTTACGCCTGCATTATTGCTATCGGAAATCAGTGAATATTGAAAAAAATATCTTGTCTGCTGATTACGTATCAGTATACAGTAGTACTGTAGCAGCGTTTGAGAAGAATCAACAGTGCTCCTACTTTATGTACTATATCAACATTGTTTGTGCATTTACAGATAGCAAACATCCTGATAATTCCATCAACCGAGAAAAATTGCTGATATTTTCGTATTATGGTATACCAATACCAAGGCATTTTCATTTGACGATGAAGGTGTTTTGAAATCGTATCTAAATGAAAAAAAGTTAGCATTTCAATGATATAACTGTGATATGACTAGCCTCTCAGCTCAGTTGGTAATGGCTCTGCCTTCTGCGCTGTAGGTCGTGGGTTCGATCCCCATCGAGAACAAATATTTGTGTGGTGAACGCAGATGTTTGTTCTCTGTCTGGGTGTTGTATTGTATTCTAAGTATTTATTTACAAAAAAAATTATGTAAGTAACCTACATTTTTTTGTAAATATGTATGTAAAAAAAATGTAAACAAGTAGGTAAGAATTATATCATGTAATTTAATAAAACACCCAGAAAGAGAACATCTCTGTCCACCAAACGAATATTTGTTCTCGGTGGGAATCGAACCCACGCCTTCCAGCGCAGAAGGTAGAGCTACTACCAACTGACCTGCGAAGCTAGTCAAGGTATCTGATAAGATAGAATTTATTCTGAAATTGTTGATAGGTTTTTTTTCATGAAAGTGTACTTGGTGTTTCTTTCAATACTTTTTGATCGAATGAGTAAGGGAACGTTAATCTTACAGCCTCTTCTTACCTTGGAATGTTACTGATAAAACTTTTTAAAGTTTCATCTGTCCCTCCCGTTCTAACAGGGAGACAAGGACACGAGACTACTCATTCCTGCCTATCCTTTAATCAATAGTTTAAAAGAAAGAAAAGGTGTAAAAATAAGCGGAGTTTTCGATTAAAAATCATCTTTATTCAAGTAATTCATTGTACATAATTATAAATTATATAATACAGCTGTAGCCTTTCTAATCATTCAAGAATAGAACAAAATAACGAGAGTCTTCTGATTGGATTTCATAATAAAATTAACCTAATATTTGTTTGTAAGTATGTAAGTATATAAAACAAGCAACCCGCTTTTGCTTTTTAGGGGTGGTAACAAAGGTGGTATAACAAAGGCAGCGATTTCACATAATTTATTCTCTATCTAGGATCTTTTGTAATAAATATAGCCTATTGCCAAAGAACAATGTAGAATTCTAATGGTGAAAGAATTTTTC
The DNA here is from genome assembly GCA_939531255.2 of Thera britannica. Classification (NCBI taxonomy): domain Eukaryota; kingdom Metazoa; phylum Arthropoda; class Insecta; order Lepidoptera; family Geometridae; genus Thera; species Thera britannica. The sequence goes on from OW618047.2 coordinate 12,349,431, forward strand.
AGATCGATCTTGTAGTTTTGAAGTTTATTTGTTACAAAACATAAAATACAAATCTTTCGTCTCTATTTTTACATTATATAAATATTGTGGACAATCTACGCAACACTATCTAGCCCCAAATTAAGCAGAGCTAGAACTATGGGAACCAGATAGCTGCCATATAAGACTTCTATAGGTTGGTACATTTTGTTTTGTAAATACTGAGAATAAAATAGGTATAACACCCAGACAGAGAACAAACATCTATGTTCACCAATATACGGCATCCTACGACACAGAACGCAGAGCTACTACCAACTGCTAACTTTTGTGTGAATGGTCGACGATGACGAAAGACCAGCGTTGGTTGCAAGCCAACAAACATATTCTGAGGCAGAGTCCGTTTTGTGATGCACAAAGCTCACCTTTGTAGTCTGAAAGTGATCTAGGTTTATATTGTAAGTGTGAGCTTTGTGGGTTTTGTTTGGCAAATAAATGATAAATCTTCCGGAAAAAATGAAACCAGGTCTTTTAAGACCTGCATAATATATGAATTTAAATATAATGGTTGCCTACTTGGGACATGTTTTACGGCATGAGCTTTACCATCTGCTCCAAGTCATTATGATGCTCAAAACTGGGCGGGTTGAAAGCAAACAAAAACAGGTTATTTACATATTTCATTTATTTCGAAGTATTATTAATAGTTGACCATTCTATGTCCCTTACAATACTTGCATATCTCAACGCTATAGCTCCATATGTGGCTTCTTCAAAAGTTGATCGTCCTCCGTGCATGTGTTAAATATTAATGAACGGTATTTCCTTATATCCGTGAACACCAACACACTCTGTTCTCCTTTAAAAAGTGCAAAAGAGCCGACTCCGAATAGTTTTCTGTCTGAATATAACATAGCCCCAGAACCAAAACGTTTGATGTTGTCCAGATTGCGAAGGCATATAAAATGACCCCACTCTCGTGGGAACCATTCGTCGCAGTCTGTTTCGACGTTTTCATCAGGTTCGTACTCTCTTACATACATATCTCTGTGTGACATACCGTTTTTCATCCCTGTCATACCAAACTTAGTTACTCTTCCCAAAATATCAGACTCGAGAGCTAATTCGGTCATGATAGGTCCAACATGGTGCTGTGAAGTGTGATCATTGGGATCGTTTGTCCAGATGGAAGGCACTGTATAGGGGTTATCTGGAAGCATGTCCTGAAAGTCCATATGTATTCGAACAACTAACAAGTCGTGCAGCGGCGTGTGCATTTTCTCATAATGATCATAGCCGTGCCATAAGTCTAATGGTATTTGTTCCTCGCTTAAAGGTATGACTGGACGGGCGCAATTTATTCGGTATTGATTTGCTTGGTAAACATTTCTATTTTCTTTTAAAGACCTGTAAGCTCGTTGATGCAACACACAAACAAATGTGAAGGCTCGCTTGAACCTAAACCGCATGATATCTCTAAAAGGGTTAAGCGAAGTAAGGACATGCCTCTTAGTAATTATGACTCCAAATATTGTAAGATGCATGTCTTCTATACTCGGATTTTTTCTTTTGTTCTTTGTGTCGTAATCTCCTGTATGGTGGATAAAAACTAACCTATCAAACCATAGGTCATATGGTTTCACACCATCTAGGTTATCAGGAAATCTCATGTACCACCTTCTTTTCTCATCGCCATTTTTATCGTAACTTATATTAAGGCATCTCCATGTGTGTTCTTGATGATTAATATACTCTCCCACTACATTTGCTATGATCACGAGCCAAATTATAAATGTTTCCCTGAAAATATATAGGTAGGTTTAGTACATTACTGCAGCGGTCAGCAAAATTGATGGACGAACGTCCCGCGCCGCCCACATTTGCATTTCTCCTTGGTTGCCATGTTTAGGAATAAAATATTGTTTCATTTTTAGGGTTCCGTAGCCAAATGGCAAAAACGGAACCCTTATAGATTCGTCATGTCTGTCTGTCTGTCTGTCTGTCCGGCCGTGTCACAGCCATTTTTCTCCGAAACCATAAAAGCTAGACTGATGAAAGTTGGTGAGTAGATGTATTCTGTGAACCGCTTTAAGGTTTTTACACAAAAATAGAAAAAAAACTATAAATTTTGGGGGTCCCCATATGTGATGAATTTCAATAATGGATTTAATGTTAATGGTTTAATAGAAATTACTATTATGATATTTGATGACACTTGTCATATTTGTTTGTAAAATAGTCTACAATTTTGATAACTTTAGCTCACTTTGCTTCAAAAACTCGCTTCGGTAGGCTTGATCATGATCATTAACTTACTTATTTTAAATCCAGCATGGTTAGACATTTGCAGTTAGAGGCTACTCAAACTTTACTGAGCTGCTATGGTATTAGCAGTACATGAATAGTTTTAGCACTATCGGATAGCCCCTATATCAAATTTATGGTTAGGCCCGGTCCATGACGAAGACCGTACCGGCTTTTATGAAATTCAAGATTGTGCTCGGTCTTTGCTATTTACGGCCACTTTATTATGAAACTTTATTCAATCACTCATTTTTGATGTTAAGTAAATTATAAGAAATAAATATTTCCAGAAACTTAACAAATAATAATTTCAACATAACCCAGCCAATAACACCCTGCTTATGCCAACAGAGATTCTAATTTATTTAAGGGTATTTATTTAATTTTGTACATAGGCTACATCGGCACAATGGCGACTATTAGCATGGACATAAAAATGTTTGTTTATGGTTCTAGACAGGAAAGTAGGCCTTGCCTAAGTACCCAACAGTTCTGCATATCAAAAAGTAACAAGAATGCTACAGAGGACTGACTTGCGTTTAACACTCAAGCTTGTTTTTTACACTCAAGTACCTTCACTTAATTTCATACACGGTAACACGAGTCATGTGTTATCAGAGGGTAACCAATAAAATGATCATCGTAATGCATAATAATGTAAAACTATTTGCTGTTATTAAGTTCGTTAATATTTTTAAAATATCTTTCGGTAAACTTAGCGTATATTCCAAAAATTAAGTGAATGTCAATTGTTTGAAATGGAACAGCTTAACTAAGTAGTCAAAGTCGTTAAATATTAGGTGCAGGCCATTTCATGTTCGGATGAGCGGCTAATATCAAATTTCATATGATTCCACACACATTTTAGGGTAGGCATAACCTAATAAATAAATTTAAAAGAAAAGACCGATAATCTAAGAATAATGTTAGATTGTGGGTATCTCGTAAACGGTGCGTCGTAGCACAAAAATGACGAAAATTTCATCCCCCTATGAAGTCCCACAACACCATGGTAACAATGCTTCAGAGCAAGTTTTTTTTTTGTTTGAGTACCCTCTTTAAATTTTCTCAAGAAAAATTTAAATATTTTATCAAAGATCCATTAAATCAATTAAGTTTAATTACACATTATCCATCATGCAATAAACGTCATCAGAACAATAAAATTGGGCGTATACTTACCACTTCGGAGATGTAATAAAACTCCCACTGTTGTCCAATCAAACTATATTGTTCACTTCCTTCTACGTTACAATCTCTCTAGTACTTTACAAATTACCAACTCTAAGCCACGTGGTTTTACAAAGTAGCTTGCATTGCATGCGACCAACTCTTCCGAGCGCTCGTTCCAGAATGGCGATCGAGCAGTCGAGCCCGACCGCCATCTTTATCGCCGGAAGCGTTGCCAGTATGCAGTGCAGACATTTTGAATCAATCACCATTAATAATACTTTTACACATCTTTTACATAAACTAAACAAACAAACTAGTTTCTAAAACAGTTATCATGATTGATGACAATTAAAATCATTATTTATTTACAAACAAATTATTCAGATCCACAGACATATTTTAAATCAATCGATTCAACTGACTAATAATAATAGTAATAATAATATTCATACATAATTGCCAACGGCATTTTCTATGAAGTTGACAGACTATTTTACAAACAAATATGACAAGTGTCATCAAATATCATAATAGTAATTTCTATTAAACCATTAACATTAAATCCATTATTGAAATTCATCACACATACTTGAAACTGAAACTCAAAAAATTTTTTTTCATCGAACCCATACGTGTGGGGTATCTATGAATAGGTCTTCAAAAATGATGTTGAGGTTTCTAATACATATAGTTTTTTTCTAAACTGAATAGTTTGCGCGAGAGACACTTCCAAAGTGGAAAAAAGTTGGTCCCCCCCCCCCTCTAACTTCTAAAGTAAGAGAATGATAATACTAAAAAAAATATATGTTGTACATTACTATGTAAACTTTCAACGATATTTGGTTTGAACGAGATCTAGTCAGTAGTTTTTTTTTATACGTCATAAACCGTAAACCGCAATTTACCTTTCAACGAACTACAGGAACCTTATTATTATGTTACATCAAGTAACATATATAAAGGTTCTTGTAGTTCGTCGTGCTACGGAACCCTTCATGGGCGAGTCCGACTCGCACTTGGCTGCTTTTTTTAAAGCTCTTTGGGATAAGTTTTGTCAATCGGGGGGGACTAATCCTAGTGAGAGGGAGTCTCTCTTTTCCCTGAGAGCCTTAGGGCGGGTGCTTGGAATTGTCCGAGCCTTAATATTCGAGACGAAAACTTTTCACCACCTTTTGAATAGGTACATAATATTGTAGTATACCTGCAATAAAATAAAAACTTACATTAACATTATGCTGGTACATACTTCTATCAGAAAGCAGTGCATAAATGTAGTTGGTACTACAACTACTAGGTACTACTAGTGAGTGATTAATCTTTTTTTTACTAGTGAGTGATTAATAAGCCTCTGCCGATTACTTGTGCACTGTGCAGCAGCGTTGGAGAACTATTTATCAACAGTGCTCCAATACATTATAGCTGCGAGTATCATGGAACGCTGTTGTTTGTGTCAATAACAGAAGATTGCTAAACAGCAAACATCCCGCACAATTCAAAGACGATCAACAACATTTTTTATTTTTATTTTAAAGTTTTATGTGAATTTCTTTAAATAATGTGACTTTTCGAGTGTACAAATGTATCAAAATGGAATAAATGTTATTGAATTGAATTGAACTAAACAAAATTGCAGTCAAAACATTTCGGGCTAGCGTGGTTCACTTGATCACATGATCCAGGACGCTCAAATCGAATTGGTTCATGGTAACAATACCTGTGGGTCATTTACAATATTAGAGATGGTACTATTTTAAGAATGTAGCTGCTTTAAGAAATATTTGCACTTTACAAAGCAGAAATGCTACTCTATTTTAACGCTGACTGTACTATCAAAAAAAATCTAATTCGATACCGAAATAGCGTTGGTTTTTACCGAAACCTTTCAGAGAATTATCAACAATTTAGCCTACTGTTTTATTACCCAAATCAGGCTTAATGTATGCTTTCAGCTAATTAAGGTCAAGACTCATGGCATACTAAGTATGGATTACAGCGACTGTTTATCATCCAACGGTAATGCTAATGTAATACTACTAATAAGTTACATTAAGAAAGGCGGAGAGCAGAGAGGAACCACTATAATGTTCAAAGAATTTGGTCCATTTTACTCAAACACGAGTACCTTTATACACACATCATACAATCCAGGGAAGAGATACAATCTTATTTTTATCAGGTAGGTACGTGACGTAAGAAATATAAAGGCCTGCGCACACCTAGGCCGCTGGCGGCCGCGAATCCGCGATCAATGAAACGCTGTCAAATATCGCTGTCAAATCGCATTCGCTAGCGGCCTAGGTGTGCGCAGGCTTTAATACCTTTTATAAACCCGACTAAAAAGGGGATTGTTATAAATATACCTCAGTTTGAGCAAAGAAAATATTTTTATGATGACGTGTTGGCTTAGACGATTTACTGTTGGGTATCAAATGAAAGGGCTTAGCACATTTCAAAAATATATTACATTGTTAGGGTTTGCGAGCGACTTTGTTTGCATGCTCAACAAAATTGGGAATAATTTCTTAAATCACGCCTAAGATGTAAACCAAACAAATTGTCTTTATTCAAAACACATTTTAATATACCCCGCCATAAATTCTAAAAACCGACTACTGAAAAATTATGTTCTAAAAAGTATAATTTTTCAGATGTCGGGTTTTAGTTTGTAATCGTCTTCTATACCTAATAGAGAAAAGTTTGCAGATTAAAAATTCAATATTAATTCAAGATAACATTTCCTGTAAAACTAACTTTTATTTTATGTGTTGTCAACAGGCCGTGGAACATGGAGACGAGAGCTGATGATGATGAGGCGCCTATGGATCCCGCAGCGAGGAAGCTCACGCACCATGATTATACGGAGCAAGACTTTGAAGGTATTCATATATCTATCTATTACGTGATAGAATCAGAAATGAGGATATCCGTAGAAGAACCAAGGTCACCGACATAGCTCTTAGAATTAGTAAGTTGAAGTGGCAATGGGCACGTCATAAAACTCGAAGAACCGACAACCGTTGGGGAATAAAGGTTCTCAAATGGCGACCACGAACCGGAATTCGAAAAGAAGGGCGCCCACCCACCAGATGGACCAACGACATTGTTAAGATCGCGGGAAGCCGGTGGATGGAAAGAGCTCAGAATCGTTCTTCCTGGAAATGTGTAGGGGAGGCCTATGTCCAGCAGTGGACTTCTTCAGGCTGATGATGATGATGATGATGATTTATCTATCATCTATCAGCAAAGTGGATTACAATGGGCATAAGTAGGTACTAATATGGGGAGTGAGACGGTGTGGTCTCATTGTATAATCGTGATAGACGTGTGAAGATTGAACTATTGAATACACTGACCTTACACACAGTTCAGTTGGCAGTAGCCTGCCCTCTGTAGGATGTAGGTCTAAATCCCATTAGGGACTGACACGCGATGAGCACACAATGTAGGCATATTGTTCAGATCAAGCAACACGGACTGATAAGTACTTGAGAGTCGGGATACGTTTTCTGTCTTTTTGGGAAGTCACATAGCTATTTTTTTTTCTGGTGGTATTTTGAACTCTGACGTGTAATTTCGGTGGTATTTTAACCAACATTATTTGAGGTCTTAGCTCAAAATGTGAGCAGTTGGAATGAAAGTCATGTGATATCCTGATTTGTAAAAAAAAAATCCGATGGTTTTGAAAGAAAAAACCACCATTTTCTTGAACGCCTACGACGGCCGCCTTATCTACTGACTGACTTGGCCAAAAACCTTATAATAATGTAATAAATCCTTCCTAGAGGAATGGACAGATTCCATTAATTAAGAAAAAGAAGAGAGAATTCTTGCGGTCATATCAGTATTATTAGATCAGATAGAAGTACCCAGCTTCTTTTTAGTTGGCTCACTTTTGAACCTCTTCATGTATGGTTAGAAAAATGAGAAAGTGGGTTAATTTCTTGGTGTGTTACATGGGCTATAGACAAAACACTTCAAATAAAAAAGCAACGGACTTCAGACCAACCAGCAAGGAGTTTTAAAGTCATTGCTTCAGACCTCTTCAGACACAGTCTTTCTGGTTTCAATCTTCTTGCTGGGTTTCCAACCTCCTTGGTCTTCCTTCAGTCATATTTTGTTCTACTGGGTGTTATAGACAAGGATTTTATGAAGTATGTAGATTCATGGTTATAGATAGTGCAATTCACGAAGACGCGCCCCACCAATTTTCGGTTGAGGGGATCGCGGGGTGCGGGGAGTTTGCTCCGAGTGGCAGTCGCGAACCGTAGTCTATTCATTATACAATCATCATATTATTATCATTATTATTTCATGTCATTATTATTATTATTATTATTATTATTTTTTTATTTATTTTTTATACATACTTAGACAATCTAGGTTAAATTGTCTAAGGTTACGTATGATAACTTACTACTGTATTATTTAATGCTGTTATGTTTTTACAGTAAAAGTATTAGAATAGTTAAAGGTACACTATTATATTATCTAGCTGGCACAAGGTTTAGTTTGGATAGAATTATTTGATTAGGTATATAAAATAAATAATCGATTTAAAATCAGATCATACCTACCGCAGATGCAAATATTTACGAAACACAGATGTGTGAGTTGAGCCATCTGCAAATCAGTTCCAAATGAGTGAAAATCGGAAGCATCCCCAAGACGCAAACTTATATCAATCAATACAATATATTATTTTAGAAAGCAAGTGTGTACGTGTGTTCAGGGTTTTCTATATCAATGCCAACTAGGATCTACTCCCCGTTTTGGTGGTAATTTGATGGAAGTGAGTGGTTTTATTATTGTTTTTCAATCTATGTCAATTCATCTTTTATCTAATGTTGGTTTAATTAAAACAATCCCTTCATTGGTGATAATCATTTTATGCATAAAACGCGCTCCGACGTACTATTTAAAAGATTTAATATAAAAGGTTTCACAGAGGTCAGTTCATTCAACCAACCATTTAATAGGGCTTAGAGTAGCGATGTTTAGCTAAGGTGTTAATAAATGTTTATGAGCTTCTGAAGCTATTTTGTGTTAAAGGCGCGATTTAGCATGAAATAGCTTTTTGCAACAAAGATAAATATATTTTGCTCTGTCACTTTTCTTTATAGTCTAGGGCCCTTATTCAGAAACTGTGCTTGAGTCTGAGTCGAGCCTCAAGCACTCTCAAGCATAGATTTTTTGACAGTTGTCCATTGAAAAATGACAAAAATCGCTAGATAGGCACAGTTGGCTGCACTATTATGTATACAATTCGTGACTTTCAAGCTCAGTACCTAAGGATAGATCAAAGACTTAGATTAAGAAACACCCCCTTTAGAGATATCCTCAAAAATCTTAGCTTGGTACTCAGAAGTATGAGGGCAACCTGCCATACTTGTGAATGGAGCTATTTTTTCATACTTAGCTGGTTACTTTATTATTTTGGCCTGTTGGTTGTAATATAATTACTTTTATTATTTGTGGAAGTCCAGAGAAGGTTTAAAAGGTGAATATTTTTTTTTACGGGAACGGGGCGAGCGAAGCCGCTGGCAGCCTCTTGTAATGAATAAAACTGATAAACTGATAAATAACTGATGAGTAACTGACCCTCGCGTCGTTCTCAAAACCGCTCTCAATACGAGTAGCTTATTGATACTTGCAATGCTTTGCATAAATCGATAGTATCTCCACTTCAGATTGGCTGATCTCCTCAAGTCAAGCACTTCCCGCTTGTATTTTAAATTTTTCACCGGATATTATATTTTTAGCATATCGTGTGCAAAAGACATTGCTGCTTTTGTACCGCAAATATTCAAAATCAGGTTAATAAATGACGCAATGGAGCGGAGACAAACTCGCAAAATTGGACTTATGAGGCTTCTAGGCAGTAATGCTCGAACGCTCTACTTAGTTATCGATCTGTGGTCTGTGGTTGATTATTTCGGGCCCTTTATGCACGTACGAACACGAACATAGCGAACACAAACATCAAACTCGAACATTTGGTTCGTATGGACGGCATGTTCGAAAGGCGAAACTGTTATATTCCAGCGTTAGTAGGTATGATCAATTAAAGATCTGGGAATATCTTGATAATGTTTCGTGTTTTATTTGCACATGCACAATTCTTAAAAGCCCCAAGAGGTGAGCCACCTGACAGCTAAATTAGGCGGGGCCTTCATCTGACAGTGACAATGACATTCACATCATTACACTTTAAACACGAACATAATTAGAGTCGAGATCCCGCAAAATTTCATCTCTGCAAACATTGTCCATTTAATAACTAATAGGATCGCCGAAAACATGTTTGACGAACAGTGTTCGATGTTCGTTTGGTACGCACGTGCGAACTAAGTTGTTGAAACAACGCTAATTTGTTTGTACGTGCGTGCACGCCTTTATGATTTTACAATCTATGTACGGTAATGTAAAATTTAATTGATGAGATTAGTGTAGTGATGTATAAAATGTACAAATACGTACATTGGTGTGCCGAACTACGCAGCAGGTAAGTAGGTATAGGTGTAGTCAGCCTAATCCATAAACATGTTGCTTTGTGGCTTAATCCACTGGAAAGACAAGGTCGGTACACGTAGAGCTGATTAGCCGCAGGTTTTCTCACTATGTTTTCTTTCACAATAACCTAAGTCAAAGTATGCATATACTTAAATAAATATTGTGGACAATCCACACCCAAATTAAGCAGAGCTTGTACTATGGGAACCAGATAGCTGATATAATATAATAATATGTACTTAGTATATACATTTGTTTTTGAAAATTCTTCTCCGAATTTAAAATATAACACCCAGACAGAGAAAAATCAGATGATTTTTCTGTGTCTGTTTATTAGAATATTTGTGTGGTGAACACAAATGTGTTCACCACACAAATATTCTTTCTCGGTGGGGATCGAACCCACGATCAACAACGCAGAAATGAAATGAAATGAAAATTTATTGCTTAAAATGTGGTAAGGGATTAGATGTCAGTAGTTAAATTATTGATTCAGCACATTTTGAAGGCAAAGCTACTATAACCAACTGAGACAGGCTTACTGTGATTAGTTTACGATACTTCAGTTAATCGGTCTTCAGGGACGCTCTCAACCGTAGTTCAAACACAGAATATATAATAGTTAGTGCTCAGGTACCTACTTTTAGTTACTTGGTAGTAGGTAGATGTGGTGAAAAGAACACACATACTCAAGAGTAAAACTCAGAGTCCATACAAAAAAGAAGGGGCTTTTAATACGGTTTTCTGTCCGGTACCTACTGAAGGTTTTAGCAAGAAATTAATAATTTATAAGAAAAGAAAATTTACAAGATTTTTCAATTTGACGTCAGTAGGTAGATTTTGGGGAGGGCCATGACCCTTACAAGCCAACTCCTACGTAGTCGCACCACGGGGGGGCTACGTGACTCGGATAGATTACCTTACTTCGGGATAAGCAGAGTTGGCAAGTCGGTAGGTATACAAAAGAAAAATAGGAGTATTGATAACTTTTGGTATAATTCATACAGTACGTGAACAGGATCTTTTTCCCTTTTAAGGTTGTTCGATTCCGATACAAACTGAATTTACACAACTATGGGCAAACAAAGTATAAATGTACACTGAAATAGCTGTAATAGAATTTAACAGTGGTCTTTATTGCCGGCCAGTTATATAAAGTTGGAGAAAACTGAGGATAACAGAAATATTAATAAAAAAGTAATTTATTCGTCATTCTTTCTAACGGGTACTCGGCATTGAATACGTGAATGAGCTTAAAACATATGTCTCAAAATAGTCGTAAAAGTCTGTAAGTTCTTTTTCTGAAGCCCCGACGGCCACGACCAACGGCTGACACTCCAACTTTATATAACTGGCCGGGGACCACTGTAAAAGCCTATTAGCAGCTATTTCAGTGTACATTATTACTTTATTCGCCCATAGTTGTGTAAATTAAGTTTGTATGGAAATCGTACCCCCTTAAGTTAGCTGCAAGTAGCTGCAATAGCCCTATTTTTAGTTTGGTCAACCGTTTGACAGTTTTCGGCACAACAGCAAATGTTGCAAGTTGCAAATGTTGCTTTACCCTATACAGGGTCCATGCTAGTAAGAACAACTAAGAACTATGTATGTACCTAAACTAAACCAGTGTATGCAATAAATATATGACTATTTTGAGTATTGATTACCATGTCCAATTGGTCAGTGTAATCGTTTTTGTAATACAGAGAGATCATACATACATATTAATACAAACACTATTTTATCTCAAACATGATCGGAAATTTGCGAAATCTGAGCATTATTTTGACAAGCTTCTGTGCTGTTACTGGCCAAATACATGCAAGCAGCGGCCGGCTAAATATGTATGAAAATCCATTACTGTCGTGCTTAGCGGCCAGAAAAAAGGAATAAAGATCAGGTGCGTGCACTGTATTTTGATGGAGTTGACTCAATTTTATAGGTAAATTTATTAATACATATAATAATATCAAAGTGCTCTTTTCTAGGTAAATGTACTAATATATATTAAGTATGTTCTCTTTAGTGAATAAAATTAGATTTTGTCGGAGAGCTCTCACATTTCAAGTAGGTATTATAGGTACCATGTACATAATATATATCAACGACACATACCTACCTAATATTATAAACGCGAAAGTTTGTAAGTATGGATGGATGGATGGATGTTTGTTACTCTTTCACAGGAACACTACTTAATGGATGAAACTTTACAATACGCTATACAGCAGAATAACACATAGGCTATATTTTATGAAGATATTATAACAGAGAATGGATGCAAGTAACGGGAGCGGGGCGAGAGAAGGCGCGGGCGGTCGCTAGTATCTATATAAACTTAAATCAAGACGGGAGGATGAATTGCTTCTTCGTAAAAATTAGTTAGAATTCTTGTGATAACGAAACATAATTCAGAAATGCGTACATAAGGATTTTTTACGAAATTACTTTCTTCAAAAATGGAAATAGCTTCGCTATTTATAAATGTTATTACATTTTTGTTTTTCATGAAACATTCTGAATTTTTCTTTTAGAAATGCGAATTGAAGCGATCAATTATTAACAAACATATTAACCTCTAAAAAAGAGGAATTATTGTACAGTTGGGAGTAGAAGGAACGAAAGAATAACATTAAATTTTTAAGGACTTAATTTTAAAATGTCTGGAGCTTAGTAGAGGCTAAAAGGCGGGTCTATCGCTTCTTAAAAGGCTGGTAGCGCATCAGTACCACCTCTGGTGTTGCAGGTGTCTATGGGCAACGGTGACTGCTCTCTATCAGGTGCCTCATCTGCTCGACTGCCAGCTAAGGTATAAAATTTGAAGATTTGTCTTGACTTAACAATTTGTCTCTTGTTTTTTAACTATATAAAGCGAAGAAAATGAGATTTAAAAACTCGAACGGTAAATCAACTGTGACTGTAGATTGTACTTTTTCACCTGAATTTGTTCATTCAAAATACAAATTAAAAGTATGTTTATTTAGTTAGGTCACAAGGCTAACTTTGAAACGCTCAAAGCCAAGAAGACACGCAGCATTTGACCCAGATTATCAAGTTTCGTGTTAATCGCTTTATTTTGAGAACTTTAATTATTGTATACGAAAACTAATTTCGTTTCAAACTCCTTTTACTTTGAAATATGGGGGTGTATTTTAATTGACACAAAAAACGAGAGAGGAAACTTTTACCATGATTTTTACTTCGTCGTGATTTGAAGTATGTTCCCAATTTTTCGTGACACACCGCATAACTTTTTTTTTATCCTTGTTTCAGGTCACCGACAGCATACGGTATTCGTGGGAGTGCACGTGCCAGCCCGTCGGCACTCGCATAGGAAACACAAGCATCACCACCGTGATGGAGAGGAGCCTGACAGACCAGGTAATACTCGAGGAACAGCACATAGATTCACCTAGCTATAAGACGTTTCAAAGTTGTTCTTATGATAATTAACCAGTATCGGACTGGCCATTATCGTCGAAATAGCATTGGCTCCCCACGGGCCAGACTTGTGGGGCTTACGACAACCATAGAATAGGACGCAGGCCCCAGCTCTTGCGAACTAAATGTATAACTAGATCGGATAGTTCATACAATTAGAGAGAAATGAAATAGAAATATGTAAAAATGGTTGCCTTGAACACCGGGCTTGTGGTCAGCCACCCGGGCCCTTCTAGCCCAGTCCGACCCAGGATACAACTGTATAAACTATTTTGACTCACTAAGCATCAGTATTAGGCTAAGGTTCAAAATACTCGCAAAAAAGTAAAAGTAAACAGGATTTGCATTATTTAGTAGAAGATTTTAACAGCGCCACGGGCAACCTATCTTGCCCGTGGCGCCTATTTATGAACGCTATCTGGGATATTTTTTTTGATGGAGTAGACAAGGCACCCAGATTGCATCTCCTCAGTTTAGTTGGCATAATCCACAGGAAAGTCAAGATAAATACATGCGGAGCTAATTCTCGCGATTTCATAAAAAAAACACAGCATTTTAACGCAATAACGGACTTATCATAAAAATCTGTCTAAATCCTTTAGTGCTTGTACGTAACCGGGTTTCGTAACCAGCTATGTATGTTTTTTTTCTCAGTTCATAAGCGGGTTACGAACTAATAAAAAATATCTGTCATAAAGTTCTTATTTCGTAACCAGGTTACAAAGCAAGACAAGAATAAGGTGTATCATGTCCTCATTCACCACTAGTTACAAACAATGCAACTCATTTTCCAAATTATTTGTGGTTGTACCCTCCTATTTAGAAATTAGACCCAACTTTGGCCTCATATGGCCGCTACTTTTGCCATCTCTATTTGTTGACACAAAAATTACAGTGGCAAGAATTTATAGAGCCGTTGTAAAGCGTCGGGGATTGATGAATTAGAGGGAAAGTGTTAACCATTGCCAAGCCTACCAACGGGTAATGAACGATAAACAGAGGCAGGGCTCGAACTTCGAGCAATGTTCAACTTGAATAACTTTGATTGATAAATTATACTGATTCATGAAATTAGGGGTTCTCTATATAAAGAGGGATTGTATTTCACAAGGTTTTAGATAAAAATAGCCCAAGCGGTCACCCAACCAAATGATGACACATAACTTTGTTCAACTTAGACCTTCCGGCCGTTTCCGCCATCAGGCATTTTCCCAAAATCAAGATCGATGCAGACAAACGCACACATACACAATGCCGGCAAGATGTATTCTAAATATTTTTTTTAGTTATTCAACCAGCTGGTGGAACAAGCTTATGGTTCACCTGATGTTAACCATCCATTGGTAACCATCGCCTATAACAAATCATTATCCCGTAGGTTACGCATGTCAGAAACGTGCTCTACGATGCACTGCTCTGCGTCCATCAACTTGAGGCATACAGATGTTCAGCCTCACGTGCCAGTAATTTAATCGGCACCCTTCAAACCGAAACAGAGCAATGCTGCTTCACGGCAGAAATAGGCATGGTGGGAGTACTTCCCCGGACGAGCCCTTCACAAAGAGCTGTACTGCAAGCGAATCGATCGAGACAGGGACGGTGTTTGTACTCTGAGTTTCGCTCATTGTTTGCTAGCCCGTTTTCAGTCGGTTTTGTATAGCACATACGTACAAAACCCACTCGGGAAAGTTGGCAAACAGTGATAACTCAGAATAAACACTTTGTATACCTGGTTAATGTTTACGAGAGTAGTATTTTTATACATACATTGTTAGTAGCCGTCGGTCGATAGTTAGTTGGTATAGTTGGGGCAGTCGCGGGACTGATAAGGTCGCAGAATGAGGTAATTTCATGACGCCTCGCTGACCATTCTTTTCCATTATCTTTTTGTGAACGTCGTGCCTAAACAGATAAGTTTGTTGGCACTGTACGAATTTATCACGTGAACAAAACTTCGGGCTTTAATTTCGAAAACTTTCTATATCACAAGGGAAATATTTCAAAAAGTTTGAGACTTGAAAGCAGTAACAAAGTTGATGAAAATCACTGGTTTGTGAAACTCAAATATTTCAAAATCTAAATAGGTACAGTCAGCATGAAAAGTAGATTGGCATGTCTGGTTTGTAAAGTTCGAATATTATAACTAGTCTCTTAACTCGGTTGGTAGTAACTCTGCCTTCTGCGCCGTAGGTCGTAGGTTCAATCCTCACCAAGAATCAATATTTATGTGGTGAACGCAGATGTTTGTTCTGTGACTGGGTGCATATCGTATCGTATATGGTACTCTAAGTACTATGTATTTACGAAAAAAAGTATCAGCTATCTGGTTCCTATAGTACAAGCTCTGCTTAATTTAGGGCTAGATAGTGTTGTGTGGACTGTCCACAATATTTTTTTTACCAGCTCACTATAGGTTGAAGTTATGAACTTTATTTGAAGATCCAAAACTATTTGTAAACCGAAATGCTATCCCTTTGACGATCCAGTGAAAAAGAGAATTTAATACTTAACCGAATTGCCAATCTACTTACTTATAAAGAAATGGAAAATATTTATTTAACGTCACAAATAATGGCACACAAAAAATATATCAACAAGCCCAATCTTGTGACGAAAATCCCATTCCATGGGATAAAACCTTTGCAATTGGTTACCGGATAAAAAATCAAAAATAGCCCACCCCCACCATATTATTTACCGATAAGTTGGATATTCCTTTCAAGAAATTCGATCACCGAAGCCTTTTTCGATCATTCAATATCTAATTTCATAGCGAATCACGGAAAAAGACGGAACATTTTTCTTGGCTCAATTTCCCGGATGACTAATTGACCAGTTCAATTTTTGTCAGTTGTTTAACACAAAATTTGACTGGCGTCTCAGATCAGTTGGTAATAGCTCTGCCTTCTGCGCCGTTAGGTCGTGGGTTTGATCCCCATCGACAAATATTTTTGTGGTGAACACAGATGTTTGTTCTCTGTCTGATTGTATTCTAATCAATTCTAATATTCAACTGGTGAGGGAGGAGGTAGCCTATAACCAGGAGACGGATGTAGGATACTTTTTATCCCGGTAACGGGGCAAGCGAAGTCGCGGGCGGCCACTACTTATAAAAGTCTGTTAGAATTAGGTGATACAGTCAGAAACGCAATAAAAAAGTATACGAGTTTGTCAGCAAATAATTTATAGCGCTTTAAGGCCTGCGCACACCTAGGCCGCTGGCGAATGCGATCAGTGAAACGCTGTCAAATTTGACGGCGATATCTGACAGCGTTTCATTTATCGCAGTCGCCAGCGGCCTAGGTGTGCGCAGGCCTTTATGGGAAACTTTTCCCCTTTATTCACGGAACGTTAATTATAAGGTTCGTAATGAAATAAACGTTGGTCTACACTACACAGTTAGAAGTATTACGAAAAGATTTGTTAGCCTGATTTATTAATAGCATTATTTCAATTTCTTCATTATATCTGAAAAGTAGGCTGGATTTGGAGGGATTCAAATGATTTGTAAAAGATGCTATGAAATCAAATAAACTGAAAATATGCTATGAGAAGAAGCTTAAAATGAATTCTAACTGTTTAATTCATTGATTAGAAAATGCTGAATAAGAATAAGCTTAAAAAAAATTATTTTGGCCACTGTTCCGTCGAGTTTATACAGTTTTATAATATGTTCCAGAAACTCCATTTCTCTGGATTTTGTTTTATTTCTGATTAAGTTTGGTACCTACTTATGCTTATTTCATCGTAGGGCTAATTTTTTACATCGATAGATTATCCATCAGACAAATATATTTATCTCTTTTTAGGACTGACTAAAACAAAGGACACATAGTATTATAAAATAGTTATAGAGTATATACTTAATACGAGTATATATCATAATTCTATAATTATTCTTTGTGTGTGTAGGGCAACTCACAGAGGTTGTCCTGGCTGCCTGTGCTCGTGGCCCAAACTTGAAAGACGCGTCTTGCCTAATAAAATCATATTTAAAACAATTGTGCTTTTATTGAGCTTTCAGCTACGTAACATAATTACGTTACTGCTTCGTCTGCTACGTCGTAGCGCGGTTGCTACACCGCGTAGAGCTACGAATATTGTTAAATAAGTACAGACTGTTTTGTAGTAAGACATGTACGAAGATTGCTATGTAAACAACGACCTTGTGGGATAGATTAGAGTAGAAAATCATTCCTTTTCATTAAGTAGAATGAGGTTCGTTAGTCTTTGATGGTGATGCGAAGTGGCGTAGTCATAAACAAGAGCGTGGGACGCAAAATCCTTGAACTGAAAATACAGCCGAATAAATATTCTTAAACTTAAGGCAGCGCCTAGTCAGTGTTACTACTACAGCATTGAAATGTTGTACGTAAAAACAACATCCAGAAAGAACTTGACGGCAATACTAAGACAAATTTTGAAAATGGTAATATGCATGGGTGCTATCATTTCTTCTATACCTTTGTTTAGCTGTGGGACGATATTGAGTAAAATTGATAAACAACTTACTAATTTACAAACTTGTTCGCTCAGTAAATGATCATTGTCTGTCTATTGACTGGCCTCTCAGCTCAGTTGATAGTAGCTCTGCCTTCAGCGCCGTAGATTGTGGGTTCGATCCCCACCGAGAACAATATTTGTGTTGTGAACACAGATGTTTGTTCTCTGTCTATTGTATTCGAAGTGTGTATTTACAAAAAAAAATTATATAAGTATTACAACAGTTATTTGGTTCTCATAGTACAAGCTCTGCTTAATTTGGAGCTAGATACTCTTGTGTGGATTGTCCACTGTATTTATTTATTGTATTTATAGGGCCAGGGATTGTGGCTCGCAGGAGACTGAGCGTGACCGATGACGGGGAGACATGTAAGACAAATCAAACCGTAATTTGAAATCGTTAACGTTCTTTTTCCATTCTTCCTCATCTTATTTGCATGGGTCTCAAACATCTCGTTTCAAACTTGAAAAAACATTGTGATTTTTTCATATAACATTGTTTTCGTCAGTTTTGTTTCACAAAACACTACGCACCAACAATTTTTTAATTGCATGTTCGTTTACCTTCTATCTTTCGTGTTTCTGTCCAGTGTTTGTGTGTAAAAGTTATATATCTAGTTGCAAATGTTTATATAAGTTTTACTTTGATGCTACAGAACGTTTCAGCGAAATTGGTCTAGCGGAAAAGGGTCCCGAGATCCACACAAATAACTCTATCGTTCTTGTTTACATTACTTTCTATCACTTGGCTATTTACTCTGAACATTTTTTTTACTTCCATTTAAAAGTTATAGCTTAGAGTTTTATTTCGTTGTTTATGACAGAAACGAAAAACAGTCTACTGTCTCGTATTAAAGTAATGGATATCTATTATATTTCATGGGCGTATCGTCAGTCCTAATGCGCGCAATCACGCCTGTGTTATAAAGTCGGAAAATGTAGACAAAATAAATACACTTCTACTCGTTAATTTGTATAATTTGTTAACAATAAAGTAGTAATGTGCATACTGAACCAGAATTGTTTGTGATTTGATGTATTGTTTTCAGTAACACCACCAGCCCAAAGAGTGCAATTCATACTCGGAGAAGATCTCGATGATTCCACCATGGAATCTCACCCCTTGTTCTCCGAAATGGAAGAACTCGTCAGAGAAGGAGACGAACTCGAATGGAAAGAGACGGCAAGATGGATAAAGTTCGAAGAGGATGTCGAAGAAGGGGGAAACCGCTGGTCTAAGCCTCATGTCGCTACTTTGTCTTTACACTCTCTGTTCGAGCTTCGAAGTCTAATTCTGAATGGCTCAGTGATTTTGGATATGGAAGCGGGATCTTTAGAACAAGTGGCAGATAGTGTTCTGGACAGCATGGTGACTGATGGCTCACTAGGTTATGACAGCAGAGAGAAGGTTAAAGAGGCTTTGTTGCGAAGACATAGACACCAGCATGAAAAAAGAAACCACAATAACATGTCAAGGCTTCCACTAATTCGATCGCTGGCCGATATCGGGAGGAACCATTCTTCTTCTAAAAGTGAGTATTTTTTAATATCGACTGATTATGTTTGGTCTCTATTCACTCTTGAGGTCTATTTGACTTAGCTGATGAACCGAAAGTATCGCTGTAAAGACGTATCTTAGGTTTCTTTCCAGTTTTTCTCATAAAACACAGTTAATTGATTGCAGTTACTTTGAAAGTCAACTGTTTTGTATGTGCATTGATCTACAAAAATCGAAATATCAAAATTTTATTATAATTACGTATCGAGGAAAGGTTATGAAAGTCGCGATTTTGATTTTAAGCAGCGATGCTTCTCTGGAAGAATTAGTTCTTTATGATGACGTGTTCTGGCGTGATTAAAGATTTGCAGGAAGGCTCTCGACGCTCCAGTGCCAGGAGTTGTCGAGGGTCCTCACACACCACGCTGCTCGAGGCCACGGACGCCAGAGGGTCATACCTAGCCGTGCCAGGTTAGGAACGGTAACTTGTGTGCAGTATACTCACGCCGTTTTGAAGATCCAGCACAAGCACTGATGTTCCTTTATGTTGTTACTTGTTACTGTCTTGTATATTCCGTGTATGTAAACCCTCTGTATATAAAACGGGAATGTTCATGTGCTACTTCAATTTGTCTCGGTATATTGATCCAGTGAGGTAGTACATAAACTTTTCTGTGTTTTTCACTAAGGAATTTTGTGATTTGGATGAAAATTGGCAATTTATATTACAGTTGATGAAGGCGTCCCGGCAAGTGGGCACTCATACAAAGGAGAAATCAGTCGTTTCCTAGGCCTCCCTAGTGCGGGTAACCGCTTATCCTCAAATTCCATCAATGTTGTTTTCTGTGTTTTTTATTTCTTCTTCGTTATTTCAAAATTGAGCATTTTTATACCATCCATTGTAAACGCTGTTGTTCAGATTATTTTACGCTAACGCTTATTCGTCTTTCACTAAACTTAGGCTCTCAGTAGGTATTCAACGTTTCCATTCAAAACGTTATTTCAGTATATCATGAAATTTATAAAATTTGATTAAAGTTTCGTTAAACTTATCTTTAAAATTATTTGCACTATTAATCTTCTTAATGTAAAAAGCTTTTGGAGTGTTGATTTAAAATAAGACATATTTCTAAAGTTGTTTTATGTTTTAGGTTCAACACACGACGACGGTATGATCAAAAGCCCTAGCAATGTTTCAATGAACAGAAATCACAGCTCAGGAGATCTTCCAATGAACGGGGATATAAATCACAAATCCAACACTCACTTTATGAGAAAAATACCACCCGGGGCAGAAGCGTCTAACATACTGGTTGGAGAAGTAGATTTTCTTGAGAAGACTCTATCAGCTTTTGTAAGACTTAAGACTGGAACTATAATGGGTGACCTGACCGAAGTGCCCGTACCGACTCGCTTTATGTTCGTTCTACTCGGACCTCCGAATAGCAACTCAAGTTTTCATGAGATCGGGCGCGCAATGGCCACTTTGATGTCCGATGAAATTTTCCATGAGGTTGCTTACAGAGCAAAGAAGAGAGATCATCTGCTCGCAGGAATTGACGAGTTCTTAGATGCAGTAACAGTACTACCCCCTGGTGAATGGGATCCAGCTATTCGCATAGAGCCACCAGCCGCTATCCCTTCGCAAGATCCTCGGAAGAGACCGAATGATCAGAATCACAAGGAAGAATTTGACGAAGAGGAAGAAGAGCAGAAACAGAGAGAGGAATCTGGTTTGGCAAGAAGTGGTAGACTGTTCGGAGGTCTGATCAACGATTTGAAAAGAAAGGTGCCTTGGTACTGGTCAGATTTTAAAGACGCATTTGCACTGCAATGCATCGCGTCATGGATATTTTTGTACTTTGCTTGTTTATCGCCTATCATAACATTCGGAGGGTTACTGGGAGAAGCGACGGGGAAAAACATGGCTGCTATGGAATCATTGATTTCTGGTTTCGTATGTGGCATGGGATATGGCTTCTTTTCAGGCCAGCCATTAACGATCTTAGGATCAACCGGACCTGTTCTGGTTTTCGAGACTATTGTCTTTGAATTCTGCAAGCAAATTGGCTGGAACTACATGTCATTTAGATTCTGCATTGGGACTTGGATAACGATTATTTTGGTGATACTGGTAGCGATCGACGCCAGCGCGTTGGTCTGTTATATCACTAGATTTACAGAAGAAAATTTTGCCACGCTCATAGCATTCATTTTCATTTACAAGGTACTCACGGATTCTTTTAAAGTGTTGTTCAGATTGTTTTGGTTTAATTGAATTGTATTAATTTTGGTCTACGTTGTAGGCGGTGGAGAACGTTATTTCTATCGGCAAGAAGTTTCCCCTGAAGACACGCCCGGACGAAATTCTCAACTATGAGTGCTATTGTTTGCCAAGTAATTACTCTAGAGTGCCAGATCAGTTTAATTGGACATCAGTGAACAAAGAGTCTTGCCAGGTTAGAGCTAATCACTTTAAAGCTCACTTTAAAAGCCCCATTTGCCTAGACAAGTCAACATCGGCGAAGTGGAAACAACCATTTCACTATAGCAAAGCATCGTTGCTCTTATATTTAAAAAGCGTTTAGTTTCTTAAGTGACTTGTCTAAGGGTTGTTCATTATTGCACGTGCAGTGAAGCTCACTCATCTAATTGCAATTTCCTTCGTTTACAGGTTTATAATGGAACGCTAGCAGGCGGTGGGTGCGACACGAAAGTATACGTGCCTGACGTGTTTCTTATGTCTATCATACTTTTCTTGGGGACTTTTATTATTTCCGTAATATTAAAGGACTTTAAGAATTCACTGTTCTTCCCATCTAAGGTAAACACACTAGAAGTCCTATACACATAATCACGTCTGTTTCCTAGAAGGTTAGAAACAACAAACAATTAAGCCAGCAAATTCCACCTGTAAAATAGGAATCTGTATTTAATCCCGACTACTTGTTTGGAGCTTAAGACAAATGGGCATACCGATGATAAACCACTCATAACTTTATTAAGTATCCTTCAGTAAGACGAAATTTGTGATAAATGTTTTTGTTTACAGGTCAGACAAGTCGTTAGCGATTTCTCAGTAATCATCGCAATTTTGTCCATGTCTTTCTTAGACTACAAAGTCGGAGTAAAAACCCCAAAACTTGAAGTCCCGTCTGAGTTCAAACCAACACTGCCAAGCCGAAACTGGGTGATCACACCATTCAACGGCAACCCTATCTGGTCCGCTTTAGTGGCCTTGCTGCCAGCATTACTGGGGACGATTCTGATATTCATGGACCAGCAAATAACGGCCGTGATTGTGAACAGGAAGGAGAATAAGCTGAAGAAGGGGTGTGGATATCACTTGGACCTCTTTGTACTGGCGATATTGATCCAAGTTTGCTCAGTCATGGGTCTACCTTGGTTTGTAGCTGCAACTGTATTGAGTATAAATCACGTGAACTCTTTGAAAGTAGAGTCTGAATGTGCGGCTCCGGGAGAAAAACCACAGTTCTTGGGAGTTAGGGAGCAACGAGTCACCCATATTCTGATATTCTTGATGATTGGATTCTCAGTTATTCTGACGCCAGTGCTCAGTAACATACCAATGCCAGTACTGTTTGGTGTATTCTTGTACATGGGAGTAGCTTCATTGAAAGGCCTTCAGTTCTTCGATCGGATCTTGATAATGTTCATGCCACAGAAGTATCAGCCAGATCACATGTTTTTGAGACAGGTAAGGCGCCATTCTTGGCAATTTTTTTATTTCTTTTGAAAGTGCCTTCTAGTCAAACCATGTAAGTAGTAAGAGCTATCTCCTAAATGTTATGCTCTCTTCTGCTATGTTGATAGACCGATAGATAGACATGAATATTTATTAAAACCAAGGAATGTATAAACTACGAAGTATACAAAATCCTTGATTCAAACTAAATTTGCTCTTCTTCTGTAGCGTTTATTATTTTAATTTATTCTTTTGTTTCAGGTTCCAATACGTCGGGTCCACATATTCACAGCAATCCAGCTAACGTGCTTGGTCTGTCTTTGGGTGATAAAGTCTTTCTCTTCCACCTCAATCCTCTTCCCTCTCATGCTGGTGGTTATGATTGGAATCCGGAAGGCCCTAGACCTGTTCTTTACGAGACGTGAAATGAAGATATTGGATGACGTCATGCCGGAAATAACTAAACGCAGCGAAGACGACCTCCGTGAGATCGGAGATGAGGTGGGATGGCTTGCGAAACTCTTGCGCTTTTTGAGCCTGATTTAAAACTCGTCATCAATCGCCATCCTTTCACTGTAGAACTTTTTTTGAATAAATGTTTGTTATGTTCGTTTTTTTTTATTTCTACCGACTTCTTTCATTAGCTATCTTTTAATCCCGAATCTCTTGGGTTGTTT
The DNA here is from genome assembly GCA_939531255.2 of Thera britannica. Taxonomy (NCBI): domain Eukaryota; kingdom Metazoa; phylum Arthropoda; class Insecta; order Lepidoptera; family Geometridae; genus Thera; species Thera britannica. Next base: position 12,373,222 of record OW618047.2, read on the forward strand.
GGGGCTCCAAAGAAATCTTTTGGCTGTGTGTATTTTAGAAACTTCATCAGCGTGTAGTTTTTTTGGTCAGCATAAAACTTGATCCTGGGTTCTGAAACCTTTCAGAGACAGAGAGGTTCCTATCATGCACCATAGATTCAGTTAATCCTTTGTTCCTTTGCAATTGGTGAGTAGAAACATTATCCATTACCATACATTTTACTGAACTTTTTGTTTGAATTTGAACATCTTAGCAGATATTGCTTTACAGGAAACTGCGAAGAGCATCCCGCCAGCTTTTAGAGACAATCTTCAGATTCCGTTGATAAACGGTAACATAATGAACATACCACTGGCTTCGATCAATATATCGGAGGAGGTCAACAAGACAGGGATATGGAAACAAGTGAACAATAGCAATAAGATGAAAAACGGTAAATCTAAGACGGGGAAAAAAAGGTAAATTCAAATGTCTTTTGCAAGGAAAATTTAAAAAAGTTTTGATTTAGACTACCGAGGTTTTAAGAAAGAAATGCGTAGACATGGCTCTTTTTATCTGTAACTCTTTACCGAAAACTTTTGTTGATGTGTCCTATTAAGTAAAAAGTTTTGTACTGTTTGAAAATACTTTTACTCATTTTCGGACATTCTGGAAAAGGGTCGTTCCTACAGTCGTTTATTGACAACAATTTGATATAAAATTTTCCAATATTGTTTTTATTATTTTGCAAATAAATAAATTAGGTAAACATATTTTTCCAGTGTGAAACACAAGAAGATTATTATTTCCAAAAACGCACAAACAGAAATAGAAAGGAGGTTGTCTACAATGGACGAAGTGGAAGAAGATGACTCCGTTAAGGTTATTGACACGAAATTTTGAAAAAATGCTCTTTTTCACCTCGAAATCATTGCATGGGCCATGTATGTGTATGTCCCTTTAGTAACATTGTAGATTTTGGTGTATGTGTCCATTTTAAATCTTTATAAGTTTTTAGAGATAAAGCTATGTACCCAAATGTATTTTGTCATCTAGATTATAGCTAGTTTTATTTAAAACTTGTGTAAAATTAGTTCTTGTAAATAAGATTTGTAAATACCTAATAAAGTTAACAGAGCGGCTCAACTTATGAAGTAGGTAAGTAAGTAGGTATTTATGTACTTTTTGTGAGTTTTTCACTTTTATCATGTCCATAATTCTGCACTTTTATGGCACACATGCAAGTATTTCAATATGAAACTTACAAAAAGAACAAGGTGATTGCATATCTTTTGTTGCAATCAAAACTTAGTTGCATCTGTCAGTTCTGACATTATTCATTAGCTTCGATTGAAATAACACTTATTCTTGACAAGGAACGATTGCAACAAGACTGAATGTTGACGTAATAAACATGAGATAGCGAATAGGAACTTCGCTTTGTAAAACGAGTATGGCAATAGATAGTGGTCGAAAAATGATGGCAACACAATACATAATCGATGTTCCTTGTTAGTATCATTTATTTGTTAGTGGAAACTTTTGATTGCAACAGAATTACACAATTGCCCAGCTGTAAACGTGTATGATCTTATTCCCATTCCATGTTAACAAGTTTCATTTCTGAAATACAGGCGGTAAAATTATGAAACACCGAATGTTTCACTTTGGTAAGATTTTGTTGTATCATGCATGTTTTTTTAGGCACTGGGGGCCAATTCTAGACTTTTAGAGATTAACGCTCGAAATAGAGATTTGAAATGTCGCGAAAGCAGTGTCATATCACCAAATTTGTCGAAGATAATATCGAACCGCGCTAAAATGCGTATTCTAGCCACCGTTAGACTTTTACGTTAGACTTTTACTATAGAGATGTCAGAAAGAAGGTTCATTCTTAGAACTTCCACAGACTATCCCGTTGTTGTTCATGTTTATCTACGTTCCGTTTCTATCGATAGAATAGTTCGATAGCACTAACTTTATTATTGTCTTCAAATAAACATATTTCCTATTAAACGGCGTTTATAATGCGTTCTTGTTGTTGTTTATAATAGATTCATTTTCATTAGATAGTAAACAATGGACTTTTCGCACAAAATGTTAGTTACAATAATTAATTCCGGAAACACACGGAACGTTATGTACCATAAAACTGTAAACTTTGTTGTTTGTAATCTATGGTCAGTTGTCTATGAAGTGTTGTAGATAATATGTCATTGTCAGGATCATTACACTCAAGAGAAGGCCTCCGATGACTTGAATTTTTAATTCAAAGGTTATCAACTAGATGGCCATTCAATGCAAAAATAATATTTCTCTCGAAGCTTGAACCCCGGATACAAGTATAGACGTTGACTGTCTGATTGACTGCTCTTCTAACTGCGCCATTGAATAATTACTAAGTACGAGCTAAATTCAATCACTCCTCACTTATTGTAGGTTTATGAGAAGGTATTATTCGCGTTCTCGCTCCCAACTTGTATCCCCTACAAACAAGTAAACATCATTGACTTTTTATCAAAAAGTAAGACTAGGTGGTATGGTCTTGGTACTCTAGCCTGCTCCAAGGACCGAAAGAAAAAAAAAGCCCAAAGTATATTAGAGATGTCAATGTCGACTACTACTCACCACTCGACACATATCTAACGGCCTTCGCTCGATAAATGTCTATAGTGATATTGCTGGAATACGATATCTATTGAAAATGTCATGTCTATTTAAATTTGACAGTTCTTGTGATATATATCTACCGTGACAAAAAAGTCACTGGTCTAGAATTGCCCCCCTGTATAGACACACACCTGTTTTCAAAATAATTAAGTTAATATTCGTTAATAATTCCGCCTATGAATAATCCCGATTGTGCTGACGTTTGTAATAAGCTTTTATTTTACAAACCCTGAATAGAGTTATCAGTCACATTAAAATATTTCTGTCTTTGTTTTTGACGAGGGTAAAGTAGAGACGGACATGATTGTATTTATCTTTGTTTTTGAAAAGTCTTAAATAGAAACGGGCATGTTTCTATTCATGTTTTTGACGACTCTAAAGTAGACACAGACATGTTTTTATCTTTGTTGTTGAAAAGTCTTAAGCAGAGAAAGACATGTTTTTATTTATGTTTTTGACGAGTCTAAAGTAGAGGCGTCTTTGTATTCGATGAGTCTAAAGACATGTTTTTATCTTTGTTTATGAAAGTGTGAAGTAAAGACGAACATATTTTTCTATGTTTTTGACGAGTCTAAAATAGAGACGGACATGTTTTAATATTTATTTTTGAAGAGTCTAAAGTAGAGACCAACATATTGTTATCTTTGTTTTTGATGAATCTGATCTGACATAATTGTTGTGTTTGTTTTTGATGAGTCTAAAATAGCGATGTTTTAAACGAGTCTAAAGTAGAGACGGACATGTTTTAATTTTTATTTTTGAAGAGTCTAAAGTAGAGACCAACATATTGTTATCTTTGTTTTTGATGAGTCAAAAGTAGCGATGTTTTAAACGAGTCTAAAGTAGAGACAGACATGTTTTATCTTTATTTTTGAAGAGTTTAAAGTAGAGAAAGACATGTTTATTTGTGACGGATAGCGTTATTATTAGACTGTGATAGAGATCCTCAGTATACGAAAGTATGTCAATTTGTAATCCTGTTCACAGAGTGATCACGTGAGGCGAAAGGGATCTTGGAGTGGGAAAAAGTGTGATTCTAGGAAAAATAGCGGATCAGCTGAAACTTCGGTCTAATATTTTATTTTTTGGTAATCTTTCCAGCTAATAGTTCGTAGCCTTCTGCGATTGTGGGTTCGATCCCCGCCGAAAACAAATTTTCGTGGGTTCTGTCTGGTTGTTTTTATGTGTGTAGGTATGAGTTTAACTACAAACAAAAAATACGTAGTTTTCCGTTCTCATAGGAAGAAGCTACCTATAAATTTACTAGACTATGCTGTATTAAATTTTAAACTTGATTTAAAAAATACTCACAAAAAACACTAAAGCTGAGAGTTACCACCAATGTTACTTATTTGCACATTTTCCTTTATTACTATGCATGAAATAGCACCCAGGTTAGCACTTACCTATATTTTTTACACGAATTTGTTGTATGTGAACTTTGCCAATTTGGTTCAGAATTAAACTTTTAAACGTACTTTTTTAATCAGCTTGTTACGAGCTTACGAGTTGTAGGTTCAGTTCAATTATTTAATTTTATTACCAAGCTATGTACTAGATCCAATTTAGTTAAAAGTTGAACGTTGTGTTTTATGTTTATTAAATTTTATTTCGCGTTTTTTACTATGATAAAACTAACATTGTAGGGTGTTTTTCATACAGCAGACCTTAAAAAAATTGGCACAAACGCATTTTAATTAGCGACTAGGTACTTACATAGGTCCTATTAGTTATTTCACTTTTATTTAAATAAATAGGTACATGTATCAATGCGTAAAACCTACATGACTACAAAGATGAATAAGTACTATCTAAAAGAAACTACCTACACAGAGTATTAAAGAGGATGTCCAGTACTTAAATTTGTAGGTTTATCTGAGAGCATATTTTTAATAAGGTACAGGTTAGGTACTTAACTAAATTGCAAACGAAGTGCCAATAGAAAACGTTATTATATTATTCAATATCATGTGTATATTTAGTGTCCTTAGATTTAAGAATTACCTTAAAACTGTAGGCATTAGGTATCTATAACCAAATCTAATAATCCATTATTCCACAGTTATTTAAAGAAAAACATTCTTAAAAAACCCAATGGATTCCTAGATGGCGTTGTTCGCACTGGAAACTACGTACTTCTTTTGTTATGGTTCCGGTACAAACAACATAATAAAACAAATCCTGTCTGAATTCTACAAAATACAGCTACTACGAGATGCCAAGAATAATAATTCAAATGTTATTTTTTGCCAATGAAAACTATGTAGTGTACTTGAGTTTTCAATTGTGTAACTTGTCTACTCCTTACTTTTTTATGGTTACAGTACAGACAACATAATAAAATAATAATTTCCTGTCTGAATCCTACAAACTACCGCCAATATTAGATGCCAAGAAGGTAAAAATGGTTTCAAATTTATTTTTTTTCTAATTAAAAGGAAACTATGTACTTAGAAAAATTGTATTACTTGTACTTACATTCTAGGATTTTAGTAGTTTTTGACATTGTGGTTATTTGATCTTATATTTAAAAAAATATAGATTTGTGATCAGATTGATTTTAGGTATTTTTATAAGTAGGTACTTAGGTACACAAAATTACATATTTTGTGTACTGAATGTTTAGATATTAGTTTATTAAATGTATTTACAACCAATAGTAATCAATCTCAATCGATAGTTAAACTCTAAAGAAGGCACTTTTGTCAATTTGATGTGTTGTTGTTACTATAAGTATTACTAAATGTCGTGTTTATCCAAAATAGTGATTTAGGTATAGTAAGTAGGGTTATCTAAATATTGTATTATTTTGGTATTTACCCGATGAGAGATTGTTGAATGAATTTGTATCGATTTTGGACATATTTGTGTCATTTTATGAAATAAATTGGATTTTATAAATACGTGTAAAGTGATGTTTTATTTAAAGTTTTCTAAAAACTTATTTTTTTGTTGTTTTGGGAAGACCAAGCCAATTAGCGGTCCTCACGAATGGCTACAGAGTGGTAGATAGAATACGCAAACAACCCTACTTCTATATCTGTCAATAAGATAATAATCAATGCGTGCACAAACCATAAAATATTTGGGATTACTTAGTTCTGTTTTGTATCTCATAACTAGATCAGATTAGAACAGAAACTAATCATCAAACTGTTTTATCCCACATGTAAGTGTGTTTTAACTTCAAACTGTAACAGTAACGCAGCTTTGCGGCAAATATAGACAACCGAATCACAGCAAAACAGCTTTGCGGCAAACATAGACCACCTAATCACAGAAACATATAGCTTTGCGGCAAACCTAGACATACGTAGCCATAGGTCTATGACAAAGCTGTGTTGTCAGGTTTAAACCACACTATAGGTAGCAGCACATAACTTTAGCGCTGACCGTTATTGCGCGGAAGTCAAAAATAAGGTCCCTGAGGGGGGCTCGTGGTATGAAGGGCGGGCGTGCGTATAGCGCTGATTGGCTCTCCAGTCGCACTCCGCTCTCTGTACCATTAAGGGCGGTATCATACTAGCGGATTGCGAGCGTTCTCAAAGCGGAGCGAGCGCGTAACGAATACGTTACGGGCACGCAACAAACACGCCTTCGGTGCCAGCGTCTTCGAAGCAACAAAGCTAACAGCAGTGTCTGAGTGTTTTGTACGTCGTAAACTTAAGTAAACAAGCGACTAAACCGTTGCGATTTACCATCACGTGCCCGCGACGTCTTCGCTGTGCAGCCGCTGCGCGTCCACCCCCCCCCGCTCCGTAACCGCTCGTATGCCGCTAGTGTGATAAGGCCCTAAGACACTCTGCACAGTGCACACATCCAGAGTACGCGACATGCGCACACTACGACGCATGCGCAGCTATCCCCTCCGCGTATCGCTCAGCGCTAAAGTTATGTGCCGCTAGTTATACTATGTGTTTGGTGTAGTTTTATATTATCTACCTATCCACTGTTCTACCACTAACAAGAATTTGCAGCAATAAAAAACAGTGCTACCAACATAAAATTACATTTACTCTCATCTTACAAAACAACAATAAATAAATACCATTCAATCACGAATTCACTCAGTTCTTCTTCTTTTTTTGCTCTGGCAGTATGCCCATTTGCTCTTGATGCTTCCTTATGAGTTGTTCTTGCACGTCTGGCATACAGGGGGAGTAGCGACTGTATTCCATGCTGAACTCACCTTTACCTTGCGTCATAGACCTTTGAACAAACAAAAATACATATTAGATCTATGTGATGCGCACATAAAATGGGTATAAGCACAAACTAGTACTGCCTAATTCTAAATTAAAAATACAAAGTTCCGGTCCAACAACAATGGCATCAAAAAATTATTTTATTTTTATTTTATTTTTAATTTAATAAATGCTAGATATAAAACACTAGATATAACCTGCGTTATAATTTAATTTAGCTTTTCTTTCAAACTTTGGCTTGTTTCTACTCCAATTATGCCCTAAACTTATGGGCCTATTATGTATTCACCATTTTAAACTTTAAGACCTCACCATGTAACATAATAATTGAAATTCATAATATGAGTAAATTCCTTCCATCACACTGGTTCGAAAGAACTAATGACACGACAGGTCACCCAGGGATAATGTAGCATTTTAATAGTGAAATAATTATTGAAATAAAAAACTAATCTTTCCTCTTTACTGATAGGGATGAATCTTTACAAATAAATGTTTTGGTAAAAAAGCAAATGTTCAACTATTTTATATTTTTATACGAGAGAAAACTGAATTCCTATTCAAACTTTTAAAGTAAAAGAAAAATAGTTTTGAACGAGGGCATGATTCCTATAAGAATACAAAGAACAATACAAAAATAATCATAATAATAATAATGCCTAAAATTCAAATAAAATGCAACAGCTAAATTGTTAACTCGCATCTAGGAACCAATTAATATTGCAAATATTAATTATATAGCTTACAACAAATATGTTTAAATAAATTTTGAGGCTTATATAAATAAATAAAAATGTAGGATGAAAGTTATTCTCACCTCAATTCGCCGGCATATCCGAACATGTTATTCAGCGGCACCTCCGCGTATATAGTGGTCCACCCCTCCGCCCCCTCCGCGCCGGTGACGATGCCCCCGCGCTTGTTCAGCTGACCGATCACAGCGCCGTGGAACTCGTCCGGTAACACCACTTCCACGAACATCACCGGCTCTAGGATCTGCCAGGCGCCGTTGTCGAATACTGGAAGGAAATTTAACATTGACTGTTTGGAATTCCAACGACACGTGCGTGAGGCTGGCAAAAATGTCAAAAGTATACGGACGATTGTCTTATAAAATGTTTTATTTGTTGTAAGTATCACTAGGATCATGGGTGGATAAGATAAAAAAATTAAAAATTAACAAATAAGTATGTACTTTCTTATTTTTCTTCATAATGAACCAATCAGTGTTGATTTTGATATAGGTAGCAAATTGGTTTTCTCTCATTTTATTATTTTTAAAACCTACGATGCGCTGCTCTGCGCCCGTCAACTTGAGCCAAACAGATTCAGCCTCACGTGCTAGTAATTTCACCGTCACCCACACACTTCAAGCCGAAACACAGCAATGCTGCTTCACGGCAGAAATAAGCATGGTGGTAGTACTTCCCCGGACGAGCCCCTCACAAAGAGCTCTACTACTAAAAAACTACTAAAGTCTAATACTAAAAAACCTAAAGAGAATTAACATTAAGTAAGATGTGTACAGTACAGTACACCTTACTTATTGTTAATTCTCTTTAGTTTTTTCGTTTTAGTTTATCGTCTTGTAAGACGATCACAAAGACCTATCGTAATGTATGGATCTGAAAGTTGGCAACAAAAGAGACGGAAAAAAGGTACATGTGGAAGAGATGCGAATGTTGAGTTGGATGGGTGACAATAATGGATAGGATACGGAATGAGTATATCAGGGGAAGTTTGAAAGTAGCGCCGGTGACAGAAAAATTGAGGAGCAATCATGGTGGGACGGGCATTTCATGAGGAGGGATGAAAGTCATGTGACTAGGAAAGTGATGAGTATGGATGTGGATGGATATGTGAGCAGAGGTAGACCAAAGAAAACATCGATGATCTGTGTGAAAGATGACATGGATAAGAGAGGAGTAAATGCAGAGATGACGGCTGACAAAGGAATGGAGGAGGAAGACATGTTGTGCCGACCCCCCATAAAGTGAGACTAGCCGACGGTATTTATTTTTATACTATTACACGGGTATTTATCGCGTATTTGTGTTGCGTTTATCGTGTTTAGTAATATATCTTATGATCGCGAAAGTTTAAAAAGTGTTAAATTGTGTTTTTTAGAAGACATCCGAAAATTGTGTCTTGAGTGTTTACGTAGTAGTTCAATAGATGGCGTTCTCTGTCACACTAACTCGTGAGTTTAGCAACAGATGGCGCTAGGAGTTATGATATTGTGAAAAAGTTGATTATAGAAAGCACGATATACGATATTTTTTTTTAATAAAACCTATCTAGATCGATTTATCGTCCCCAAAATCTCCTGTATACAAAAATTCATGAAAATCGTTGGAGCCGTTTCCGAGATTCTGATTACATTTATATACATACAAGCTTTTCTCGTTTAAAGGTATAAAATAAAATAAGGGCCGGAAGAAGAAGTACACTAACCTTCTTTAACAGCGCCTCTCGCAGCCAAGAAGAACGCCAATTCACTGGAATCCACTATATGATGCGCACCATCCTGCAACCTGAACTTGACGCCTGATATCTTGTGTCCGGATAGGTATCCCTTCTGGCAGGTGTCAATAAACCCTCGCTCTACGCCGGGAACGAACTGCTTGGGAATGTTGGTGCCTACTGTTTCGTCTAAGAATTCCAGCACTGAAACAAAACAAAATGTGGTGAAGGAACCATATGGCTGATATAATACTACATACAACGAATACAATATACAGGCCTCTCAGCTCAGTTGGTAGAAGCTCTGCCTTCTGCGCTGTAGGTCGTGGGTTCGATCCCCACCGAGATCAAATAAATGTGTGGTGCACGCAGATGTTTGTTCTCTGTCAGGGTGTTCTGGTTTTATCTGTGGGCATCAGTTCTTCAGAACACCGCCGCTTGTACGTGCATTGTACAAGCGGTAAAACACACACAGGGAGGAAAAGTCTCTCCTCAGACTCAAGGGTTCAATTTTAGCTAGAGTAGTATAATTACTAGTGTTTTGATGAGGAGGTAACGGCTCCATGATGCCCGAGACTCGAGCGAACTGCCCCGCGCCGCCAGACTGTTTCTTGTGAAGGTAGTCGAATGTACACGCCGACATCATTGTCTCTCTGGGGATAGACGAGATTTGCTTATATTAATTTATTGATTTTATAGTAATTACTACCTGTAGATGGAGCCACGGTCGCGTTAGAGCCGAACAGTCTCTAAGAGTTATTGGTCGAGTGTGATTAGGATCCGATGGCGCAGCGGTCAGCGCAGCCCCGTACCTAGGGGAAGGTCGCGGGTTCAAATCCCGCTCAGCTCTTAACTTTATAAAAATCTATACGTTATAAACATCTTAGAGATTTGCTTAGTGCAGCAGCGCAAGAATTACTTTTCGAACAAGTTAAGCGATAAGATAAAACATAGAAATACTTTCTTACGTCTTCCTTCCTTCTTTTTTCTTAGAATACTCATATTTAGTGATATATTAAGTATAATAGTGGAAATAAAAAAGTTGTTTGAATACTACATAAAATTATATGTCGACTGCCTCGGACTTTTACGGTATACACCACTATTTTGTAACTATCAAAAAATAGGGTAATATAGTAGGGGTAGAACATTATGAATATGCAATCGGAATTTTTAGTTTCGATAAAAAGACAAAGTTATTAAAAGTTAAAATTTTCAGAAATCCTGCATAAAATTATGGACATATTAGTTACGTAGTACTAGAGAGAAAAAATTTACGCTATTCGGTTCCGCTTGGTAGCGTTTATGAATAAAATGATTTTTGCTTGTTGAATCATTTCTCAATATTTGACTAAAAATTGTGGTTATTTAAAATTTTCAGAAATCCTGCATAAAATTATGGACATATTAGTTACGTAGTACTAGAGAGAAAAAATTTACGCTATTCGGTTCCGCTTGGTAGCGTTTATGAATAAAATGATTTTTGCTTGTTGAATCATTTCTTAATATTTGACTAAAAATTGTGGTTATTTAAATATATTTTTTTATAGAGAAAAAATTTACGCTATTCGGTTCTGCTTGGTAGCGTTTATGAATAAAATGATTTTTGCTTGTTGAATCATTTCTCAATATTTGACTAAAAATTGTGGTTATTTAAATATATTTTTTTAAGACTTAATTTTTTTGTTTTTTCGTGGATGTGTTCAGTATCAGCAGCCAATATCGGCTTGTTTTTGGTAATTACAAAATAGTGGTGTGTAAGCAGTACCTGAAGGCGACTTTAGGTTTGCCGAGTTCAACGGGACAGTTATATTCCCTCTCCATTCGTTGCGCGTATATCTCCAAATGTAACTCTCCCATGCCTGACACTATCGTCTCTTTGTTGTCGGCGTCGTAGCGGAACTGGAAAGTAGGGTCTTCTTTGGTAAATCTGTAAAAGAATAGATTTATTATTATAATGAGCCTTTAATGTCCTACTGCAGGGCAAAGGCCTCCCCCAATCCCCTCCACTCTGTGCGGTCCTGTGCTAAGATGTTCCATTGTGGCCTGTACTTGTCGAGCTCGTCTTGCCATCTAGTTCGTGGTCTGCCGCGACGCCTTGGCTCTTGCGGCCACCACTCCGTGGTTATTTAGGCCCAGAGCTCATTAGGCATGCGGCAGACATGCCGCAAAAGGATAGATACATTTTAATAAAAAATATTATGTATTGGGACAATGCACACAACACTATCTAGCCCCAGATTAAGCAGAGCTTGTACTAAGGGAACTAGATCGCTGATATAATACTTAACATACTTTAATTAAATACTTAGAATACAATATAACACCCAGACAGAGAACAAACATCTGTATTTACTACATAAATATTAGTTCTCGGTGGGGATCGAACTCACGATCTACGACGCAAAAGGCAGAGCTTTTTTTTTTTTTTTATGTAACTTGCTGATGGAACAAGCATATGGCCCACCTGGTGTTAAGTGGTAACCATCACCTATAACAAAGCCATGCCTCGCAGGTCACGCACGTCAGGAACGTGTCCTACGATGCACTGCTCTGCGTCCATCAACTGGAGGCATGCAGATATTCAGCCTCACGTGCCAGTAATTACACCGGCACCCACACCCTAGCTACTACCAACTGAGCTGAGAGACCAGTCAGATTTGCTATCAGAGTTTTGTCTAGCCGTTCAATGCCGCGTAATGGCGTGACCAAGGAAAATAGGGATTCATTTTTAAGTAGAGATAAGTATAAGTTTAAAAAACTTGAGAAACCGACTTCATTGCCAAACGGCTAAACCGATTTTAATGAAATTTGTTTGGGACAATCTGGACGTAAGAATAACCTTCCAAATAAAAAAATAATTTTTGTTTAATCGTAAAAATCGTTTCATAAATGACGGAGGCATGCAGTTACAAACATAAAAAAATTTATTTAAAAAAAAAATGCCAACACCGATTTTAATAAAATTAAAATGGGGTCAATCTGGAAGGAATTTTTTAATCGGCTCACAAATGACGAAGTTATGCGGTAACAAACATTAAAAAAAATTAAAAAAATACAACCGAATTGAGAACCTCCTCCTTTTTGATTGGAAGTCGGTTAAAAAGCAAGCAAGAAGATGCTGAGTTTACCAACCTAGCCACAGCTTTGGAGAAATTATCTCTATCCTTATTATTCTTCGGTTTGATCGCCATCGACACAACGGGATCCGGGACATGTATGGACTCTAATGACAGTTCTAACTTGTTGTCGTTCACGAATGTGTCACCGGACGCGCAATCTACGCCGAACAACGCGAAAATATCGCCCGCTAGCACTTCTGAGACTTCCTCCATGTTGTTGGAATGCATCCGGACTAAGCGGGATACTTTAACCTGGAATTTAAAATAATAAATAAATACAACTTCATAGTATACAAAGCTGAACACTATAATGAATAAAAACCAAAGGAAAAGTGCAAAAAATTCATAGAAAAAAATGAAAAGAAACAGTGATGCACGAGGTTCGATTGATCCCGCGGCGGAACAAAGTGTTTGTATAAAAACGCCATTGAATCTACTGTAGGTTTAACTTCACACCCATTCTTTTATATACGCTGTATAAAACATCCTTAAGTTAAGCCTGCCTGTATCATCCTCTCAGCTTAGGCAGCTTGATCAGTAGAAAAATCAATATGCTGACTACACAGCGAGTTTCCTCACGATATTTTTTCCTGTTGTGTTTAATCTTTGCATCTCTACTTTGATCTTTAAATATTTACTTACTCTTGAACAAAATTATTTGCATTAAAAAAAAAAACAGATTTAAAGAAAGCATATTCACATTGAGGCCACATTGCTATGCGTGGTCATGACAGGTGGAGTAGAACAACAACCGAATGGTGGCCAAGAACCGGCTACAGAAGCGTAGGGCGCCCTGCAGCAAGATGGATGGACGACTTAGACAGGGTCGCGAGGCGGCAATGGCTTAGACTGACACAGGATCGAGGTAGATGGCACAAACTAAGGGAGGCCTATACCCAGCAGTGGGTGAAGTCGAGCTGTGGATGATGATGATGATAATTATATTCTTACCTTTTTAGCCGTCCTAGCGTTGTAAATATTATCGCCCCTCTTCAACAAACCCTGATAGCATCTCAAATAAGTCAACTGTCCAAACTTGCTCACTTCCAACTTAAATGCCAATCCCACAAACGGTTTTTTCCCATTCCTAGCTGAGTCCAACACTATTGTCTGAGCTTCACCATCTTTAGTCTCATTGGATAAAGCGGTGTTTTCTACTTCGCCTGGGTGCGGTAAGTATTCTAGGACAGCGTCGAGTAATGGTTGGACGCCTTTGTTCTTCAGAGCTGTTCCGACGAAGACTGGTGTGAAGGTCCGCTTTAGAGTGCTACGACGGACAGCTCGCTTTATGTCCGTTACTGTTGGGGCTTTCTCTTCGAGGAATAGTTCTCCTGGAATTTATGAGGTTTAAAAATCAAAAATCTAAATATTTATTGGGGAAACAAATAACTCAGGGAAGTATAAACAGAGGGATACGATGATAGCCCAATAGTAATAAAAACTTTGACGCAGCTATCAACGCCCACCTCATAGGCCTGAAGTGGTTTCTCTTACACAATTATTGAACAATTTTTATTAGATCAACAATTGAATGAATTAAATTTAAAAATGGCAGATTCTGGCGATGGAAAAACCTCTATCATGGCTTGACGGCTGTTATATCCATGACTGATAGCTTAAGATCTGTATAAAGAAGAACTCAGATGCAAATGATGTCCTCCATTAAAATTGTGTAACTTATTTAAATGCAATTCATTTTCTATCGCAGATAGAATATAAACAAGAGATAATAATGCTTTAAAACATGCAATGCAAGTGCAAGTGACGAAGCCATAGAACCTTAACATCTAACTAGATTAGCTTCGTTGCATAGGTATAGATTTTTATTGGTTTTTGTACACAAACTAGATCCAACGAAACTGAGGCAATTCAGTGGATGGAGAAGGCTTACAAACAAAAACAAATGTCTTGCTGGAAATAGGGGTGCCCTGATGTCTAGCAGTGGACTTATTCAGGCTTAATGTATATTATTTAATCCCAAGCAAGCTACATCATAATTTAAGTCTCATCAGAAAATCCCACTTATATTATAAACTAGTGGCCGCCCGCGGCTTCGCTCGCCCGTTCCCGTAACACCCCGTTCCCGTTGCTTTTTCGGGATAAAAAGTACCCTATGTCCTTCTCCCGGTTCTAAGCTACCTCCCCACTAATTTTCTGCCAAATCGGTTCCGCCGTTCTTGAGTTATAAATAGTGTAACTAACACGACTTTCTTTTATAAATATAAGATGTGAAAGTATGGATGGATGTTTGTTACTCAATAACTCCAGATAGATTATAGTCCAGAATAGGCTCCTTTTTATCCCGAAAAGGTAACGGGAAAAAGGGGGAGCGAAGCCGCGGACGGCCACTAGTAATTTATAAGTTTAAAATTAGTCTCACCTAAAGATTCGTCAACATTAGACAAATGTTCAATAAGCTCATGTCTCTTCTCTTGAACTTCAGATCTATAGTCCTTAGGTACTTCATCATACCTAATCTTATCCCCGTAATCACCTTCAAAGTATATAGCTCTTTCTTCAATAAGGTCTAGAATGCCTTGGCACTCTTTTTCTAGACCAATGGGTATTTGAACAAAGGCGGCATTGTGATTCATTTTAGAACGCATCTGTTTTAGTACTCTGAAAGAAGAATTTCAGTTAAATCCTTTCACCACACTTGGTTCGAAAGAATCAGTGACATGATAAGAGGACGTTAAATATTAACTAATAATGAAAACACACACACACCAGATGGACCAACAACATTGTTAGGATCGCGGGAAGTTGGTGGATGGAATGGGCTCAGAATTGTTCTTCCTGGAAATGTGTAATGGAGGCCTGCAGTTCAGCACACAGCATTAGTGTGGTGAGACCACTCAATAAATAATATTAGTGGGTGTTTCTTACAAACCCTGCATATCTATAGAAAACAAATTAATTCAAAGTCAAAAAATGTTAATATGAATCACAAGGATTACTTTTAAATGTTTGAAAGCTAGATGAACCTAAAAGAACAGGCAACAAACTACAGCAATTTCTATGAGCATGTGGCCAAAGCCAAAGTAAGCTATGAGTTCTTAATAGTTATGAGAGTTTTTTATGATACCACTTAGAATTTAAGTAGTTTGTTTTCTTAGAAACAAAAATAAATAATCATTTATTTATTGTTGCCTGTTCTTCTAGGCTCATCTAGCTTTCAGGCTTTTCTTCAATAATCTTCTATAACATACCTTGAAGGATTAGACCCCATCCGATCCAATTTATTAATAAATGCCAAACACGGTACATTATACCGTTTCATCTGCCTATTCACTGTTAACGTCTGACTTTGCACACCTCCGACCGCACAGAGCACTAATACTGCACCATCCAGAACTCTTAAAGCACGTTCTACTTCTACAGTAAAGTCGACATGGCCAGGTGTGTCAATTATGTTTATGTTGTGGTCCTTCCAGATTGAGTATGTGGCTGCTGATTGTATGGTGATGCCTCGCTGTCGTTCGAGTTCCATCGAGTCCATAACAGCTCCAACATTGTCTTTTCCTTTTACCTGTGGAAAACATTGTAAGAACAGGCCTTTATTTCAAATCACATTAAGGTAGGTATTTGACTTTAAATTACTCTCATTTCCGAGTGCCTATCGGCAAAGGTAAGTAAGGAATAATATAATGTAATCTTTGGATAATTATGTCGAGTCAAGCCAAGTCAAATATTTCGTAATTCAATAGTATCTTTGACGTCTTTGAATGGTTTGACTGTGTATTTAAATGTTTTATTGTTTTTTTTTGTGGCATGTTAGTTTATAGTAAACATTCAAACACAATTTGTAAAAGGATTGTTAGTGAATAAATGAAATGTATCACAAGGATCACTTTGAAATGTATTAGCTAGGTGAGTCTAGGTGTAATCTAGGTGTAAAATAAATAAATAAAATAGTTTTAGTTACAGCACTCGGGTTGCATTGCCAACTCTTTGAAGAACATCCTTTACTTTTACAACAGAAATGAGAATTTATTATTATCACTTACCTCATGCATTTGATCTATTTTCCCTGTGTAGAATAATATCCGCTCGGTCAGTGTGGTCTTGCCAGAGTCTATGTGGGCGGATATTCCAATATTTCTGATCTTTTCCAGTGAAATGTGTTCACCAAACTTGGCATGTGAGGAATAACTCTGAAATTAATTAAATAAAAAATTTAGGGCAAGGTTTTCTGGGATAGCAGGTGCTAATGCATACATATAGGAGCAAAGCCAGCTTGCAATGGATTGTAGCTGAGGTTATGGCACCTGAGCATTTACTGTTATGCTACATGGAAATCATTGAATTGAATATTACCTCTACCCAGCAGGGGGGTGCATACGGGCTGAATAGATAAGATAGAATGATGAAATTATATTATGGCATCAATCTATAATTCCAAAGCTTTCGCTGGACAACGAAGCAAGCTGAGTTTTTCATGAGTTTTGCAAGTTCTGTAACCTTATGGTTCTGTTTTATTACGTAAAATAAACCAAGATCCGTGGTAATCCATGTTAGCAAATACCTACCAAAGTAAAAAATCATAATAAAGGTTACGTACCTCCAATTGAAACACATTTGATTTAGATGCATTTTTTAATACATTAGCGACCCGCAACATATTGGTTATGGTCATTATAACACTTATAAAATAAAAATATCACAGAAAAATACTCAATCAATCGGAATTTTGAGGTTATAACAGGCACAGCACAGCCCTTCCCTTCCCTCTTCCCTTCCCTTTCCTTTTCCAGCCTGCTTCTTCTTCGGATCTGCTGACTGACAGTGACTGACCGTATTAATTGATTGATTGATCTTTCCATATAGTGCTATGTCATTGTCAGTTGTCATTGACAGCAGTAGTTCAGCTGTCCAAAACTTTCCCGCTCCCTTTACGATATTCTCGCCTGGAAAGGAAGGCACAAATGGCTGAGCCCCGCGACCCAGGGATCGTTGTCCCTGCGAGTAGCAGCCAGGGCGATGGGTCACACACCCGAGGCCCTTACCTGCAACTCCCATGAAGAGCGAGTTGTAGAAGACCGGATGATGATGACGATATTCTCCCCCCTATGATTCCCCGTCCTACTTCCTTTAAATGTATTTTATCTTTCATCTTTTCCCCTCCTATTAACTTTATTTTATGTAAATTTATTGCTGTAAATAAAATAAAACTGTAAATATTTATGTACCTATTGTTACGGAAGTGGGTACAGGGATTGGAAGGAAACGACTGATTTCACCGAAAGTAGCGATTTATTCGCACTACGAACACGTAACACTGCACTGAACGCGTAGCACTGCACGAAACGCGTAGCACTGTCTGACACTGTCCCCGCGCACTATGCGTTACACGGTCCAACGCTGTGCTCCGAACACTGACAGTCCACTGGGAGCACTTTACCACTTTGCACTTCACTTCACTATTCACTGTTCACTTCACTATTCACTTTCACTTTTTCCACTTTTTCACTTTTCCTTCTTGTTCCTTTCTTCAGATCACTTTCCACTGAACTGCCCGTAGACGCGCTTGCAGCTCCTTATATACCCGGAATTTCGATTGTCATTTATTGGATTTCGATCGTCATTTATTGAATTTCGTTAGTCTTTTCGTTTTCTTCTGTTGGATTCTGATCGTCTTTTCCTTCTTACATCATTTCTTGTTTTAGTCCAGAACTTTCGGTTCTTTATTTGAATTCCTTAAAGAAGGCACTCGCCGCTACTAGAATTTTCTGGTAACATTAAAATGTCGAACAAAAATCTTCATAGCTGGACCGGGCTCGAACTCGGGTACGTCTGCTTTGCAGTCGTAGCTCTGACAGCCCGGCCGTTGTGACAATGACGATGTTTGCCAAAAACTTCACTGCCTTGCACGCTTACGTAGTTACGTCAGCACGGCGTCACACTACCCCCTCCTTAGACGTGCTCGTCCCGAGTATCGTTAGAGCCGTAGTACCGTGCCAACCTGTCCACATGAACCACTTTCGCTGGACTTCTTGGCGTTTTCCGAATTCTATATGTGACATCATTGATCCTCGTAATTACTTGAAAAGGACCTTCCCAACTCGGTTGTAGTTTTGGAGATTTTCCTTTCCTTCGAACGGGGTTGTGAAGACAAACAGCAGAACCTTCTTCAAAGTACTTGGAGTTGACGCTTCTGTCGTATCGCGTTTTCATTCGCTCACTAGCACGCAGATTCTCTTCCCTCATATGCCCGTGAACTTCCTCCATTTTCCTTCTCAAATCTTCCGCGTATTCCGAAATACAGCTAGGCGTATCTGGAGGACTACCCGCGAGAAGATCCGCTGGAAGTCGAAGCTCTCTACCAAAGTTTGCTCGGGCCGGAGTAGTAGAGGTACTCTCATGAACTGCCGTTCTATACGACAGAAGGAACAGAGAAATGTACTCATCCCAATTGTTCTGATGACTTTCAACAACCTTTGCCAGATGCCGCTCTAGGGTTTGGTTGAACCTCTCTACCATTCCATCAGATTGCGGATGATACGGCGTTGTCCGAGTTTTGTGTATCCCCATAATTTTACATGTTTCTTGAAAGACTTGCGACTCGAAATTCCTGCCTTGGTCACTATGGATTTCAAGAGGTAGTCCGAATCGGCAGAAAACTTCATTCACCAGTTTGTTAGCCACAGTGACAGCTTCTTGATTTGGTAATGCAAACGCTTCTGGCCACTTTGTGAAGTAATCCATTATTACCAAAATGTAACGATTTCCACTATTCGTCATTGGAAACGGCCCAGCCACATCCAAAGCTATTCGTTCCCAAGGAGCACCCACGTTGTATAGCTTCAACGCTCCTCGACTTCTTGTTTGTGGTCCTTTGACAGAGGAACAACTCGTACATTTCTTGCACCAGTCTTCAACATCTTCCTTGCAGTGCAACCAGTAATAACGTTGACGAATTTTCACCAAAGTTCTCTTCACACCGAGATGACCGCCTGATGTTCCGTCGTGATACGCTCGCAGTATATCAGAAATCTTTGACTTTGGCACAACTGTCTGAAGATGATTGTCTTGTCCTGATGCACTCTCCCATTTTCGACATAAAAGACCATTGTGTAAGAGCAGGCTATTCCATTGTGCCCAATAGCTCTTCGTTACTGCACTCATTCCAGCAACTTCACTCCATCCTGGGCGTGCGGATCCATCTCTCACCCAATTGAGTATTGGTCTAAGGTCTTCATCTTCTTCTTGTAGTTTACGCATGGCATCGCTGCTCCAATCATCATTTACTGTATCAGTTCTTATAACTCGGACCATAGATTTTTCTTTATCTTCCTGTTTCACACAGTGCTTGCAGTCTTCAGAACACGGCCGTCTTGACAAAGCATCAGCATTCCCATGAGACTTTCCACTGCGATGCTCTACTACAAAGTCGTACTCCTGTAGTTGTTCAATCCATCGCGCAACTTGTCCTTCAGGATTCTTGAACTGCAGTAGCCACTTCAAGGCTGCATGATCTGTTCTGACTATAAATTCCCGACCCAATAAATACTTCTTAAAATGCTGAAGTGTTTTGACAACTGCAAGTAGCTCCCTTCGAGTGACACAATAATTCCGTTCTGGTTTTGACAGGGATTTACTGTAATAAGCTATCACAACTTCTTGATCTTCTTTTCTTTGTGAGAGTGTTCCTCCTATCCCTGTATTACTTGCGTCCGTGTCAACTACAAACTCATTGCACTGATCCGGATATCCGAGTACTGGTGTTTCACATAACCGGCTCTTTAGTTCCTCGAAAGCCACCTGGCATTGTTGGTCCCAAACGAAAGGTCGTTTTTCTTCTGTGAGTCTATGCAATGGCTTCGCTATATCCGAGAAACTCTTGACAAAACGACGGTAATAAGAGCAAAGTCCCATAAACGCCCGTACTTGTGTTTTGTCCGCAGGCACAGGCCAATCTTTAACCGCCGAAATTTTCGATGGATCCGTTTCGACGCCGCTTTCCGAAATAACGTGTCCCAAATAGTTCACCTGCCGTTTGAAGAATGAGCACTTCTTCTGGCTTAGTTTCAGATTTGCACTTCTCAACTTGTTGAATACGGATTCCAGCTTCTTCAAATGGTCATCAAATTCTCGCCCCACTATTATAATGTCATCGAGATACACCAAGCAGGTTTCTCCCAGCAACCCAGCAAGGACACGTTCCATTAACCTCTCGAAAGTAGCCGGGGCGTTGCACAGCCCAAACGGCATCACTCTGAACTGCCAGAGGCCCTTTCCTGTAGAGAACGCGGTCTTCTCCTTATCCTTAGGATCCAACTCCACCTGCCAATAGCCACTTTTTAGGTCCAGCGTAGAAAACCATTTCATGCCGTTGAGAGTATTCAAGGTGTCGTCTATCCTTGGTAATGGATAACTGTCCTTTTTGGTCACGTCGTTCAGGCGGCGATAGTCAATACAGAACCTCGTTGACCCATCCTTCTTCTTTACCAAAACCACTGGTGAGCACCACGGACTGGACGATGGTTCGATTACTTCATTATCCTTCATGTCTTGAATCATGTCGTCCACCTCTTTTTCTCTGGCAAAAGGAATTCGGCGGGGTCGTTGTCGTATAGGTTGTTCATTTCCAGTATTGATTTTATGCTGAACCATGCTCGTCCTTCCGATATCACCCTCATTCTTCGAAAATATATCGGAGAACCGACGTAGCAAATTCTTCGCCTTGAGCAATTCAATAGTTGTCAAATCGTGCTTACATTCTTCCAGTATACTGTTAACGTCGATTGAACTTGCATCCGTCTTTTTGGTTTCTTGACAATTCCGCAACCACACGATTTCTTCGCTCCGCCCTATTAGGGTACCCTTCTTTAACACCTGTTCCTCATTGCTCAAATTTAACACAGGTACCACTGTTTCTGCGGATGAATTTATGACCGTACGTGCTGGCAGCCACGATGACTCGTTATCCACATTTTCTAGTATTGTCCACCGTCGCTGTTTCAAACTTTTACTTCCAGGAAAAATTACTGGAACTAGCGTCTGCGATCTAGGCAATAGTTTAGTGTTCTTAATGCAGTACACCTTGCCTTCGCCACCGCCCTTCATTGGTATTTCGTCTTCCCCACACTTCAGGACACCGGAGTGAATGTCGAGCTTACACCGATGGTCCTTCAAGAAATCCAGGCCAATAATGCAGTCATCCACAATGTCAGCTATTACTGCTTGTTGCCAGTAAAGTTTATCACCAATCTTGATAGCCACTTTCTGTTCACCTGATACTGGTATGCGCTGGCCGGTAGCCGTTGTTAGCTGGTAAGCTCTCTTCTGAACGTTGATCTTTCCGTTTCTTCTTATCAGCTGTGTCCCAATTACCGTACGTGACGCTCCAGTATCCAAAGTCAATGAGCACGGAATTCCATTTACTGATCCATTAACAGTTAAGCTGTTGCCATCCGTGCTCTGATGAATCTTGATTTTTGGGGCTTCATGTCTACCGGCCAGCGCCCACCCCTCAGCCCTGGCTGGAATTAGTTTTCCTGGTTCTCCGACGCTTGTACACAAGCATCGGTCCCTCGTCTCTCTGCGATTCGATTCGGGCAGCCGCTTCTTAGATGTCCTCGTTCCCCACAGTTGTAGCATCTAGGGACGAAAGCTCTGCGTTGGTTTACCCGCTCCACTTCTGTCGAATTAATCTCCCTCAGACGTCCACTCCTCGGATCTCGTCGGACGGCTTCTACTTCGAGCGCATGTGCGACGGCTTCCTTGATGTGACCATGATGACCCAAGCGCACGGCAGCTCTTACTTCCGCGTCGAGAATACCGTCGACAAACGACTGCAAAAGCATGCTGTCAATGACCGATGCCGGCGATGTTTGGTACGCCTTCCGGACCAACTTTTCTACCTCCAGGGACCACTGTTGCAATGACTCGTTCGCTCGTTGGCATCGATCAC
The DNA here is from genome assembly GCA_939531255.2 of Thera britannica. Taxonomy (NCBI): domain Eukaryota; kingdom Metazoa; phylum Arthropoda; class Insecta; order Lepidoptera; family Geometridae; genus Thera; species Thera britannica. The sequence continues at coordinate 12,395,554 of OW618047.2, forward strand.
GGAGTTGAGCGCGGAAAACATGCTCCAGGTGCGAGTCCCCGTAGCGCGATTCTAAGGCTTCCAGCAATTGCTCGTAGGTTGCATCACTCCCCAAGGCCTCCAGCACGGTCAAAGCCTTATCTCGTAGTCCCAAAGTAAGCGCGGTTTTAGCCTGGCTCTTGGTCCACCCATTCAGGTTCATCACAGCCTCAAACTGTAGCTTGTAAGCCGCCCAGGAAGAGGTTCCATCGAAAGGCGGGACTTTGAAATTTCCGCCTGCAGTCGATGCACTAACTATGGTTGCTGAGCCCGGGATACCATTTGTTTTGAGCTTCCTGACGTCTTCCTCGACGGAGGAGAGGCGGTTCCCGTATTGTTGTACAGCTTTAACACCTTCCTCAATGGAACAGAGGCGAGTCTCATGTTGCTGTATAGATTCCTCCACCGCTTCTACCCTGCGCATGCTGTCGGTGATGGCAGACAAAAGATTCTTCTGCAATGCGCACATCTGTTCCTCTTGCCGGTGGGCCTGCTCTTCCTGGCGGCGGGAGTCTTCTTCCTGGCGGCGGACATCCTCTTCTTGGCGGCGAGCCTGCTCCTCCTGGATGGCGCGCAGCTGCTCCTCCTGGCGGCGGGCTTGCTCCTCCTGCCAGCGGGCTTGCTCCTCCTGCCGGCGGGCTTGCTCCTCCTGCCGGCGGGCTTGCTCCTCCTGCCGGCGGGCTTGTTCCTCCTCCCGGCGAGCCTGGTCCGCTTGCATGGCGCGCAGTTGCTCAAACAAGGCGCCAAGGTCTGGTCCAACCTGGGTCCTCATCGACGAACTTTCCGAAGTTGTTCCACCGGAGTTGTCTCGGCGCCCAGGGGTTTCTTCCTCAGGAGCCTCGGCGCCGGAGCCACCTGCTTGCTGCGAGGCAGTCTTAGCGCGAGTACTCATGCCTTCTCTCGGCATGACAGGCATTTTACCTTCCAATCCCACTTCTGACACCAAATGTTACGGAAGTGGGTACAGGGATTGGAAGGAAACGACTGATTTCACCGAAAGTAGCGATTTATTCGCACTACGAACACGTAACACTGCACTGAACGCGTAGCACTGCACGAAACGCGTAGCACTGTCTGACACTGTCCCCGCGCACTATGCGTTACACGGTCCAACGCTGTGCTCCGAACACTGACAGTCCACTGGGAGCACTTTACCACTTTGCACTTCACTTCACTATTCACTGTTCACTTCACTATTCACTTTCACTTTTTCCACTTTTTCACTTTTCCTTCTTGTTCCTTTCTTCAGATCACTTTCCACTGAACTGCCCGTAGACGCGCTTGCAGCTCCTTATATACCCGGAATTTCGATTGTCATTTATTGGATTTCGATCGTCATTTATTGAATTTCGTTAGTCTTTTCGTTTTCTTCTGTTGGATTCTGATCGTCTTTTCCTTCTTACATCATTTCTTGTTTTAGTCCAGAACTTTCGGTTCTTTATTTGAATTCCTTAAAGAAGGCACTCGCCGCTACTAGAATTTTCTGGTAACATTAAAATGTCGAACAAAAATCTTCATAGCTGGACCGGGCTCGAACTCGGGTACGTCTGCTTTGCAGTCGTAGCTCTGACAGCCCGGCCGTTGTGACAATGACGATGTTTGCCAAAAACTTCACTGCCTTGCACGCTTACGTAGTTACGTCAGCACGGCGTCACACTATGTATATATGTCAATGTAGTTTTTTTTTTCCAGTTAAATGTTCTAATTAGATATTGTGGTTTAATAGTTGTAATTGGATTTTTTCTGAAATAAAATTATTATTATATTATTAGTAAGTTTTCGTTTGGAGAAATCATTTTGGTTTTTATTTTCTAATATGTTCGATTTTCTGTAACATAATACCGGCCATGTTCGTAGTACTCTACTCCATCTTAAGTTTATGACACTAGCATGAAACGGACACTGGCAGAATTGTGGCATATTAGTCGCAGTAGCCAAAAAAGAAGAAGTGAAGTGAAGTGACGATTATTATTACACAAAAGGCTATTTTACACGGTCCCAGTAAATCAGTAAGCTCTATTTTTAAGTAATTAAATTAGATAGTCTCTCCTCTACTAATACTCAAGTGTAAAGAGTGCTTTAGATTATGTGACCTGAAGTTGTTTCTTTTTATTTGGTTGGCGTTCTGATGGGCATAGACAAAAGACAAAGACAGCAAACAAAACAGTTTTTTCCAGTTTTCCTTCAGTTCAAAAAGAATATGGCCGTGCTCCGGCCGTGCGTGAGTGTAAATATGAGCGGGCACAATAATATTCACAATCAGCTAACAAAATCACTGGAAAGAATATTAGAAGACGCTTATTTAAGTGGTGAATTAAAATTGAGTGGACGTAAACTGCGGGAGTTCCCGAAGCCGGTGAAATTTGACTTGAGTGATACAGTTATTGCTGGTAAGTTTTATAAATAAATTCTGAACTATTCACGTATTTAGATGCTTATTTACGTTAGTGTAACAGTTTTTGTGATGTTTATTAGTGCGCTTTAGTTTATAAGTGATCGACTGCTCAGTCATTGAAATAATCGAGTGAATCTCGTTTTGCTAACTGCCATGCATTTTACCGGTTCGGCACCCCGTGGTTACCTTATTTTGCCTTCAAATCGATAGCGAAGTGATTTGGATTTTATGGTAAGTTATTACCGGTTATCATGGCGTATATTTGTGCGTCTAATTCACAGTAACGCACTCACTGCAGATTATGCGCCAAATATTATCAAATAACTTTCAAAGGTCATGACCTGTCGAATCTTCAGACTGTGTTACAGGCTACAGGCTGTTGGTAGCTTTGCTATGATATTCTGGGATAAGGGTTGGTAGAATTATAATGCAATGGATGTGTTTATTAATTGCAATGAATTTTCAGGGTGTAGTAATAAGTATTAGAATGAACTTCCTACTATGTTTATTGTTTAATATTCTTTGCTTGCTTCTAGTTAATAAAAAAAACTAATTATACATAGGTCCGTGCAATATTTTATTGTAAGACATGATTAACCAAAATCCCCAAGAAACTTCTTGAATCTGCCTAACCTTCCTACCCCCTGAATTTTAAGCTGGAAATAATAGGTTTTTATGATCAAAGACTCAATCGTAATCACAAACTCAGTGTTCACTCATTATAATATTGTAATGGTCAGCTGTGAATGCCTATGTCCTTAATAAGAAAAAATAATATTTTTTTATTTGATATGGCTTGAGACTTTGGCAAACATAGTACATAATTGTTTATTAATTTTATAGTGTTTACTACACTTAAGGAAATCACAAAGATTTTTATAATGTCCCAAAAGTCCCTAAGAGTTATTCGTCGAGTGTGATTAGGTTCCGATGGCGTAGTGGTCAGCGTAGCCCTGTACTTAGGGGAAGGTCGCGAGTTCAAATCCCGCTCGGCTCTTAACTTTTGGGACATTATAAAAATAGTACATAGTGCCTATCTAGGCACAAAAACACAATTAATAAAGATACATAAAAGAAACAACTACTTAGGTATAGCCTCGTCCCATGCCAAATGCTATGCCAAATAGGTCATGACTCAGCTTTGGCTGTTAAGCAGGGTATGATAATACCTACCACACCAAGCAGCACTGGTGTTCAGGCAGTACAAGTTAATGACCTCTGTGCAATGCTATCAACACTGATGTAAGGTTGTACTGCACATACAGAAATGCAGTCTGTTAAGACTTTGATTGAATTTATGCTTCAATTATATTGTAAATCAGTAAGTCAAAGTTAAGGCTCTTAGGAAGTGAATCAACAAATTACAGTATGTTGTGAGAATGAGAATTTCTTCTCATTAGACTACGCGCTTTTAAAGAGGCTTTATGACAATTTCTAGCTGCAATTTTATTGTATAACTACCTAAAATCATTCTGTTTGCGAAGCATTTGCATAAGTGAAATACCTACCTAGAATTGCAGCTAGAGATAAAGTTCAAAAACATCTGCAAGTGCACGCGAAAGGAGCCTCTGAGCCACACTTCGAAAGAACCAGTGACACGCTAAGAAGAAGCTAGAGATTGTGAATGTGTATAATAAATGGATTGTAATCCATGATTTGAGTAGAATTGAAGTAGGTAGATTATCACAGTTCACACCTAAAAATAAACAATATGGTAACAAAGAGTGACCTTATCGCTATCTAACTCGCTTACAACTAGTAATGTCAGCGTTTGAGTATGAATGTATTAGATCAGGGTAACTTTATATTAAAAAGAAAATATATAATAGTAAGTAAATGATTTAATTACATCAATGTCTTTACAATTTACACTTTATTTAACTAAATTATAGCTTTAGTCACGTTATTCAACACAAAACTACCTTACAGTAAAAATATATCAACTACAAAGAGATATAGCGAACTAGGTACTTATCTTAACAATCAAGGGGTGTACTCAGAGCCGAATTACATCGACAGTACACAGAACGAAACGATAACCTCCTCAGTCGAGTCTCAAGCCCAGAATAATCCACTGCCCCGCCTCGCCTCAGTCAGGCGACCAACCTGACAGTTCATAGACAGCGCCCCCTATCGGCAATATCGACCTCCGTTCTGCGTAGCTTCTGACTACCAATAACAATTTATTGATATAATAAATTGTTATTAATTTCGAACAATTAATAATAAAATATAATATTATTTATCAAATGGTTTTAAAGCAACTACAATGTTCTTAAATTAAATAAAGTAAAATAGCTTTTTATTTTAATCATTAAAGACTATCCTTCTTTCTTACTTCAATAATCATTATTATTTTAATACAGATTTCTAAAAGCATTATAAATAAATTTTAGCCCCTATTATCTACTAGATACGACACGGCCATTCTGCAAAATACTTCGTCCCCGAAGTATCTCTAAGTATTTTCCATACTCACTGGCTCAGCTGCGAGTCAGGGTACTAGTGTGTCAGAGATCCTGGTATCACATAGGCCAATAAAGTACTAAATAACCTGACATGAAATCTGAAAGCACAAGAATAATGTTAACATAAAAACTATTAAAAAATCCTTAGCCAATTTACTCACCATACCTATGTAAGGAAAAATAATAAAGTACCATAAGTTAGGCTGTCATGCTAAGTTCCATTGCGAGTTGGCATCGCGATGTCCAAACAAAGGATCAGGCTAACTAGGTCTACCAACATTTATACAAATATCATCAAGCTCTGGCTGTCGACTGTCGTGCTCAGTTCCATCGCATAATCGCAACTACTACAATGTCCAAACGTCACACCAGTCCAACCGTACCTTTAGAAGAATCCCCCAATATTTTAACGTTTGTCTGTCGTGTTCAGTTCCATCACGTAATCGCAACTATCGCGATGTCCAAACTTTACACCAGCCCAACCGTAAAATTAAACAACCCATTTAGAAGAATTCCCCAATAATTTAAAGTTTGTCTGTAGTCTATTAAAGAACAAATCGCTTGGCCATTCTGCTTCCGTAGGTACTACTTACAAAATTGTATTGAAAAAAATATGGCACGAGCAATAAAAATGCGGGTACTATCACAAAAGAAAATAAAAGTATTTCTTGGCAAAAATAAAACTTTTTAGGATAGGATACCGTTAGACACTATTTGGCCAAATCAATGCAGAGCCTAACAAGGCCTTACCTTACTTTTACATCACTTGAAGTCCACTCCGTTTTATTCCAGATACATAAACAGCTTTGTATTGTACTTCAACTTGCAGGAACTGCCACTTCAATTTGTCAGTCGATAATGTCTCCAGTTTACGATATGGCACTTCACATTCTGGAATAAGAAAAAATGTTAGTTTTCTGTGGGCAAAAGTTCTATCCCACGCTCTGATATTAGATCAGGGTAACTTTATATTAAAAAGAAAATATATAATAGTAAGTAAATGATTTAATTACATCAATGTCTTTACAATTTACACTTTATTTAACTAAATTATAGCTTTAGTCACGTTATTCAACACAAAACTACCTTACAGTAAAAATATATCAACTACAAAGAGATATAGCGAACTAGGTACTTATCTTAACAATCAAGGGGTGTACTCAGAGCCGAATTACATCGACAGTACACAGAACGAAACGATAACCTCCTCAGTCGAGTCTCAAGCCCAGAATAATCCACTGCCCCGCCTCGCCTCAGTCAGGCGACCAACCTGACAGTTCATAGACAGCGCCCCCTATCGGCAATATCGACCTCCGTTCTGCGTAGCTTCTGACTACCAATAACAATTTATTGATATAATAAATTGTTATTAATTTCGAACAATTAATAATAAAATATAATATTATTTATCAAATGGTTTTAAAGCAACTACAATGTTCTTAAATTAAATAAAGTAAAATAGCTTTTTATTTTAATCATTAAAGACTATCCTTCTTTCTTACTTCAATAATCATTATTATTTTAATACAGATTTCTAAAAGCATTATAAATAAATTTTAGCCCCTATTATCTACTAGATACGACAAATGCTTACTTAACTAGGTACCTAAGTGCTTGTGTATCATCAGCATCACTCATCTTCAAATGCCATCTCGACTAAGAGCACTGGTGGTCTAGTGGTAGTGACCCCGCCTTCCGATCCGAAGGTCGTGGGTTCAAATCCACTCGTGTACCAATGAGTTTTTCTGTTGAAAAATTTATGTGCACTATGCCAGTACTCTCAAAACGGTGAAGGAAAACATCGTGAGGAAACCGGCGTGTTGTAGAACCTAAAAAAGTTCGAGCAACACGTGTCAAGGGTCACGCAAAAAGGGCCCACCAGCGGCCTACTTGCGGAAAAAACCTGCCCGCACATCAAGTGCGCATGATAAAACTTGCCAACTTGCCATCTCGACTATCTCAAGTACCCTGTTACTATGTTTATCTTCATAAACGTTACGATACTTGAAACCACACGCTTAGCTTACCTATCGCTAGTATCACATTAGAAAAGATAATGCTACTGGGTCCTTGGTATAAATATCAGAATCAGAAGAATCTACTACCTGGGTCTTTTCGTCTGACTTCATCGTCTTATAGTGCTACGCACGTGAGATTGTAGCTCAAAAATGATCAATTAAATGCTAAAAACCACTTATTACCTTCCTCCTGGGGCAGTCGGGTGAAAAATAGGGTTTACGGCTCAATCCCAGACGTCATAATTATCGCCCGATCTTAGGCCCATTTTTAGGGTTCCGTAGCCATGGCAAAAAACTGAAACCTTAAAGATTCGTCATGTCTGTCTGTCCGCCCGTGTGTCACAGCCACTTTTTTCCGAAACTATAATACTGTTGAAAAGTTGTTTTATTGTTAAGTTAGATTCTCTATATAAGTTTGTTACCTAATTTAATTTAATTTTGCCGTTAGGCCATTGTAATGCCCCAGCGGGGCTCATGTTCTGGACGTCATTACCCCCTAAGACCTATAATACACATGAAACAATGAATAAATGAATATGAAACTTGGTAAAGAGATGTATTCTGTAAACCGCAATAAGATTTTCACACAAAATAGAAAAAAAATACATTTTGGGGGTTTTATCTTTCCGTTTTTCCAAACATGAATCTAATAGGTATGCCAGAGAGCGATTATTGACCAAATCTATACGTCAGTAGGTACGTCACTGATGCAAGTCAATCGTTTAGAACTCACACAATGAAACAGACCATGGGAGTATCTCGTGAGAAGCCATGATTGTTCCAGCAAGACACTTTATTACCATAATAATTCCACGATCAAACTATTAAGTAATCAAAACGGTCTCGTAAGTAATTAACAGAATTGCTGACGCGCTAGTGTCATTGCCAAGGGCTTACGCAGCCCATAGATTTATAATAATCTCATGAGTGAAGCCGTAGGTTTACTATCTTCTCTTACACTTCACTATTATTTATTTAAATGGTAAAGGTTATTGGAAAAAAATCGAGCTTGTTTGAAAACTACCGAGGCATATTCAAATGGTTTGTACGAAGTGAAGTACCTAGGTACTAGAGAGTAACGGATGCTCTAGGTAGGACCATCGGTTTCTAAAACACTAAACCGGACAAAATAACACATCTAGGTTATATACTTGCTTAGCAAATCAATATAAATAATGTGGGCAGAATTTTTTAAAAGTTTTAAAAGTCTGGTTAAAGACAAAATGTTAACAAAGTCATAGTAATTTTGCGGCGAATTTCTTATCAGACAGAAAAATTGTTTGATTGATCACGAGACCGTTTCTCATAAGAAATCGTATCGAATCTCGAAAGTTGCAGTCGATGAAAGTAGCAATTTATCTCAATTTCTTTAGAATCTAGACTGGGGCGGGGCGTACGTTTTGAAGTACGTTTTTTCGCATTATCACACAGTTCTCATTTATCAACATCTTTATGAAGCTTTGGTTAGTTTTTTAGCAAAAGTAGAGCGAGGTGTTGCTACAAAACCAAGAGCGTGCTAGGTAGGTAAGGTACCTGAAGTAGTGTTATGAATTGAAGTACCTACACTAAAAAGCGTTTTTATGTAACGGTGTCTGTTTTCTGAAAGACATTTGAAACAAAGAAGTTAGCTCACTACTGTTTATCCGTGGTTTATCCTCTTACCGTGATCAAAGTGATCCTTGTGAAATAACTGAATAACGTGCCTTTAATGATATTCTCTCATATCTCGTGATAGAATGAGGATCTTCTTAGACTTTAAGCTGAAGCATTATAAGCTATAGGTATGGTAATGGTACTGTCGCAGATGCCATACCATGCCGCAACTTCCACTAACTAGAAGTAAATAAACTATGAATAAACTCATATAAAGTTTATACGGCTCTGTGTAATGGCGACAGGTGCACCGTGCTCGCCCGACCGGCAATCCGGATACAGGGGGGGACGATAACACCACCATTCCAGTTCGCTGCCTGCAGACTGAACTGCAAAATATAATAAACAATACTCGTAACTCATACTCGAGCATAGAGGAAAGCGGTACCATACGACTGTTCTGTGACGTGTCTCTTTTTTATTTCGAAACGGTGATAGGCATAACGCAGGTAACAGCCGTAACAGGTTTGAGTGGGCGGATGTGTGGGAGTCCAAAAAAAAGTAAACAGACGCATCGTTATCAATTTTCACTGTAAACGTTCCGAGAGTCGAGAGACACACAGACCTTCGAAGCTTATTATAGGGATGCTATTATAACACAACCCTTTTAATTTTCCATTTCATTGCTCTGCTTGTTGAAGCCACGTAACCTAAGGGTCATTCGGCCTCGATATTCATTCGATTTTAATATTCGCAATCGCATCAACTCTATCCTTTTGGCGAGCTTTACACTCTGAAATCATTATTCGATTCGCTGTTCCTATTGTTGCGGAGAATACTGATGAGGTATACAACCCTAGTCAGGAAAGAAGCATTGTTCTGTTTGTGTAGCGGAGGAGGCAATAGCGTTTTTCATTCAGCCGGTTGATTCTATTGTACCTACCTCATAAATTAGTATGCAGGCAACTTCCTTCGAGCCGGGGATGTCTGGCCGTGTCCTTTAAAATTTACATACGTAGGCTTTAAAGTTACTCACCAGAACTCTGCGGTCGGTCTCTCATTGAAAATTCTACTGAAAATGTGTTCTGCGGAGAAACGAGCATATTTTATTTAGGTACTCAACCTTCACCGGTGGAAATGCTCGCGAGGTCGTAAAATTTTAACGTGATAATAATAACGAGTTGAAAACTAAATACCGGGAAACGACAAACTTTCGCGCAATAAACAACGATTTAAAAAAATATGTGCTATTATTCTGTCGAAGATGAAAGTTTGCACATGGACGATGATTTCGCAAGCATGCGAGCGATGCGCAAATATCGTGGGAAGTGCATTGATTCGCTTTAGGCCGCGAATACACAGACAAAGTGATCGTAGGAAGATGAGTTCTTCACTCCTTCACACTAACACGTTTCAAGAGATCAATCCATTATTGATTGAACTGATCCCGGATCGTACATGTGTGAACGCCTTACAACTAAATTAGCTCCTACATATTGAGCGTTATCGGGATCGAATGTGCTTGCATGAGTTTAACGCTCGATTTATGCACACAAGGGGTTACTGTACCGGCATCTTGAGCTTCTTTGAAGCTCTTATCGCCTCAGTGGTGCGGATAAATTAAATTAAAAACAATTAGATGGCTCTGGGAGTATATTTTAAGACTCAGCGCTGAAGTAAAACCCCACACTAAAGTCTTGATGGTGCGTTCCGTCTATTTGACTGAAATCCTGTCCCTTTTATCTGAATGCGTAGGTAAATCTTATGTTTCAATGAAGATATTGATTTATCATGTCAGTCATATTTATAACAGGCCTTTGCATTAATCTAGATGACGTCAGAGGCAATTGTTTCCGGGGACAGAATTTTTAGATGAAGTAGGCTTGCCCAGCCTGACCATGTCGGTCAACTATCCGTCACACACAAGATCCGATCAGGATTATTGTTCGATTAGCAGCAATTGTCCCAAAAGTGAAAGCGTGATAAAAAAAAGTAAAAGACGACATGGGTAAGAACGGTGTTGGTTTTAATAGAAAAGAAGATCACCATCCTGTGCCTATATATCAATGTGAGTTAACGGTAGGTACTATACCTCTGTAGCTTGTCCCAAATGATCTCAAATTGGTCGTGTAGGTTAATAGTGTAACAGTTTTCCCTGAGTAAACCATCTAGTGTTTCGCTTTACTTTGCTAATGGCAAACACAGCTCGTTCAATTAGTTTCAGCAGAGGGTGATTGATTTCGAAATGGGCCCGGTTTATTACTTAGCCCGGAATTGGAAAGCCTGGCCGATAACTGCCAATTTATTGAAGTTCTGGATTCACCTTGGCTTTGTTTACGACTTTCCTTGAAATGTGACTTTAATTAGTAATTGTAGATAGCTTCTGAATTTTACATAGGACGTCACCTTGTTTACATTTTATTTTATTTTAACAAAATTTGCATTGCGGTTTTTCCGTTTCTAAGTCGGTATTAGTAAAGGTAGTACATAATATGTACCTAATATTTTAATAATACTACTTATTGCGAACGCAATAAGTAGACTTTTTTGTAGAATAGAAGTGAATCATTATAAAATTTTATAAAAAAAACGCACGTGCCTTTTTATACTTCGTCCAGCAGACCAGAACAAGTAAACAATAAATGGACCACGCATACGATGAAAAGAATCATCTGGATATAAAATAGATTTTCATAAGAAAACATGGAGAACCATCAAAGTGTCGAAATCTTAATAAATGCTGTTGCCTCGTCTAAAGCTCTAATCACTACAGCCACCCTCTTACTTCGGCCTTTGCGTTTCACTGCGTCTTGCTGGCAGCCTCTGCAGCGTCACTGACCCATATAGTAGCGTAAACTCTGATACCGTTGAGTTTTTCTGTAGGGCTACCCACCATTTCCAGAGGCACTTTCTTCTAAGAGACTTTATGACAACCTACCGTTTTTACTACTTCGACGACTTTGTGAGCGGTTTAGTTTCCCTGACTAGGCTGGTGAGCCTTTTTGCGTGACCGGTGGTAAATGCTAGTTCAGCCATCCAATGTTCTTCAGGAAGGGCAACTCCAATTTTCCGGCTGTCTTAAACCAGATAAACTGATGTTTTCTAGAATGTGTTTTTCTATGAGACTACCAGTAGGCTAAAACTGATGTAACCTTGCATGGGACTGGTCACAATGGAGGACAACAATGGGTGTTGGTTGAACGTTCACAACAGGATTCACTGATAGATTAACAATATCTAGGGTACCTTAAATAGATTTTGATGAGACCGGTTTTCGAGTGTGCTCATTCAAAGACCGGTATTCATACAAAGATAAAGATGACATCGAGCCAAGACATTCAATTTAGATGATAAAGTAAACTTTATTATATGTATACCACAAGGCCAAATAAATGGGTACAAAGTTAACCTATTATTAGCGGCATAAAACTTAAGTCGATTTCTTTCGATAGGTTTTGTTTTGCTGATATTATTTAGCTATCAGACTGGCTGCAGTCGAAGGCCAGAATATAACCTCGGTTGAACTTCACTTTTATCTGATAACCCAATATCAGCAGACATTTTTATTAAAGCTTTGCATCACACCTGACAGCCCTAATGTATCGGCTGTCCTACTCAGTATCCACAAACTATCAATAGCTCTATAACTTGTGTGTAGTAACGCCCTCAGCTTTCAAAGACGGCGTATACAGAGGTGAAATATAATCAAGCGCTTGAATGAAGTACGTACGCGTCAGGTGTTAGAGATTTTAAGGTTCACACTTTGATCTGAAGACTTTTGAAGTTCTTTCAATAGCTCTGTTCTTAATTGAAACTCACTGAAACTCTTCCCGAATCTACTAAGGTAACAAATTTTATTCTTTTACAGCGAACACACTGATGGCCGGCGCTGACAGTGGAATAAGCATAACTTTAAGTGTAGTGTAATATAGTTTCTTTAAGCGATGAGCATCGCTGAAACAAACGAGCCAAACAGCGTCAGCGCTGATGGTCAGCGAACTGTATTTTCAACCTATCACAAGTTTTCGTATATCTAATGATCTCTGCCGACATCACGCATTTCATTCATAGCGTATACGCATACGCTCATACTGTCGAGTCTAAGCCCTTTGTATTGATGTTTTATGTTCATGGTTGCTTGTGTAATCTCGGCGTCGGTTTTACGATCGCTAATTGTAACATCGAGTAATCTTTATTCTCTTGTATCTTGTAAGTGCCCATTTATTTCCTGCCAATAGAATTAGAATATCCTGCGATTAGTTCCTTTTATGTGGCATATGAACACTATTGTTATACTTAATTTATACACTGATCAGTGCTGAACAACTGCATAAGATTCTTCCTCTTTCTTCTTTAGATTCTGGAGTAAAACCATCATATAAAAAAAATGTTTCAGACCAAAATCCAAGATTTTTTTAATTTATCTAAGAAAATTAAAAAAAATATTTGGATTAAGCTAAATGTAATAAATACGTCCGTCCATGTTACTGCAACATTCGATTCAGTCAGTCAATACCCGATTAACGTGACTCGACCCAAATGTGTCAGTGTCTTGTAAATTATTGACTCAACGAACCTATAATTTCTAAAACCAGCCAATATTACTGTAACCACAGATGTAGACAGTTTCTAGCACGATGGTGCTAAATTTCCTGCTAAGAATTTCTCTGTGAAGAGCGTGGGTTAAGTTGCGCAACGTTGTCAACCTTTACTATGATATTTTCTTATCTAATTCGAATATCAGTGTATATAATTTTAATGCAGGCTGGCGTAAATTCCTTATATCGTAAATGCTGCTGATTTTCGTAACAAAGAAAACCCATGCAAGTATGTTTTCCTTAATGGCGTTGCTTGCTTGTTTATATCCTTTCTGTCATATCTTATTTTGCTTTGAGACTTCGGAACGAACTTTGGGGCCAACTAAGTGGTTATGCAATCTCAAATTGTTTAAACGCCTATTTTTATAGTTACCAACATTCCTCAGAAAGAGGTTTGGCTATTTTCAACCAAAGTGGGTTTGCTTCAGACTTAATTTAAACAATTCCGCGCTGAGACTGACTGGACTAGATCTATCGTATATTCTCTATAAACGTGATTTCAGCACACACAAGGTATCCATAACCGTTCTTCGTCTTGGCAGTATCCTGCATCGTACCTTGATACTTAACTTGCAAGCTTTAGACGGAAATGCGTTTCCTTCTATCTGCTTGGCTGGCTCCGTCCCTTGGCCGTCTTACAGGGCCATTGTTTCAAGACAATGTCCCCATAATCGCACGGTCAGACCATAAAATGCTTGTACCAACACCCGTCATGGCGCCTAGTTGGATAACAAAGCTTTCAACGGGCTGTAAAACCTGCGTAAGTGCTCGAGTGCTTTTGATGCGATATAGCTGTAGATTACGCGCTTCTGTTAGTGTGAAGTTTATTATTATTGATATAAAGTTTGAATTTATGCTTTGTTTGGAAATTGTCTTGTAATTGTACTTGGTATTGTCCTAGGTAATTTACAAGCCGAAGAAGCTGAAGTTGAAACGCAAAACGGTCGCAAAGAATGTGTAACATGTGTGATAATAACGCCGCCTTAAGCTGTTGTATGGTAATTCACAGACAGTCGTGTCTCATCATGGTAAAGCTTATTGAAGTGACACAGAACCGAGTTAAAAGGTGTAGGTAGGTAAAAGGTACAGAAAGTCTTTGCTAACTTTACGGATATTTATTCAATACAATATATTGAAAGCTTGCTCCAAACTTGACCAATCAAACCATCAGCATTGTCGTAATTAGCTACCTTAATATGGAAAATTCAAATCTGATGAAACTAAAAACAAATCAGTTGCGATATAACTTAGAAATAAAACACAAACATTCAGAAGCTTTGCTAATCTTGGCAGAGCACTGAGTCAAATTCGGGTCACAAACTCCGTAGGAGTGCACATCTGTCTGTCTGATCCGATAATATAATAACCTAGCTGTAATACTTGTGTTTGTGTAGGATAGACACGCGATTTGCTGGTTTGTACACGAACTCTCAGCCACAACAAATGGCTTAGCAAATTCATCCTTGTTCACATGTCAGAGCTATAAATAGAAGGATCCATCGCGTGCCCCAGCTATCATTGCTGTCCCTACAATGCGTGAGCGCATCGTGACGGGCGACGCACGTGCTCCTATTATAATTTGATTGAAACCACTTCAAATCGAACTATCTGTTCTACGAGATTATCCGTGAAGCTTTAATAAACCAAGTTTTTTTATTATTACTTTATTAATAAAATGCTAAAAATCTTCAAACTCAGATGGAAATCGACAATATGAGGTCGGATTTATAGGCTCTTCGTCATACCTCTCGAAGTTGCTGGTATCGCTTGGATTTCTGTACTTCGGCACAAATGGAGGAGGGGTGCGGCAATTCAGTATAGAGTCCCATTCGATTCCTTTGAACCACCTATGGTTCTTAAAGTCCAATACTCCGTTCTTCATGACACCAAAACGCTTGGTGATATCTACTTGCAAAACGTTGCGAACTAGTTCTCGGAGGTCTGAGTTGAAATTTGATGGGCATCTGTATTTACCAGCCACTATTTTCTCATACGTTTTCATCGGGTCGTTCGCGTAGAATGGAGGATATCCTGCGTTCATTTCGTATAGAAGAACACCAAACGACCACCAGTCCACAGAAAAACCATATCCTCTACTCAAAATTAACTCCGGAGCTAAATATTCAGGAGTGCCGCACAATGTCCATGTTCTACCTTGCAACACCTTGCAGAACCCAAAATCAGTAATCTTCAAATAGCCATGCTTATCAATAAGTATGTTCTCAGGTTTGAGGTCACGGTAAACTAGGTTGCAAAAATGTAGGTATTCTAAGGCCAAAATTACTTGACTAGCGTAGAATTTTGCTAGAGGTTCCTCAAACTTGCCCATTCGACGAAGGTGAGTGAACATTTCTCCGCCTGGTACGAAGGGCATGATAAAATAAATGTAACTATTGTCCTTGAAACTGGTTTCCATCGAAACCGTAAACGGAAACCGGATAGCTTCGAGAATTCGTTTTTCGTAAAGCGTGTGCTCGACTTGTTTCATTTTCATTATCTTCTCCTTTTCCAATACTTTCATCGCATAGAATTTGACACTCTTCGAGTGCTTCAGCAGTATAACTCTACCAAACGCACCTGTACCAAGAGTTTTAATTCTCTCCAGTTCAGTAAAAACTACCGATGATTTGGTTACTTTGCACCATCGCCCTTCAAACTCGTTTTTGAGCTGTTGTAGATATTTTGTGTATTGTTGATGTTGCAGTAAAGTGTACCCGTCACGTACTTCTGCCGTCGACACTGATTTATATGTAAGATCCTTGGAAGGACCAACACTTTTTCGGTTGTACATACTTGGCTGTTTATACATTTGACGCATTAAATCAAAGCCATCGAGACTTTTATAGAACCATAGAAAGCGGCTATGTGAATTGAACATAGCGAATTGAATTAGCGAAACATGCTCTAAGGATACAAAGGTCCTAACTCCTAAGGGAATTCTGAAATCCCTCGTTTGCAGAGATCGAAAGTATAAGAGGGTGTGGAGTAGCGCGGGGTGAGGGTGAACGAACTACCCTAGGGGGATTGGTGGAATCAGCTGTTTGGGGTGTCACGCCATGCCGACAGCCGGTCGCCGTACCTACCGTCTCGACTGTATTGATCAGCCGGCACGTGTTTCCTAACTTTTCTCTTACCGGTCACATCCAGACGAAATACATAAAATGAATTGGAGTGAATTTCAAAGCATAAATAGTCCAGCACCCTGAAGTTGAAAGATTAAATTCATTTACACGCTACAAGAAAATACACAATAGATGCATGTGCCAATTTTAAACCTTGCTATCCCTTTAGACATCACCAAAGGTCATGATTAACAACATATCTGATGAGATGTCTATGAGAGTAACTTCTGTTTTATTATTAGATTGAATGTTTCCTAATTTTGGTATAAACAATGATGGGATTGTCTAAACATCACAAACAAGATAACATTCAACATCATTATCTTAACTTTATATAATTTGCCATTTCCTTACTGGTAATATGTAGCGTACTATCTTATTACCGTTCATTAAGGTCGAGTTCTTTGCTAAAATAAAACAGTCGCGCTTAGTGTACGTTATTGTACCGTTATCAAGACCTACTACTCTTCGTGTGACTTGCGATACGATTATTTTTTTATGCATGACGCATACCATGTGAAGATGTCTCTACATTCTTTGAACTACTTTGTCCCCCAGAGGTAATAAAATTGAATTCTCTGATTGGCTCACACACCTAAGATCATTATTTGCTTTTAAATCGAATTACATTATAGCGTGGCAATAAGAGGAATAAGGTCATTTTGATCATGTCAGTCGTAGTATAATGATGTCACTTGATCGACAGCTTGGTTTCCTATTTGGCGGTAGTTCGATACTGATTGAGTACCGAGCTACGCGTCCCAGACAGCAGCGTTTTGTCTCTCTTAAAATAGATCCATCGTAAAGCTTCGCTTCATGCTCATAATACGTATTTGGCGTATATGCATAGTTTATTCTTATGGTCCTTGTACGTGCGCGTTACAGTCGATGACTTTATTGCGTGATGTAATGATTGTAGGTAGGTGTTTTACTACTACACAAATCTGATCAGCTGCCAAGGCCAGAGATGATTGTTCACAAAGCATAATGGTCCTTACCAATTGACTGTTCATAGCACCTTGAAGTTGTCCGTCGTACTGGAGAGGTGATTCAACTTGCCTATTTATTAGTTTTTACAACCATTATTACTTTATTCTAAAATTCACTTGTCATTGAAATCAAGGGAAAAGGTAAATTCCTTTCTTCTATGAACACTGTTAGTGTATAATGTTATCACAAGCCATTATTCAATGCAAACCTAAATAGTTCGCTCACCGCATTTAACCAAATCTAGCCAATGCACTCGGTTCGAGATTTATTATAAGTCTCGGTCGGTCAAGGTTGTAAGCCCCGCAGTCCGCATACTGCGACAACTTGGCACTAAACCAAAAGCTAAGATAAAATTACAGTATCAAGATGAATACGCTTGATTAACCCCGAAAAATAAGGCCGTCGCTTAGTGCATAATTGCACCAGGTGAATGAATTCAGAATAGGTCACATGCGAAGCTTGGGAAGACATTTGATGTGCCGGAAAAGAGGCATGAACAGGAAAAGCCGAAAAATGGGGCTCGTTAGCAACATCACTGACGGTTACTTTTCGAGGACACGAAACAAGCCGACAAAAACAAGACTTCAAACTCGTTTCAAACTATTGAAGGCAGAGTTGAGCACGCGCAGTTTGCTAATGGCTAATTTCGACTTGTTTTGACGTTGAAACCACGTAAACAGTGAAAGTATATAAAAAAGGGAGATGTATTCGCAAAATATGTTGGCCTCAGCCAAGCCACAGCGAAGCTCGCTGCGAATTATTAATTGCGCTCGCAGTTATGAAATATGGAAAGGAATATGAAAAATTAACTAGCCTCGAACTGTTAATAGAAGCATCTGGATAATACAATTTATGATATTCTGACACTGATTGATAAAACTAATAGATAAAATGCAAGAGATTTTTGATCGAAAACTACTGCAAAAAAACACAATATACTAAAATCTAAAAAGCTTTTAACGGTAGATATCTAAAGTATGTTTATTGTCAGACAGCCACATTTCAGCGTTAGATTTAATAAACTTTCAGGCATGACGTAAAAATACAGGATCATATTGGATTACAACTTCTAATAGCTTTTTGGTAACCAGCTCCTTCTTTCTCTCGTTCTAAATTGAGTTAACCTCTGTCATTTGCGCAACGTCAATCAAAAGTTCACGGTCGACCCATCTAACCTATTTGAAGTGTAGGTAGGTAACCTATTAGACCTTTCCTTCGTCAAGTAAAAATATATCACCTTTCGCATTACCCACCTCATGTTTGGTTTATTTTATTTTTGTCAAGTTGCGTAATGTTTAAAAAATGTTATCATTATCATCAGCCTGCCATTTCCAGGAACGATTCAGTGCCATCTGCCAATGATCATTGGAAGCTGCCATTGTCATTAGAAAATCATTATTCCCCATCGATTGTCGGTTTGTTTTCTTTATAATGAAGTTAATTGTTATATACTAAATGAATCTTAAATTGCGGAATTGTCGCATTTCTTCTGGAGTAAGTATTTTGTGGTGAATGTGTTCCAGTTTATATTAACGATCCTCGATTGAGTCTGATGGTTACATCATCTGGATTCTGGGTAATTAGATTTGCTTTACTGTGTATATGTAGGAATTAGATTACTCTAAGAGTTAACAAATTTAATAAATAATAATGTTTAGACACCCCAAAAGATATCCTTGGTCTTGGCATTTAAATAATTATGTGTATAGTGTATACTGTTGTTCATTATCATCACAAAACTTGTACTGGGTCTTGGAAATACCATATTTTTTCCTGGATTTGTCTCTAACCCGGCTATATTAGCTTCAAAATTATTTGATATAATCTTGACATACCTAAACAATGTTTACTTGGTCTATCTAAATATTATTGTCTGTACTTACCTTCACGATAACCGCGATCCTCACTTTATATTGTCGGTCTGGGTACGTCTCGAGGTTACTGACTGAGTCATGCTCTTCGTAACGTAGGATTATATTGTGCTCGCTGGATACTCTGGCTTATAATTATAATTCAGGACGAAGATGGCGCCTTGCTCACTTGGGACTTCCTACAACACAATCTGAACATGAAACTATAATCCGTTCTGTTACAATATTAGCAAGTTTCGTTTGGATGGGTAAAATTAAATTTAGCTTACCCGAGTACTTTCCTTCTCAAACGCCTACAGCCTGCGCGTTTATGTCAACAATTTCACGTGAATTTCCAACGACACAAGAGTCGTCGAAAATTTATAAGCCATTATAATTACTTACTCGAAAGTTCAAAGACATCTCAGAGTTTGCGGACAGCTTCTGAAACTTTCATCAAGTCTGGAGTAGTTGGACATGTCTTTATTGTGCAGGGCGTCTCTCAGTCATTAATGCTTACGAGGCCTTTTGTAGTCTCACAGTGAAGAAAGGCTGCCTTTATTTTAGCTTGACAAGCGCGTGCCTTCATGAAAACCTTTTCTTTTCTCTTACACTGTATGAGATTGCGTCTTACTTTACAAGTTTGTCTGATGACTACGTATACCCATACGATAAAACACCCACCACACACGTATGGGTATTATTCACCCATACGATAAAATTCAATGAAAAATTATAAACAGTTTTGACAAAAGTGATTATGGCTTAAAATAATAAACGATGACCTAGTTATTCTATCCGTAGAGTAGTTAACCCCTCTGGGATAATGTTTCCATTAGTTGTATTGCGTACGTTGTAAAATTAGGACAGTTTATCAAATCGTTCTGTAAACCCAGTTATTGAGAATTTTACAAGGATTCACATTCGTCTAAGAATTTAGGTCTGAATGTCAATCGACAGCGTACTTACTGTTCTGACTTATAGTTATTATTGTTCCATACTTGCAATTTATTTGGGACATAAGTATCCCATATGTTATTTCAGATCATGAAATATAATACGAGTATCGATTCTAAGTCATCCAAATCTGTTACGGAGTGATTGAGTCGAAACTTATTGTTA
The DNA here is from genome assembly GCA_939531255.2 of Thera britannica. Classification (NCBI taxonomy): domain Eukaryota; kingdom Metazoa; phylum Arthropoda; class Insecta; order Lepidoptera; family Geometridae; genus Thera; species Thera britannica. Next base: position 12,415,728 of record OW618047.2, read on the forward strand.
TTTATAAAAGGTATAGTATACGATATGATTAGTATTGATATGTTTAATTTGTGTATGGTTTACCGCCTTGTCAACCGGTAAAATTGAATGAATTTCGTCGGCTAGTGACTCAAGTAGTTTCCCACGAAACCATTCATACAGAAACCCGTTTTACTGCATGCGTTGACGTGACACGCCATGTGGTGTAGTCGAGATCAACTGGCCAGTTAAACTGCTGTTAACCTTAACATGATCTCAGTTGACATGAACCCTCTTGAGTACTTAACTACTTATCGATTGTTAGATCAATGCGACTGATCTACCAAATAAGCTTAGATCTAGATGAGTAAATGAATTGAGCTCATGTTCGGAATTTAGTTTATCATTCAACTTTATACTAGCTACTTAAAGTCTATAGTTTGTATGCTATACGACTACTAGGTATTTAAGTCTATCTTTTAGAATTTCTAGACGATCTTGACACTTTAGATTATCCCGTTCCTTTACGTTGCTTATTTTGGTTTAGATAGTATTTTAGAGCCTACTCGAGGCTCTTCAATAACAGATACGGAAATATTTTTGTATCTGACTGATAACGTTACTATGAAACAGTGCAAGGGACTCTTATTTGTCATTAATCAATATTTATTTTCTAAATAAATTATAACGGTGACAAAGTGCAGGTGGTTATATTCATGCCATGGTTAAAAACATGCATATTTCTTAGTTATAAGTAGTTAATAAAGGATGATCTTATTAGCATTCCTCGACAATGAGACTGATTCATAGAATACGATGACTTACAGGAAATACACGTACCTATTAATAAATACACATGCAAACCGCGTTATTTAACCCCAAACTAAGCAAAGCTTGTTTTATCGTACTCAGATAGATGGGATTATATCAAGACCGATGTATACCTAAGGCAAAGTTACTACCAACTGAGCTCCTAGGCACGTTAATGGGTTACAATGAGCGTATAAGCGTAACTTATTATTTGTATGGATAGCAAACCATGTTTTAAGCGATCCGTTCCTTTTAGTTCTTCGTATCGTTATCTAATCGAAAACTAACATTTCTTGTAATAATAATGTTAAACTGATAGCAAAATGCGCTATGAAAAAATATGTAAAATTCAGGGTGCAGTTTAGATATGCATAAATCTAATTTGTTTTATTACATTTTTTTTATTTGTGATTGCAATTTGTGGATGAGAATTTGATAAAATGGGTCAAGTAATATTTTTTCAATATTACAATGTTGGTTATTTTTTTTATTCTTAATGATAAAGCGATTTTAGTAGATAATAGATCATTCCTTCCTCTATAAAAACTGCGCTCCGTGCTCGTTTCGCTACTTGCGCATAAGTTATTAATGGGATCCTATTTCCTCCTAAGATTGCTGATAAACGGGTAGAACCCTTCAAGATTGCATAACCTGTGTAATATACTCCATCCAGTTCTTAGCTTAGAATGCCTGTGGTTAACGCCAGACCACATTACCACGCCACCGGTTGTGTAGTCAAACTAGTCTCTCTAAATAAATAACGAAACTATTTAAACATAGTGGAGATGTTAAAAAAAAATCTCTCTCATTTAGAGTACCTACCTACTTAGCCATTAAATTAGGGTGCACATAATGAACTAGCATACTACGAAACAGCAGTTATGAGTGCACAGTGTGCACCAGAGTTCAGTGCTTTATGAACAAGTAATAAATAGTACGAACTAGTTGCTTAGACTAACCATCTATTTCTTTTTTAAGTTACACGCCGTGCGCCACCTATCCTAAGTTTTAGGAAACGTGTAACATTTTGTTTCATAGGAATACAAAAGATTCGTTGTAAGAATATAAACAACCCAGCCATCTAATTACTAAAACATATTTTTGTGGTATAGTTAGCCCGCGAGCACCCCAACATTATTTACGGTTTATTGTCATGGCTTCCATTAAGTTTAGTAGTAAACGTGCCAGTCAGAGTATATTTTTGTCCCTCTTTTACGGTATTCTTCGGTTTTGGGTGTATGGTTTCATTTTCGGGCTTGTTACTTTCTTTGTTTAATCTCAGGGGACATTATAATTAAGTTTAAGGAGAATTCGACAAGAAAGAGGATCCGGTTTTTTTAAAAGGTTAAATAATGATAGTTTTTTTGAAAAGTTAAAGAAGTTAAACGCTCTTTAATTATTCGTTTGAGACTCATCAGTCCCATTCAGTCTCATCTTCATATGCTATTTGTGGGAATATCCCTAAATACCTAGGTTGCTATGTCATGATTTTTAGATTTGCTTATTGTTGTTTTAAGACGACATGAAGTTTCAAATTGGAATGCCCACAAGACACAGTTCTTAAAAGTGATTTTAAGGTAACTAAAACAGCCTTTTCCTTGTTGCAGATCTATCTAAAAATCGTTTCAACGAAGTGCCTGATGAAGTGACTACATACGTTTTCTTGGAAAAGTTACTGCTGTCCCAAAATGTCATTAGGAGCGTTCCTGATGCCGTCGGAGGTCTTTCAAGTCTCACCTATTTAGATCTAAGGTAAGCACAAGCTGAAGTTTACTCACACCCTGAAAACATTAGTCTGATCAAGCCACAAAGGTTCGAAACTGCTGTGCTATTATTAACTTTAAGTTCTTCGGGAAAGGATTATCCTACCTTATCTACGTCTACTCTACACAACATTCATTCAATTATTATGAATCTCTCATAAGTTCAGTTTATAGTTCACTTACTTTTCAAGCATACGAATTGTAATAAAATTAATTCGGACGCCTGTAGGTAAGTACTTGTAGCAGGCATAAATTAAAACATTTTATACCTTAAAAAATAATGTCTTTTAATTCTTTACTAACTTGCAAAATATTTTTAACAGATTTAAAACAAAGTTACATAAGAGAAGTAAAAAAAGTCCAACATCAGTCCAAATTAGAATATGGGTATTTCAGTTTGGCTGTACTCTCATTGGCTGCGCGCAGCACCTGCATCAATTCTAACTTCACATTCAGTCGGAACTCCTCAGGTATCGACCTCAGATGTGGCAAGAGAGACATGAGAAACATCTTGTCCGAATCATCCGTATCGCTCTTTGCTGGGACTTCGACATTTGCAAACGCAAAGTGGCCCTCCGATGGCGCATTTCTAGTTTCAGGTTCAGTAGTATTGATAGCTTCGATTGTGTAGTCTTCTGTATTATTATCGTTATAACTATTGTCATTATCGTCTGATACCTCCTCCGTCTTGCTTATTCGTATCTTCTTTTTCGTCACCCAAACATTCCTTGGCGTAGTATCCTCGTTCGATTCGCTCGATTCCGATCGTGTCTTCTGTTTTCTTCTTTGCGTCGGCAATTGTTTGTCCTTTAGCAGAAACTGGAGTTGCTTGGAGTAGACGTAGGCCCTTTTGAACTTATTCGGGTTATTTAGAAACTTTGCGAAGCAGTCTCTAAGACTCTTCCATTTCTTTTGTAGTTGTAGCTCTGTAACAAGTAAAAGATCTTTAAATTGATTTCCTAAAAAAAAGTTTAATACACTTTATTTTTTTTTAATATGTCTTTTATTTTGCAAGAATGAACGAGTTAAAATATTAATAACTACGCTGCCCGACCCGATATCAATCTGCCAGTGATAAGAATATTGTTGTTACTGACTGTCAACGGCTTTAGCGCCATCTATCAAGCGCGCGTGGTATTATGAATGTTTAGGTTGCCAAGTAAAACATATCGGGCTAATTTTGTGCAACTTACAACTTTACTTAATTTAGTTATATGTAATTATAAAAATATAGTTACCAAGCTCTCTCATCTGCGATTTGGACATGGTGGCTTCGTTGAGGCTCACCAGCTCGTTCACGACTTCATGCCACAGCTTGGACTTCAGATGTTTCACTCGATATTGTGGATCGTCGTAGTTCCATATGCCAGGACGCTTGCATACTTCTGCGATCAGTTGCTCAGGATCGTATTCAAACTGCATTATGTTGTGATTTGGCGAAAAACGCTGGCGTGCGAAACCGGTACCTTTACGTACACCGCAGCTGACAGACGCCGCGTGACTGACGCGGCGGATGAAAAGCAAAATGGCCGCGCGCCACACCCGCCGCAGTTCGCTTGCTCGTAAGTAGGGTGACTAGGTATATTAGCTTGTTATAACTGTTTCTTCCGTGTAGACTTTGACTAGGAAGGTTGTTTTTACATACTTTATGGAATACAAAGTCATTAGAATAAGCTTAGACCTTACCTATACCTAACCTACATATTTACCAAACTCATTGAACGTTTCGGCAAATAACAATAACAATTTATTCACGTCCGTTAAGTAGGTACAAACATATTTAATATTTTATTATTGCCCAGCAGTGGGACGGTACGTCTAGATAGGCTGTTCAATTCTCCACAATATCGTAATTCTACACTGGTATTCACGTGGTCACCCTATTGATTATTGAGCGAGCGTGCCGAGCGCCTCGCTATGCCTTCTTCGAAATCACGTTGGCGTCGGTCGCGGCGTTCTGCGGTCCTCACCATCACGTCGCGTTGCGTCGTCGTCGGTGCGTCGGTGAACGCGTTGAGCAACGTTGCTTGCTATACTATAATGCAGAAACAGAGCTTGGTATGATGGTAACTTATACTTACTATCATAAATAATGGTAAGGCTTTTTTTAAGGCATCGTAATTAAATTGACCAATTATGGTGGTATAGGTAGGCATTATTGGAAGAATTAACCTGAATTACCTATCTGAAACATAACAATCTGTAAAAAGTTGGTCCGTGCCGTTTACGAGGTAGGTATTTGACTCCACGCATTGGTGATTATGTGAGTCCATGCAATTATTACTCAGGTATTTATATTCTCATCATTCCTAATCCTAAAAAAAACAACCACCGTTCTTGGTTATCCTCTTGAACAAAGAAAGTTTCATTTTCAGCATTTCTTCGGTATTTAGGTCAGCATCTACTCTAGCTCGAGCACATTTGTCTCATATGCCATGCACCATAACAATGCCATGGCAAATGCGAGGCAAGCCAACTTCCTAGTACCATGGTCTTGCTGAAAAGCACTCTAAACACTTGGCAATAAGAGCTAAGCAGTTTTTAGGTCGGTGTAAAGATCATTGGGTGGGGTGAACGGCCGGAGATGTCATGGCCGTGTGTTTCTATTCGCTGCCGGCACGTGGGTAAGGTGATAAGTGATAAACAGGAACGGGATTTTGTATCAAAAAAAGCTCAATGCAAACAAAAGTGCGTGCAGCTTATGGGCTTGCGTCACGAAGCTTACAAACTACACTCGCATTAGGTACAAGCGTTTGTGAGTGTAGTTTGTTATTTCATTTTGCTTGGTGTTTACGAATTATCTAGGTAGGCACACTAGGCACCTATTATACTTCCTTTTAATCACTGTGGCTAATTCTCATTTTTGACCGTAATGTAACTTTTAATTTCTATCTTTCGTGAAATTCATTTCTTGACTGGGCTTACTACGTCGATAAATAAAACAATAAATTCGTGCATGAGCTCGCACGCAATGATTTCCAAATTCCATTATGCCAGCTATCATTTTGCTAAGTGCTATAAACATTAATGTTCTATCCATTCTCCAGGCTCCGACCGTTGTAAAACACAATCTAAACAGTAAATTAGCACGCAGCACGGCATTGTTTACCAACAAGCTGGTTGCGAGATGGATACGACAGTCTCGGTTGTGGAAATTAAAGTCGCGACTAACATGTAGGTGGTAGACAAACATTACTTCAAATCTCTTAGCAGATCGTTGATTGCACCCAAGTTTTCTGACTCATTTAAGCGTTTATGTTTACGCTATTTTTACACTATCTAAGCTTATAAATCGTCGATTTCTGCGAAAAAATTCTAGCTGAAGCCAAAATAACACGTGGATCCATGGCAAAGTGCAAGGTGGCGATCTGATGTTTTTGAGACATAACGCGCTGAATGCCGCCGCTACCACAGGACGTGAGTGTGAACAAGCACCTTCAAAACAATTGTACAGACGATCACCACCGAAAACGTGGTGGTTTTGCTTTGCATGAGGCGTCGCGCGTCAGACACGTAGCGTCCATTCCATCCAAGGTAGATTTATTCTCCGTGATCATCATTGTCGTGTAAAGCCTCAACGTTGTTTGTTCTCTGCTTTAATAGCCAGTCGTCGCCATTCGAAACATGAGCATACGGTTCTTTCGAGTACCACAACATGTAATTCTGCGAATAGTCGCTGTTTGGTTTAACGCCAAGCGGTTCTGGATAATAGCTGTGACGTCTAGTGAATGAGGTATCAATACAACGGTATCGATGTCAAGAATCTTATCCGTATCGCTTGACAAACAGTTCCGACAACTTGGGCCTTCTGAATGAGATAATGTTCCTTTCTGTACAAAATATACCTGTATCAGTTTGATTCTTATGATTGGCTAGCTTTATCTTGAGGTAGGTAAGGTATTGATATTAAATACGAGTTAGTTGAGATCAGATAATATAAATATGACTTCATTGATGTAGTCTATTTTGATATTATGGTGAGGGTGGGAGTTTTCATTTCCACAAACACTGCTCCCATAAGTTCGATTGCTTCTCATAGTTCTTACAATCCCACCACCTTGTCAACTTAAAACATAACTACTACAGCGAACGTTTCTAACAGTGTATAATATCAATCAATTACTCAATGCTTATCGTAACATACGGCCACAAGTAGGTCGAAGTATAAACAATTCAAGCTGTCAAAATATTTTCGCCCTAAAAAGGAATACCATCTGCTGCAAAACGCATCCTCGCTTTACAATTTTGGTAAATTCTCAGTAACTTGTTATACACAATCTCTTGGATTATACTGTGTAATGGTTAGTTCTACGAGTTAAATCTGGTGGGAGGCACCTACTTTCAGTTATTCTAAGTAGATCCTTATCTTGGAACCGGTTGATCGTGCCATGACTGCGGGACATGTGGCCGTTTGATCACTGCCGTTACTGGCTGACCCTCGTGAGCTTTCTGGCTGGAGTCGAGACCAATTAGATGGGAGTGGTCAGATTTCTTTAATTATGTTCGTTTTACTGGCGTGTTCTTTTCTTGCGCCTTAAACTTTTTCAATGGACTTGTGAAGGTCTTTTTAGCGTATGGTATGATGGTAATGGTGATTTTGATAGACTGCATAGAAAATTTTCTAGAGTTCATGCAAATAACTAAAAGTTAAGAGGTACAGTCTCATAATCTCACAAGCAAACCATGCGATCTATCGTGGTTTGACTGGGCGGGGAGCCAGATACTTAACTCTAACCATTGTGAATGTTGAACAATATGCTTTCGACACTAACACTGCTAACTTGGTTTTAGAAAGTCTTATTATCCCTATTATGTTAAAGCTTACTTCAAGTGAAGTCGCGATTACCCCAAGGTGCTTATTTATGCTCACAGAATGACTAGAACACTGTAATAAGCTGGAAATCGAATTGTACGACTGTGTACGCAATGTACGTACCTAATTCACGCGTTTTTATTGCGGTGTGGTTCGATGAACGCGCACGCACCATAGCGACTATCAAATCGCGCATGCGCGTGACATACGATCGTGCTTTCGAAAATGGCACGGGCTCGCCAAATGCGCCACAATAGCTGTGCATGCTGTTGTGCAATTGGATTGTACAATTTGATCTACCTAAAGAGCAGAGCATGGCTCATTGTCATTTCCGACGTCAAAGCACCAAACCGTAATTGGTTGTCTGTTCTTCTAGGCTTGGTTGCGTGGAACCGGCACCTGGCTTTAAGACATTTCAAAGTGATACTTGTAATGCAACTGAATAAACGATTTTTGACTTTGATTTAACTATGATGATAATGACCGACCAACCAGATACCTGCAGATATATTTACTCCCATTAAGGAAAGTTAGACATCACAAAAGACACAATTCGTATTTATGTAGAAGCTTGGACACAATAATTTGTATATCCGTATTGTGCTTACTGGCAAGATGCTGTATGATCTTTGATAAGAATACCAATCTGCTAACATTTAACAACTCTCTATTACTTCACAGTGATCTTTACCAGTACTTCCTCTACTTGCAGTGCTTTCAATAAAACCAGTCTCGCGATAAAATAATCATTACATTACAACATAAAAATGGTTTTCCGCATTTAATCTCTCAATGCTCCGGTTCCCGTGCACCCCTCTAACAAAATCGATGTAAAATCGACCTTGAACCGCCCTTTACGGAACGTGCAAATAATTTGCTCGAAGTGTTCGGTAGGGTGCCTATAGGGTCCCCTTTCCCATAGAAACACGCCGAAATAACATGCGACCATTTGATAAATTAATTGGATAATATTTTATTGAATTCTAAACTTCATGTCAACTCAAAGGATACTAAAATTTAGCAGCAGAAATTATTGCAAATTTTTGTTCTCGAAGACTGTAGTTCTGGCCTTAAAGCTATGCTGTACCTAGTTCTTTTTCGCGTTGGTGGTTTTGTTTATATCGATCTCTAGTTTAAAGTATCCCAGGTTTTTTCGCAGATTTATGCGACGACATCGGCAGCATATTAATTTTCGCTACAGACTTCGCCCCTTGTTGTCTTTGAGCAAACAACCCCCGCAGCCAATAACGTTCATGGCCAAATATTGTTACGTTACTTTATTGCGGGGGCGCTTCAAAGAATCTGCGATGGTTCTATCCAGAAAATTGAAGACTTGGCAAAAATTCCGAAAACAATCATCGTTGCCAAAGATAACATTAGTCTGGCGGACGAAATTTTCTGACCACTGGAACAAATTTGTATTGGGCTTCAAGGTGAAAATAGCTCAGCTATTTGTTATAATTTTTATACTAAACAAAAAGTATAGATAGACGATCGAGAAAACTAATTTAAATTGCCGTCTGACAATCCGTATGTCCTGGGGTTTCTGGAGAAACCGCATTTTCTTCCATTTATGGTGGGTGGGCTGAGCTGTCAGACGATAACGGTCGCATCGAAGCGTTGGCAGACACCATTGACAAATAGCTACATCCACTTTACTCATGTTGTTACCGAGTTATTTTGAGATTGCTGCTTTTTATAGTCGTGGCCATTCAAGCCTACTCCATTTTGAACGAATTCCAGAAAATCCTCTGACGCTATGTAAATTCTGTATCTAGAATAGATAAAGTTCGCTTGTCTATTTTGCTGACATTTAATGATTAGTTCAGTCTATTTTCGGTTATTTCATTGAAACATCAAGTTATTTAGACTCGTCTCAAGGGAATATTGTTTATGTAAATAAACAGTCAACCCTCTCTGTTGTCTTAACTTAGCTCCGGTCAAAAAGTGCTCCCTCGATACACATCCATCTATCATTCTTATGCATGGCTTAGCTTGTTTATACTCTTCTAAGCCTAATAGATTTTTATTATATGCGGGATAATCTTGGATCAAACCTTATTTTTGGCTCCCGATTCCCAATGCTCTCAGAATTTCTTGAGTAAAAACAGGGGTTTCGATCGAGCGTTGACCCTGGATCTGTTTATTAATTTTGTTCCCTTGAATCCTGTTTCCGTGCGTCGAGTCTAGGCGTCTAGACGGTAAAAAAAATCTAAGACGCAAAAACTGAGCAACAAGACAAGATGTTATACTTACTGTGTATGTTTAGAGGAGCTTCGTTCTGCTTCTGTTTACTCGGAAACAACGCGAGACTATTTTGCTGCGAGACCCAAGTGTATTGCTCTTGCATTGTTTGGATTGATTCATTATCTAAAGTAGTCCTTTTGAAACAAGCACCTGAGCTGTATTTTACTTTCTTATCTCGTTGGAATCATCGTGTGTGGTTGCTGACTGTTGCAAGATGGATTGTTTTGCAAGCTCAACACATGGAATTTTATATCTCTTCAAATGTATTATTTTGACGACTATGTTATTATTTTCTCGTAAGTGCAATCCGTGATCTGCAGGTATTACGAGTCTGAATCTGAATGTAATGTACCACTGTTGTAGACGCAGTTTTTGATTACCATCATACGGAATTCCACTGCTTTACTTGAGCTGGTTTTAGTTGTCTGGCCTCTCAGCTTAGATGATAGCTGCTCTGCCTTCTGCGCTGTATGTCGTGGGTTCTATCCCCACCGAGAACAAATATTTGTGTGGTGTGATTTTTGTTCTGTTGGGCTATAGATAATTGTATATTCTAAGTTTGTTTTTACAAAAAAATGCATTTAAGTACTTGATCAGATATCTGGCTGGACCCTTGTACAAGTTCTGCTTAATTTGGGGCTAGATTTTGTTGTGTGGATAGTTCACAAAATTTATTTATTTTCTATTTAGTTTAATATAGTGGTACTATAGTATCTTGTTGGTAAATTCGTTGGTACATTATGTGTAGTGTAAAAGGCCCTACACCTACACCGTTAGTCATGCTCTACTTACGATCCCGCATCAAAGTATGCAAACAGATAAAAATGTGAAAGCGCTTCGTTCCCCTCATTGGTACAGGAAGTTTCGCTTTACACTCTTGCACAGATATTAAATAGGGTTACCACATCATATTCCTTCTCTAGATAACATAATCTGAGCACACTAGACACTTAACATAACTGAAATCATGCCGACTACTGGACGTTGTTTGACTTGACTGAGATCAAAATTGCTTTCAAAAATAAAGGGCTGGTGTGGTAACCCTAAGTAGATTTAATGTAACATGTTCACTGGTGATGTTGCTGGATGTCTTGGCACAAAATCACGCTAAAATTAGGTTAAGCGATGAACTATTTACATTTTGACCGATCTAATTGCATTCAATCTTAGTTTACTAATGTGAAGTAACGCTATTTTTGAGCACTTTGTGTGTTTATGTTCGAGTTCGTTGACTTTTTGGCATAGATTTTATATTACGTGCTCTGCGGTAACGGACGGCCACAGGTGAACTAAAACAGTTCTAAATCATAGACTATTAAAAGTCACTTTATTATTGAAAAACTCTGGCATGCCATGTAGAATTCTGCCGGTCTTGTATAACACGTCTTTCAACGAGTTTTAATTGGAATTTCTCGTTGTCAACAGTTCAAACCAGCTCACTGAGCTTCCCCGTGAAGTATGTCAGATGCCGCTGCAAGTCCTGCTTCTCTCCGACAATTTGCTGATGTCACTTCCCAAGGAGATTGGCAAGATGTCGACTCTTGCGGAGCTGGACGCCTCAAATAACAGACTTACGCAAGTGCCCATGACACTTGGGGACTGCGCAGGAATGCGTGCGTTGGACCTCAGCAATAACCAATTGGGACTTCTGCCTTTACGTGAGTATCGACTGGCCTCTCAGATCAGTTGGTAGTAGCTCTGCCTTCTGTGCCGTAGGTCGTGGGTTCGATCCCTAACGAGAACAAATATTTGTGTGAACTCAGATGTCTATGTGTTATTACGTATTCTAAATAAATGTGTATGAGTGTTGTGCGCAATACTGTTGTGTGGATTGTCCATAATATTTTTATATTCAAACGGGCTCAAGAATGTGTTTTCAGGAACTGTCATATTATGCCTTCAGATTCCGCTGTGCAAAATTATGCAGCATGTCTAAGGATCATCAAAGGCACATACAAATGTACGTTTTGAAATAGTATTTCTCAGAGTAAACTCTGAAATTTCAATATCTAGTCTCTTGACGGTTTTAGAATCTTGGCAAGTCAAGCCGCGTAATGAAGTGAGAAAATTGTTCGTGGCCACAAGAATGACATAATACTCTCTTGAGGATTACGCTACGTCGGTCGTCGCCGCGTACAGAATAACTCCTCAGCGTTTCTACAATTTAGTCTCTCAAACCACAATTTAATACACTAGGGATTGACCGCGATCTTACTTGAGTTAGTAAATTTTACCAAGACTGCACGTATTCATTATTAATTGAAACTTACAAATAGGAACTCGCGTTATTATTATGGTTATATTATTTTCCTTGTCTTCAAGATCATATTTAATTGGTGTAATTGGCCATTAAAATATACCGTTAAATAAATTAAGGCAAATAAATAGAACATCTGGCAAAAAATCGCTCGCTTTATCAATAAAAGCGAATTGTTTACTTCTAAAGTAGGTAGGTATATAAAACGTACTTGTATTTCGTAAATATTGTCGTTTATATCGTAATTAATTACACATTGTTATTATGCGGTTTCGTGATAATAATTACTTTAACTACACAAAGTTTATGAATGAATCATTATTCAATACTCAAATATAGCAGTCGAATTAATAACAAAGTGTATAATTAGCCTCTTTAGAAATACATGGCGCCGACGTTTGATGTTGAGTCGCGGGTGAGATGATTGAAATATGAGTTTGCTATTTTACTCGCTTCTCCACTACAAAAACAAAACGGAACAGTATTTAGAAACAAGATGTTTATTCGCATTAATAAATGTTCACAAGAAAGATCTTCAAAATAGAAATTAATTGTAATGTTTATTGTGATTCTTTAACCGACTGCAAATTAAAAAGTATGAAGTTCTCAATTTGATTGTATTTTTTTTGTGCTTGTTATCGCATTACTTCGTCATTTGTGAACCGATTTGTAAAACTAGTTTTTCTATCTGAAAGGTTCCAATTTGGTCCCATACAAATTACATCCAAATTGGCTCTGCAGTTTTGGCTTTGAAGTCGGTTTCTCAAGTTTTTTAAACTTATTTTGTCATAAATACGTTCAGTGATTCAATGATGAAATGTGCGAGCAAACTTTTTTGACTATGGTCAGCCCCAAGATAATTTCTCCTAAGAAGTTTTAAGCTTTAGTTACATGTTTATGCTAAATATTCAAAATTGTTTATTGAATATTACAGAAATCACATACCTCCGACTTGAGCATCTGGATGTGAGCTGCAATTGTATATCTTCACTGCCACTGGAACTCCGCAACATGACCACATTAGTTACCCTTGATTTGGACAACAACCCTCTAGTATCACCACCGACAACAGTAAGTAATAATCAACTCAAAACTCAACTCAAAATTGTCTTTATTCAGTTAAATTGCAAGAATCACTTTGAAACGTCTTAAAGCTAGGTGAGTCTAGGTGCCAGTTCCACGCGACCAAGCCTAGAAGATCAGGCATCAAACTACGGCTCGGTTCCTACCGTTTTGTTTTAGTAATCCCTTTCATAATACCTACAAAAAAAACCGTAGGAACTAGAAACCAAGCCGTAGTTTGCTGCCTGTTCTTCTAGGCTTGGTCGCGTGGAACTGGCACCTAGCTTTAAGACGTTTCAAAGTGATCCTTGTGGATGAATACATAATCTGTCTTTGATTTTGACTACCCTAGTGAATACAAAACTCCTGGAATTCCTGAATTCAAAAATTATCTCGCTCCAATTTCAATATGTCCGGAATTCACGATCGGATAAAAGATAGCTGCATTTTTCGTTGTTTGGCAGTTGGCACGAAGCTCGGTAGATTGCGGCAAAACTAATTCAATTCCCCACAACAGCCAAACTATTCCAAATTGGGTTGCAGTCGAGAGTTTTCTGTTTGCAAACATAAAAATTTCAACTCCAAATCCGTATAAAGTTACCGTTCAACTTTTCTATGAGTTTTTCATTGATTTTATAGTGTTTACTAAATCTTTAGGAAATCACAAAGATTTTTATAGTGCCCTTAAAGTTAAGAGCCGAACAGGATTTAATCCCATCCAATCACATTCGACGAATAACTCGGAGGGATTGTAAATACGGCTCTTTTACTTTTGGGACATTATAAAAATCTTTGTCTACAAGTATTTCTCTAGTTAGTGGAAATATAGTAAACATTGTAGAAACTAGAATAATGTGTTGATGTCCTGTTTATGCTTATGTCACTCAGGGAAAATCTTCAAGTTACTGCCTGTGTGTATTCAATAGTTTAAATGAATTTAATTTGCTCGTTGCAATAGAACTAACATTGTAAGAATCCAGGAACGCTCATAATTCATGCAACATCATGTTATCTAGCCGAGTATTTTCCTTGCACTGAACTTAAAATGTATTTAAATAAAACTAAGGCAATAGTGGTTTGATTCAACATAAAAATCAAAAGTTTATTTATTTAATGGATCACTTTGAAACGTCTTAAAGCTATGTGAGCCTAAGTGCCAGTTCCACGTGATAGGCATGATAGGAAGGTACTGAGACACGAGTTGAGAAACTTGAAAAAGTAAATTTTAATAGGTTGTCTGTCAGTTATTTCAATGGTAAAATAAAAGACAGGCAGATTGAAAATCCATGCTCATAATGTCAGTTCGTATAAGCTGGTGGCCAATTCTGGCGATGAATTTAGAAGTAAAAATAGTAGAAAAAATGGTGGTCTAATAATAACACATGAGTTCGGTCATCTATTTCCATGCACCATTAGTTGTCTTGTCTTCCAGGTATGCATGCGCGGGCGTGTGCATATATTCAAATACCTAGAAAACATGGCCAATAAGGACACACTACCACATCGAAGGGTCGACGAAGCGAAGCGAACAGTGAAACACAACTCCTACATCAACTCACCAAACCAAAGCACCACTCATCAGATCACGTCGGGGAATGCCACTATAGACTGCCTCAGGCATAAGCCGAGGCATGTGGTTGATAGTGGATATAGTACCGATGGTGTGGACAAGAGATGGTCCAATGATGGTAAGTCGCTTGATTTTAACGCTATAGTAGAACCCCGTAAAAGTTTACTGTTTAAAACTAAATACTCCAAGTTTTTCGAATGGCGACCACGGACTGAAAGACGGAACGTCGGACGTTCGACATCGCAAGACTCTTGATTTTATCGCTATCGTGGAATCTGGGTAAAAGTTGACTATTAGAGGTCCAAAACTAAATGTGTACTCTGGTTTTGGAATGGTGACCACAAACCGGAAGACTAAACGTAGAACGCCTACAATTTTGATGGACCGACTAGGTACATTGTTAAGATCGCAAGTCGCTTGACTTTATTGCTATCGTGGAACCTGGATAAAAGTTCACTATTTGAGGTCCAAACTAGATACTCCCAAGTTTCTTGAAATGCGACCACGAACCGTAAGACGAATCGTATGACGCCTACAATCTTGATGGACTGATGACATTGTTAAGATCGCGGAAAGTCGGTGGATGGAAAGAGCTCAGAATCGTTCTTCCTGGAAATGTGTATGGAAGACCCCAAGTCTAGCAGTAGACTTCTACAAGCTAATGATGATAAAAGTATTGCCATCTGTTTGTATTGACGCAAGGTGGCGACAGCTATAAATTTATACGAGCTATTAATCTATATTTGGACGTACTTTATATTAGAAGTATATAAATGGCATTCGAACTCTGAACAGTTCCTTTCCATTAAATTTAGGAGACGATGACGATTTAAGACCGGAATCAATAAATCAAATACGAACCCGAAAGAGTTATGAACCGTTAATGAGGTTTAGATGACTTTTAATGGTTTTATATTTATAGCCTTGGTGATGATTTATTTCTAAACTGAAGAATGGAAGTTACTTTTTCTTCTCTCCTTAAATTTAAGAGCTTAGCTCTTGTCGGGGCTTTGATGTAGTTTTCTCCAATTAAGTCTTTCGAATGCTGCCTCCTTGACTTCCTTAAACGACGTGACAGCTACCTTTTCTTTTATCTGACTCACGTAACTTTTTCTAGGCCTTCCCTTCCCCGTTTTCTCTTTCAGAAATGTATAGAATTCTAAATCGTTCTTCCTCGAAATGTATAGGGGTTATGTCCAGCAGTGGGCTCCTTTTAGGCTGATTCTGTTGAAAGATTTTTGGCACAGGGGCGTTTAAATGAGACTAACTAAGAGAGGCCTATACTCAGGAGCGGGTGAAGTCGGGTTGTGGTTAATGATAGATTTCTGCGTAGCAAGAGTTTTAGGGATACAACATGGCCAGACCACCTCTGGTTCTGCGACTGTCTGACTGAAATACAGTGTCCCTCATAGGAATTTTTGGCACTGTCACTCCCGGCTTGAGTCTTATTGCCTGTTGGGTTATATTCGTTTCTTGATCCGTAGCAAAGAATCCTAGGCTAATTTATAGCTCTGAATTAAGTACTAAGTGTGGAGTTAGAATTAAAACACATTTAATTAAAACAGTTTATTTGGTGTATAAATTATTTCATATTTATTCTAGGTGGTGGTGAAGCTGGTGGAGGGGGTGGATCAGGCCGTTCAACCCCCAGCACTCCATCCACCCTATCCCCCGGGGCAGCCCTGTCCAGGGCACAGTCTTTGTCCAGCGAAGCACCCCTATCCGCACCCCTAACGCCACTACTATCCGGGTAAGTTTATAAATGTATTTACATATAATTATAAGTTTAAAAAACTTGAGAAACCGACTTCATTGTCAAACGGCTAAACCGATTTTAATCAAATTTGTTTGGGACAATCTGGACGTAAGAATAACCTTCCAAATAAAAAAATAGTTTTCTAAATCGGTTCATAAATGACGGAGGCATGCAGTTACAAACATTAAAAAAATTATTTAAAAAAAAATGGCAACACCGATTTTAATAAAATTAAAATGGGACCAATCTGGAAGCAGTACCTTTCAGATAAAAAAATAATTTTTCAAATCGGCTCACAAATGACGAAGTTATGCGGTAACAAACATAAAAAAAAAAAAAAAAAAAAAAAAAAAAAAAAAAAAAAACATACAACCGAATTGAGAACCTCCTCCTTTTTGATTGGAAGTCGGTTAAAAAACATACAATTAATACAAGTATTTACAAAATGTACGAAACAGTTGAGTTATCTGCAGACCGTTGCGAACGATCTACAGATAGCTCAATTGATGCAAATCAGTGCCAATCGGAAGCGACCTCAAGACGTTGTCGCCCAAACAAGATTTTACAAAATTATTTTTATTATGGGTTTTTAGAGAATTTATAATTAAATGTAGGTTAGAACGTAGACTATTGAAATTTAAATATATTTAAATACAGATAACAAGCTACAACAACATTTGGTTACACAATGTCTTATCTGAGAGTACTATTTATTTAGAAATTGTTTGTTGGTATAAAGAGTAAACATTGTGGAACTATTTATGGTTGGAATAATTTCCTGAATGAATTTTTACCAAATATAAGACAAATTTCAATCTGAATATAATTTAGATTCAATTTTGTCTCAATATATTTACGGGTTTGTTTGCTAATATTAGTTGGTACTAGAAAATAGTGGTTGAATGTGGATTACAGAAAGGCATGGTATCCTTAGGTTATGACTCCCAGAAACTTATTTAGTTAGTATTCAATATTATAATGTAGACAGTAGAGTTTGGGCAAAAAAGTTTATCTATGGATTATTGTCGCTTCTTTTTGGGTAACCTAACCTGTATGAATTTAACTTTGCTCTTGGGTAAGCTTTTTACAAACTATTTCAACAGAGTATTTGAGTATAGAGCCCCAAATAGGATTAGTACAACAGCTCGTACTTAACATCGGGTGGGTCATATGCTTGTTCTTCGCAAGTTGTATAAAATAAGTTCAAATTTCGTCGTAAAAAATGTCATTAAATTTAAAATTGGCCTCTACGTTTACGACGGTCAAAAGTGTGCGAAAATTACAGTTTTTTTACGATTTCCTCCATCAAGATTAATTTTAGCGACTTCGTCAGAAATGTAAAAGATTAGGTACATGTAAAAATTACATGTTACATGCTGACGTAGTACATTACATGATTACTTTGGTAAATTTGGTAAAAGTGAAACCAAATTGAATAGTAAATATGTAACTTCAATATTATACTGAATGGGCTAATAAGTTAGGAATTTGTTATGAAATTGCGAACTATGACTTGCACTATAGCGTCCCGCAAGTAGGGTTTGAGTAAACATCAGCTGCCCCTGACGCTATAAAAATCATCTAAAATAGATGCAAAGTCACTTTACAAAACACACAAGAAAAAATATTTTTTTTGTTACTTCGGGACTTTTTATAAAAATTGTTGGTAATATTTTGTGGTGTAAATGAGAATAAAATGAATAAACAAGAAATCCTCTTTTACGTTGAAATGAAATAATTTATTTGCTTGAAGTATGGTACATTTTAGATCTTATAATAGGCAAATATAGATTCACACACTTCGCCATCCATCGCAATTCGGGGCCATAAAATAACTTGGTAGATCTAGATACCCATATTTTGCATAAGTAATAAAATTGCTCAAGCTACCACGTATTTTTAATTACTTTTTTAATTTGAACCGACGATGTCGAAATTACGCAATTTGTAGTAGGCATAGTTCACGTTTTAGCATGTAAATGATTACTCGTAGCGAAAAAGGTATAATTTTATAAAGTGTAGTAATTAGTTTTAAAGCGTGCGTTCACTAATAAATGTTAATTTGAATATTATTTTTATGAATTAAATTTTTAATTGTTGAAGCAATATAAATAAAGTAGCTTTATCATTTATCATGCTGTTTGGCTCTAGTGAACGCACAGCCTTATAACCTCACGGACATAACTTTGGCACATAATTTTAATATACGCGACGAAAATAAGTCTGAAAAGTATTTCAAAGTAGGTATACAAGTTTGATATTAAAAATCTCTGTTGACAAAATATTTCTCAAATTAGTTTGCTAACCCCCGAACACTGAAACGCAACTCAGATTTAAGCACGTCTCAAGCGACGAATATTTGACAGTTTTCAATGAAAATCTGTCAAATATTCGTCGCTTGAGACGTGCTTAAATCTGAGTTGCGTTTCAGTATTCGGGGGTAAGTATGTTAAAAGCTTGTTTTCAGGTTTGTCTTGCAAAGTACACTTAATATCGAGATTATTTTTTATAGATCAGCTGAGCGATAGTTTTATTATGTTGCAATCAAAAGTTTCATACTAACAAATAAATGATACTATCAAGTAGCAGTGATCACATAATTCTTATAGCAGTAATTTTTTGACCACAATTTCTCTGTTGTCATACTAGTTATACAAAGCGAAGTTCCTATTCGCGATCTCATGTTTATTACGTCAACATTCAGTCTAGTTGCAATCGTTCTTTGTCAAAGATAAGTATTGATTGCAATCGAAGCTACAAAATAATATCAATACTAACAGATGCGATTAGGTTTTGATTGCAACAAAAGATATAATACTCAATCGCCCCACAGCTGTCATCTGTTTGTGTGATTACTACGAGTAGCTATGACTAGTATTTTGTATAGCTTTGGCAATTCATAGTAACCCAGTATACTACTGCAAAGTCTGCAGTAAGGTTATACAGGGTGTAATCGTTAAGTGTGCACAGGCGATTATTCCGTAACTATTGCAGATATCAAAGAACTTTAAACTGATATCGAAAGTACTTTACCTAATGAGTAAAATGACATTAATAACTTTTTAAAAATAAAACGAGAAATATCCAAAAAAATTACATTAATCACTCCCATACATTTAGTATGAGATAGTAGAAAGGTACCTACTCATTTTACCCTTGTCATTTTATAATTATGTACGATATGAAGGTATTAATGAATTTCAAGTAGATACACGTGTAGATTAATTATCTAACCACTTCAAATTTATAATAAACCTTATTTACTAAGAAATAAAATGTATGGGAGTGATTAATGTAATTTTTTTGGATATTTCTCGTTTTATTTTTAAAAAGTTATTAATGTCATTTTACTCATTAGGTAAAGTACTTTCGATATCAGTTTAAAGTTTTTTGATATCTGCAATAGTTACGGAATAATCGCCTGTGCACACTTAACGATTACACCCTGTATAACTTAACTTGTGCCAGAATAATGTCTGTTCGGAGTAAATATAACTTGTGTACCATTAAAAACGAACGACGTTTTGAGTTACATTGCGCGGCAAGTTAGATAGTGACAATTCAACTGGAACAGTTACTCAGTTGCCCCGCAGTGTAACTCAAAGTCATTTTTAATGGTATACCTATAGACCTACCATCACAAGCTCTGTCTGGCTCTGGCTCTGGTTTTGAGTCTGTGTGCTCACCAGTATATTATACTGTGTGTGTGTGACGTTATGGATTTATTTAGACAGCACTGTGTGTGTGTGTGACGTTTCGACGTAGGATTTATTTAGACAGCACTCACACATACTCAAAACCAGAGCTAGAGACAGAGCCAGATAGAGCTTGTGGTAGGTCTATTGTAGTTGGTATAGTAGAATGGATTGTAAGATTAGTTGCTTATATAATTTGTATTTCTTTCACAATGGCCGATGCAGAGGTAAACTTCTAGACTATTCTAGCCCGTTTACTCACGACCATCGATCACTTCCTCTGTCTCACTATGTATTATTTTATTTTTCTATGGTTAATAACAAGGTATTGTACTTTATCAGTTTTCAAACTTTTCTTTTCGAGAAAAGAGAAGTGATATAAAAGTCAAAACAATAGTACATAATAATTATAACTATAGGAGCCAATATAAAATATAATCATATTAAAATTAAACCTATTTTGATAACTGCTTCGGATGCTTTGTTACTAAATAAGTGTATTTATTGATAATTTTTCTTTGTGGTCAAAAGTTTGTTCTGTGTCCAAAAGTATTACCAACTAGTAATAACAGTAATACTAATAACTTGAAACCTATATTATTTCTCAAAAGAGTAAGTATAGGTCCTCCAAAAAGTAGACATTTAAAGAGTAGATTCTCAAAAGAGTTTATACTCAAAAGAGTTAATACTCAAAAGAGTTTATGCTCCAAAGAGTTGATACTCAAAAGAGTCGATATTTTAAAGAGTTGATACTCAAAAGAGTTGATACTCAAAAGAGTTGATACTCAAAAGAGTTGATACTCAAAAGAGTTAATACTCAAAAGAGTCGATACTCAAAAGAGTGGATACTTACTCAAAAGAGTACAAATAAAACTTCGTAATTATTCTCAAAGTGATGCGAAAACTTACAGAAACCCTAAAGTACAAACTTCCGACTTGTGTAAGACAATACCTTGTTATATCCATGATATTTTCAACCTCTAACCCCGGTGTTGTCCTTTCAGCGTCCGCATATCACCCGATGGGAATATGTCGAATGGCGACGATAAGAGTAAATTACCCCATCAACAAACCTACAGGTACATCTTGCAATGGCGATACAACCAATTTCTATGCGCTTTTACACCTTAAAAAATATACTTATTAATATAGACTCGTATAAACATACAAAAAATTCTCAAATTAGTTTGGCGTGAGCATATCTGGCCATGTAGTATGTAAGTAGTATGCTCCAAGAAATTAGATCCTGTTTAAGCTAGATTTTCACATTTGACGTCGGAAGCCTAATTCGTCCCATAAATGTTGTATCGAGGTTATCACACTAATGCAGACCACGCGGGTCTACGCATTATATCCTCGTCTCTCTCTGCCCCATACTAAATGATAGGGACAATCAACGGTTTTTCCCCTCTAAAGATCTTTGTATATCTATGAGATATAAGATTTTGTCACGGTCATGTAAAAATGAAACTAATTTTAAAATGTAAACGAGATTATATGCAGGGTAAAATCGATTGTTTATTTGTGGTGTTTTATTACAATTGACGCGGTTAAGATAAAATCGCGATAATAAGTAAATTTTGTTACATTTTGTTATTGCAAAAAAAATCATTAAACACGATGGATACATGCTGTAACTGAAATGACTCTCGCTTGAATAAAGGGTTATTACAGGAGATTTTTGAAAAACAGACAAAATGTACCTAATAAAATTCTAATTTTCATAAATGTTCCAACGTTTTGTTTTATGGTGATAAGCCCTGTATTCCATCTACTTTATAATTTAATCTACCTTTAAATGTTTTTATAGAAAGTTCTAGAATGCGCTGTGTATTGGTTCTATCATCTTTGTTCCATAGCCATATCCAGCACAACTCTTCACTAACATAACATACTGCACGAATGTGGGGGGGTTGTACACGAATTATGCTATGTATCGTTCGTTAAATTTAATTTTTAAATATGGACGAAATGACTCGACCAGGGAGTTTATTTTCAATTGTATTGTTACAATAGGGAACCAGTTAATTTTATAAAATAACCGTAATATAAGTTAAAATACTTGTGAAACAGACTTCATGGTCAATTTGCTGAACCGATTTTGTTGAAATTCGTATGAAATCAATCTGGAAGTATAACCTTCCGAAGATTAGAATCAGGAAATAAATCGTCTCATAATTGACGAAATTATGCGATAACAAACACTAAAAAATAACGAATTTAGAATTTCTCCTTTTTTATTTGAAGTCGGCTATAAGTCAGAAAGAGGAAATCTTCATATGGCTAATCATAGCTAAGAACTCACTCAACCAAGTTAATACAAAAAAAAAACTAAATCGGTTCACCCGTTTGAGAGCTACGATGCTACAGAGAGACATTACAAATAAAACAAAGATATGCAGTTTTGACAAAAAAATAAAATTATACAGTGTCACGGTTTAAGGTAGACAAGATCCCCTCAATTATGACTTCTTCAAAACAACGTCCGTAGTCAGAGTGAAAAATCAATGAACCATTCATAGCGTCACTCGTGTACCAACCCCTGCTAACGAGATTTAATAACACATACTTTTAATTGGATTTCTCCCCTCACTGGGTGTAGATTACTAACTTGTATGAACCACTAATTAGTAGTGTACATTAACTTACCCTATGCTTTTTAAATTTAGACTAGAATTTCTTTTTTTAAGTGTGGTTTTTTGTACCAGAAGGACAAGTCGCAGTTTTGCTCGATCAGTTTCAACATTTTCGTTTCGCCTATTTATCTCTCTCTATTGTATGGAGAAAAGATGAAACAGCAAAAATACGTAACGTAGAAATGATCGAAACGAGTTGTTGTCTCATCAATTTTCCATACAAAAGAGAGATACACTTGCTCACACGAAAACAAGATTTGGTAAACGAAATGTTGTAAACTGCACCGGGACTTGCCCTTCTGTTCAAGTTTTAATAACAAAAGTATAGGTAAGATTGTGCTTATCGGTCATTATAACACTGATCTCCAATATAATCGTATATTTATTGCTATATCAGTGTTTAACATATCACTGATAGAAATGCTATTGTGATGTTACTAATCAATTTTCATAGACGAATGTTTAAACTAATATTTTTGTGACTAAGTGAGTTTATAAGCAATGCTTAAAATATAGCCATGTTTTAAGCATTGTTTGTTAATGGGAGTAAAAGTATGTGTTACTAAACCTTGCTATGTATTTTACCAAAATAGTGTTCTAATGTGTTGTTTGTAACGTTCCAGACAATACAAAGAAGCATTACGACAGCAACGCCAACAGGACATCTACAGACCCCGGTCTGACCAAGCCTCACCAGAACTAGACTCGCCGCACCAAAGTCCCAATCACTCCCCAATCAACGGCCACAGTAACGTATCCCCTAGTCCTTACCGATCCGTATCCTCAGCCAGTTCTGTATCCCCCACCCAGGTCCCAAACTCACCACTGCTGCACTCCACGCCAAGAAGATTCAATAACGCGGAGAAGATAGAAGAAAACAAACGACCAGTCCAAAAAGTTGTTCCATCACGAGTGAACAAATCATATGTGAATGGAAACGTTGAATATCCGCGGGCGAACGGTGACCCCCGCGTAAATGGTGACCCCCGCCCGTCAAACGGCCAGGAGGCTTACATAAAGCCGAATTCACCGACTAAATCGCCGACAAACACGCTGTATAACGGCGTTAAGTCGTCGATACCTAGGATGAACGGCGATGCTAAGTTGCTAAGTGTTTCTTATCTGAAAGGTGCGCCGAAGAGTAAGCTGTGGAGTAAGGAGGCGAGCGATAAGCTGAGCTTTACTATGAAGAGGGAGTTCGATAAGCAGAAGGAAGAGACTGAGTTACTGCAGCAGTTGAGATCGGTAGGTTCATTTTAGTTTTGCTATCAGCGGGTAGTCAAAAGCACGATGAAACATGGCAATGCACACTTTACAGTAGTGACACACGTAAAAGCTTGCACCCCTTATCACGAAAACGTATTGTATCGATGTATACAAGATTATTTGGCCAGTTGATAGTAGCTCTGCGCCGTAGGTCGTGGGTTCGATCCCCACCGAGGACAAATATTTGTATGGTGAACGCAAATGTTTGTTCTCTTCTTCTTATCGTGTCACTGATTCTTTGAAATTTTTGTTCTCTGCCTGGGTGTTATACTGTAATCTTAGTATGTATTTCAGAAAACATACCTCAAGCTCTGCTTAATTTCGGCCTAGATAGTGTGATGTGGACTGTCTACAATATTTATTTATTAATACTAATCAACTCTTACTAATTTCCAGATAATCGAGAGCCGTCTCAAAATGTCTCTGCCGGAGCATTTGGCGCCGGTGTTGGCTGACGGCGTGGTGCTCTGCCATCTGGCCAATCACGTGCGACCGCGCTCCGTCGGATCCGTTCACGTGCC
The DNA here is from genome assembly GCA_939531255.2 of Thera britannica. Lineage (NCBI taxonomy): Eukaryota > Metazoa > Arthropoda > Insecta > Lepidoptera > Geometridae > Thera > Thera britannica. Next base: position 12,440,082 of record OW618047.2, read on the forward strand.
GTCGCCTGCGCAGGTAACGTCACTTAAAATACATGGATACTGAAACGCCACTTAAATATTTGAGACCGTATTAACTGCTTAAGACGTGGCTATTCTTCAAAATCATGTGCGCAAACTTCTTACTTATTGTTCTAGCATGATCTTAATTCTGAGTAGCGTTTTAGTATCCAGGCTTACCCTTTCAAATTGGATGACTGCTTTCGAACTGAAAGCAGTCCGGCACTCCATGAAGAAAAAATAGCAAAAACAAGTAAGCAATTGAACGACAAATGAATTGAACTGCGAAAAACGAAAATTCGTGTAAGAAATACGTTTTGTGCAGCTGATTCAGAAGAATTGTCTGTCGCCAAATATAGTCGACAAAAACCGTCATTGACAATGACACCATTCTCCTTATCTGCCTTCTCTTTTCTCTGACATGATTATGACAGTGACAAAAATATTTATGTAGCCGCTAAGCTACTTTGTTTTATAAAGTCCTGATTTTTGTTTCAGCCCAAGCTTACAATGGCCAGATGCAGGAGAAACGTCGACAACTTTCTAGAAGCCTGTCGAAGAATAGGAGTTGAAGAGGTATGTATTACTATCACCTGTCTATTTGATCTTTTCATTTCTATCTGCCATAACTAATTTTATGCCACCATTTCTGTATCTCATCAATGTCATCATTTTTGAACTTGGCAAAAGAATTTAATATTGTCAGAAAAATTAATGCACAAATTTAAAAAAGCAAGTAGCCGAATCCAGTTACACGATAAAATTCAAACATACACGGGCTTTCAAATTGAGAAATATTGATTTTCGCGCGTACGTGATCGAGAGATCGTGATTCTGACAGTGATTTTTTAGTTTTTTTTTACTGTTTGGTTACGCTTTCTGTTTCAAGTGTTGCAGGGTGCGATATCCGGCATTGTATAGAATAAAGAATAAACTAAGACGGGTGGCGTGTGTTGCAGGAGGACATTTGCTCGCCCGGAGACATATTGGCACACGCGGACTCTGACGTCAGCATCGCGCCTCTCGCTCGCACACTCTCCGTCCTGCTCACACACGCCACACCGACACACCAAAAGGATATCGCACACTACGACCTCGAAACACTAGAACTCAACTACCAAAGACAACTGCGGAGATACTCCGACGAACGTTACATAAGCAACTTCAACACGCTTGAGAATTTCATTGATGAAAACGAAGAATATCAACTGAACTACGAAAACAACAACACTGATTCGCCGGTGAACTACTCCCCGATCTACGAGATGAGGAATAGAGGGCCTTATTACCAAACTAATAGGGTTCAGTTTGTATCGCCGTTTTGCAATGTGCTTAAAAGCGATAGCTTGGAAATATATGATACGGATGAAGTTGATTGTCCTATGGAAGTGAGAGAGATACCAACTGAAGTAGAAAGGTACGATAGAGGGAAGATGAATCTCGAAATTCAAAACAATTTGAATGTAGTCGAGAATGAACCGAAAGAGGAAAATAAGATGCTGTATACTTGCCTGTGCCTTGGCGCTTTCGTGGTTTCCACCATACTTCTGATTGCATACCCTTTGTAGACGGAAAGAAATGCGTAGTAGAAACGCGAAAGAGATCTATGCATTTATGCCTTATAATGACTGTGTTTTATATTCGCTGAGTATACACTTCTTACTGTAGTTGTAATTTGATTTTGGCTTTCTGATTTATTTTGTAAGGAGTTTGATATGGAGAAATGACAAACTGAAGATCTGAAAAACTGTGTTGTGTAAAAATTGTTAGACCATGTTTTTAAATATTAAAACAACTTGTTACAGAACAATATCACCTCAATTTTTACACAATATACTTTTTTTTATTACAGTCTTTAGAAAATGTTTAAGAACGAAGAGATGTTAAGAATTTGGAAGGAAAGTTTATTCTCAGTGAAACTGTGATTGTATTACAAGTGGAGGCTGCTATTTGTCTTTTGGAGAAGGCTGATAAGGAATTTGGAGGTATTTTGAAGGATTTGGAAAGGAATTTACTGTAACTTATATGACAAACAAACCAACACTTCGAATCTACCAACTAGTTAGAAACTAAGGCAGACCTACCCTCATACATTTTAAAACTTCTTAGATACAAATTTCTTGAAATTATGCCTGTCACTGTTCTTCATTACTTATTTGTAAGAGATGGCGATAGTTTCGATTTTGACAGTTATTTTTACCCAAAACCATTTGATTACTGGCATGTGTGGGTTAATATCTGTATTCCTCAAGTTGATGCACGCATGGCATTGCATCGTAGGGCACGTTCCTGACTTGCGTGACCTGCGAGGCAATGCTTTGTTATAGGCGATGGTTATATGCCATATACCTGTTCCATCAGCTAATTTTATAAAAAAGTGGTATTTAACAATGTTCTCTCTCTTGTAAAATTTAAGTACCTATCTTTGAAAATCTGTCTTAATTTTAAATTTTATTATTACGCTATAATTTTTTCTTGCATTAGTAAGCTTAAAATTATTCAATTTATTGGTCTGATAATTAAATTCCAAAATCTATCATTCCTTTAATAAAGCATTTAAAATTACTTAAGTATTTCTAAGATTTTGTAGTTTGATTCGTTATTGCCTGAGAGTGCTGTGTTTTGTGTTGCTCCTCGTTTTTTTGACCTGTCTTTCTTGTATGACTGATTTATAGTCCTTATATCAATGGAATAAGGTTGATAGTTGTATAACTGATTGATTGAAACTATATTAGTAATTCTATTCCAGCGATCTCAATGTTTTGTTGTGTGTTTTTCATTTTAAAGTTTATTTTCTTTTGTATTCGTAGTTTACAATATAGATGCTGTTTAGTATAAATTAAGCATTATCCTTAAAATGTAGTCTTTTTGCACCAATTTAGATTTAGTGTAGATTTTTCACTTAATTATGGTTATTATTGGTTTGACTGGCCTCTAGCTCAGTTGGTAGTAGCTCTGCCTTCTGCGCCGTAGGTCGTGGGTTCGATCCCCACCGAGAACAAATATTTGTGTGGTTAACATAAATGTTTGTTCTCTGTCTGGGTGTTATATTGTATTCTAAGTATGTATTTACAAAAAAAAAAGTGTATTCAAGTATTATATCAGCTATCCGGTTCCCATATTACAAGCTCTGCTTAGTTTGGGGCTGGGTAGTGTTGTGTGAATTGTCCACAATATTTATTTATTTATTTATTTATTATATACATTTTTTTATAAAATATACATGACTATGGATTAGTATCCTGGCCAGAAAACAGAAAAATAATTATATTTGCTGATGAGACTAAATCTCAGGTCGTAATGAAGTACATTATAAAGAATTACTGCCTAATTCGTAATAGCCGTTTATATATCAAAGCAATGACTGATAAAAAAACAAAATTCTTTTGGCATGACAAGAAATAAAACCTTGACCAAAACAGTTATAAAATTATCATTGACTGACTTGGCCAGTTTACTTTTTTTATTTACTGGACGCTGCTAAGATTGTCCTTCAAATGACAGGAAGCCAATAATTTAAAAAAGAAGACAGCTATTATGAATAAGGCTTATATTAACAAATAAAAATTTACTCCAGTAACTTTGTCATCCAAATAAAAGTACAATATAATAACCTGCTAAAACTTTGGTGCATAAAGTATTAAAAATAAAATTGTAAGGTACTTATTTGAACTAATTCAAACGTTTTGGTAGCTTAGCTGTCTGTAATTAATAATTCTTATCAAATAAGAACTTGTATGCCTTAATCGAAACTTCATATCGTTATTGTATTTTTAATGCAAAACGTCATGTAATATGTATTATAATTATTATGATATAGCTAGACAAACTTAACATATACGACACGCGGTGTTGAAAAAATAAAAACCATTTTGTCCGATTAAACCGATCGTGCAATCCTACCGGCTGCGCCAAATATTTGACGCATTTGACGTCCATCAAATCGTACACCTGCAGTTTTTATATAATAACGTTTTAAGGCCAAAATCAAAATGCCAGTAGTCGAAAACAAACGAACATCAAAGATCATACACCATCCTACTGGCTGCGCCATGAATCATTGCTATTAAATATGACGTAGCTTTTGGACCACAAAGTAAATGGAATCTCATATACCAGACTATGTTTAAGTTTGTCGGCATACTTGTAGTGCGTCTAGTGATATTTAGACTGTATTTTGAGGCTTTTTCATGTAAATTTCTGATAAAAATTATAAGAAAGACAATCTTTTTACAATTATATTATAGTATTTATAAGTACTCCTGAACGCCGCCAAGCAAGATAATTGATGCCAATAACATGAATAAAATATTTACTAATATAATAATAACGCATTTACATCTTGAAATTGAAAAGATAAAGATTTATTCCAAATGTTGGATTTAACTAAGTAATTTTAGTATTCCAAAGATATTTTGCTTGTTTGTAAACTAAATTTGATAACTGTAGTTGCTGTACTTATCTATTTTGCATCTATATTTTTATAACCAATTTTATTAGGACGTTTGACTACCCTCTTTTAAACATCCTTCAAGGATTTTTAGGTGCAAAAGATCTGTGGTAATTTCTACCATGCCTGGCAAGTATAGTACTGAGCATATTATTTTTTAAATTTTATTTATATTTTGCGTTATATTTTTATCTATTTACCTACTAACTATTGTTTGATTGTGAAAACAGCTTCTCTGTAGTGTTTTTGTAAGAATAAGTTTTTGAGCTTTAAAGTTACAAGTACAATGCTATAATAAGTATTTAATACAAAACTAATATATTTAATGAGCTTTGTGCGTGTATTTATTTGTCGGCTTGTGGTGCTTGGGTTATTTATGTAGTTTATAAGGACTGGTTTTCTTTGAAATTAATAAAAAATAAAGTAAACGTTATCTGGTTTCAAATTTTCATTTAATCCAGTAAACAAGAAAATTAAGTGCTACTTTGAATGTTGACTGTGCTAAGTATTAAGGAATGAATAACCAAATTGGTTTAATAAAATTATTCTAAAACATTTCTACCCGCACTAAGTACAAAAAATTACCTGCCATAGAAAAATAAGAAAACCAGTCCAATAATGTATTCCAGTATTTTTTAAGGTTGTTTGAGTGAATAATATTGATTACTTTGTAATGGTAGTTTCATTAGTTAATCTAATTTAATATTTGATTATGTACTGTTTATCGCAAGACTATATCAATTTATGATTACTTAAAATTGTTTTCTTCACTTATCTTATTTAAAATTGTATAAGTGTCTTTGTAAGAGTTTTTGATAAATATTTTCAGTCACAGTTTGTTGCTAAAATTGTTTAACGGTGTACTTTTTTGTATGTACTTACAATGTTTTTCTCTTTTTAAAAGTAGTAATAAATTTTCTTATTGGCGTAACTTGAGTTTTATTCTGCACTACCTTTATATCACCCATGTAGAACGAACAAATATAGGTAGATAACATCAAGAATATTTTCGTAGACAGAGATGGCTATGCTTCTGAAAAACCGGTGTGTTAGGGTGTGTCCACATCTGGCGAATGTGCCGCGAATGCGCAGCTCGCGAGCCGTTTGCGACCTGCCCGCGAGCTGCGCGCGAGCATTTTTGTTCGTGGGCCGCTCCTGCGCCGCTCGTGCGCAGTTCGCGCGCGACCTAAGCGCCGTACGCGATCAGCGCCATCTTCGAAAGTATTGAGCCTTCTGGCTCAGTACGGAACTGTAGTATTGAATGCGCGCAGATCGCGCGCCTTATACGAGCCTTGCATGAATTGCGCTAAAGAGGCGCACCACACTATTGCCGTGACTACACGCGCGCAGCTCGCGGGCAGCTCGCAAACGGCTCGCGAGCTGCGCATTCGCGGCACATTCGCCAGATGTGGACACACCCTTATATTACAGACTTTTTACAGAAGTAGTTTTTTTTTACGAGCGTAACTGCTTACTTTAAAAATTCACTTATAAATGTAGGCTAAGACCTTTATTATCTTAGTACCATTTATGCAACGCTTGTGGTGTTTTATAGCTTACTTTATAGTTAAATAAGTTGTGGCCTAAAAACTCCGTCGCCACTAATACAAAACTCCTTACAGAAACTCATGTGCTGCGCGGCCGACGTGCTCGAAGGAAAAGGCACAGTCCAAGTGGCTATAACGGTTACAGAGCTGTTGCGACGTCACTCTACCCTCCGCAGCTCCCCCCACTCTGCCGTGGCCACGCCCACTCACGCCACCTAGCATCAGCTGGCGCTCGCGCCACAGTCTGCGCTGTCGCTGTAGACGCAACTACTAAAGTCGTGAAAAACTCTGAACTGAAAATGTAAACAAATACTTCAAAAAAGTAACGCACGTAATAGACGTTTCTAGTTTTGGTTTTGGAAACCGTTTTAAACGGGGTTTTTTAATGGTAATTCCTAATAATACAATTTTTAAACATCTGACCGTGCGTTTCGAGCATTGAAATGCCTGCCCAAAACAATATTCTAAAACACTGTTTCTGGTACGAGCGTTTCGATAGTCTGTCGAAAATGTTTATCGAAACATTTGAAGCAAATACTATTATGGAGTTTTTGCAACATGTTACGAAACATGTGCAATGTTTTATGGTGGAAACTAAACCTGCAACAAAACATAGAATAGAATATTCTTCATTTCACATCTTATACAACTAAAAATATGATGGGCGGTCTCATTGCTGAAGAGCGATCTCTTCCAGACAAATTTTAGATGGAAATGAGCGTAAAATAAGATGAAAAGTGCAAAAAACAAAACAATGATTTAGGTCGAAACGCGGGTTAAAAGAGTTTTGTAAATTTGTACCTAGAAATCAGGAGGGATGTCTGTATACTATGCTGATTTCGTTTACAGTTTTGGTTCGGAGTTCTAAGTACGACGAAGATGTGAAAGTGTAATGGACAATTCCCTACTATCCAACATTCTCTAGTATACTGGCTATCCAGTTATGCTGATACTACATTAATGATTTGTACAGTGTACCGAAACCTAACCTTTCGTAATGCCCGGATACACGAGGGTAGTTTTTCAAGCCAGGATAGCAACATAGTGATAGTAAGCTATTAGTTCTAGCTTCGTGTAAACAGAACTGCTATACGGCCTCTCAGCTCAGTTGGTAGTAGCTCTGCCTTCTGCGCCGTAGGTCGTGGGTTCGACTCCAATCGAGAACAAATATTTGTGTGATGAACACAGATGTTTGTTCTCTGTCTGGGTGTTATATTGTATTCTAAGTAATGTATTTAAAAAAAAGAATTCAAGTACTAATATTTGTGCGATGAACACAGATGTTTGTTCTCTGTCTGGGTGTTATATTGTATTCTAAGTAATGTATTTAAAAAAAAGAATTCAAGTACTAATATTTGTGCGATGAACACAGATGTTTGTTCTCTGTCTGGGTGTTATATTGTATTCTAATTAATGTATTTAAAAAAAAGAATTCAAGTACAAATATTTGTGCGATGAACACAGATGTTTGTTCTCTGTCTGGGTGTTAGTTTGAATTCAAAGTATTGTATTTAAAAAAAGAGTATTCAAGTATTATATCAGCTATCTGGTTCCCATAGCACAAGCTCTGCTTAATTTGGGGCTAGGTAGTGTTGTGTGAATTGTTTACAATATTTATTTATTTTATGAAAAATGAAGCTGAAAGCTTGAAAAACTAGTTTTGGGAATCCTATGCATTAGGGACGGTAAAGTGTCTCTGACATCACTTACTATTCTTAAATAAAACTTATGTACATAGGTACGTTAGTATTTGTGTAACTCTTGTCTTGTGTGTGTTAAATGTAACCCAAACTTTTTTCAAAACACATTTATATTTATTTTGTGTCGATGTCATTCATTTTTTGACTCTATTAACGTCATAGTTACATGTGGTTTCATACAGTGTCTCCAACTTATCTGTAAACTGGCAGCAAAATGATATGACATTAGTCTCTCGGTAGAATAGATATTGGTGGCACTGTATAAGCGGTAAACTGCTCAATTGCAGAATAAAGTTAGACCGAATTTCTTGGGTTACATTTTTTTAATTGACTAATAAGTGAATCTAAGAATTAAGGTAGTAGCGAATTAGTGAATACTTGATAGTCTGAATGAGTGACCAATTGATTCAAAGTTAGATGCCATATTAAGATAGATGAAACACGCCACTTATTACGTAACTAGCGACAGGGCTGCGGCAAGCTTAAACTTCACTGCGAATAAGCCATTTGGCGTTAGAGTAAGTTTGTAACATTTTAATGAAAAAATGCCATTTGACTGCATTTATTCTGTTAATGTGCAAGAAAGTCAATATGCAAAAAGGAGCCTTTTATGGCACACTTAAAATCCTTTCACCACACTTGGTTCGAAAGAACCAGTGACACGATAAAAAAAAGAGAATGTTCTGTTTATGCTTATCGCAGGCTAGTTGTGGGTATACGTAATAGAGGGTGTATAAGTGATTATCCCGAATTAGATTTAAAACCTATGTAGTCCTCCCGGTGCCTATTTCCACCGAACATCCAATAATTAATTCGTCAATTTTCATACGTATTTGTAAAGTTAATGTAGAAATTCTTCATTGTTAGAACTAAGGTCTTTGTAGCTAATATTTCAAAGAGTTTTATGTTCTCCCAATAGAATAGATAAAAAATTAATTAGGTATTTTAAACCTGAATTTAAGCTCTGTTTGAGTTTTCACAAAAGGAGCCTCTTTGAGGCGCACTTAAAATCCTTTCACCACACTTGATTCGAATGAACCAGTGACGCGATAAAAAGAAGAAGCTCTGTTTAAGATTTGTCGCGTGTTTTGTATTTTAAAATTTGAATCAACCTAAAATTATTTTCTACCAAAAATGAACAAATTTATGATTTATCGATTAAATAAGTTATCTTGATGAAGTTTGAAAATACTCTTCAAATAATATTGAACTATGTAATCATTATTAAAACTTTATTGTGTCAGTTAATTCAACACTCTATTAGCCAATAAGTACTACATAAGTAAGTACAGTACCCGAAGTCGGGGTTTTGCTACCACATTTCGTTATTAAATGTTGTTTATGTTTCGATTTTTTGTCTCTCTCTATTGCATGGAGAAAATATGAGATGGCAAACATACGTTACGTAGTTAGAGTTTTTGCTTCATCTTTTCTCCATACAATAGACAGAGACAAATAGGCGAAACGAAAACAACATTTGGTAACGAAATGTTGTAAATGCACTGGGACTTCGGGTACTGTTAGAGAAATTGAAATACTTCTACATATTAAGGATTTTGTAGATAAACTATGTAGAACATCACATTTTAAGGTGCTTTCAAACACTGCACAAAACTCGAATTTACTAGTTAAATTTTCTGATTGGCGTTTACACAAGTTATTTAGGGCACATAAATAGCATAGCTCTTACCTGCTTTTAATGAAGTGCCTCTACCTTTTTTAAATTCACAAGAAACTGTTAAATAGGTTTTTAATAGTCGAAATATCACATTTTAAGTTATTTCAATCCGTAGCGCCGTTTTTTCAAAGAATAAGGAGCCTAATTCTCGGGCCGACCGAGATTTTCAATGTCTCCTAAATACACATTGGCATTGCACAACCCCGCACTTTTTCTACGTTTTCCGTATATCCTAGCTGTCGAGGCTTCTACGATGAGGTCTTCGATGAATTACTCAAGGAAATCATCCATTCTCTCTTCGAAAAGAAGCAATAAAATAAAATTGCAAAATGATCCGAGATGAGCCGAGAATTAGGCTCCAGGTTAGCCAAACCCCGTATCCCGTTTGAATATAAGAATTTAATTAGGAAAAAAATAGCAAATATTGCATAAAAATTGTTAGTCAAATAACTAAGGCAAATTCAGCATTTTCTACCTAAAACGCATACAATAATTTGTAAAACCAGTATAACGTATGCTGGTTTTACAATTTTGGTACTTGCAGAGTTCTGAGTAGTATAGGCTACTGTAGTACTGGTAGTATTTTAATTAATTAAGTAGTGTTCTATGAACCAATACGTCTGCTCACCGATAAACGTCTAACTTTAGAGTTGCCTCAATAGGTCACTACTCGACCAGAGTTTTAAGAGTCAATTTATAACCTAGTTAGCAAAAAACCTCTTTGCTTTTTTGCTAAAAGTTACACTTAACCTAACCCCGGACACTCGACCGAATCCCGTACACTGAGAAAAATGGATTTCTGGCCTAAGATGAATTCCACCTTTGACGGCTGAATTGTAATGACGCGAGGCGATTTTGAAACGCTGACGGTTAATTTGACTTTACTATTCGTTTGCGATAAACTGGTACGTCTCTTATGATAAACACGAACCGTCTCAAATGACTTACCGTAAGGTAGTCTTGGAATCCAACTTAACACTGTTAATACCGCAGTAAGGGACTATTGAAAACGCTTTAAATTTACGACGTTGAATATGTGTTGAATATCACCGTAAATAAGGCAAAATTCAACTTAAATTAAGGCGATATATGCTTTAATAAAAACTAAACAAACTTAAACCTAAGTCATAAACAAACTTTCGAAAGCGGCATAAATAATCTTAAGCATGACAATATTCACCTTACAATAAGGCAGAATATACTTTAGTCACAAAAATTTGAACGTTAACTTAAAGTCTTTCAGCGACGTATGAATTCGGCAACTTAGAGGTATAATGTGGCCACATTTGCCCTTCTAAAAGGCCAAATATGCTCAGGTTTTGACGAATCAAATGGTAACATTTGGTTTTATAACGGCATACATATACGGCACATATAAACGTAAATATGGCAATATTCACCTTTTCATAAGGCAATACATGCTCAAAATATCGACTGGTTAAACGGTTACATTACGTCATATAACAACTTACATACTTGGTCAATATAACCGTAAATTTGGTGATATTAGTGTTATCATCAGGCGAAATACGATCAAGTTACTACTAATCAAACGGTGAATAACATCATACAACGATTTACTTATTCGGTTAATTAAACCGTAGATAAGACAATAATCACCTTATGGTAGGGCGGATGATACTTTAATTACTATATTATTAAACGTTTAAAAAGTGTAATAACGCCATACATATTTGTCCAATTTAACCGTAAATTTGGCAATATTTACCGTATCTTAAGGCGAAATACGATCGAGTTAAGACTAACCAAACGGTGAAATAACTTAATTTAACGACTTTCATATTCAGTAAATGAAACCGTAGATATAGCAATATTCACCTTAAGATAGGGTGGATGGTACTTGAGATATTATATAGTCAAACTTTAAAAAAGCCTAATAACGGCATACATATTTGGCTGATATAACCGTAAATTTAGCAATATTTGTCTATATTAAAGGCTCAATAATGCTCAAGTTACGACTGATCAAATGGTGAAATAACGTCATCTGGCGACTTACATATTCTGTGAATGAAGCCGTAGTTATGGCAATGTTCAACGGATAATACTTTCGTAACTATTTATACAAACGTTTAAAACCTACATAAGTACGATCCTAGGTAATAGATAGATAGGCAGATTTGTACATTACCTACCTAAATACTTAAGTAGGTACTCTACCCACATAAGTGTTTCATTGTGTTTTTTTAAGGAGGTTCCTATTGAATCATAGCGCTGTTTAATAAACCATACCCATTAATAGCTGTTCCATTAAAAAAAGTTTGCTACGCTCTATGACTCCTTGTTGCTATTCAAAGGCAGAACCCTGGCTTCTACATACAAGCCCTGTACTCCTGTAGGAAGGTATCTACTTAGATCAAGCGAAGAACCTAAACCAGTGTCTACAAAAATTTGATACCTATTTAGGTAATATAGGTCTCAGCTACCTGTTTCTCATATTACCAAGCTTTGCTTAGTTTAGGGCTAGATTGTGTTGTGTGGAATGTCCGCAAATATTTGTATTTAATTTGGTGGAAGAAAAGTATATTTTACTCAGTTTTATTATTTTAACGACTTTCAGTCATTTGGTGGGCTAAGTTTTAAAAAGCTCTCTAGTTACTGAGAGATACACCTTTGTAAGGCACTTATCGTAGGTACAACGAAAATCTCAATAATGCTGCCAGCTACTAAGGCAAATAACCTTGGTTCGTATGACTGTATGAAAGAGAGTATATAAACTTGAAAACCCAACGTCAAAACTGCCGAACCGATTTTGATGAAATTTCTGTGGCACTAATCTGAAAGTAAAGTTAAGATATAATTTTTCAAATTAGTTTACGAGTTATGTGGTAACAAACATAAAAAAATCTAACAAAACGAATATCCGTGAAAACACCCATTTAGAATCATTCCCTGAGTTTACTCGCTTTTTGGTTGGAACCCTGACGAACGAGATTCAATACCTACTTTTGCTCTGTGCTGTGTGCTAACTACACGAACTATGCTTGGAGCATAGGCCAATTGACACACATATGACACAGGCAGTTAGTAATGCAGTACAGTTTTGGCTTAAAGATTACGTATAGCATATTTTTGATTAGCCTCTCAGCTCAGTTGGTAGGATCTCTGCCTTCTGCGCCGTAGGTCGTGGGATCGATCCCCACCGAGAACAAATATTTATGACAAATATTTATGGTGAACACAGTTGTTTTTCTCTGTTGGGGCGTTATATTGTATTCTGAGATGTATTTACAAAAAAAATGTGTGTAAGTATTATATCAGCTATCCGGTTCCCATAGTACAAGCTCTGCTTAGTTTGGGGCTAGATAGTGTTGAGTAGATTGTCTTGAATATTTATTTAATATCATTTTGTTATTTTTAACACCCACCACTAGCATAATCTGCAGTAGTCGAGTTGGCAGCACTGCCCACGAGGCCACGAGCACGCAAGTATTGACTTGTTTCATTCGTCAGTTTGGTTTGAGTTTGGATGGAGTGTTTGGTTTCGTTCTGAGTCATTCAAAGTTTAATTTAGCGGGTTTTTTTTATTTTCCCTCATTTTCTGAACGCTGCTGGCTGTGTCAGTGTATGGAGGCACAGACAAACAGATGTACCGAGGTCCAAGACAGACCTATCAGCAGCAGCCAACCAGACAAACATCTTCGTGCTTCGAACGCGGCAGACCAGAATCCCATACATTTAATAACAAAATGGGGCACACACCTGATTGATACGTCATTTCGAGGTAAGTAGAGTACCTGTATCAACTCAGTTATTCCCTGATGTTTTTGAACCTAATCATGTTTTGTATTTGATAAGTTTAGGTACCTACCTACTCCCTAGATTCTGGTTGTGTTGGAAACACGATCGAAAAATGATTTATAAAACTAAGTGTTTTCAGTTCTGAACTTTTGCATTTAATTTTGTATATTGGTACAAAGAAGTTTTTAAAGTTAGGAAAATTAATTGTTTATTTTTTTGCAGATAAGGTGTACTTTACATAATACGCAAAGAAGACGGGCTACTTAACAGGCTGTTAATGGCTTCCTGGATTCCAAGCAACTAATAATTGGCCTATTTGTTAATGGACTCAGGGCTAGAAGTAAACCCAAACACCAAACTTCAATGGAGTGATTTCAATCATGGGCAAGCAGTATTGGAGAACTTTTTAAAAAGGATTAGACAGTCATCTATGCAGCGTACTGCATATACCTATAACTGTAAGTACTTGTCATTTGCTATCAGTGATTCAAACGATTTATCTGACTTAGAACCTGCAATGTCAGGCCGACTTGTCCTCTAATAGACCTGTCTATTATTGACGATACTTTCGTCAATAACAAACAGGTCGTAGTTTGCTTAGATAAACATAATACATGTACTAATTACCATTATAGAATGCTCTACTTTGTGGTTTGCGATAACCATTTCCTAACAAATACATTATTTTATTTCAGTTGAAAGTGATCCGGTTGAGAAGGTTTCACTTGCAATAACGGTTGCTGAAGAAGGAGCGATGCCATGAAAGGAGCTAGCCTGCAGGCAATAACAGCAAATGCGCGCCTACAAAAGCTTTACAACGAAAAGGGCATTCTTCAAGACGATTTTATCTTGTTTTAAGTATTTAAATAGTTAAATACCTATCTAAATTGATTTTCAAATACAGATTTTTATTTATAAATTTTTATTGAATGGTTTTATTGCAATACCACTATTATTTCTATTAGATGCAAAAGCTATCGGCTTATCTATTAGGCTAGGTTGAGGTTAAACTGTTGGAATGAGAAAATACTAGTCTATGTAGTACATATTTTGGTAACCTGTAATGAGTTGTTATTGAGGTACTTTAAAAATTTTTGCTCTATTAATTTCAGAAGCTTACAAAGACTGGGAGAACAGCTTTCTGAGAGCAGCGGGCTACGCTTTTCACTGAAGGCATGTTTGGCTGATCTACTATCATGAAGTTCATGTGAAGGATAAGGTTACCTTAGAGTGAACTTTGAGCGGCCCAATGCCCTTAATATGAACTAAATGATAGTAAAGCAAGTCAATCATGCCCTTAGGGAACAGCGTTACCAGCCGTTAAAAGGCTTTTTTTCCGGTCTTCATAAAACGTTTCTGCTCGTACAGAAAGCAAAAATTACCGTACGATACGGCTTGCTTAATCGTATGAAACATTCTAAAACAACTTCTAGAAGGCAAATACGACTAAGTAAACGTTGGAAACGCTTAATGGTTAGGTTAAACCCATAGTAAGTAAAGACGTAAAACACCTTACTAGAAGTGTATTACGACTTAAAAAAACATCAATATCGGTTAATGAACAGGTTAAACTACAGTAAGATAAGACGTACGACGTCTTACTAGAAGTCGATTATGACTTAGTAAACAGCTTAAACTACAGTAAGGTAAGATGTACGACGCCTTACAAAAAGTTGATTACGACTTAGTAAACGCTGAAAACACTTAAAGAACAGATTAAACTACAGTAAGGTAAGACGTACAAAGCCTTGCTAGAAGTCGATTACGACTTAGTAAACGTTCACAACGCTTTGTGGACAGGTTAAACCCACAGTCAGTAAAGACTTAAAACGCCTTACTAGAAGCGAATTACGATTTAAGAAACATTCAAAACACTTTGTGAACAAATTAAACAGCAGTAAGAAAAGGCGTAAAACGCCTTACCAGAGGTTAATTGGGGCACAATGATACGTATGTGGCCCGAGCACCTTCTTTACCGTTTATATCGCCTTACCAGAAGTTGAATCCCATCGTCAGTTCGTCGATCCTATCTGACTTACCACGTTAATAGCTTTTTATTTAAGGCTAATCTGTAAAAAAATACGTCTAAAACACACATTAGAGAGTATTAGTGCTGCTTATTTGTTGCGCCTCACGCTTAAGGCGTAAAACGCCTCCAACCTAGGAGGCGTTTTTCGTTCAAGCACGGTCGGTCGTTTTTTCGCCTTCATTACGAATAAATCCACCTTCGTTACGAAACTTTCAGCTTTACATTTTTCTCAGTGTACAAAAGCTGCGTTCTAACCACACACAGACATACACAAATGTCGTTCTGTACACGCGCGATTGTTTGCGGTTCTTACACTGATGTCATAATATACAAATGTCGTTATGTACACGCGCGTCTGGGTGCGGTTCTTATGCTGCCTTCCTACGGTGCGTGGTTCTGCAGATCATCAACGCACAGCCGACGACGACGCACGGCAACGCACACAGACAGGGCTCCTGTCCTACCGCGCACCTCGGCGCACGAGACCGTTCCCATGGTGTGTCGTGCGAGCTGGTGCGCGATATCACACACCGGTAGGAAAGGGCTATTACACAGACATTCATTACACAAATGTCGTGTTTTACAAGTGTGTGTGCGTGGCGCGTTCTTTGCTCAAATCGGGCTAATCGCAAGCCCGCGGGGTGCGGAAGCCCGAATTGGGGGGGAGGGTACAGTGTCTGTTCTATACGTAGAAGTTTAGTAGAATATTTCGTTATTCGCTGACTAGATTTTTACATTTTTAACTAAGCTTTTTTCATGAGTATAGGAGCTCAAACGAAGTTAAAATGGACTTGACAAATGTGATTGATTGTACCATTATTTGGGCTGTGTAACTAACGATACTTCATAGTACGGATAGTCGTGACATGTACTTAATTATTTGGAAGAATACAGTGTTTTAAAGGCTGGCATCTACTATAGCACAATAGAGCTAAAGAAAGCCCTAACCAATAATAATTCGATGTGAAAATGATACAAAAATACAATTCGAAATATTTTCACGCTGTAGTGGATTCTGGCCTTTTCTGTGAATCCTTAATTATTGTAAATATTAACATAAAATAATTAACTATTATTAACATATCTCTATTTTACCACCGAATTCTGAATGGAATTCTCAATACTCAATATTATAGAATAAGGTTTTTTCTCGTCACCATTTAATTAAATTATTAGTCAATTGATTATTAATTATGATAGAGTCACAATGATGTAATATTTTATTAATTAGATTTAGGGAGATGATGTTTTTTGTGTATTTAATTGTAATGAAAATAATGATTAAGTTGCTTTTTGTTCGACAAACTCGATTATAAATGATTTCGTCTAATCCTTATTTTAAGTTTTACGAATAGGTACTATACCGGCGTAATTATCGTATTTCTCCTATTTTTTTCTAATTATTTTAGAATTTAAAGTATTGATTATGTTTTCTTTGTGAAATGTAATTATTGGTACTTCTTTCTAACTGCCAATCTACCTGTGTTGTGAGCTATTGTGTATTCAATTTCAATTACCTAACAGATTTATAGGTCACAATTTTGTTACTGCTTATTAGAATCGGGGATAAGCCGTTATCCTTCTGAATATATTTTATTGTTTTTATAGTGTTTACTACACTTAAAGAAATCACAAAGATTTTTATAATGTCTCAAAAGTTAGAGCTAAGCGGGATTTGAAACTGCGACCATCCCTTTTGTATGAGGCTGCGCTGACCGCTGCGCCATCGGATCCTAACCACACTCGACGAATAACTCTTAAGGCCTGCGCACACCTAGTTCGCTGGCGGTAGCGATCAGTGAAACGCTGTCAAATATTCGCTGTCAAATCTCAAATCTGACAGCGATATTTGACAGCGTTTCACTGATCGCTACCGCCAGCGAACTGGGTGTGCGCAGGCCTTTAGGGACTGTTAATGGCCCGAACACACCTAGTTCGCTGGCGGTAGCGATCAGTGAAACGCTGTCAAATATCGCTGTCAGATTTGAGATTTGACAGCGAATATTTGACAGCGTTTCACTGATCGCTACCGCCAGCGAACTAGGTGTGTTCGAGCCTTAATACGGCTCTTAACTTTTGGGACATAATAAAAATCCCTCTGAGTATTTGGACAGTTTGTATCAAATGATATTG
This sequence comes from Thera britannica, assembly GCA_939531255.2. Classification (NCBI taxonomy): domain Eukaryota; kingdom Metazoa; phylum Arthropoda; class Insecta; order Lepidoptera; family Geometridae; genus Thera; species Thera britannica. The sequence goes on from OW618047.2 coordinate 12,457,378, forward strand.
TATAGCAGTTACATAATTATGTTCTCTAATCTTCTATAAGATGCTCAGAAACTACAATAGTTTGCTACAGCTCGCCTGAGAAAGATAGGCAATATTTCTTTTGGTAAATTAAAAAAATAAAATAGGTAGTACTTATACAACACGAAGAAAAATAATTTGGGGTAAATATAGACTTTTCTAGTTCTAATTTGAGTTGGGGGAATAAGGTCTGTACTGACGTCCCGTGATGGGTTGTATTGTGCAATATAGACTTGTCTTGTGTGTCTGAAACTGAAATGCTAGTGCTCTCAAACGGCGAAGGAAAACATTGTGAGGAAACCCGGAGCTTAGTCCGCACGTATTGACCATGTCTTTCTGTCAGGATGGTATAGGTACTGGGCAAGCCTATTCCATCTAAAATCCTATCTCAGACACTAGCGTCCCGTAAGTAGGGGCATGAGTAATTACCAGTTGCCCCTGACGCTATATAAATCATCTACAATAGATGCAAAGGCCAGTTAATTAACTTTTTTTGTGTGTCTGAAATTTGACCATGTTTTCTTGTTTTCAAATACATTATTACCTATTTATTTACCAATAGGCCGTGTTATTAATAGGAAATTTATTTTCATTTTTGAGCATCACAATCTCTGTATCTTGTATCTTTGTAAATAATCTTAGCTAAGTGAAGAAAGAACTGAGTGAGTCTTTGTCTTATTCAAAGATAATGTGCCAAAGACTATGGATGGTGTTTTTTCTTTTGTATAATGTTTGTGTAATGCACTGGTCTCCTAGATGTAAGGGTGATGTAGCAATATTCTCGTACACATTGTGTTTATATGTAGATAAATAAATATATACTACATTTTCGAAATTTGACTTCTTATTTTAATTATTGTACCTACCTTTTCTCTGCCTTCAGTATAGAAACGCAGATTTAACAATAAGTTATTCAATGCCTTTTTCTCTTAGCTAAGAAATGGTAATTCAGTTACTTCAGTTTACAAAATAACAACAACAAATATTGTAAAATATTGTGGACAATCCACTCAACACTATCTAGCTCCAAATTAAGCAGAGTTTATATTATGGGAAAGAGCTCAGAATCGTTCTTCCTGGAAATGTGTATGGGGTACACATTTCCTGGGTTACACATTGGGAATCGAACCCACGACCAGAACACAGAGCGCTGAAGGCATAGCTACTACCAACTGAACTCGGAAGCCAGAAGTTTGCAGAAATTAATGGCTATAAAATAGAGCATCTTAAATAAGGTAGAGTCAGCAAGAAAAGCGTACAAACGGTTCTGGTATATCAAGTAGAATATTCTATAATCCAGCAAAAGTTTATGTAAGTATACCATATATATGATATACCATAGGCCTAAAATAAAATGGTCAAATTTCAGGTTCGTAGAGTTAGTAAGTTGAAGTGGCAATGGGCAGGCCATATAGCTCGAAGAACCGACAACCGTTGGGGAATAAAAGTTCTCGAATGGCGACCACGAACCGGAAGACGAAGTGTAGGGCATCCACCCACCAGATGGACCGACGACATTGTTAAGATCGCGGGAAGTCGATGGATGGAAAGAGCTCAGAATCGTTCTTCCTGGAAATGTGTAGGGGAGGCCTATTTTCAGCAGTGGCCTTCTTCAGGCTGATGAAGATGATGATGATGAGGCCTAAAATTAACCCCACAAGAATTCATAGCTATAAAACTAGAGGCATTTAGTATGTCTGGGGATAGCTACCTACAGCACAAGCTTTTACAAGAGCTTATGGGCTACGCAAATTCTATTATAAGTAGAAAGGTACCATAGTTAATCGTTTATACACAATCTATTCTCAGAAAAGAGCCTAAACACGAGTAAAAAGCTTATTCATTAAAAAGTTGCGAGTAATCCTCAGTATTATGTTTGTAGTGATTATGTTTAGTCACAGCTCAAAAAAGATGGCTTGCACACTCACAAATAGTAATTTTGCATATAATGCGAATTATTTTAGGTGAGGCTATTTTTATCCTTTACGAGCATATTTTTTTCGACTTACATCATCGTGGTTTTGAAAATAATTATCCTCGTTGGGTATTAGGACTAAGGTTAGTAAATATTTATCGATCTATCTACAGGACGCCAGCCTCACTCATGCAGGGTTTATTCCCAAAAACCGCTGCGGTAGGTACCTCGACATAGCGTAGGTAAGTCTTCAATTTGTATAGAAATGAAAGACTAACCCCTCATTGCCTCATATCGGCTCGCTAAAAGTCACGTGTCAGTTGTCACTGTCACTTTCTGGAGATGACAAGAGACAGTCAGACTGCTATGCCAAGGCCTGTTAAAGGACCATTATGAATATGAGAACGACTATGTCGAGACTTCTCTATCAGATACCACGTAGTCATTGTCTTGTAGGTTTATAAAAGATTTGGGTGTACCTTGCCAGCGATATTCCCTACGCTGTGTAATAATATGATTTAGTACAACAGGGCGTGGACGGGTAATCGGCCGACGCTGACTGGCAACTAGTGGCAACCACGCCTTGCATGGCGCATGGCGCCGGCCTGCTTAATTTTAATAAATGTGTTCTGCTAATCAGCTTGATTCCGAAACGAATGGACAGAATGAGGCTTCGTTAGGATGTGCAGAAGGCTCTACCGCTCCACAGTTTTTGTTACGCTTGCTATAAGCCGTCCCGACTTTGTACAGGTTAAATTACACGACACAATTTATCATAACCCATGAAATCTTACAAACCTGGTACACACCAAAGAAACAGCCTTTCAGTTGTCTTCGGAATTATGTACAAACATTACCTATCCCGCAGAGAGAGACTAGCGGGCGGAGAAAAGTAGGTAGGAAGTTTTTATAATTTGGTCTTACTTACCTCTAGAAACTGATGATGGGAAGGTACTTAGGACTTTTGTAACCAAGTCTTCTATTAAATTTCCAATCACTTTACCAGCCTTTTTATACCTAGAGTATCAACTAGATAATTATTTTCGATCAAACAAACCCGACAGTTTCCGCCTGGGACGATTAAATTGAATCAACAAAAGAAAGGAAGCACCGCCATTGTTACAAAGCGGATCGATCCATCGAAATCCATCCACCCACCATAAAAAAGGTATAAAATCAACATTGTTAATTTTACGCCGGCGTTCTATTTCTATTTGCTTTTCAGAAAATCATCGTTCTTGTTTACGACTAATTAATTAGACGCACACAAAGAAGCGCATTTGAAAATCGAACGCGTTGATACTTTGTTTTTTAATTGTCTATGGCCCCATGGCGTGACGTTGACGTGGAACTTTGTAATGGGCGATAGATATTTTGGCGGTAAATCGAGCGGAAAATTGCTAACAAGGGAGCCAGGATGCGAGGTTTTATTATCGAAGGGGCTGAATATAGGAAAAAATTAAATAGTATCTTACGGTCAGTATTATATTTTACCTAGGTACCTACCCATAAGGAATTTTGTTTTGCACATAGGTATATAGCTTAGAAAACTCCTTGCTGCGCAGTTTCCATCCTCCTAGCACTAAACAGACGATACGATAGACTGAAAAAAAAAAGTAGTAAATCCTGCCTAATAAAGAGTGTGTATGATGTAAAGTTACTTATACTCGGATTTTTAATTAGACGAAGCTAGCTGACGTTTACTGTGTTGTCAGTTTTTGATGAAATAAAAATAGTGTTGTGACAAAGTGAATGATTGAAAAAACTCCTGAATGAATGAAATTGCCTCGTTTTTCTAGTGAATAGTTAGTGTGCCGAACTTGACTTGACGTGCTTGGTTGAGGATCCATATCGTTCGCGCGAAACAATATAGCAACAAAATACACAACAATTACCACAAACACAACGTAACGAAAAGCTTCACAAAAACAATAACTAAACAGCGTGAGCGCAGAAAAACATTCGTGCTATCAGACCAGAGGTTAGAAGCCGAATTACAAACAAAATGATGACCGACGCGCGTGGCATCATCACTAATCACCACGCCGCGCTATGTAATAAACCGTCAAAAAACTGATTGTGGTTACATACTACAAGTAACTTATATCAGAGCATTTTTATACATTTTTTTATACAAATTTCTATATTATTTTATAGTTTGGAATGATTAACTATTCACTCATTGTTCATTCATCTGATTGAACAAGAACTGAACGCAGCACTATTACTTTAAATATGGCAGCATTATTTTACAAAGTGACATTAGCTACTGTCAGTCGGTATCGTCTAATTAAAAATCCGACTATAGGTAGGTACATAGCATAGTGCCTATGGGGGTAAATAACAACAGCTTTTGACCACCAACAAAGCAAGAAGGAAGAGTAATCCAATCCAATTCGCAATCAATTATTGTTATCACATCCCATAAACTGCGCTGTAATTGTTTTACAAGTTGCATAATATCACTTGTGTAATCAAAAAGGGAGTTTTAATAATGTAAGCCCGATAAAGTTTGAAATTAATGACTGGCTTTATGATAGGTAGGGGAAGCTGGGCAAAAACTAACCCTAACCACAGTTGGTAATCTGAAAAAAAACTATGCTAAAATAGAAAACAAATAATTAGGTACCTACTTAATAAATATTGTTCAAAATACTTGCGTAGCATAATTTTATCAAAACTTCTTGAGGAGTCAAGTAAGCATTATTTTCACAGCTTATTTTTAGGTACTTAGGTAGGTAGGTATATCCTATGCCGATTTCCGAAAGTTTTTGTTCTTGTACCTAACTTTTACTTATTAGTTTTTTTATTCACAAATTGCTACTATCTAGGATACTGGCCCTGGCTGGCTAGGCTAGCAGGGCTATAATACTTTGTATTCACATACTTAATGTGTTGTTCATAAATGTCCCATCTCCTAATCTAATTCTGATTGAGTTGGGGGAATAAGATCTGCACTGACGTCCCGCGATGGGGTGTATTGTCCCATCTCCTCTATTGTATAACGTCGTCAATTTGCGCACTGTCCAGTACAAAATTGCTTATTCATTGAAGAGATGTCCTTTGTGATATAGAGACGGGACTATCTTGTCGTATTACGATGCAACGCAGTTGGAGAGTATGATCACCATGAATATAAGTAATAAGAACTCTAATAAATATTATTTTTAAACTTTTTTATGCCTTTGGTTAGCTTAAGACCTCTAAGCATAATAATCGACTGCATTCTATCTAGGGTATACCTATAAATATCTATTACATGCTATTACCAAACCAACCAATTTCTTTTTTCTTCTCCGAATAGCTTAACTTTGGGAAAAAAAACATTAGAAATAAAAAAACCTATAAACAACGGTACATACCTACTGAATTTGAAAAAAAAAATACTGCAAATCTATTTGCGGGACCTTAGAATTTAGACTTTTATAATGGTCCAATCACGCAGTATCTACCCTCACTTGGTGTCAAAAAACTAAACACACAGCAGCATCATTCCAATAATTCTTTGTTTTCCTACACAAGCCTATCGAACTGGTCACCCTTCTAAAGACTTGTCTGCTGTCTCGACAAAGCCCACTGCACGTGGGCTCGAACTATTGAATTAACTTTATTATGCCCAGCGTGTCCATATTAGACACAACCTCATTTCATTTGTAGCATAGTGCCAATGATTGTAGGGGCGAGCTTATTCAAGCGCCAAAGTTTTGGCATACGAAAAAAGACATCACGTCTTTCATCCCCAAAGACAATAAATAATCCCCACATTAGTTTTATAATGCTTGCCCACACTTATAAGACTTGGAAATTATTGGAAACTTATAAAGATAAAGATGATTTATTTGCATAAACATGTGTTAAAATAAAGATGGTGAAAAAATGTGTGGTACTACAATACAAACATGCTTTACCAATGTTGGTGCACAAATATGGAGATAGCACTTAAATAATTTCAATGTAAACGACAATTAAAAAATATGTAAATATAAACAGAAAAAAAATAACATACTACATGTCAAAAAAAATATTAATAATACAGTCAATATTAATTATAATCAAATACATCATCATCATCATCCACAGCCCGACTTCACCCCACTGCGGGGTATAGGCCTCCTCTAACTTGTGCCATCTACAATTACAAATTACAAATTCTATGTAATTTCCCAATTTGCAGAATTAGAAGGTAACTATAGCTCTATGTACTTCGAGCTCGTTGATGTCTTTCGTATGGGAAACCTGAAAACATGTTTTTTTAAAGTGCAAGGGTGTTGGTACTGGCAAAACCACAGAAGATCCAAATTGTTTTAATTATCTCAGTTAAACTGACAAATAAGAAATCGTTTCAATAAATAAATAAAAATAATAAATATTGTGGACATACACGTTATCGCATAACTTCGTAATTTAGAAATCGATTTAAAAAAAAAAACTCAAATGTTATATTTTTCCAGATTGGTCCCATATAAATTTCATGAAAATCGGTTCAGCAGTCCATGAAGTCGCTTTCTCAAGTTTTTAAAGTTTAGTTACTTGATATCTTCCATTCCCCTATCAGCTGTCATTTCAGTATTCACACAGTTCATCCATCTTTTCATTCATTCATTCATTTTTTGCATATCTTCATGTCATTATTTATATTAGCTCAGAGGCGTATTTAAAGATTTGGCGCCCCGGGCCAAAAAGATATGCCGCCCCATAAATTTTCGGAAAAAAAGTTTTTTTAACCGACTTCCAAGAGCCGATTTAAAAAAAAAAATGTTTTCGACGAACTAGGTTAGTTTTGGTTAGTAGGCTTTTTAAAATTGCTTCAGGGATGTAAAGTCAGCTATATTCAGGGTCGTGGGGCGGCAATGGCTTAGACTGGCACAGGATCGAGGCAGATGGCACAAATTAAGGAAGGCCTACACCCAGCAGTGGGTAAAGTCGGGCTGTGGATGATGATGATGATGTAAAGTAAAAAAAGGCGCACGAATCTGAACGAGGGGCGGCTTGCGCCGCCCCTCGCAGCCTGCCGCCCCGGGCCATGGCCCTCTTGGCCTAAGGGTAAATACGCCCCTGTATTAGCTTAGGTCTTATTTAGCTTTAAAGTGGACAATGTATACCCTGTAAGGGCGCAGTAATGTACCTACATAAGTTGGATTCTTAATTCAATTGAATGTTATGCATTATGATATGGGATATGATTTCAATTGATTACCTACATACATACATAAAATCAAGCCTCATTCCCATGGCGGTAGGCAGAGATCACGGATTTCCACAATAATGTCTTAATTTCAATTGATTACAATTAAACAGTATAAGTAAATGACACCATGATACCTTCCAGCCCTAGCTAGCTACACGCTACACGGGTGGGTAGGTGGCGCGGTTGTCGCTTGCTGCGTGCGCAGGAGTGGGCGTGACGTCACGCTGCGCAACACTGCTGCGCATCGACTTGTTAAACTTCACAACTGCTTTACATAACCCTGTCTTGCAGGCGACATGTTTTGATAATTTACATCGTAATATCAAAATAGGCTGCTGCTTAACACCGTTTGATACAGGGTATAGATAAAATTATCCATCAGATAAAAAAAAACCATCTCTCTTTTAGGCAGATCAAAAAATCGGATGTCTGTAAAGTCGGTTTACTGACGATAGTTGAACGTGACAACGTCATACAGCTGTTCACTCAAGTAGGAGAGAGACAGATGTCGAACGCTGCCGAACGCGGAGGCCGATTGTGCCTCTTTGTCGCTCGTTCCGCGCTCTCGCTTGCACTGAACACCTCAGAGCGAGGTAACGCCGCATGAGTCATGTTTTTTCGTGCGTACAGCCGGCTCCATCGAATTATAAGACGTTGTCACGTCAAAACAAATTTGACTGATCTCTAAGCTAAGTTGGTAGTAGCTCTGCCTTCTGCGCTGTAGGTCGTAGGTTCGATCCTCACCGAGAACAAATTTCGTGTGGTGAACACAGCAGATGGTTGTTCTCAGTCTGGGTGTTATTATTGTATTTTAAGTATTTATTTACAAACAAAAAGTATATTCATAAGTATTAGGATATTCCTAATACTTATAAATATACTTTTTGTTTGTTACCTGGTTCCCATGGTAAAAGCTCTGCTTAATTTGGGGCTAGATAGTGTTGTGTGTGTGTTTGTCCACAAAAAAAGACTCAAATAAAAAAAAAAAAAATTTGGAAGATTTTTTCAAAGAATTTCTGAAGCATTTTTATTTGATGAATTGCTATTCATCAAATAAAAATGCTTCAGAAAAATTCTTAATTAACTCAGCCTCAGCTTAATCAGCTCAGCTTAACTCAGCCCTAAATTAAGAATTATTCTAAGCATATCTATGATATTTCACCACATTGCTTTTTACTGTGACGAGACATGAACATAACATAAAAATCTACTCAGCGTAAATGTTGTATAAACGGGAGGTCTTATCGCTAAACAGCACACATACATACAGTCGATTACACACGCAATTTTATAAAACTTGCGAATCAAACCTCACATTTGCAAGCCGCCTGTTTGTTTAACTGATGTATGGCCGCATAAATAACAAGCCCCCAGCGATTCCAATTACAGCTGTGTTTGGTTAGATTTGTTAATGCTGGCGATAAGGCCCTCGAGGAATGACCACTTGTGGGCACGATTGGGTAGAAAGCAGGTTGCAGAACTTGTTCCTGCCTCTATCCCACTTTATGTGACGTCGGCATAATATTTCCCTTCCATTCCCCTCTATCAGCTGTGGCCTCTACAATCTCCCTAAAAAAAGGTTGCAGATGCCAGTTGATTTTCCGATCAGTTGCTGCAAACTTTCCGTGAGGTTTATGCCCGACCTTCTCGCTTGCCCATTATTTAAAAAAATATAAAATCGCTGAACTTATTTAGACATAATAATACTGCAACAAAGTTATGTGCAATAAAATTGCAAAACTCAGGAAATTTCTTGCTGAATGGGTTTCCAACCTCCTTGTTGCCAAAAAGTTTTCCAACCAAGAAGTACCTACTAAGTTACTTTACTAGTTTTAGAACATAATTATGCAAACTTTTTGGTAGAGAAACTTACTTTTTCAAATATTATGTGCTTTTGTAATACGGTGCCTGTTAGAAAAGAGCTAGTAACCTGCTTCCTGAGTGAATATATCTTGAGGAATAAACTTGTTCTGAGTATCTATGGGCTAGTGGAGCTGGCATTTAGCTGTAGGTTCTCGTATAAACGGTTTAGAGAAAGCTTTGTCGTTGGTAAATGAAGTTTACCATGAAAGTGGAAAATCTTGTCAGTTAAAAATATTCGTTTATGTGAGGAATGACAACCACATACGAGATACGAAGTTAAAACCCAAAATAATAGATTTTTAGGAGTGTAAGATGCTATAATAGAAAGGATAATATAACGATATTCAGTTCATAAGGAGAATAATTTTCATTCGAGATATTTATCTCCAATCGATATATCATTAAAACTAACTTGTCAAATCAATAATTAGCATAAAATCAAGATAAGAAATAATAAATTTAAAAATAAATATCATTCAAAATGCTATTAATTTAAAATTAAAGCCGTTTTACACGTAGCCAGCACACTATGCCACTCGCCAAAGTTGGGTCTGGTATTTTTGGACGTGATTGGAGAAAATACCTTACTCACTTTATGATCACTGCACTCAACTCTTCTCTTCTTCTTCCTGCCCTTATCCCACTAGGTGGGGTCGGCACAACATGTCTTTTTCTTCCATTCTCCCCTATCACTCGCCATCTCAGTACTCACTCCTTTCTTGGACATATCATCTTTCACACAATCCATCCATCTTTTCTTAGGCCTACCTCTACTTTTATATCCATCAACATTCATGCCTAACACTCTTTTCGTCACATGACCTTCTTCTCTCCTCATAACATGTCCATACCACGCCAGCCGATTACTTCTCATTTTCTCCGTTACTGGCGCTACTTTCAAACTTCCTCTGATGAACTCGTTTCTTATTTTGTCCATTCGTGTTACCCCGCACATCCATCTCAACATTCGCATCTCTGTCGCATGCACTCTTCTTTCATCCGTCACCTTTGTTGCCCAACACTCAGAACCATACAGTACGACAGGTCTTATGATTGACTTATAGATTTTCCCCTTAAGCTTAAGGGGCATCCGTGGATCACAAGTTGTTCCCGTGACCTGCCGCCATTTCATCCATCCTACATTCATTCTGTTTTTAACATCCCGGTCTATCTCGCCGTCGTCCTGGAATAATGAACCAAGGTACCGAAAATCGGAGCAGACTGGAAGGGATACACCATCTAAGGCTATAGGAGAGAAATTGGAAAGACCACCAAAGTCACAAAAAAGGTGTTCAGTTTTCGTCCTACTGATTTTTAAGCCAACATTCTCCAATCTCTCTCGCCATTTTTCCAGTCTGCTCTGGACCTCGATTGCATTTTCTCCGACAAGGACAATGTCGTCGGCGAACAGCATGCACCAGGGTGCTTCTTCCTGTATGTCTAATGTCAAAGCATCCATTACCAGGAGAAACAAATATGGACTTAGAGCCGACCCCTGGTGCAAACCTACAGCCACATTGAATCTGTCGGTTACTCCAGCTTCCGACCGGACATGCGTGCCAGCTCTGCTGTACATTGCTCTTACGAGCTGCAGGTACTTTGCTGGCACTTCTTTCTCTTTCATGGCCCACCACAGAACCTCACGTGGTACCCTATCGTATGCCTTTTCTAGATCAACGAACACCATATGCAAGTTCTTGTGCACACGTTTGTGTTTTTCGCAGAGTTGTCGAAGTGCGAATATGGCATCCGTTGTTCCACGCCCTGGCATAAACCCAAATTGATTTTGTGATACCTTGCTTTCATCCCTTATTCGTCTCGCTATCACTTTCTCCCAGACTTTCATACTATGAGACATAAGCTTTATTCCTCTGTAGTTGTTACAGACCTGCACATCACCCTTATTTTTAAAGATGGGCACCAGCGTACTGTCGCACCATTCGTCCGGGATCGTCTCCTCTTGCAACAACTTATTGAAGAATAAAGTCAGCCACTTCCATCCATCCGCTTTTAAAAACTTCCATACTTCAACTGGTATACCATCCGGTCCAACAGCCTTTCCATTCTTCATATCTTGCACTGCTTTTCTAACTTCATCCATACTTATTTCTCTCACTAATCCTATATTTACTGGGATACTTTCCAACATCCCATTCCAATCATTCTCTTCATTCATTAACTTTTTAAAATAACTCATCCAACGTTCTTTTATTTCTTCGTCGTTTGTTAAAACTTTCCCAACGTCATCTTTTATACATTTAATGTGGATTATATCTCTTGCATTCTTTTCTCTTTCTCTTGCTATTCTGTAAAGGTCTTTCTGTCCACTAGGGCTCTCCAGCGATTGATACAACTTATCTTGTACCTTGGCCCTTGCAACGGCAACAGCTTGCTTTGCTTTTCTTTTACATATCATATATTCTACCCTTTTATTCTCTTTCATATTAATATTTCCATCTTCAACACTCTTCCAGTCTTTAAATGCATTCTTCTTTTCTTTAAGTATCTTCTGTACATCCTCATTCCACCACCATGTATCCTTATCAATTTTCCCCTTACCCTTTGTTTCTCCAAAAACATCCTTCGCCACACTTCTAATACATGTTGCCATTTCCACCCAACACTCGTTCACAGATTTTTCCATCATTCTGTCGTTCATTTCTATCATTTTATCAACCACTTGTTTCTGAAAGTGAATTGCATAGTCACCCTTTTCAATAAGGTGCCATTTAGTTTTTGGTGGAGGCCTCGGTTTGTGTTTATCTTGTTTAATATTTAATTTGAGGTCTATTAAAAGTAATCGATGTTGGGAAACTAAGCTCTCTCCCGGTATTACCTTACAGTCTTTAACTGAACTCATTTCACTTCTTCTCAGGAGAAAGTAATCTATTTGGGTTGAATGATTGCCACTTTTATAAGTTATCAAATGTTGGTCTCTCTTTTGAAAAAATGAATTCACTATTGCCAAGTCAAAAGCAGATGCAGCTTGAAGCAAGGCTTCACCATCTTGGTTCCTATTCCCAAAGCCCCATCCACCGTGCACTCTTTCATACCCACCATTCATTCTTCCAACATGTCCATTGAAATCCCCTCCAACGTAAATTTGCTCATTCTCTGGTATACCCATAACCACCACATCAAAATCCTCCCAAAACTTATCTTTCACGACATCATCACATCCAGTCTGCGGTGCATACGCACTTACTATGTTTAGTACTAGATCTCCTAATAATATTTTTACGACTATTAATCTATCATTCATCCTCTTAACATCCGTCACACATTTTTTCAACTCATCATCCAATACCACTCCCACACCATTTCTCTTCCCATCGCTTCCACAATAGTAGAATTTATAACCTACTCCAATTTCTCTAGCTTTCGATCCCTTCCACTTCGTCTCCTGCAGACAAGCAACATTTATTCTTCTCCTTTGCAAAACATCCGCTAGCTCTCTTCCTCTTCCAGTCATCGTTCCTACATTCCAACTTGCCATTCTCAATCTTACTTCCCGGACTCGCGTCTTACGTTGCACCCGTCCCTGATGCAACAACCCTAATCCATTTCTCACAGGTGCCGGGTGCTGCCCCTGCGCGTCGCCTAGAGGGTACGCCCTAGCATAGTCACCATTATCATTTATTCGTAAGTCCATGTTGTTGAGGGTTTTGGCTGATGGTGTTTTATGACCGGCCGCCTGCCTGACGTCAACCCTCTTTGGGAATACTTGCTGTTGCTTCTAGCCGACGATAACTACTGACCCCTATCGTCGTCTTTAAGGCCTTCCACACTGCCTTGCTGCCTCGCCACCGAAGGTGGGTTGCCAAATGGCCGAGGCAGACTTCGTGCACTATGCGGGGAGCTACCGCTAGACTTGAGTGTCAAAACACCCAAGCCCCCCTCACCAGGTTTAGCCCACGAGTCGACGTGGTTACCGGGGTGTGGCCGCTGCATGCAGGACAGCTACTTGGAGCCACTGGTGAGAGTTTGTAGGCTGTCAACGATTTTAGCAGTCGTTCCACCGCCTGTTACAGCCGACTGGCAGAACGACACGCTGACACCCCACGACACCCCACTCAACTATTGGTATGAAATCCTTTACAAACACAACTTTTTCAAAATCAGTTAAAGAAGTTATTCCTCTTGACCTTTTTTACCTCTTTAGGTTAGTTTGTTTCTAGATTTCAATAAATTTTAATCCTTTCACCACACTTGGTTCGAAAGAATCAGTGACACGATAAGAAGAAGAATAAATTTTAATACTTACTAGAGTTTCCCTTGTGTTGACGAGGTGTGAAAAAAACATCGTCATCTATGGAATGGAATGGACAGTAGGTACCAGCTCTTTAGTGACCAACTAGCCAAGATAACTTGCCTCGTGGATAGTAGCCTCGTCCATCCATCGATTTGTTTGCGTCGGATGTCTGTCATGAACAGACTGATATACTGACTAATTGATTGCTTGGACTCATGAGCTTAAAGTATGAAAAAAGTAAATTAACTAAAACGCGCCCAAAAACATTGACGGATTCAGGATGGAAAAAGACGCATTTGTTTAGTGTTATGTTCATAGTAGTTCATACCTCAATCAAATGGTGTTAATTCAACTTCTTTCAAAATTCAGTAAAATGGTAAAAACTAAATATTTCAAAGAATGATGCAATATGACTTCACAATTCGTTGCCTAGCTGGCACGAGATAAAAACATTAAGGGGTTTATCTTGACAAAAACCTTTTTGAATGACAACCTTTTTTAGCAATGGCCTATTTATTCCGATGTAGACAAACTTACTAGAGATAAGTACTCACGTATGCAAAAACAACGCTTGAGTCTGAGTCAAGCCAAGCAAAGATTTTTGACACTTTTTAATAGAGAACTGTAAAAAAATGTATGCATGAGGCTCGAATAAGACTCAAGCATTGTTTTTGCATACGAACGATAAGTAAGTTTTGTTAGTTATTGCCAATATGAATAAATATCAAAATTTGGAATGCGTAGAGATGATATAAGTTGAAACATTAAGGCTCCCTTCTTTAAACGCTCCTTATGCCATAAAATCAATATGAATCGGTCAAAAATTAACGTAAAATTCTGAAAAAAATATATGTTGTAGTTGAGGATCTTACAGAGTACAATTCGCTTACAGTTACACAATCAGATGAATTTCGTGCGATAGAAAAAAATACTAAAGTTGCCTATTTTTAAAAAACAAATTCAATACTGTGCCTAAAATAAAAAAAATATTGACTTTATTTTTACACCAATCTTTAGATAAATCACTTTTCTAGTACAAATCGCTGAGTTGGATGTTGTAATGTTATTTTCCTATTTATAATGAATTATTTACCTACAAACACACGAGCGGCGCGACGCCGTGGGCTAAGTCAGTCGCGCGGTAGCGCTTACCGACGACGGACCTGTGCCAGTGCTCTTCCCGCCCGACGCGCGACTTGTGACGTGCAGTGATTTTACGAAAATAAACTAAAATTGATCTCGCTAAGTCGTCACCATGGCTAACAAACGCAACAGGACGAATGCATTACAAAGAAATGTTAAGTAAGTACATTACTTGCACGTACGTATTTATTTATTATGTAGGAACCTCTAATGTTCTATTTAAATATTACCTACTTTACTCCTTACGTTACTTACCTACTTTGTTCCATAAATAGCTGAGAATATACTTAGTATGTAGGTACCAACTCCTTGCCACAGTATAGTTAAAGCGGTATAAGTACGGAAAGATATATGAAATATTAACTATTAGCTGTGCCCGCGACTTCGTCCGCGTGGTATAGTGTCTATGGGTAGCATTTTTAATTTGCAGCGGAAGAAAACAGTAATTAAATAACAACGTCATATTCGCGTGCACGTGACACAGTGGTCTGCCCTCTTACTAAACATAGACATATGGCGTCGTACTACGCCACACTTTCATCCCCCCCGCATTCCTCTCCGAACTCCCCCCACACTCCCCCCACTCTCCTCAACACCCCCCCACATTCCCCCCGCACTCCCCCCCGACTCCCCTCCACAATCCCCCTGTACTCCCCCTTTGCACTCCCCACTAAACTCCTCCCGCACTCCTCTCCACACTCCCCTCCACACGCCCCCCCGCACCTCCCCTCCACACTCCCCCCTGTACTCCCCTCCACACCCCCCCCGCATCACCCCTCGCACCTCCCCTCCACACTCCCCCCTGTACTCCCTCCACACTCCCCCCTGTACTCCCTCCACACTCCCCCCTGTACTCCCTCCACACTCCCCCCTGTACTCCCCTCCACACTCCCCTCGCACCTCCCCTCCACACTCCCCCTGTACTGTATGTCACTGTTATGACAGTATAACCCTTAATTTGGCAAGATTACTTTTTTTCGATTTCAGTAAAAAAAACTCAATATACCTATTTAATAACACTTATAGAAGCCTGAAAAAATATAAAAAAATATATAAATGCTGTAACTTTGCGAAAATCCTATGTATCCTACAATGCACATAGCCAAATACTAGTAGAAGTATGGTCTTTTGACACTGTATCCGTACGGACACATTGCCAAATTAGGTAATTGAAAATAATAGTAAAACAATTGGTAAAATATGGGTTTAGTCTTTAAATCTTCATTTTTTAATATGGTATTCATAAAAACAGTTCCTGTTTTTTCGTTAAGCACAAACGAATCTTACATTTGACGCAAGAAATATTGGCCTGCCCAGTTTTGCACAAACAACATCAACCTTTTTCTTCAAAAATTGGCAGGTAGCCTATGCCGTAGTACCTTATTAAATTATATTGATGAGACCATCAATAGGCCTAGGCATAACTGGTCTATGTATTTTCTGCCTTAACCTGGCACATCATTTCTGTGCACTACTTCTTTAGGACTTGAAAGTGGGACATGGAGATTTTTGCCCAGATTCTAGATATCAGTATAAATAATGCTTGGATACTTAGATACTGAAGGTATTGTGTGCAAAAAGGCTTGAAGAAAACATAGGCTCTGAAAAAATTCCTATGCCAAATTTGTTTGTCAGTGACTTCTAAAGAATTAGTGCACAGAAATGATGTACCAGAAAATACATAGACCAGTTGTACCTCGGTCTGTTGATAGTCTTATCAATATAATTTTATAAGGTATGACGGAATAGCCCACCTAACAATTTTTGAAGAAAAAAGTTGATGTTGTTTGTGCAAAACTGGGTAGGCTGGTATTTCTTGCGTGACATGTAAGCTTCAATGAAATGTGCCTGAAGAAAAACAGGAGCTGTTTTTATGATTTCAATATTAAAAAAAAAACAAAGCCATAACCAAGTCAATAAATAAAATTAGGTATCATACCTAATTTGATTAAAATTAGGTATTATAAATTTTATAAAATTAGGTATCATACCTAGTTAGGCATCCTAAATTATACGTGGTTCGACTCGCACTTGGCCAAGTTATTGAGTATCGATACCATGAAACATTTTGTTAAGCATTTGGCATTGTATCTCTCTGGATACGGCTGAGTTATGCAGTATTTCAATGGGCTTTTGGCAACGTATCTTTGTGGATACAACTAGGTTAGAAAACTTATTACGGGTTCGTAATTGCATTCATAAGTAAAATTTTTATCCATAACGATAGTAAGTTTCAATAACATTGGAATTCAACAAAAATCCAGCACAAAAAGGAATAAAATATAGGCAAAATAAATAAAACTGACGGATCTGATGCTCCCGTGGTGCGACATCTCAGCAGTTTGACGTCGAAAGGGATGGGAAACAATCGAAAATGCAGTCGATTTATTTTGTTATAGTGATATGAATAACACACCTCAAGGATAGAATCGATCGATTTTGAATAAATTTGATTTATAGAGCCATATGATTTTTTAAAAATATTGTATCTGAGAGAACACATTACCAAATTAAGGGATAACAAACCAGGAGTACCAGGACAAACCAGGAGTAGATAATTTTTTTTTACATTTTACTGCGATGATACCAGTTTGGAAAAATATTTTCTACTAATAATTTTTCATCATTTTATAATTTTGTTAGTTTATGGAAATAAAATATAATTTATAGCTTAAAACCATTGCTATTTTCCATATTAAGAATTTTAAAATTTTTTACTAAATATCAAAAATCACTTATTGTTGCAGAAAATCTAGTCAAGATGACCCTTTTCTCGTAGAGTCTGAAAATCAAGAATACGAGTTTCAACCAGCTTCAGGGAGACGCATTATTGACATCAACTACTTGTTTAGTCAATTACAGGAAAAAGCACGTCACAACAACAAATTATAATGAATTTTAATTCAAAATAAGCATTCTGTACATCATATTAAATCAACCTGTAAGTATAATAAATGAGAATAAATATTGTACATAACAATTATGTTTGTTTTCATTTGTTGTTTGTATTTTTAGGTTAGGTACTCTCCTATAATCATCATATCATTATCACCTCACTAATTCAAATAGTTTAGACTTTTAGAGTATATATTAACAGTTAATACCTATTTAAATCTAATAAACTTTCATTTCAATATACTAAAAGAATATAGTCAATAATATTAAACTTACTTTGCCTACTGCATTATGTTATACTGTGGCGTTCTCGCCCGCCGTCAAAGGGTCACCGGAGTTCATATCAAGTCGGCTCCCGCGTAACGCGGATGCAAGTCGACTGGGTGAGTTAAATACCTAAATCTTCGACATAAGGGGCCCTTAAGATGATAAGGAATGTTGCCCCAACCCCTTGCTCTTGAATACGCCCACCAAAGTTATTAAACCCCTTTAGTATGCGGTTCGGTTTAGTCTAATTGAGTTGAAGCTGAGGTTAATTTCAAGCTGTAATATATTGTTTTATGCAAATGTTCTCAGCCTGTTTTGGAAATAATTAAATTCGTTTGTAGCCTCGGGGTGGGTAGAATATTTGTTAAATGTTTATGTGATTAGGAAGTTTGTTTAATTTATTCAGGCCGTAGGCTGGATTAGACTGGTTTGAAATGTGTGAAATATTTGACGGTTTTTTTAAATCGTGTTTGCAATTGCCTGAGGTCGTAGTTTAACCATATCTAGAAAAAAAATCTTGAAATAAGTAATTATAATTGGTTGAGGCCTCCCCCCCTGACCTGGGCCCTACCCTTTCTTTATTCTTTATTGTACACATAGAAAATACATTTAGATATATACATTTTAAAACTTTAAATTAAGACGCGTACAAAGGCGAGCTTAACCCTAAAAAGAGTCAGAAACAGACACGATATTGGTAAAACGTATAATATGGTGTAAATTTTTCACTCAAAAATTTCTTTGAATTTTTCCTGATTAAGTATTATTTTTTCTTATCGGCCATCTTCTTACTATCTTTCTACATAGCAAAAAGAACGTTAGTAAATAAGTAAAATAATTAAATGCCAGATGTTATAACACACTGCTATTTTTACAACCCTTTTAAATTCTTTGCCGAGGCTGTAATTGAACACAGTTTTTTAATCAATAAATACTTTGTAACCATAAATGTAGGTCATCTTGGCAATTCAATATTTCATCAGTTAATAGGAAGGTTATTAATTACAGCACAAAGTTGATTTGTAGTTTTAATTAAATTCATTAGTCTATTTATTTTAACTCGGTAACTCATTTTGGAGACAAAAATAACCCTTTCCAAATGTGAAATGATTTTTTTATTACAGTTATTATAAAAGTTATTGGTCACACGAGATAAACAAGTTACTTCAATTATCAAGAAGCATAGCGTACTTGCTTCAGGGCTTCGGAGCTTATGGCGCCTTCAAGCGGATGCATGTATCACAATCAAACAGTATTTTATTTATTTATTTCATTTTATTTATGGTCCGATCGATACCAAATTAAATATGCGTGAAGATAACGAACCATTTAACAATTAACTTAACAAACAAAAGTAATATATTGGTTAAACTTCGTAAGGAGTAATATATTGTGGTTAAAGTTAAAACAAATATGGCGCGGACGGGATATAACTCACTTGTGGATAGGGCTACCACTTTATCCACCTCCTAATAGGTATATTCTCCTTCGACTGGCATCTCAGCTCAGTTGCTCTGCTTTCAGCACCGTAGGTCGCTGGTTCGATCCCCACCGAGAACTAATATTTATGTGGTGAACGTAGATGTTTGTTCTCTGTCTGGGTGTTATATTGTATTCACAAAAAAAATAATATTAAAGAGTTATATCAGCTATCTGGTTCCCTTATACAAGCTCTGCTTAATTTAGGGCTAGATAGGGTTGTCCACAATATTTATCTTTAGTCCATGAATATAGATTTTCAATGTTAGCTAAGGCTTACCTATATAATTTTTGGGTGTATCTAGAATCTAAAATCATTTTTTATGAGCTATGCGTATTGCATTATACTTTAAAGAAAATAAAATGGTATAAATAAAATAAATTTCAAAACCAGCATCTGTTCAAATAAGGAAAGACTAAGGTATAGTTAAAAATATGATTAAAAAGATAGCTTGTGACTTCTTAAATTGAATTACACGAATAATATCAAAAATAAACGCCGTGTACCAATAATTTAAAATAACAACACGAGTTATAATATTATAGGACAAAGGTTAGCGAATGATCAGATTTGATTTTGATTTTTAATGATTTTCTGGTAGCCCTATTCACAATAACTTGTGCTAAGAGACGCGCGTACAAATATTTAATATCCACGAGTTATTGTACTCGCCCGCCGATAAATACCGTTCGATTGTGCGAGATAATTAGCACACGAGTTTTTTCGTAAAATATTTGGCATTTATTGGTTGTGGTACTTACAGTTGTCTGCAATTCATAATTTTTAAAACGATTTTGGATTCACGACCATGACCTCTGTCTGGCTCTGTCTCTGGTTTTGGTATAGCGTATGTGTGAGTGTTGACTAAATAAATCCTACGTCAAAACGCCACAAACACAGTATAATGCACTGGTGAGCACTCACACAGACTCAAAACCAGAGCCAGATACAGAGCCAGACAGAGCTTGTGGTAGGCCTACAGTTGTACTGTCATTCGGTACATACTGAAAGTTGGTATTAGGATAAGGACATCACTACTGCGACCGGGCAACAAAACACGTCACTAGTCGGGAAAGAAGAAAAGATGGCGTCGTAATCTAGTTTATTGTTTTCCGATATACAGAAAAACAGAGCTCTAACTGAATTCAATAGATATAGAGATCTCTCTATCAGTACATACCAATAGATGCGAGACGATATACAAAATCGTTTGAGCCTTATGTCTTAAAGACGTGAAAACAAAATTGGTTTGTAGAAAACTGTACCTTTGTGAGTATTGTAAGGAAACAGCCTAAAGTCAACCAAATCCACAGAAAAGACACAAAACTAAAAATAACCTTAACTGGAACATCTTTTTATCACCAAAATAAAAAGATTTCTAAGAGAAAACCTCAGATCCATATCAATTAAAGTGTTAAGTTGTAAACCCCTCCCAAAGTAATCAGATATTCAGATCAAACACACATGGCATGAGACAAAAGCCGATCAAAAAACATAACCGAAGCCTACTAAACCAATCATCACCTCAACAGCTTACAAGATAAGGTTCAAATTGATTCAGCAATTCCGTTATTGGATAAAGCAGGCGACGAAACATAGGGAACTCATTAGGGAAAACAAATCATGGCAATAATTAGGTGATAAACCCAACTTTGTTCCCATTGTAGGGTAATTCTACTGATTGGGGTTTATGGCGTACTGATTGTTACAAATTCGTTTATGACTTGGGTCCTTTTTCGGGTTTCTTGTAGTGTTGTAACATGTGTTGTAGTAAACTTGTCGTTTTTTGGAATAAACTTTGAATGAGTTAGGATAAGACCGCCGCAGAAGCGGTGTTTTCGGGACTCCTTGACATTCAAAACCACAATATTTTACGACCATCAAATTGATTGGATGACTGTCGTCGCGATGAGTGGAAAGGGAGGCCTTTGCCTTGCATTGGGACGTCAATGCCTAATTAATTATAATATTTTTTAACCCTACTGAAATGATTTAAAGATCGGAGAGATGAAACAAGAAAATTGTTCTATAACGCTTGTAAAAAGTGATGTTAGACTTGGCTATCCGATGTCCAGCTTAACCCACTGCTGTGCATAGGTCTCTTTTTGATTTCTCTTTTGCATGCGACGCCCAAGAGTGGTGATGACAGGTAGTGCAAAAGATTGACGGAGGACTGGGAAGAGAAGCGTTGGACGTCCAGTAACACCATCGTGATACTATGGACGTTGACGACATTATCGTCGTGGACCGCATATGCATACGCTGAAATACGCATTGTCTACATTTTTGAACAGAACCCATTTCGATAATTGTGCCAATCATTTTCGGGAATTTTCTACTATCTTCATAGAGTATTGAATGTGACTCGAGTTATAATATCATCACCATCAGACATCACTCTATAATAAACACCCAATAGGGCGCCACAGGCTGCTATGCACCATGGTTTTATGGGATATTATGGGATTACCAAGTTCTATGCGTTACAATTAAACCAATTTGTGAGGCCTGGCGCCGGCAGTTAGTAGGAAACCGTAAAACGATTGATTCTCGGATTTCGTTCTGATTAATTTGATTATTCTTGTGGCTTTGGGAACTTCATGCTTTACACGTTTTTTTATGTGTAAGCACTCATCATCATCATTAGCCAGAAGAAGAAAAGAAGGCCAAGAATAAGTTACGTGAGCCAGATGTCGTTGTCATGTCGTATAAAAAGGCCGCACTTGAAAGACTCAATCGGAGGAAACTGCATCAAAACCCCGACAAAAGCTAATCACTTAAATTGAAGAAGAAGGTTATCAAAAATCTCATCATTAGTGCTAATAACATTCTGACATTAAGAAACATCGGTATTCAACCAGCCATAAAACAAAATCGTTATGTTTTGTCCAAAAATATTTATCGCCATTTTTGTCGACCCTTTTAGCTTAAAATTATTAACGCAATTAAAATTTCGCAGCTCAGCAAATAGCTCAATTAAGAGCCGGTTGACGTAAAAAGTTGCCGTCGATTTGGTAAGTATGAAGGTATTTTCAGTGCTGTTTAAGACTTTTCATAGTGCTGCAGCATGTCTCGGGTTTTTTAAAGAAACTGATCATAAATTATACTAAAGATTGAAACTAGTAAGAAGGTAAAAAGGTACTTACTACATTGCCGATAAATCTTAAGAACAAGGGTAGGTTGCCTACTCTTGCAAAACACCAACTTTAGAGAGCACTGGTGGTCTAGTGGTAGTGGCCCCGCCTTCCGATCCAAAGGTCGTGGGTTCAAATCCACTCGTGTACCAATGAGTTTTTCTGTCGAAAAATGTATGTGCACTATGCCAGTACTCTCAAAACGGTGAAGGAAAACATCGTGAGGAAACCGGCGTGTTGTAGAACCTAAAAAAGTTCGAGCAACACGTGTCAAGGGTCACGCAAAAAGGGCCCACCAGCGTCCTACTTGCGGAAAAACCTGCCCGCACATCAAGTGCGCATGATAAACTTGCCGAACACCAACTTTACTGGATATTACAGAGTTCAGGCTCTGTCGTAGCTAGCATTACATTAAAATGTTGCAATGAAACCTGCACTGACTGCATATTATGTCCTACATTTTCGTTACATTTAAATGCAGGTATATACATGATATGCAGTCAAAATCAACCAGCAGCAATTTTCTCATGACATGACCACGAAACATCCATGATTCTGAACGAGCCAAAGCCAAAGTCAGTTTGTCTATTTCAGCGCATATTAAAATAGTTATACTTTCAGTTCTCACTGTTTCCATAAATTTTGGTAAACTACCCCGAAATTTTGGTAAACATTTGCAAGCAGGCAAAAACACACTCATAAACACATACCCAATTATCTTTTTGATTAGAAAGCAATTATATAAAGTACTTGTTCGGTCATTTTCTCTTTCCAGTTTTAAGAGAAAAATGTAAATCCGTTATTAGCTGTAGGCTATATTATTAGATACATTTTTTATACACAACAGGTGCTTTTGTTAATAAATAAAATTAAAATGAATTTCTTCAGCTCATAACTTGAACAAAATGGTAGTTAAAACATGGCTCGCAAACTTTCAAACAGACGAAATTGTTAATAAAATTAAGTTATGGCTAATCATCGGTGCTAAAACCGAAGCTTTTTATGACGAATGCAACTCGTCACGCGTCGGCTTCAACAAAGAGCCATAAATGGGACAATAAAGTCCCGACATGCGAGAGACAGTAACTTCGTGTTTTTACTGTGAACGCTGGCGTCCAAAGTGTAGTTTGGACCTTATTTTCTATTTTATTTTTTTGTATTTATTAACAAGAGAGCTTTCCGCAATAGGTTACTATCAAGTTAAGGCTCGAACACACCTAGTTCGCTGGCGGTAGCGAACAGTGAAACGCTGTCAAATATTCGCTGTCAAATCTCAAATCTGACAGCGATATTTGACACCGTTTCACTGATCGCTACCGCCAGCGAACTAGGTGTGTTCGGGCCATTAGAGTTTATTTATTAAAGATAGGACATAAGCACTTGGATTACCTACCACTATAGGAAGTGGTGATAAAATAAGGAAACCTTTCCAAAAAGTTCGATCGTAAAGCGATCGCACTGACTTTGAAACTCCTTTCATTGTCTTGACAAATTGTCAACGGCTCACTCATAGATGTCGCTACCAGCGCTAATTAAACTTTGAACTTCGAACACATGTTCACGGTTCTTGGGATACACCGAAACAGAATATAACGAGGGTAATCTAAATAATAAATGACGGCCCCGAAGGGTATAGTTTTTGTTTCCAATTATTTTTATTGCTGTTCTGATAATTACATTCTTTGGCGATGCCTGTCTTCCTCACGATTACCTTACAGCTTTGTGCTTTGTCCCTTTGTGATTTGGAACCACAATTTAATTTAGTATTATTAAAGCTCTTTATGAAGGGCTAGTCCGGAGAAGTACTACCAACATGCCTATTTCTGCCGTGAAGCAGCATTGTTGTGTTTATAGATTTAAAGGGTGTGGGTGCCGGTGAAATTACTGGCACGTGAGGCTGAACATCTGTATGCCTCAAGTTGATGAACGCAGGGAAGAGCATAGGGCACGTTCCTGACGTGTGTATCCTACGAGACAATGCTTTGTTAGTGGCGATGGTTACCACATAAAATCAGGTGGACCATTATGATCGTTCAACCAGCTAGTTGTAAAAAAAAATACGGTCACTGTTTTGTTTTCACTCAGAAAATCGCGACATTCTCTTTCCAAATTTACAGGACATTTTCTCTAACTATTTATGAAGCATGAAAAAATTGAAGTTCTTTCAATATATTTACATAGTTGCATAAATATTATAGCCTCATTATACCTACACTGACAATATAACATAGCAGTAATCAGTATTGAACCAGTAATCAGCGGATTACGGCTTTATTATTGCCTTGAGCGGCGCGCTTAGATCTTTATTGTTGTAATTTTACTGATAATTGCGCTTGTAATTGTAATAGTTGTAATTGCAAATTATTTGCAGCTGTCACGAATGAATTAAAAATGAGACGTGCAGGTTTGACACTGGGGTGTGTGTATCTAATAATTATAAAAAAATCGGTTGTCTGTAAAGTCGGTTTACTGACGATAGTTGAACGTGACAATGACAACGTCATACAGCTGCGCACGCGGACGCATCGCTCACTCAACTATGAGAGAGACCGATGTCGAACGCTGCCGAACGCGGAGGCCGATTGTGCCTCTTTGTCGTTCCGCGCTCTCGCTTGCACTTCAAGCCCTAAATGGAACGCCTCAGAGCAAGGTAACGCCGCATGGAGTCGTGTTTTTTCGTGTGGCAGCGGGCTCCATCGAATTATAAGAGGTTGTCACGTCAAAAAACAAATTACCCACCTGCGATTTCAATTTCTCACGGCATATACCTACCTAACTAACTAAAAAGCTAACTATTGTCAAAACTGTGTTACTTTTTATTGATAAGACCCAATTAGTACTGTAATGTATTGCGTTCGTCTCAAGCGCTTACGTCACGAGGCAGTCGGGCCGTGGTCGCCTTGCTGTGTGGTTGTGTACGTGGTGCGTTGGTGAGCCGAATAAATAAGCGTGTTAATTTCGAGACATTACATGTGGCGACGAGGACAAAAGTGAGTAATTAATGTATATAATACAATGACATGGTAAAAAAAAAAAAAAAAAAAAAAAAACAGGGTGGGCAGGTAGGCACTTCATTACTTTGTTCGATTGAACCTACCATTTACTTACCCACCTGGGTACAGCAGTGCCTACATGTTACATCAATACATAAATACAAGTTTACATTAATTTGTATCTACCTACATGTTGTATCCTTACCATCGTATCGTTTGAATATGCTTTTACATATTGTTTTGTAGCTAATTTTAGTTCGAAATGGAACTAACAGACCATTGTAAAATCCGTAAAACGATAAAGTACCTACCTACATAAAATAAATAATAAGAAACAGAGACATCGGTCAGTTATTACAAAATTGTGTTGTGCACAAATTAAAACTGCTAGGTTCAGTAGTCATTAGTGTCTATTGTATGGTAACCAGCCTTATCTTCTTGGTTGACTTACCAATGTAGGAATTTGTATTAAAATTGTGTCCAGTTTTAGTAGGCAAAGCATATTATAATATAAATGACCTATGTGGTGATAAAAGTTAATACGCGAATGTTTATTTTCTCTATGTATGAAATGAAATGAAATGAAATTTAATTGAATATTCACAAACATCATAGTAGCATTCATATACAGCTAGGTTACAGCTTAAAATGTCATTTTCCTGGCGGGATAACATTGGTACCCAAACTAGGATTACCCTGTGATATGGCATACCAATGCCCTCCCCCGAACTAACTAAACACAGCCTGTAATTAGTTATGATTATGCATATAAATTAAATGAAAGAGTATTATTTACTTAAATTAAAAAGTAAATTACCGGAGAATCACAATTTTCATAATTTTCAATGTATTTAGTAACAAAGTAAATTAGGTTATTTTAAAATATGACTTGGTATTTAATAATACCTAATAAATTGACATTCATTTTAACAAACTTAATTAATTCTGCACAATCTGAAGCCGGACATTTACATCAAGTATCTATTTTGAAAAAAACATTCCCACAGAAGAAAATAGTAAGATTGCAAAAAAAAAAAAAAATGTATCGTATTGTAAAAATACAGTATGAAATACTTACCTGTGCAATTTCATTACTACGGAATGAAATGCACCAAAAGCGAAGGTAGTTAAGTACCTACTTGAAAATTGATGATGTTACCAATGGAAGTTGTTTAAGCAGACAATGTTCTGACCATTAAATTGGAACTATATACTGATAAACGATACTTACTTATTTTGTGAAATAAATGAAATAAAATGGAAATATATACCTAGCAGATAATATCTGACCATTTAATTGGGTAAGGTACCATAGTACTTATTGTGAAATAAATTAAATGAAATGGAAATATATACCTAGCAGATAATATCTGACCATTTAATTGGGTAAGGTACCATAGTACTTATTTGAATACCTACTTACAATAGAGATAAGCAGGCTATGCCTGATCGTTAAATCGAATCATTATGCAATCGGTACCTACCCACTTACTTACCTATCAATTTACACAAGTAAATTCAGCAGTCCTATGCAAACTGGTCATTAAATTGACGTGTACCTAAATTGTTTTAATAAGCAGATTAATCTGAGCATTTAATTGTTATCTATAATATCTATAGCAGATTAATTTAATCTGATCATTTCTGGTCGCTCCAAAAAAGAACATGTCTCTAACCTTGACAATTGACAAGTTTGACTGTGAAGGAGAACCTACATCGGTAGGAATAAGATGGGAGCGATGGAAACGAGCATCTACTTAGAGGCATCTAATAAAGAAAAAGGCAAAAAGAAAAGGGCAAGCATTTTACACTTCGGTGGCTTGGAAAAAACAATGAATATGAATATGAATATGAATATGAATATGAATATGAATATGAATATGAATATGAATATGAATATGAATATGAATATGAATATGAATATGAATATGAATATGAATATGAATATGAATATGAATATGAATATGAATATGAATATGAATATGAATATGAATATGAATATGAATATGAATATGAATATGAACTACAAGAGGTTTTCTATAACATACCTGGAACGAACGTTGCGGCAACAGTTGACGTAGATGTTTTCGAAGTAGCGATATCCAAACTCGCTGATTACTTTGCTCCGTAGCAAAGTAGAATTTATGAACGCCATATTTTCAGGCTTCTCAAACAAGAACCTAACGACTAAGACAACAAGCTGATAAATGTCAGTTTAAATAGCGTGATAAAAACAAATTGACCAAGTAACAAAAAATGCTTCCTAAAAGAGCTAAGAAAGAAAATACTACAAAGTGGAGACGAAATAACACTAGATAGAGTAATTATTGAAGCAAACACGTTAGAATCAGTTAATAAACAACTAGGTGAATTTGGAAATACCACACAAGGCTATGGAGTCCAGGAAGTTAATGAGATTGAAAGAAGAACTAGCAAGATATTTAATAGAAGAATAAAGGTGCAAGGATGTGGTAGATGTGGTACCCTAAAAGCAAATCCAGATATAAAATTCATGGCCTATGGGAGTGATACGCCATTGCGAATCAAAGGCTCATTCGAAGCTCATATAGAAATTGGGATGAAATCAGGAAACTCAATTTTCTATGTCAATGTTGGTGGTACAAGAAATCTACTTGGTAAAACTACTGCAATTTCATTGAGAATACTCAAAATTGGTCTGAATCTGGACAATATCAACCAAGTCGAATCGTCCCTTCCCCAAATTCAAAGGTGTGCTGATTGACTTGCCGATTGATGATTCCATACCACCCGTGTCGCAACCTTACAGGTATTATAATGGAGCTATTTAATGATCGCTTTCTTTTGTTGTTATTGATTGAGAGTTGATATTAAAGTTAGTTTTGATTTAATCCTGGTATTATTTTATCCGAAAGAGGATCCCAATACCATTAGAAAGTTGAAGCTACTTAGGTTGAAGCTAAAATAAAAAAGCTTTTAGAATAGGACCTAATAGAACCAGTAGTAGGTTCTTCAAAATGGGTGTCTCCAGTGGTACCCGTTTTGAAAAATAATGGGGAAGTGCGTCTTTGCGTAAATATGAGAAGAGCTAATGTGGCCATCGTGCATGAGCATCATCCATTGCCAACAATGGACAAGTTATTGCCTAAAATAAAAAACGCCAAGTTCTTCACAAAACTAGACATCAAAGATACATTTCGCCAAATCTAAATACAACCCGATTCGAGACATATAACAACATTCATCACAAACTAGGGGCTCTCTAGGTACAAACGTTTAATGTTGGAATATCATGCACCCCAGAAATCTTTCAAAAGGTAATAGAACGCATGTTGTTGGGATGCGAAGGCGTGATAAATTTTATCGATGATATTCTGATATACGGGGGAGATCTAGTGGAACATGACAAAAGATTAAGAAAAGTAATTAATGTTTCAGAAGAGAACAATGTTATTCTAAGTATTACGTGAGCAACTACGTGACAATAACGGAACCTTTAAAGATGCTACTCCGTAACAAAACCGGAGATAAATCAGAAACTATCAGATCAACAAGTTTGTTTGGAATCACTAAAGAAATAATTGACTAATATAGCGACCCTAGGATTCTATGATGTTAACGACGAGACTGTTATAGCGGACGCCAGTCCTGTTGGATTAGGAGGGGTCTTGATTCAGATTAACGACAAGGGTCCCAGAATTATTGCATACGGTCACAAAACCTTAACAGATTGTGAACGTCGATACTGCCAGACTGAGAAAGAGGCACTGGCTTTAGTGTGGACTGTTGAACACTTTCATAAATTTCTATATGGCAAAGAGTTCCAGCTTGTCACTGACCATAAGCCGTTGGAAATTATATTTGGCATTCGATCAAATTCGTGCGCTAGGATAGAAAGTTGGGTTATGCGTCTACAATCATATAAATACAAAGTGGTATACTGACGAGGTAAGACCAACATCGCAGATTCCCTACCCAGACCCTGCCATGGTATAAACAAATTGAGCTCTGAATCAAAGGACCATCACATCTGCCAAATTGTTGAATGTGCAAGACCAGTAGCAGCATCACTCAAAGAAATACAGGTAATGTACCCTTACAGGGTACATGCCCACCTTATAGCTCAACAATACCTAAGCTAATATAAATGTAACATGTATGCAATAGATAAATGATAAATGATAAATGATAAATGATAAATGATAAATGATAAATGATAAATGATAAATGATAAATGATAAATGATAAATGATAAATGATAAATGATAAATGATAAATTATAAATTATAAATGACAAATGACAAATGACAAATGATAAATGATAAATTCTTAATGATAAATTCTAAATTCTAAATAATAGATTGCTCAAAGGAAAACAAAGAAATAATTCAAGTCAAAGAAGGGGTGAAAGACAGAGATCAAAAAATGAAAGAAAAAGGAAGAATATGCTGATAGAAAAAGGAAAGCAGTAGACTGCCGACCTTATGCCAGGAGACAAAGTTTATATTAAGAACATGACCAAAGAAAACAAACTAAGCCTAAACTACGACACGACAACACACACTGTAGAAAAAATGTTGCGGGAGATGTCCAAGTTCGAAATGATGAGACCGGCCAAACTTATAGAAGAAATATTGTACATCTGAAGAAAATTCATAAATGGAAAATATTCCAAGAGAATAAGCCAGAGGAGACTAAGAATAAAGAAATCACGAAATCACAAAAGCCAGATGAGATTATGGATACAGAAACAACAATGGATTAAATTAAAATAAATGAATTTGTAACAGAACAATTATCTACCCTAAGCCTATTGAGCTAGAAATAAAATTGAACTATTGTGATGACTATTACGATTAAAACAATAGGTATTTAGGAAGTTAAGTGTATTTATCATGAAAATAATTTGTGACTACACAAATAAAATAACGTAGTTTGGATGTTAAAAACAAATAAAACAAAAAAGGGATGTAATGTATTGCGTTCGTCTCAAGCGCTTACGTCACGAGGCAGTCGGGCCGTGGTCGCCTTGCTGTGTGGTTGTGTACGTGGTGCGTTGGTGAGCCGAATAAATAAGCGTGTTAATTTCGAGACATTACAAGTACTGTTGCGTAAAATCCGTTAGATAGAACCAAAAGAGCCTCCTAGCAGCATTCATTGTTAATTTATTTAATCGTTCGTAAACCAGTTCGTAGCTATATACCGAGAATAGGTAATCCCAACTGTGAACAGAGCTACAATGTAGGAAATGCTAATTGTTCGGCTGATCATAGGTTCAGTGTGACTACAGTACAGTCAGTGACGAAGTCCATGAGCATTGACTTAAGAGCGGGTCGTGCGAAAATTTGAGTTTTTTTTTTTTAAATATTAACTTATTCTATTTAACGCTAATGAAAATCGTATATATGTCAGCGTTAAATAGAATGTCATGTTAAATAGTATATTTTTTTAACACACTTAAATTCGAATTAATCTCAAATGTATAGTCTACAATTAGTCCTTTTGCGATTTTTAAAATGTCACTTAGTTATTTAGTTATGATTTTTTTACGACCCGCTCTTAAGTAAATTAAGTTGCTGTTTTAAGTTCATATAATTCCTAAAATGAAGTTGCTTTTGTTTCTACCGGGCGCTTTGAATAGCCTTAAGTAAAAGCTTGGTCTAAGTCTAGTCGGAGTCTGATCGAAGTCTGGTCTAAGCCTGGTCTAAGTCTGGTCTAAGTCTGGACTAATTTTGGTCTACGTCAGGTCTAAGTCAAGTCTAAGTCTGTTCTTAGTTTAGTAAGTCTGTAGCTAGTCTAAGTGAGTCTCACTTTTGAGCTTTGTGCTTTAGCTGTGTAGCAACTATCCTCGCTGACTGTACCCGGTAATGATGGTTCCATTTACGATAGCTCCGCACACCTGGCAATTTATTTAAATGCACTTAAACTTTATTTTAACTTCATGTAATCACTGCTCTTAGCGCGTTTTAACTATGGGTTTTAACTCTTAGTTTGAGTCATGTGGAATTGCCGCCACAAGAGTGTATTACCTCTTTCTACCTGCGAGATAGAAAGAAAGAAAGAACATATATTAAATTACCTCAAAAAAACAGGTAAGTAGTAGTACTTAAGTGATAAAATTGCACGCAGTCAATTAGGTTCCTTGCACAGTATTTGTCGCATAGTCAACTATCTAAGTAATTTTTCTTCTTGAAAATTCAAATTCTTTCAATTCAATATATTATTATGCAATGTAGGTGTTCAAGGTAAGTTGCCGTGAAACCCCACAAACAGACAGACACACTTTCTTATTTTTTTTATTGATTATTTGCTGTTTACTATACTTGAAGATAATAGGTAATTATCAAACCGCATAATTGCATAGAAAACGACTCAATCACCTACGTTGCATTGTAAAACATCACATGATTGACTTGTTCTTTGTTCAAACAAGTGTTTATTACATCAAAGAAAAGGAAGTCCAAACTGACAGGTGGCATTTCACGAAGCGCTTAGTATAGTTGAACATTCGTTTTTCAAAATGCAACATTCTTTTTTCAAACTTTTTGAAAAGGTCGAACTGGCACACCACGTTTTTATTGTTGCCATTCGTTTAATTTTCGACTTTATCTGCTATATCATAGGGTGCAGGTGTATTTGTGAAGAATGGCGGTTTAGAGATGGTATACGTTACATTGCAAAGAGTGATCTAGTAATTGCAATAACATAATTAGCACTTCACTTTAGTTTTCTTTTGTTTGGTATGAAAGTCGATAATCCATCAAAGATAAAAAACACATGCTTTTTATAGTTA
Organism: Thera britannica; assembly: GCA_939531255.2. Lineage (NCBI taxonomy): Eukaryota > Metazoa > Arthropoda > Insecta > Lepidoptera > Geometridae > Thera > Thera britannica. Next base: position 12,489,298 of record OW618047.2, read on the forward strand.
AATAAATAAATAAATAAATAAATAAATATTGTGGACAACTCACACAACACTACCCAGCCCCAAACTAAGCAGAGCTTGTAATATGGGAACCAGATAGCTGATATAATACTTGAATACATTTTTTTTTTTGTAAATACATACTTAGAATACAATATAACACCCAGACAGAGAACAAACATTTATGTTCACCACACAAATATTTGTTCTCGGTGGGGATCGAACCCACGACCTACGGCGCAGAAGGCACCAACATAGAAGTTTTACTGAAAATAAATCAAAATCCAGACCAGCAGCTTTTTTGTTATTTTTTTGGCGATGCATAGATTAGGCATTTGCCATATTCGGTTATTTTAAGGGGAAACAGGAATAAAGAAGTTACTTATAATGTATTGTACTTGGTTATACCTACCACAAAAAAAATGTTTATATAAAAACCAGCCAAGAACATAAATCGAGTTATTCAAGTACTCACAACTAGCTACAATCAAAAGTCATTCGTCATTTGAATAAATGTAAATCATCATTGAATGTTGTCTCCGGAAAGGTCAGCTAATCGTCCTCAAGTGACCGTGGTTCCTGCAATCAACAAATTGTGCTCAAATTGTTTAGTGTGAGAGCGATTCACACTTCGAACAACTAGGTACCTCTAACAAAATAGAATATGATTGTACCTACCAACCTATTAATTTGTTCAGTGCAGAGAGGCAGGCCTGAGTTTTTCGGCACGCTTGTATCGAGTGGTAGAAAACTCGGACTTGAGTACTTGACCCTCTGAAGGTACTTGTTGGTTATTGTGGTACTTATAATTTTTTTTATTGAATTTTTATTGCATAAATGTAAGTTTTATTTTTCAAGCGAAAAAGTTGCCAGTTGATCATATTTTATGCGTGTTTTTAATTAAGATGGCCACACTTCCTAATTATTTTATTATTTTGGTAGATTATGTCAATTTTATAGAATTCGTTTAGTGATGGTCTATGATAGATCTTAGACTTATGATCACATAATCATTTTGAAAAAAAATAATAAGTTCAATCATTTTATTGTATGTACCCACATTACAGAAAAAAAGTACTACTTACAAACTTCGACGACTGAACAATTATTATCAATGGCATCAAACAAACCCGAATCGAATAATCGATATCAACTCTACAATCATTCGATAAGTAATAAAAAAATTATGAATCCAATTATAGACGACAAAACGTCCGTTTTATGGATCACAGGCAACATTGGGCGGGATTAGTGTGTAATCATCCACTCACTACAATTTATAAAGGTTTATTCTTCGTAATTTCGGCATCATTGGTCGAAAATTCGAAATTAGTTAGTTTCGGGGACCATCATGGCGGATGTCACGTCTCAGATGGTCGTTATAAAGGTTTGATGGTACTTTAAATGATCGCTTACGGATCACTAAATAACGTTTAGGTAGAAACACTGAAAGAAGTTTTTGTAAAAAGATATGGTACCCTGGCTGCAGGTTTTGGAAAAAAAATTGATTGCAATTTGATTTGGTTTGTATGTTTGAAATAATTTTATATTCTTAATTCTAAACTGTTCAATTTTATTATACAACTAGCAAAATAGGATTTGTTCTAGAAGAGTAGGTACTTTGTAACAAATTAAAGACATCGTATACCTCCCACCCAATCATAGCGTTAAACTATCTACAATCAAAAGTGTTGCAACGTTGCAATTTCAAATTGGAATCGAAAATTGCGATGCGTAATAAGACCATCACCTACGTGACGCTATTTAGCATGAAATCGGCGCAAGCGTGAATTGGAAATCATAACATTGATCCACAATCAAATCGATTGGAAACCTTAACTTCGTGATCGATAACATGCCATCCGATTATCGAAATCACGATCGTTTGAATCGGCTCAACTCCAACAACCTGCGATGCGCACAATTCTTTAGAGCTCATTTTTGAATTCGAATTTCGAATGTCTGTTCTATTCCTCAGATTCAAAGTTGAAATTGAATGGTACTTTTGAATATAGAACATTGCTTGAATTTGTTTTTAAATTGATTTTGGCATGAAAAGTGTCGTTCGGAAACAGTACGAATGCTCTTTGGATTATATTAAATTATAGCTAGCCGTGAAAATCGTCCCGTAATGTGTTGGGGATTATTCGTCCGTGGGACTGCGCGAGTGTATCATTTGGTGTAGCTCTAAGTGCGGGTAATGGGCCGTAATCTTTGAATTAGCCATTATATTTTATTGATTCTTGTTTTCTTTTTACAAACGAACACAAATAAATTATTATCTTTCTTTGCTCGGATATCTGGGAGACGAATGGCCTGACTCTACATTTTGTCATTGAAATTCAATCAAAAAATCTACCAACTTACTAACTTGATTTTTTTTTTATTTTGTCCAATGAAAATGAGCCTACAAAAACGAAAAAGTCAAGACTTTTTCGTATGACTCAATAGTCATGAGTAGAATGATCATGAATAAAGACTCGACTTATTACTGTTCCATAAAAAAAACAACCTTTTATTTTTGAAAATGAAACTAAAATTGGCGAACTTTTTGGTAGGATTTGGTAGAAGAGGATCTTTTTGGCATGTACATTTTATTGTAATGCGTTGCGGCAATAAAAGAAATAAAAAAAAAGACATTGGCACGAAACCTTTAGAATTTTTCTCAACTATGTAGGTATTTCATATTGCATTGAATTATTTTATTTTCTTGCATTTGTAGTGAAAAATAGAGTGCAACACACGGCTCTAATAAACCCATTAAAATCTAATACTTACAAGGAACTAAAATGACCCACCTCGTTAGAGCTTGGTAGTAAAGCTACCTCGTTTCTAATGGGTCATTTTAGTTCCTTCTAAGTATTAGAGTGTACTTTAGAGGTAGGTACACTTAAGTGCTCATTGATCCTACTTTTTGAATACGCTTAAGAGTACCCTACATTTCCCATAGGTGACGAGCAAATTGTGTACTGAAGACTGACGTCCACGTAACTAAAGTGCGCAAAATGCATTTCTCATATGAACTTTCAGCGATTTGATAGCTAACGGAACTTGCATATCGCTAACTAAAATACATGCTTGCAAAAGTTTGAAAAGCGTCAATTTCATTGATGTAACACAAAACCATTGAGCATTACAACAAAGGTAAGGAATGACATTAGCATCTGTTAAAATGACATTACGGCCCGCCATGCTCACTTGCGCAGGCGACGCTAATATTATGAAGTTGGAGCAATTTGTGGGATGTCAAGCGTGTTTGCTTCGTTCGAAGGTTCCGTATCCCACACAAGATAAAAATGAACACCAAAACAACGACGAGGGGGTTGGGATCGACCCAACGTTGTATTAATACAACGGTGGATCGATCCCCACTTTGAGGCTAGATAGTGTTGTGTGGATTGTCCACAATATTTTTAAAAAAAGAATAGGTCGCCAAGGCATTTCAGTACTTAAGTACATGTCTTTTAACTGACTGTGGATTTTTTTTTCGTAAAAGCGTTATTGTCATGATAAACAGCTGAAAGAAAAAGATGTTTGAAAGCTTTCTTAGTCAAGTAAAATAGTTTTTAAGTTATTCAAAGTTATTTGCCTACCGGTACATTACTAACAAGCTTGTGATATAATTTATGTCCAAACAAAATGACAGTCCTCGTCATGTTCTTTTTTCAAATTGAGCATCCATCGAAACCATGATATTATTATTTTTAGTCAACTGTTACAGGGTTCTCAGCCCAACTTACGGACCCCTAAAAGAATATGGAAAAACGTTAGTTGACACAACTAATGCTTGTGTAATGAGCCTCTTATCTGACTAATTAAAAGTCGATTTAGCTCACCGTAAGCTTTCTAATATGTACTGAACAAAACTACAGCTTACTAGGTGAGGCATCGTGATTGATGTAAAATATGGTATGACAGGTTTCAAAATAATAATTGGACTCCTTTGACAGGCTTTTAAGTTTGTTCTTTTTTCTTTCTAGGTGGTCTAGTGGTAGCAATATGTTGCCACTGTTTGTGTTCTTAAAAAAAATCGGTTGTCTGTAAAGTCGGTTTACTGACGATAGTTGAACGTGACAACGTCATACAGCTGTCCACGCGGACGCATCGCTCACTCAAGTAGGAGAGAGACGGAGAGAGCGGAGGCCGATTGTCCCTCTTTGTCGCTTGTTCCGCGCTCTCGCTTGCACTTCAAGCCTTAAATGGAACGCCTCAGAGCGAGGTAACGCCGCATGAGTCATGTTTTTCGTGCGTGCAGCAGGCTCCATCAAATTATAAGACGTTGTCACGTCAAATATTAGGTGAAAGTATTAGGTTCAAGTACAAAAACGGCTGTGTTAGTACTTGAATACGTCTCGTAACTTCGGGGCTTCCCCCTCAGCGCGCGATGTGTTTAGTGCGTAGTGTTTTGCGCAGTCCTTACTTGGCGTAACAAATTATTTGATTCTTTTGCTTTCCAGGTTTATTAAATTTGGATAGGGATGATAGATTGTAGCTGCAAACACTAAGCTGTAGCTGTACCCCCAATTTTGTTATCATTCGTTTTTTAATTACGTTCCTGTGGAAACAATTTAATTAGCTCTTAATGTTTGGTTTTTACCTACCTAGCTAGGCTATGGGTTCTACAAAGTATACGTGAAGGTGATGTACAATATCTTAGTAAATGAAGTTATATTTTACTGCTACTTTTACTAGCACTAAACATCAGCACGGATTAGCTAATAAAGTAGAAAGGTGGTTTGTATTAAGTATTGAGAGTTTTTACCTTGTCTGGGGGTAACAGCCGTGGGCCCGTGGGCTGTGGCGATCAGTGAAACGCTGTCAAATATCGCTGTCATATTTGACAGCATTTAAATGATCACTACCGCAGAACGCTTAGATCTGCGCCAGGCTTAATGCACCCTTTTTTTAAATCTTTTTACTATAAAAATAACTTCTAACCGGAAAATTCTTAAGCGACAATGAAAAACGGATTCCAACCAAAAGGTCGGTTACTTATATCAAAACAGGTGATAGATAAAATACTACTCATTATAATAATCTTTTCATCCCACCAGCTCTGAAAGTGTGTTTTTGCTGTTGAATATCTGACTGGAAAAGCCGTTTTTATCCGCTAGAGGATAAAGTTAATTTGAATTTAGAATATCGTGTTCAATAAGTTTGTGAATACACAACCTATTTACTTCTACCTCCATGGTGCCGAACTTATCATACAACCTTTTTTATTTTGATAAAAACTCGCACTCGTAACCTTCTTGGTGTATCTGTGAATTCAAAACACCATTAAACCTATTTACTTCTACCTGCATGGTGCCGAATTTATAATACAACCTTTTTAAATTTGTTAATAACTCATACTCGGAACCTTCTTGGTGTGTTACTTTTAGTCGCGCCATGTTCTTTTTTGCATTTAGTCCTTTCCTCGCTGAGGTGGGATGAAAAGTTACGTGTTGCACTCGAGTGCAAAGATTTTTCACCTTGTGCTCTTTTAATTCCTTCGCCAACGCTTAGGATTCTAACTTTTAAACCACTCGCTACGCTCGTGGTTAAATATTAGAATCCTGCGCTTGCTCAGTCATCAAAATTGAGCACGCGGTTAAAAAGCAGCTTTGCACTCTTGTATAACAAATAACTATTATCATCTAACTACGCATTAAAATATTCTAAAAACCTAAGCCAAATATGATTAATCTACCCTCACTAATTACCCTTAAATTAATGACACAATAATTTCGTCGCCGGCCCTTCTGAAGTCCGATTAATTAATCAAACACGTCATAGAAAACATTAATCGTACTAAATTACCTAGTTAGGAGTATGGACTAGCAGTTGTGAAAATCAAACTTATTTAGAAAAAAAGTTGGATACCTAAGCTGGGCTTTACAAACTCTTTTGAAAATTACGCCATATGGTTTAAAAAAAAAATTGGGAAAGAGGTATTAATACTCTAGAACGGGGATGAAAAACATCATGATGGAATAAATAGCTTACACGACTCCAACACAAATCTATGTTTTTACTTGACGGTCTGCTGAGACGAGTTTAAAAAAAAGTAACAACTACACTTCAATCAGCGGTCTTATCGCGCTAAGCCTATAACTAAAGTATTCAAAGATTTTTCAAGACCGGAGCTAAAAAATAAAAAACTTAAATCTTCCCAGCAATAAACCAACATTTTCCTTTTTGATAAGTTTTCGGTGGTCTGAAGCCAATCGATCGGTTACTTTGCTTACGACTACGAGTAAACCCATGGGTTTGTTTAGTCAACCCGATCGAAAACTCCCAAAACGAGGAGTTGTGAATTGAATCCTTGCTGCATCACACTATCCAGCTGGAGAGTGGATCGGAATGTTTTATGTCCAATGCTGGTTTTCAAAATCATCTACCACACAAGTCCACGGCTGGACATAGGCCAACCTCAAACTTGCGAGGCTTATGTACTGATATCCTAAACACAAGGAAACTTAGTTAGGAGTTAGAGCTCAGCCATGTACCTACTCGTAATTTTTATTGCCATGACGATACTACCTATCTACTTGCGTACCTGCCTAATACCACTGTGCCTGCATGAGTCAAGTCTTATCTCTAATAATGTGTAACTTATGTAGTTGTAATGTAAGTTATGATTGCAAATTTTGGAAGTGTGTTAAAATAAGGTAGGCTGTAGATAACTACATGAATACATGGTATTTTTGTTAGGTTACATTTTTGTGAAGCCCCAATAAAGATTATTATTATTATTATTATGTAGCCACCACGTTTGGCTGGCAGATTGCTGAATGCAGTGTCAACAACGACTGCACACCACGTTTGGCAGTCAGTTTTTTTATTTTTTTTATAGCTAAGCTGTTGAGTGATAACCATCACCTATAACAAAGCATTGCCTCGTAGGTAACGCACGTCAGGAACGTACCCTACGATGCACTTCCCTGCGTCCATCAACTTGAGGCATAAAGATGTTTAGCCTCACGTGCCAGTAATTTCACCGGCACCTATACATTCTTCAAACCGAAACACAGCAATGCTGCTTCACGGCAGAAATAGGCAGATTGGTGATGACCACACTATTAGTCACCTTTAACGACCACGGGGCTGATGCAGGGTTTTATTCTACGCCAGGACTACCAGGACCTTCTGCTAGTTATAGCTATACCTACCATTCGAAGAGTGGACAAGTTGAAATTACCTATCCAAACTACTTTTTTGTCTGTCAGTCCAGAATAGTATGGAGAAACTCCTAAGAAAAAGACACGCTGCATCGGACTTTTTTAAGCTGACAAGGATGATAACACTAGTTCATTTACGGTCGCAAAACGCATGAACATCAATGTACTTCAACCTTCTCAATCCAGTCGCGAAGTTCGTTCACCTCGCCGTCGGTGGTAGAAGACGGGCGATGAAAAACGCTACCATCACGAGCGCATCCTCGAAAATGGCCGTGGTAATGGTGTTTGTCCGTCGATTTTCTCTGTTTTTGTCCATAACTCGATTTGCTTTTTACCAGCGCACAAAGGAGGGTAAACTTTGTTAGTGCCTCGTCACAGGTATCGAAGCAGCTGGTACAAAGATTTAACGAAACCGTTTTTCACGCATTTTGACCAATGGTCGTATTTTTGAAGTGACCTCCGATAAAGTCGTGAGAGTATCATCATATCCAATCATATATTGATATTTATTATATTTTTTTAAGGAGATCTTTGTCATTACCATCTCTGACAGTCACTGGGTTATAGCGGAGAGGCTTCATGTGCAGTTAAAACTATATTGATTACTAACCCATTAAAAAATCCTTTTAGAGTTCCGTCTGTCATGAGCTCTAATTGAAGTCCAATTTGTCAACTTCGTATGACATCCAAGCAGGCACTTACAAGCACATGAGATTCAACTCTTTTGACCATCCATTAGTCATTTGGATATGTTTTGGTTCAATTGGGTAACTGGACCAGCTGTCCCCAGCCTCCGATCTAGTCGTGGAGAGGCATCACGAGGAGATACGGCTCAGCGTGGACAATCGATTGGTGTCGTCCATAGACAAATATTGAGTTACTGTTTCGACTCGGTGCCTGCCGTGCTTAGATTAAATACGTGACCAATTGCGAGGATATTTGATTTACAGAAGCGTTTTAAAAACCTGAAAATAACTTTTTTAGGAGAAAAACTAATGGAACAAGTATTTGGGTTACCGGTTACCTGAGCCTATAACACTTGCACTTGCACTTGCCTTCCGCACATCTAAGCGTTTTGCAGTGGCGATCAGTAAAATGCTGTCAAATATGACAGCGATATTCACAGAACACATCTATGACGCAGGTGCTAAGGCTGGTGCGCTTGAAGATGTACTGGCACTACTTGTTGGTATAGATTAAGTAATACCATACATATTTTTTTACACAAAGTAACTTACAATTACACAATTATTTACAAAATGTACAAAATACACAAGATGCAGTTGAGCTATCTGCTAACCTTTACAAATGATTTAGACATAGCTCAACTGATCCAAATCAGTAAGTACCAGGCGGAAGACAAGGATACAATGGATATAGCTTTCCGAACGAACATAAGCGAACTCTTTAGGCCTGCGCACACCTAGGCCGCTGGCGTCGGCGATCAGTGAAACGCTGTCAAATTTGACAGCGATATTTAACAGCGTTTCACTGATCGCTACCGCCAGCGAACTAGGTGTGCGCAGGCCTTTTGTGTTGGCCAGTAAAAAAAAGCAAAGCACTCCCAGTCTAGTTTGTTTTTAGGGTTCCGTAGCCAAATGGCAAAAACGGAACCCTTATAGATTCGTCATGTCTGTCTGTCTGTCTGTCTGTCTGTCTGTCTGTCCGATCGTGTCACAGCCATTTTTCTCCGAAACCATAAGAGCTACACTAATGAAACTTGGCGAGTAGATGTATTCTGTAAACCGCATTAAGATTTTTACACAAAAATAGAAAAAAAACTATAAATTTTGGGGGTCCCCATACTTCAAACTGCAACTCAAAAAAATTTTTTTCGTCGAACCCATACGTGTGGGGTATCTATGAATAGGTCTTCAAAAATGATGTTGAGGTTTCTAATATCGTTTTTTTCTAAACTGAATAGTTTGCGCGAGAGACACTTCCAAAGTTGAAAAAAGTTGGTCCCCCCCCCTCTAACTTCTAAAATAAGGGAATGATAAAACTAAAAAAAATATATGTTGTACATTACTATGTAAACTTTCAACGATATTTGGTTTGAACGAGATCTAGCCAGTAGTTTTTTTTTTATACGTCATAAATCGTAAACCGCAATTTACCTTTCGACGAACTACAAGAACCTGTTTCCTGTTTATTTTCTGTATATTATGTTACTTGATGCTACGGAACCCTTCATGGGCGAGTCCGACTCGCACTTGGCTGCTTTTTTTATTGGCGTGAGATCAGCGCTACAGTTTAGGGTAAATAAAATAATTAAGTACTTATTTGTCTTGCTGATGACCAGTCCAAAAGTCCCAAACGTCACTTCCTCTGGCCATAACAGCTAATTATTCACACTTTTTGTCACAAGCGGAATGAGCCACAAGAAGTAGAGTGAATGTCCCCGACAATTTATTTTGAATTAGTTTAAATGTAAAAAGGTTCAGTGGCTTTCAATAATGATTGGAGCATCCGGGCACTTGATGTGGTCACCGCTACAGGTAACTAAAGGAAAGGAGATGGACGAAAATGAACTAAAGAAATTTTATTACCGGAAGGACAGATTCTTGAACTAATTAGACAGTGGACAAGCATCTCTGTTCACCACACAAATATTTGTTCTGGGTGGGAGTTGAACCCACGCCCTCCAGCGCAAAGGCAGAGCTACTACCATCTGAGCTTTGAAGGCTTTCAATGTTTATTATGTATTAAAATGTATTAATTAACTTCCAGATCACAGGTTTTTCCAACTTAGCCTAGTTTTTTGATGCCATCAAATCAAGTGTATGTTACTCCTGCCTACACCTATCTACCTACTTGAGTGTATGCCTATTCTACCTATCTAGTATAGTGCCTACCAATAAAGTACATCTACTTACTAGGTACCTAAGTAAGTTTGTAGGAGCACTGGTGGTCTAGTGGTAGTGGCCCAGCCTTCCGATCCGAAGGTCGTGGGTTCAAATCCACTCGTGTACCAATAAGTTTTTTCTGTCGAAAAATGTATGTGCACAATGCCAGTACTCTCAAAACGGTGAAGGAAAACATCGTGAGGAAACTGGCGTGTTGTAGAACCTAAAAAAGTTCGAGCAAACCGTGTCAAGGGTCACGCAAAAAGGGCCCACCAGCGGCCTACTTGCGGAAAAAACCTGCCCGCACATCAAGTGCGCATGATAAACTTGCCGAACTAGGTACCTAATAATTACTTTTTCTTAAACATGCGCGGAAATATTGTCATTACTTTTGAATATAGAACACGCGAAGTATCATATTTACGTAGACTGAAAAACCAAAATCACTTCCCGGCGCGTTCTCGCTCCGGCAATGTTGTATGAAACGGTGTGCTGTTTGAATTTAGAACTCTTTCATCTATCGTACACATTGCGTTCTCGTGGCTGTATAGCCACAGAAGAAACGTTTACCTTTCGGCACAAACGGTAAAAAAAAAAATGGCGGTAAAGCGGAGTTCGTTGCTATTTGGTTAATAAAAAATAAATTTATTATGTAAATTTATTTTTTATTTCCTTGCATTTTTTTAAGAAAAGCACTATATATGCCTCGGCCGAAATGGCAATTGCCTGTCTCGTATCATTGAAGTCCTCGCCTGCGGCTCGGCCTTCAAACTCATACTCGACCTGCAATTGCCTATTTCGCTGCCTTTGCAATAATGTACTATTATGCATAGACATTTCACTGCTACATACGTAACTAACGTTTGGCAAAATAAAAGTTTATTTCATTTCGTTTATGAATTCGGTGGTTATGCGCAAGGTGCGTACCAAAGGGAAGTGTCACAAAATAATTGCAGGTCAACAATGCTACCTCAATAAATCGGTACGCAACGCATGTAATTAGTATCGTTATCACTAGGTTGATGCCTTTGTGTGCATAAAACTGACGCCGTCTTAATATGAACGTAATATAACTTAAAATTTCGAAGGGTTTTATTCTTCTTCATAGGGTGAAAGGATAGAAAGTGCGCCTCAAAAAGGCTCCTTTCGTGCACTTGACACAATCATATTACTGAACTTTTTAGGTTCTAAGATATGCCGGTTTCATCACGATGTTTTCCTTCACCGTTTGAGAGCACTGGCATTGTGTACATAGGGTTTTGATGGTTCAAGATGGAGTATGCATATTCTTATGATATGGTAGGCATCTTCTTTGGTTCTCTCGTCCTTTGGTAAGGAGGAGGAAAGAGAAGAAAAATTAGAGTCGATACTTTTCTTGGCCTCTTAGAGCTGGTTTCACGGATTGCTAATCCATTAAAAGGTTATACGGTGATAAATCTTAAATTTTGCAAGCAAATTAAACACGAAACATTCCACGAATTATATCTCTAAGAGTTAAACATCTTTCAAATGTTTTAATGTATTAGCAATCCCTCAAACCAGGCCTTAGTATTTTATACGTGATAGATTGCAAACTCATGGTCGTTATACCGTGGTATGGTAGCCGTTTTTTAGGTATCTGGATTGAAACTCACCGCCTGATAACCGGTAGATAATTGCAAAGTAAAGCGGATGTGCGTAATTTTTTCTAACATACCGACTTCCGGTCAACATAACAAATAAAAATATTGAATTTAGAAAATCATATCCTAACTGAATTTATAGGTTTCAGCGCATAAGTATAGACAAATGCATAGCGATAACGAAAAGCGATGATTAGACATGCGCTCACAATAACAGTCACGACAAAAGTCAACGCCAATGTCAATGGAATAGGCCTGTGAATGTACTTAACGTAAATGTTGCGTATGTATTTAATTTTTTTATGAATTTTATTGAAAGTCTGAAGCCTAAGGTGATAATAACAAGTTATTTTTTACAAACATTTAAAAACCTTCATCATAATTCATTATAATTCTTTATTGCACACAGAGACATTTACAAATAAGTGATAACACAGGACATGTACATAGGCCTTCTACTAGGACCTGTACATTTGTGTACATTATTCTACTAGCCAAGCTCTTTCATTTGAAACCCATATTGAGAGAGTTGTGAAAAACATTTTGATCTGCCATTTTTGAGAAGGCGGTTATCTTGAACCGACTTTCATCAAAAATAGCGTTCGGAGTTCGGATGAACACTGCCGACTAATTCAACTTTCAAACTATTGGAACAAAATCAAAATCAGTTCATCCGTTCGGGAACTACGATGTTACAGAGAGATACACACAGACACGTAAAACTTATAACACCCCGTCGTTTTTGCGTCGGGGGTTAAAAACTACAAGAGCCCACATAGTAAAATACAGAATGCGTTCGTCGATACATATTATTCCTGATTTGAAACAATCGATTTTCCATATTGTTCTCGACTCGATATCGAGTAGTTAGGTTTCTGCACCCCTAGTTTGAGTTTTACTCGATCAGTTTGAACCATTCATTTCGTCTACGTGTCTCTTTCTTTTGTATAGAGTAATGATGAAACAAAAAACTCGTTTCAATCGTTTCTTCGTAACGTTTTGTTGTGGTCTCATCTTTTCTCCATACAAAAGAGAAAGACACGTAGGCGAAAAGAATTGTTCAAATTGATCGAGGTAAAAATAAGACTTGCCCTTCCGGAGGCGAAGTTACGCAATTGCGTTGAACGAAACGTTTCGTTCGAAGCTTTATTTCTGTAGCCATTTGTTTAGGGGTCGGAGTACTAACGACAGTAAAATTGCAATTATGGCGACACAGATGTTATCTGCGTAATTTGGTCGGTAGTTTCACGTCCGTAATAACAGCACCAAGTTTTATTGTGTTATTTACACAAATAAAAACGTTTATTTTTATATTTTCCCAAAATTAAATATGGGCTAATTCTGAGCGCGGGAATTACGCTGTTAGTGTAATTTGTGTGATCCCATGAATATTTTTGAGTGGTTTGTTTGTGAGTTTGAACCTTGAGTAGTGTTAGCACTGGTTTAAACTTTATTGAACTACAACTGAGCTCGTAACAAATTTTTTTAAATTAATTTATACTTAATATTGAAAAATGAGCATCGCTTTATACATTAAATGAACAACAATTAAATTCGGTGCAAGTGAAAAAGTAAAAAAAAAAACAAATTAAAAAAGTATAAAAGTAAAAAAAAAGGTACTTAATCATAAAAAAAGAAAAAAAAGGTAGTGACAACATGCATTTAACGTAAAAGGAATGAGTTTTTTCGATCGCCCTTTACATGCCAAAATCTAAACGTCAATAGTTATGAGACATGTTTCTTGGCTGACTATACAGGGTGTATAGTAAATTAATCATTCAAAACCATTGGACTAATCATAGGATTAGTCCAATGAATACCTATCTCAAGGCAACGTCAGTTCGCATATTCGTATAACGAATACACAACCCAATACCCTTTTAAGAAAAAAAGGAATCACTCTCTTTAAGGTTCTTATAGTGCTTGAGAGTATTATACTACTTAAGTGCTCATACTACTTAAAGGAATGTTAAAAAATCCAAGTTACTGAGAACTTCCTCTTGTTTAAGCTCGGTTCTTTACCTATGCTTAAGACGAAGACATTATCTTCAGAATATAATTAAATAAACTAGAATTCCAAGTTTTTTAAAATGTCCTAAATATTAAAAGCTAAAGATAGGAAAAGTTGGAAAGGGTTGGAGGAGGCCTTTGCCCTCAAGTGGGCGTCACTCAATAAAAATATAATCATAATAAAAAAAAAAAAACAAATAATCATATTATTATATTAAAAATTAAATTTATATAACAATTACAATTAATTAGAATTAATAATATGTATTATGTAAACATGTAACGAAAAATGTCTTCGGAATAAAATGGCTTAATAGTAATAATAAAATATTAAAAGCCGAGCGGGATTTGAACCCACGATCTACCCCTTGGTACGGGGCTATGCGGATCACTCGCCGTCAAATCCTAATCACACTCGACGAATTAAGACGTGTTTTGGTTTAGGGACTGTTAGTACGATTATTACTGATTATTACTAACGTATAGACGGAGCGCTCTAGAGCGCTGGTGGGCTGGTGGTAGCTGCCTTGCCTTCCGATCCTAAGGTCGTGGGTTCAAATCCAGTCGCGTGACCAATGAGTTTTTCTCCCCAAAAATGTATGTACACTATTACAGTGCTCTCAAACGGTGAAGTAAAACATCGTGAGGAAACCGGCATATCGTAGAACCTACAAGGTTTTAAAATATGTGTCAAGTGCACGAAAGGTGCCTCTTTAATCGTTTCACCACACTTGGTTCAAAATAATCAGTGACACGATAAGAAGAAGAACTAACGTCCTATTCAACATGATATGCTTAGCTGAAACCTATTGAGTAAACACTGACCAATGTAGTAGCTCTGATAGGTGGATGGGTGGGTGTGCGGGACTCTTCTACCTAGAAGTCAAGCAATTTTTATACTTATCTTTTCATTGCATTACAAACCTTCTGCCCTTTTTGTATTTTAGATTTTAGTTTTTTGATATTATTTTTTTTGTGTTATCCAATAAATTTTTCATATACATAATTTCATTTTAACTTCACTATAAAATCAATAAAAAATTAAAACTAAAATCAGAATCCGTATTTGAAAGCGTTTTATTTGTCAGAAAACTCATTCTCTCATAACATGGCTATCATTATTTTTTTCCATTACGACATTTGTAATTGTTTGAAAATATAGTTTGTCCAACTGTCTTGGGACTGTAGAGGACTGTATTAATTTAGCTTAGTAAATCGGGAGGCGTAAACCTAACTTGCTAGGTATAGCTAATTACTTGGTATTCAGTTAAAATAGTAATCACAAAGCTTCACATTCATTGTTATTGCTTGGGTAATGTGTGTCGTTTGTGTAATTACAAAGAGGAAATACTTGTTTTGTCATCAGCGCACGTAATGCGCCTGCTTTGTAGTTTTTACCACAGAATATAATAGGCATGAAGACAGTAATCAAGTAATCGCCAAAATATGTATCTGATCTAATGAAAATTGATTCAAAGATTTTGACAAATATAATTATTCTCTCTTACCAATAAATTATTAATCTCGACATAAATATGTCGAGATTAATAATTTATTGGTTAAAATAAATCTACAAAATACAACAATCCGCCATGATAGCTTACGGATACTTACGTCACGGTGTTGTAAACGTCATTCTGATTTAGTACAAAAGCACCAATGTTTACTGTTGATATACTACACCGTGACGTAATAACAGACGCCATGACACCAGCGAGCGTTTTGGCGTGAATTTGAAAATTTCAATTTAAATGTACTTTTATTGCACAAAAACCTTAATTTTCTACAGAAATATGATATATTTTAGACATTAGATATTTTGAAAATTAGTCGTCATGCCTATTAAAGTAAGTAAAGTTTAGGAGTGGTACTTATTATGATTACAGAAAAAATGTAGAACTTGAAGGCCTGCGCATGTCTAATAGACGATGGCGTATATATCAATAAATATGTCAAATATCGCTGTCATATTTGGCAGTGTCAAAGCTAATAGCCATCGCTCATTGAAATGCTGTCAAATATGACAGCAATGTTTTCTCGTTGCAATAACCGCAAAAAAATGCAGCGCAGAATCAAACCACCGCAGAAGGCTTAGGTACTTACATGTGCGCAAGGCTAAATGCTCAAATATGAATCCGAGTGAGTGTCAGTTTTTTTTTTCAATTCAATGACTTGCATATTTTTTTTACGAATTGAGGCCTAATGTGCTTTTCATATAAGTATCACATTGAAATACCAATGGACTTAATTATGCTTTGACTGAATTACTTATAACATTGCTTTTTCCCGATGAAAACATCCTCCCTGTTTCCAAAACTTTATATAGGTGAATTATGTTCGTCGTGTTACTACATCGTGTTCTTTCACTCTTCAAACTCGTTCTTTTGAACCTGTGTGGTGATAGGATTTTAAATTGTGCATAGAGAAGTGTTGTTTCATGCACTTGGACACGACATTCGAACTTTTTAGGTTCCTGGATACCCTCATGATGTTTTCCTTCACCGTGAAGTGTAACTTCTGTTTGGTTTAGTACTTACACTGTGTCTACTTACATTGTACAGATACAGAGGTAGGCTCCATGTACTTCTATTCAATACATACATTGTTGTCTGTTTATCTAACATCATTACAACGATTGTGTTTCATTATAAACCATTTATTTAAATGCTCAAATAATTGTTTAAAAAAATACTCAAAGTAATTTCATTCTAGTTGAATAACAATTTGAATATTGTGAATAAATTTGTTAGTTAAGTACATCATTATTATCATGAGTTTGAAGAAGTAGATTTTTATGAAATTTTGCAACGTTTAAAACAATTTGTATGATCGATAATGGTAAGCTTAAAAAACTTGAGAAAACGACTCCATTAGCCAAACTGCTAAACTGATTTTGGTAGAATTTCTATGGGACTAATTTGAAAAAACCTTTCAGATAAGTTTTTTTTTTCAAATCGGCTCATAAAAGACGGCTTTAACGATAACAAACATAAAAAGTATAAAAATACAATTGAATCGAGGAACTCCTCCTTTCATATATGTGAAGTCAGTTGAAAAGGAAATGTTAACGGACCGTTCAAAGTTCAAATAAACCCAAAGAATGTTGTTTCTTAATTTCCTCGTGGAACATTTTCGTTGAAAAACAATCGTAAAGATTTCATATCATTACCATAGCATGCCTGTGTCACTCACCATGGCCAACTACATATGTTATATCGTCATATAACACAGACTAAAGTCCAGAGTCTGGCACATCGCCGCAAAGTTGCTTGCCTCTCGATTTTCTATAGGTTACATTTTGGGGAATGTAGTGAGGAACTGCATGATCTTATACCACCATCTCCCTTCCACCATAGGACTAAATAGAAAAAAAATATAGCATAAGGACTTACTTTCAAAAATTGGTCAGACTTATTGATATAGGTCTTAGGCACTCGTTTAGCTTAGCAGGCCGCTAAGTCGGCTGCTATCTCTATTATTTGACATGATAGAGACAGTGACAAGAGACTTTTAGCGAGCTGCTCCCTCTTTTCTTTTCTCCCTTTTTTCTCCTTTTTGATCTACGCACTACTGATGACTACAAAAGAGGCAGATCCAGTTTTAGGCGATATTATACGAACATAAAAATTTGAAAATGAGGCTTCTTCGTCTGTCATGGATCCAATCTGTCAATTGTGCCAGTACCAAGTGGTTCTTAATAGTCAAGTCAGAACAGAGAAGAACAACACACAGAGAACAGAGAGTCAGAAGTGAGTACGTGACAGAATCAGAAAAGAGAAAACTCGAATAACATCCAAGGATATAGCTCGCTGAATTAGTAAGTAATGGGCATATCATCAGCTCGTGAAATCAATAAACAAATGGCTAAAGGTTTCGACAAGTCGACTGACATTTATTTTATAGAAAATGGCGGCAGGCTTGCGAGACATTCTTCCTCCAAGGCGGCACCTAATAAAGTGACATTGACAGAGTGAAACGTCAGTTACTGTAGGTAGGTACTATGGTACACGGAACACGCTCGCTGTGCCAAATGTCGTTTTAATAGTTTTAATTATATCGCCGACTGGGGGGCTAATTGCTGTTATTGCGTACCTAATGGTGATTACCGTCAGATTATTATCTTCTTAAAAGGACTTTTTCAATTGCGATTGTGAACAAATTATGGGAATCTATTTTGCTGTCCATGTTTTGGGATATTGTTTTATTGCTAACGTTTTAAAATGTTACTGACGCGGTACATACAACTGTAAAAACTGTATAAGTAGATAAATATTGCGAGGGAATCCGTACCTTAGTTTGAATTTAGTAGTAGGTAGGTATGGTGTTTCGTTGATAAGGTTGATTAGTGGGACTAGACCATCGTTAAACAGAGAAATGCCCGATAAATCTGATAATGTAGACCTCTAAAAACCTCTAAAACATAGTAGCACTGCAATTAAGGGAATTTGTTTGTGGTCTGGCCACAGAAAAACTAATAACCACTATTTTGTCATATTTGTCATACATTTATTAAAATGGTGTGTAAATAATGTAAAATACACAATGTTTGATGGTTGGTTGATACCTACTAAGCATAATGAATGCTCAATAAAATTTATAGCTCAAATACCCATTGGACTGCCAAAGTTGAACCGCTAACTAAGTTGCAACGAGTTAAGTACTTAAGATATTGCATAAAGTCCAGTGCCTACTAAAGTCAACTAAAGACGTTGAAGACGAAGCACTGAACCATAAAATAATGCCAAGCATACTCTCATTCGCTAAAATAATAGTTATTTGTTATACAAGAGTGCAAAGCTGCTTTTTAACCGCGTGCTCAATTTTGATGACTGAGCAAGCGCAGGATTCTAAAGTTTAACCACGAGCGTAGCGAGTGGTTTAAAAGTTAGAATCCTAAGCGTTGGCGAAGGAATCAAAAGAGCACAAGGTGAAAAATCTTTGCACTCGAGTGCAACACGTAACTTTTCATCCCACCTCAGCGAGGAAATGACTAATGCAAAAAAGAACATGGCGCGACTAAAAGTATCACACCAAGAAGATTAAGAGTGCGAGTTTTTAACAAATTAAAAAATGTTGTATGATAATTTCGGCACCATGGAGGTAGAAGTAAATAGGTTGTGTATTCACAAACTTATTGAACACGATATTCTAAATTCAAATTTACTTTATCCTCTAGCGGATAAAAACGGCTTTTCCAGTCAGAAATTAAACAGCAAAAACACACTTTCAGAGCTGGTGGGATGAAAAATATATTTTACAGTCGAATGAGAAATTTGATATGAGATTTGCAAAGTGCTTGTAGTGTCACAGTTCACTTGTTTATTCTACTCATAGTTCAGTGCCACCAAACTAACTATTCAGGCAGAAAGGGCCCAACATTCGAAAATTATGAAACAAAATATAGAACTGTCAGCGAAAAGAAATGACATGACAGCATTGGTCAACTGTCATAAATATTGGTGGTACTATAAGCGCTAATGATTAAGAAGGTAAAACATCAGTGGACCGTGGACTTTACTGCAGTTTATAGCCTTAGGGGCAATTAGACCACAGATGCCGACGCTAAGGTACAAATGAATAGTTTGCCGGTGTATTATTATAAATATTTCATAGCTTCTAATTGGAGACCTAATGCGGCACTCGATGCTAGTATTTACAGCACAATTTGAATTTATATAATAAATAATGATAAATAAATATTGTGGACAACCCACACAACACTATCTGGCCCCAAACTAAGCAGAGCTTGTACTATGGTTACCAGATAGCTGATATACTACATATATGTAAGTATACATTTTTTTTGTAAATACATGCTTAGAATACAATATAACACCCAGACAGAGATTAAATATCTATGTTCACTACACAAATATTTGTTCTCGGTGGGGATCGAACCCACGACCTACGGCGCAGAAGGCAGAGCAACTACCAACTGAGCTGAGAGGCCAGTCATATTCCCAACATATAATATCTCTATCTAACTCCGCTGCGTTACCAGAAATCAGAAATCAGAAATGTTTATTGCATAACTGTTGTACAGAGAAGATCAGGTAGGTACAGTTTTCAGTTTGTCCGTTCCGGACGTACCATAAAAGGGCAATATGGGAAGTTTGTGCCCAATATCAATAAAAACAATTATACTTAAATACAAAACCGTCACTAGAGAATGCCGTTAAATTATTTCAGGCTTCATTTGAATGAACGAATATTTTATATTATGTTCTGTTATTTTATTTCATGTTATTTTATGTAGTCTGAACAAGTAGAACAAACGTATCCAACAGCCAGCAGATTCCAGGTTATGTATGAAAGATAATGAAAAACTTTGAATTAAATTTTTAGTTCTGCTTCTCCATATGCTAATATTATAAAGAGAAAAGATTTGCATTTTTGTATGTTAATATTATACAGAGGAAAGATTTGTATTATTGTATTTTTGGTGTATGTTATTAGTTTATTCATTAGAAAATAAACTCAAAAGCGACTGTGCCGATTTAAAAAATACTTTCACCATTAGAATGCTACATTCACCCTGAGTAACATAGGCAAATAATATTATATATAAAAATAATATTAAAATCAAAAGTGTCATTTGGGACAATGTGTCCCAGCAAAATTTGTCCGAAACGTCAGCTACTCATATATTCATGGCTTTAAAAAATAAATGTCCACCCGTGCGAAACCGGAAGAGGCCGCTAGTCTCTTATAGAGTTTCCGACTACCGATTGGATTTTCTCGATGAAATATTCAAAGTAGTTAAGTAGTAAGTATGTCATGTAACCCATAAAAGTATACCTAATAATTTTCAACCTCGTAAGCCATTAAATTAGACATCCTGTGGCCGAAAATCAGAAATGTCTGGATAGTTCTGACTTTACTATAGGTTACCCTGTGTCGTGAGTATCCAAAACTGCGTATTGATAGATAATAAATCGTAATGATAGTAAAGTCCCCTAATCGGGAACATATAGCATTATCCTGCAAACATTTACCCGGCCGCTGAAATCGAGCCCACTCCAGCGTAATTCATTATATTAGCTGTGTGTATGGGTTCTGTGCAGATAGCACTACATAAATCTCCCACTAAAACGTATCCTGACATCTGATTACCCGGCTCATACCACCCATTACCACGAGACATACTTAATTACATCGCTAGTGGGCCCCAGTTAGGCTTTTGACACACCAGACAAACGCATATATCGTGACTTCGCCCCATAAAGTCACTTTGTTGATAAAGTCAATTAGTGATATCGTAGTAGGGACCTGTATCAACTGATTCGGCCCACCCTCGCACAAACAGCCGTATCACGGTGCGCTGCGATTGGCCGGCTTGCCTCAGGGGAGTGGCTTGGACCCGCTACACTTTTTATTATTTCGGAGAGGTGCGTAGGCGACCAGCTTTATTCCACTTTATTCTTTGCCAGTCGATTGAAGGCGTCGGTGTGCTATAGTTTATTGCTCAGTCAAAACGTCACTGTAATGTAAATAGTGTTACTGGTAATATATTGTGTTTGCTGTTCGTATCGTGCGTGATAAGGACTTTTCCGCAGTTCATCTCAGTGATTGGGTGAGGTGAGTGGATTTATAAATTATCAGTTTTGATTTATGACTTTGTGTTTGCGATAATTAATAAGTCAGGTACGCTGTGACTTGAACTTGATCATGAATATAATTTGGAGTTTTATTTGTAACCAAATAATTATTTTATTTTATTGGAGCTCGTTTTTTTGTTAATAATAAAATAAAATATTTAATTTCAGATAATTTTAAAATAGTATATTTCATTACAAGTGCGGGAAGGCTGTCATTGCAAAGAGTTCCGACAAATGTCTACCCGAGCCGAAGGCGAGGGTTGACAGTCGGAACAAGTTGCAATGACGGTTCCGCACGTGTACTGAACGACTATTTTTAATACAGTTGCGAAAAAATTAAGCAATTTAATAAAATAATAAAAATACCATTTGCTTTTTTCTCTTCTATCCACGCAATAAGTTCGTCGTATGTATGCATGTAGCGACTTTTTGACTTTTCCGGTAAAATGTTCTCCGAAGCATTTTGTGCAATTATACTGAGTTCCGGTGGTGTTAATTCAAAAAACTAGGGTCGAAATTACTCATTTTGAGCAACAAATAAACTGGCAAAGAAAATTTCTGAAAAATGGCGCCAACGCCAACCGTAAAATATAAGCAGAGATTTTTTTTTTCTTCACCCATTCTGGAAGGCAAAGGGAACTATACCCATACAGCCAAGTCTTCAGTAGATTTTTTTAATTGATATGAATTGAAAATGAAATTTAATGAGATGAAATGAAATGAAACCTAACATAAATAATTCATTCAATCAAATCATTAAATCTGTTAATGAAACAAATTAGTAGCTTCTTTTTAGAAATAATACGTATTTGCATGAATCATAAAAACTTCGATGAATTTTTTTAGTAAAAACTTCATGGTTGGTTTTTCTTTTTAGACATTATTTTGACAGTTGGGAAAGAAAAAGCACTAGTGCGGGAATGGTAAAAAAAAAGCACGCGTGTGTAATAGCCCACATCCCGAACGCTATACGTCCCTGCAATACGCCACTTTTTGAGCAACTGTATTAAAAAATATCTTTCACATTTACGGTGTCCGTTAAATGAATGAGTACTTTAATTATAATAATACGAGTACATACCCATATTTTACTGTTCTATTTTAAAAAATAAAATAATAAAGAAGGTTATATTCATCTAGGTTGAAAACTAAATAGATGTCTAAAGTAGGTTTATTTGTATAAATAGCAAAGCAAGTTTTATTTATTGCCAAAAACTGGTTTTATTTATTGCTTGTTTTTGACAATCTGCCAGTCAAAGAAATATAAAAGTATTCAATTTAACACATTTCATATTTATATGAACATTAATTTTAATAGTACTATTTATGAACACAAAAGCCCATGAATATGTATACATACTAACGGCTCGGCTGATTTGTATTAAATTTGGCCTATAACTACACAAGTAACTATAGTTTTGCTCGTAAAAGGTCCAGTTGCTTTATCCGTCTATTAAATGTGTAATAAATCAGCAAAACAAACCTATTTTAATACATGGCTAAGATTATGATGATTAGTTTTAGGAAGAAGCCAGTTGGCCTACTTGATTTATTAGTTATAGTTAAACTGCTACAAATATAAGTAATTTACATACTGTACTAACACTTCAACGAACAATCACAACTGAAATGAATATTCAACGCTCTATAGTTTAATAACTATTAAATAAATTATTCAAAATAGCACCTCCCGCGGTTTCTCTAATTATGCGCACAATTACTATTAGAATAATGACATTATTTTAATAACCCTCGACCCGTTTACATTTATCAAAACTGGCTCAGCCGTATTTGACGGGTTCTGTAATATTTTTGGGAGTTCTAAAGGCTTTGCCTCAAAAGCATTTGCATAATTAGGTGCATTTTATAGCTTTATTGAATTAAGGCCGATGTCAGCCTCAAAATTGAAAACAGCAGGGGGTCCTGTGTTGTTAATTTTGTTTATAGCTTGTATTATGGTCAGTTTTGAATGTTATTCCCATATCTCAAGCCGTATAAGTTGTTAGATATTGTAAAAGTGGACAACAATAGCGTACCTATTTATGTTATTGATCTTGATTTTATTAGCTTTTACAACAGAACTCGTTGTCCGTTTTATTTATAAACACCGGTTTTGTTGCGTCTGTTTTATTACATTCGTTTAGTATCACGATTATACGTTTGAAAGTGGTTCTGAGTTTTATATTTAGATTCTGAGGCACTAGTTAATTTAAAAATCATAAACATAGTTCCCATTGATATTTTTACTATTATCGTAGCCCACATATTTAAACTAGCTATATTTTCTCCATCAGTGTGTATTTTAACAGCTAAAAAAATATACCTAGTTTTAATCAAAACTCAATTTGAAAATAAAAACATCAATTTTAACATCTCTCTGGTCGTCACCATTACTAAAAGTGTTGGTAACGTTGTGTATATAAGTTATTGTACGACTTTTTATCCAATTTACGAACTCACGATTAAAATCTCGGCGTGATATCTCCATTTCCATCATCAGCGTGTTCAAATTGAGTTCTCACATCACAATGCACCGTAGAATGAGTGATTTCACCGATTTTTTCACAAAAGGGTTGACCGATCTCAATTCGATTACCAGCACCAGTTACAGAGACCTCTGTTTCTGCAGCTGTTTTTAAAAGTTTTATATAGTTTCGTTGTGGTTTGGAAGGTCAAGGGGTCTTGATAGAATGGTTTTAACCCTAGCAACGATGACTTGCGGCTAGGAAAGGAACGCAAGCAGCATTGTTGATTATATTAGACTTCATTAGATCTTAATTAACATTCTGAATTCTCATTACACGCTCGCTACGCTTGCTGGCCGAGGCTATAATAGGAAAGTCGATTTGCTACCAACATCTCGATTACTTTTTGTTGCTACGGACATTAAACGCACAATCTTTTTGTTGAAGAAATCGAGTCAGATGAGGATCTTAGTCATTAATGTTAATGCATTATGTATTTTTAATGTGGGGACATTTCAGGAAATTGCAGACAATCTTTATGAAAATTAAAACGAAGTTATTGAGAATAAAGCTAAGTATGTAGGTATATGAATTATTTGAAGGTTCTCGAATGGCGACAATGAACCGGAAGACGAAACGTAGGGCGCCCACCCACAAGATGGACTGACGACATTGTTAAGATCACGGGAAGTCGGTGGATGGAAGTGGAACGTGTAGGGGATACCTATGTCCAGCAGTGGACTTCTTCAGGCTGATGATGAAATAAAAGAAGGGCCTAGTGATTTCATACTACTTAATTACTTTTGATAAAAAGAAAAGCTTTTAGAAAAACAAAGGGAAACCCAGTTGAAGCCAAGCTAACGTGAGACTGGAGTAGTTGGAATAAGAGATTGCATTAAATTTTGAATAGACAACTTTTTTCTGAACTTTTTTGTCTAGGATTATATCCAGATTTGTATGAGCCTTCAAGTAGAAATAAATTAAAGATTCTTACAAATAGGAGCCAAAATTATAATCATTTAAGAAGCATCAAGACTCCTGGACAGGATGTCATTTCTGATAAAAAGCTTAGCTATTTTGAACTCTATTGTCTTGGATTAAAGGTTATCAGGTAACAGACAGGCATCAGTCACCAGGGGTACCTTATCGGCGCCATAATCCAAGACGTTAGTAACACCACGGCTAATGGACAAAAACTTTAATCCTTGAAGATAATGCAAAATGCTTTAATAGTTTAGGCAAACATTTCCAAGATAGTGTGACAATAGCTTTATTTTTACATTTTAATATAGGTAGTAAGTTGACCTGCACCTTAATTCAGTTGATAATAGGGAGTCAAGGCATATACCTGGAGAAAAATGTACATATATAAATATATACATATATGTATATAGGTATACAGACTGAAAGCCGCGGATTCTTTTTTGTTGCGGAAAATTTCTTCTCATCGTGTCACTGGTTCGATCTAAACAGTGTGGTGATAGGATTTTAGAGCACCTCAAAGAGGCTACAACCCACACACAGAGTTCGGAATACTGTTTCTCATACTTAAATAATAAATAAATAAATAAATAATAAAAACAAATCATTTATAAACTAATAAGACGGCAAAAAAAAACTTTACCATAAAAGTTTAAGTTTATTAACTAAATAAAAATAATCTAAATGATGAAATTAATGAAAAATAATGTTGTGTTTAGACGTGTCTCTGTCTACCTCTTAGTTTCTTAAGGCGATGGCGATCAGATAAAACTCTGTCAAATATGACAGCGATATTTGACAGCGTTTCAGCTGATCACCATTGCCATCGCCTAGATGTGCGCAGGATTTAGTCGTTATTATATTGTTTTGATACCCAAACATCATTATTATACAATCGTTTAATCATAAAATTTAACAGCCTTTAGAACAGGTCAATCTGATTAAAATCAGCCTATTAAATAATTTTAACAACCATAGGTCGCTCAAATGTTTTCTCAATATTCTAGAATAAAAATTGCCAGTTTATAAAACGAATTAATATTTGTTTTGTTTGAGCTGATTCTATACTTTAACCAACTCTTTCACTCTCTCTTCTCTTCTTTTTCTTTCTTGCTTATTTTTATTCATACCTAGAACAATAGTGAATAAAATTTCGCCATGTACGAGTATGTATATATAGTTCGGCCGTTCAGAGAATGCGTTCCTGACACGTCGCGATTGAATTGACGACGTAACTTTGTAATGGCGTTGCAGTTACGATAAAAATATTTTTGCTGGTTGTTTACCGTTTTAACAATTGATGAGCATTAAAACAACATTATTATATAAATATTCAATGAATTATAAAATTTTGAGCCAAACTGAGTGTCAAATAACTTGTTATACAATATTTTTCTAAATCTATACTGCGCTATTACAAGGTTATGTCAGCGCTTTATATTTGTAGTGCTGTAATAGCTATGTGACTAACTGTGAATAACTGATCAAACTGTCAAACGCATTCTCTGAACGGCCGAGCTATAGTATTAATTTCATATCTATAAATTAGTACATCACTATAATTACCTATAGGTACATTAATGCCATAGAGGCAAATAAGTTTATTATAAATTCCTGGTTTTTATAACCATGACTATAATCCCACAGGCGCCATGCCTTCCGTAAATCATGATAATCCTATTTAAATATTCCTGCCCAGCCTTCCTCGCGTAGGTTTAATCTTATCTGGTTATTATAGGAAGCTCTGAGGCATTAGTTTATCATGGATTTGGGAACTCATGCATTCTTATTTTTAAAAAAGTAGCTTTGTAATCTACCAAAGTAGTCTGCAGCAAAAAGTTTATCTTAAAATCTCATAGTTCTGTAGCTCTGCCTTCTGCAATAGGCCACAAGCTCTGTCTGGCTCTGTCTCTGGCTCTGGTTTGGAGTTTGAGTGAGTGCTCACCAGTGTATTATACTGCGTGTGTGACGTTTCGACGTAGGATTTATTTAGTCAACACTCACACAGAATCAAAACCAGAGTCAGAGCCAGACAGAGCTTGTGGTAGGTCTACAGTTTATAAAAGGATTAGTTTTTTTGTTTGAGCTATCTTTATTTTCTTTTATGTATTGTTGCGTTTGATTCTTATGAAAATACTATAGTATTCGGGTTAGCTATAATAGCTAACCCGACCGACGTTGTCCTGTAGGTTAATTATTAAATTAAATAATCGAATTTTAGCACTATTAGTAGGTACTACTACCACTACTTTAGTAGGTACGGGCAAAACGTTTCGAGACATAAAACCGTTTTCAATAAACTATTTTTGTTTAAACTAAGTTGATAGAGAAGCAAAACGGTTTGAATTTAAAAAAAGAATTGGCCACGATTGTCACGGTTTATTGATTACGGGGTGAACGAACTCCGGATTACAACCGTTATTCACAACTTAACAATGTACCGATTACTCGGTGGCAATCACGGACATCTGATGGTACAGGCAGCAACCGAACTTGCTTTTCTTAGATTGGTTGAGTGGGATTGCCTGGGGCCAGGGCGTCGATTCTAGCAACACAAATCGCTCAAGCGATCGCGTAAATCGATGTGAGTTGACAATTTTTGTTTGAAAATTTGAAAATGTAACGCGGATTCAGCGATCACTCAATCGAGCCGTGTTGCTGGAATCGACACGCTGTTTTATAATGCTGACAATTCAACATGTATGTCACAAAGCGACCAAATTGTGGAGTTGTCGCGCTTAGGCTATTAATAAAAGAATAAAAGTGACAATATGTCACAAAAGCGCGACAGTTCCACAATTTTGAAGCTTTTTGACATATATGTCGAATTGTCAGCTTTATTAAACAGCGGCCTATAGGTATGCAAGCGCCGATCGTGACATCATCGCTGTTTAGTAATATACTAGTAATCGTAAATATCTCGGTTATTTCATTGGTGTTTCATGCAGCAATAAAGCTCTTTGTGAAGGGTTCGTCCGGGGAAGTACTACCACCATGCCTATTTCTGCCCTGAAGCAGCATTGCTGTGTTTCGGTTTGAAGGATGCGGGCGCCGATGAAATTACTGGCACGTGAGGCTGGACATTTGTATGCCTCAAGTTGATTTTGTTTTAAACCCAAATCTATATTAATTATTTAAAGCAAAAGTAAGTTGATAATTGATAATCTACCACTTCATGGACAAACTACCAGCTGTATTAATTTTAATAAATGAGGTTCATAGATGACGAAGTTGTGCGAAAACAAACATAAAAAATAATAATAATTGAGAACCTCCTCCTTTGTATTTGAAGTCAGTTAATAACTGATTTCTATCTTTTATAACGGTTTGGTCCAAAATATGCAATATTTAACTCAAAATTAAGTAAACGTATTTCTTTCTTTCTTTATCAACATTGTAGCTTTATTAATCTTCTACTTTTGATACTGTATGTACCTAAACTTATCTACTATAAATAAATATACTAGCTTTGAACACCAATTTCGATTTCTGTGGCGACACAATGTCTCCTTAAATTGACTGGTTTATTTCTGCCAAAAACACAACAAAAACAAAATTTAGTATTAAATCTGCATCCTTACTTTCCATGTTATTCTTTCTTTTTCTTTCCATTATAATGATGGTAGCCAAACACTTATTATCAATCAATAAACAAAAACCTAGATAGCTATAATTAATTTGCAATAGTTTTTATGATTCCCGTAGACATTGAACCGTGTCAAGATAATTAGGTTTTTGCTTCGCGATCGAATTTCTCTTGATATCGGTAAATTGTATTTCGATAGGCAAAAATGGTGAAAATGTTGCGTATAACTAAAGTAAGTAAGTTTTTACTCTTGTTTACAATGCAACGCTTATGTGACGTCACGTCTAATACGCAACTATTAGTTTTTGCGTTTTTAGCTTATTTTTAAAAGTGACATCACGATTTCTTAGCCACAGTTACTGGGTTCCGTTTTTTTTATACAACTAGCATATGGAACAAACATACCTACCTGATCAGGAATGTGCCTTATGATTCACTGCCCTGTGTCCATCAACTTGAGGCATTCAGATGTTCAGCCTCACGTGCCAGTAATTTCACCGGCCCCTTCAAACTAAAACACAGCAATGCTGCTTCTCGACAGAAATAGGTTTAAAGGGTATGATGGATCCATAGAACTACAGCCACAGCAGTCAGCGACGCGCAGACTCCGGGTGTATTAGTCCAAAGGTCAGAATTTCCAAGGCGCTAAATGACCAGACATATTATGTAACCTTAGTGCAGCTGGCTCAAAATCTCAGACTTAGTCTTGCACATTAACTTCTTAATTTTGGATATAAAGCCTGAAACTGACCATGGGTGAGCCGATCACGTAATATTGGATGCACCCAATACTGTCGTTCTTCTTTCTTTTTTTTATACGGAGCAACAAGTACACACATATGGCTTCTTCGACTTCCATGATTGGACTGTCACTCTACACTCCACAAATACATCCGCACCCCTGTCTGAACACTTGCGTTTAGAACCGCGCGATTTGCATCCGCGCGGAATCCGCCATGTCTGAACCAGCTCTTAGGCGTTCTGTAGTGACGATTAATGAAACGCTGTGAAACAAGACTGCGATATTTGACAGCGTGTCACTGATCATCACAGCAGAACACTTAGGTGTGCGCAAGGCTTTAGGGTACAGAGATTTTTATAATGTCCCAAAAGATAAGAGCCGAGCGGTATTTGAAACAACAACCTTCCCCATGGTACGGGGCTGCGCTGACCACTGCGCAATCGGATCCTAATCACAATCGAGGAATAACTCTGGACTGTTCGGCACTAACGTGAC
Source organism: Thera britannica (assembly GCA_939531255.2). Classification (NCBI taxonomy): domain Eukaryota; kingdom Metazoa; phylum Arthropoda; class Insecta; order Lepidoptera; family Geometridae; genus Thera; species Thera britannica. The sequence goes on from OW618047.2 coordinate 12,518,803, forward strand.
CGTGGCTTTTATGGCCTGCGCACACCTAGGTCCCTGCGATGCTGTCAAATATCGTTTTTAAATTTCCCAGCGTTTCACTGATCGCCATCGCTAGCGACTTAGGTGTGCGCAGGTCTTTAGGGTACAGGTTTAGCATCTGCTTGTTCCATATTTTTTCTCAAAAAGCAACGTTTTGACCGCAAATTCAGCTATTTGTGGCTAAAATCGTGATGGTTTGGTAGCTCGGCGCGTGCGGCAGATGCTAACCAGGTCGTGCCGTCACGGTGCTAGCCTCCTGCACTGTTGCCAATCGCCTGATACTCCTCGCCAGTTATTGAACCAATGGATTGGTGCCTAATTACCGTGAAAATGGGTTTTGGTTTCTGGGTACCGTTTGTAGTTTTACCAAGGAGGTTGGAAGTTTTACCATGGAGGGGAAATGTCTTTGGTTTGACTAATACGGACTGGTGTAATTGCGTGCTGAATTTAACTTGTGGTTTTGGTAATGAGTAATAGGTATGCTCGAAGCAGTAAAATGTATGTAGATATTGTCACAAGCTGGAGCTTTCTGTTAAATCCCAAAGGCTTCTGACAGAAAGTTTTATGGATTCTCGGGACCGAAGGATCTTACTTAGACTGCTTAGTTTGGGGGAGCTCCAAATTAAGCAGAGCTTGTTCTGATGGGAACCCGATAGCTGATATAATACTTGGATGTATCATATATATTTTGTAAATACATACGTAGAATACAAGACAATTGTCTCTGGCTCTGGTTTTGAGTCTGTGTGAGTGCTCACCAGTGCATTATACTGTGTGTGTGACGTTTTGACGTAGGATTTATTTAGTCAAGACTCACTGGTCAGTTTTTGACATCCCACATCTACAGTGTAGATCAATGTCGTGAGGTTTTTTTGTTTATTCAGTTCAGTTCAGTTCATTTATTTACCACATTATCACAATTGACTGTAATACTAGGCATGTCAGTTTCATACAATATTATTAGTTACTAAAATCGATGTCTTAAAATATAAATTGTTAAAATAAATAAGAAACAAAAAATTACAAAATTAAAATACATATTCTAGGAGAAATAGCGTCAAATTGTATATAATATTAGATTAGATGTATCAGGAGCAGTCCGTGTCAAAAGAGGATTCCAACAATGTCTTATTCATAAATTCATTTAAACAATAAAAAGCATTCAGTTCAAAAAAAGGTTTGATTTTCCTATTTCTGTTGATTCAACAAATTTCCCAGTTAAGAGAGGCGATTGGTTAATCGATTAGTAAAATAAAGATTGTTGGCAACTCTAAAATGAACTAACATGACAGGTAGTGATAGAGATTCGTTGGCTACTACTTCTGTGCTTATTTTTTTAAATAATATCCCTGCCCGCAGCCTTGTTATGCCACAGGCTTTGTCAAAATACTTCGCCGTTAAACTAGTATTTTCAATTAACAGCTGAATGAAAACTAATTACTTACTAACGTAGCAAATGACAAAGAGCAATTAGATATAGTCGAATAACAATTAGTGCGACTAATTAACTCGAGATCCAATTTATAAGCGGTTAATTGCGTTTTAGAGATAATTATCAGTTAGTACTTGTTAGTTTTATTTGTAATATAAACTAGGTTGAGAAAAATGGTGGCAACATTCGTAGTCGGAAATTTTCAAACTTTTTTATTCTGTCAAATACCGTTCAGAAACAGGGTGCTGTTTCTGAACGGTGTTTGAAATGTATTTGCTTAATCTTAATTTAGTTACATAAATTTTATTAAATATTAGATTAGAATCTTGAAACAAATTAGGGAAAAAAAGAAACTGTTTTCAAGACGGCCTCATGATTTATTAAATAACAAGAAAATGTCACAGTTCAAATGTCTAAAACTATTTTAAGTATCTAATAACAAAACTACACCTATTTTGAAAATACATTTTTTTTTAAACAAGGGCTGTTTTAGCAAAGGCTACTAATATACTTATGTGATTGCACCGACAGAACTTTTGAAGAAAATATCGGATGAAAAAAACAGGCAAATTGTACAAAAATTGGTCCCAATATAAAATCACAAGTTAACCACGCACGCACCGCGTATCGAGGTAGACGTGTGAAGTATTTTCTAAAAGTGTGTACAAAAAATTTACCCCGTTTTCAAGTTGTAACAAAAAAATACATAGATTTTTGTCCATGCATTGTTTGCCTATTGTATTTTTTTAATTTATTCGTTTATTTTTAATTTTTGTAATTATAACCTTATCTAGCATGTCTTTTAGTTTTCTATAGTAGTTACAAAATAGGGTTTTATACTAACATGTCTTTGCATTCTTTCCCAACTACTTTAACTTATTAATGCCGCTTAACCTTTTTAACCTTTGATTATTAAACCATAACTTAGACAGGAAACCGTGTAAATAGCTACACCAATAACATTAATTCCTCTTTTTAAAGCAAATATGGGACAATGCGTTCATAAATCATTAGAGACACTTCATATTACCATAGGTATTGCAAGGGGAGAATGGGCAAATAGCATAAACATATTCCCGACATGAAACTAAACAGTTTAGTTACGATATCCTACTCCTACTAATATTATAAACGCGAATGTTTGTAAGTATGGACGTATGTTACTCTTTAACGAAAGATTCAAGATTCACTAAGCGTTTACTCAATACGATACAAGAATCACTTTGAAAAGTAAAAACTATTGAAACGATTTTAATGAAACTGTACAATAATATAGCTTATACGTCAGAATAACACATATTTGTAGATAGATAGATGACTGACGCAAAAAATAGATAAAAACAACCCTTGATGCGGATTATATAATCATGCTAAGATTTCAGCTCGATCGGTGCAGAACTTTTAGAGTTTTTGTAGCATACACAAACCAACATAATAACATTTTGATATATATATATTTTATATCAAATACGATATATATGATATGCATAATATATATATACTCGTAGAAGAGAAGATAGAAAATAGATTATGTGATATTTGAATGTCACAATGTTAGTTCTTTTCTACGCCACGCTATAAGCTACTTGAAGTACTAATGCTGCGCAGACGAAGTCCCGGGCACTAGCTAAGTTTTTTATGATGTGCGTTGGATATTTCAAAACGCGTCCAACCGTGAAACGAATTTTTTGCTCAAATTATTGGATAAGATTCTTGTAAGTATTTGCATCAGAGAGTGTTTTGTACACCCTATTGTGAGGTTTACTTATTTCAAAACACTTTCTAGCTGCAATGTTTTTATGGAGAATATAATATTATGTACAATTAATTTGTATTATCAGTCAGTTACCGCGAGACTGTCTTGTGACCTCTTTTAATCTGTCAGCTTCTGGAACTGTCACGTCAAATATTGATGGCTAAATAATTATAAGTTTAAAAAACTTGAGAAACCGACTTCATTGCCAAACGGCTAAACCGATTTTAATGAATTGTTTGGGACAATCTGGACGTAAGATTAACCTTCCAATTAAAAAAATAATTTTCTTAATCGGTTCATAAATGACGAAGTTATGCGGTAACAAACATTAAAAAAAAAAAAAAATACAACCGAATTGAGAACCTCCTCCTTTTTGATTGGAAGTCGGTTAAAAACGAAGAAGCAATCCTTGATTTCGTTTTCTGTCATTATGAGAAGTCACATAGCTTTTTCATTTTAATTGTTTTTCTGGTGTTATTTTGAGTTCTGTTGTGTAATTTTGGTGGTATTTTAACCGACATTACTTGAGGTTTTAGTTCAAAGTGTGAGCAGGATACCACGGATAGGTGAGAATCAGGATACCACATGATACGTATCATGTGGTATCCTGATTTGAACAAAAATGTTTCGGATAGTTTTGAAGAAAAACACCATAATTTTTACTTCAAAGCCAATGACGACTCGTCTATTGAGTGACTTGACTAAAAACTATTCTGAATGGACAGATTCCATTTAATTAAGAAGATGAAGAAGAAAACTAATAGTACTAAAAATAATAGGTTTAGCTAACTGTTGGTGATGTCAATGTTATGATAGCCGTTAGAAATGTAAGCAAAAATAACTGTTAACTACAGATGCAAATAAAAATTATTGTAGCATAATGTTTTTTAATAAAAAAAACAGGAACAGCGGATGTATGCACATTGCAATTAAGATGCGGCTCATGATACACTGGTTAATTGTGCCTGACGTAACTTAAAAAGTACTTTGTAATTATTATTTGTTTGTACTATATCAGATGTGGTAACTAAAAATTACTAAAATGGGCGTGTTCAATAGGTACAGAACAAAGAAAACATTTTAAAATTTGAATTTACACAACACTTAATTGATTTAAGTGTATCAATAGTGTTGAGTGACACAGGGTCACACAGACTCAGATCACCAGATCAGTTTTTGATATCCCAGTCCAATATTGGAATATGGAAAATTTATAATAATTTAATTTTATAACTACTTTTTCTATATTGTTGCAGGCATCATCCTTAAACCGTAACTATTTATCCGTACTACTTCATCAAAATGGGCGTGTCGGAAGCTGGTTCCACGCCTGACGCTGAACGGCCAGGGTCGGGGAGCGGGATGGATGATGAGGATATCCCTAGGAGGAAGCAGAGGAGGTATAGGACCACCTTCACGAGCTACCAGCTGGATGAGTTGGAGAAGGCGTTTGGACGGACGCATTATCCAGACGTTTTCACTAGGTAAGTCTTTCTGAGGAGCAAAAACTCGTATGTTTTAGTAGTATCTACTTATTTAATAAGACCTAATTTAATACCTTGTCAAGCACGTTTCTGATGTGTTTTGATTTCCAATTAACCTCAGGTGCACCATTATAATTGTTCTACCAGCTAGTTGAATAAATATGTAAGGGCTGTTTTTTACATAAAAGCCACTTTCTAAATAACATTTATTTTTTTGCAGAGAGGAACTCGCTTTGAAAATCGGACTTACTGAAGCTAGAATTCAGGTGAGCTTACTTTATTTTTTGAATGAATATTTTGTAGGTATCCTTATACTGAGAAGAGAACATATTCCCTTAGACCTTCGTTTTTCTACGTTTATTTAGAAGTCTTTTCTTCTATTTCATCCCCTTATCCCACTTTATGTGGGGTCGGCACAACATATTCTTCTCTTCTATTCTTCTCTCTGCCGTCATCTCTGCATTCACTTCATTCTTATCCATGAACATGGTATTTATTAAAGTAAGAGAGTAAATAAAAAAAATCTACCACTGACTGCATAATCAGCGTTGAAAATCACTTGTAATTTCAGTGCATTTTTTTGTACGTGACTTTTACTAAGCAAGCAAAGCCGATGACAAAAGTTGCAGTAAAAAATCTACCCACGAACCTCCAAAGAGTTTTTAATAAACCCCCAATGAAGTTTATTCAACAGCAATTTAAATAAAGAAGCGAGACGTGTGCAGTCGAGCGACAAAAAGTCGCACTTCAGCCCCCCGCGGTCGCGCGACATGACGCCTCATTTGAAGATGACACCGCTAGGATATTATTATGATTATATGATGTTCTTTAATCTATTGGATTCCAACGGCTTTTTAATAAGGTATAGACCTCCCTGTGATATTACTTATGATCATCATCAGCTTGAGGACTTCCATTGCAGCTCATAGGTCTATTACCATAAGTAGTAGCATCATAAGTACTTAGTAGCAGAACTCTTCGTGAAGGACTTGTTCGGGGAAGTACTACCACTATGCCTATTTCTGCTATGAAGCAGCATTGATGTGTTTCGATTTGAAGGGTGTGGGTGCCGGTGAAATTACTGACACGTGAGGTTGAACATCTGTATGCCTCTATTAGTTGGTGCACCCAGGGCATCGTAGGGCATGTTATGACGTGACCTTTGAGGCAATGCTTTGTTACCACTTAACATCAGGTGGGCCATAAGCTTGTTCCATCAGCTAGTTATATAAAAAATAATAATTAAATACAAATAACTCCATCGGCTGTTAATTTGCCGCTTCTAGTAAAATTCACTGTTATATCTTCTTACTACAAAAAGCTACGTTTCAACCGACGCCGTCAGCGAAGATTAAGCACGATTAATGTCTCATTATGTCCCCGAATTATGGTCAGACTGCACATTCAAGCTTCCATAAAGGAAAGGAACGTGAGTCCCTCGCTGGGTAGTATAACTACACTGTAATGATCACTTAATCAAGTAAGGCATAGACGATTTCATTAAAAACTAAAGGGGATTGTAGACAAAACTGCAAACTATACAGACACCTTGCGCACTTACATCGAATGTTTTAAGAAATAAAATCTTGAGTGAATTACAGACTGACTTATCTTTTTCTTCCTGCTTTTATCCCACTTTATGTGGGGTCGGAACAACATGTCTTCCTCCTCCATTCCCCTCTGTCATCTCTGTGGATCTCTCTTATCCATGTCATCTTTCACACAGTTCATCCATGCTTTCTTTGGTTTACCTCTACCCACATAGCTATCTACATCCATACTCATCACTCTCCTAGTCACATATCTTTCATCCCTCCTCATGACATGCCCGTCATTGCCCGTACCACGCCAGCCTGTTGCTCCTCAATTTTTCTGTCACCGGTGCTACTTTCAGACTTCCCATGATATACTCATTCCGTATCTTGACCATTCTTGTCACGCCACACATCCATCTCTACCGCATGTACCCTTCTTTCGTCAGTCCCTTTCGTTGCCCAACACTCGAATACTCACTTTCCATCAGGTGTGATGGCAGTAAAAGGTTTAACTATAAGAAAAAAAATCGGTTGTCTGTAAAGTCGGTTTACTGACGATAGTTAAACGTGACAACGTCATACAGCTGTCCACGGAGACGCATCGCTCACTCAAGTAGGAGAGAGACAGATGTCGAACGCTGCCGAACGCGGAGGCCGATTGTGCCTCTTTGTCGCTCGTTCCGCGCTCTCGCTTGCACTTCAAGCCTTAAATGGAACGCCTCAGAGCGAGGTAACGCCGCATGACGTCATGTTTTTTCGTGCGTGTAGCCGGCTCTATCGAATTATAAAACGTTGTCACGTCAAAAAAAGGGATAAAGATTCTTCTTCTTCTTCTTCCTGCCCTTATCCTAATAATAAATAATTTCTATTCTAATATTTAATGTTGAAACTACATAGCCATTCGCAAAAAAATATCTCGGGATTCTATTCAATAATGATTCATCTACCTTCCACTGTTGTGTACTGGGTCTACGTCAAAATGTAAGCATATAAAAATCATGTTCCTTACCCACATCGTTACTACCAAACTTGGAAACACGACTTTATCTTAAATTGCCAATTTATGTAATGTGGAACAAGCAATTCGATTTTTTGTAGTAATCGTGTTTTATTTCTTCAATTGTTCAATTTTCCGGCTGACATGTTTATTGTTGCATAATACTTTATTTTTAAATTTAAAATTTTTACGGCCATGGCTTGTCAGTTCTGTAAGATGTTTGGTTAAAGATTTTTTATAATATCGTTATTGAAATCGAATTAATTATAAATAATCGAATCGAAGTTATGAAATTATTATACTTATTTATGTTCATGTCATATTTCAATCCAATGCCAATTATTTGTCAAACAGAATTCAATAAATAATTTTAAAATTGATATTAAATCATCATTAATACATCAGTAAAATAATTAAAAACCCCGCCCTATTTTTTATACAGCTTGCTTATAGAACAAGTATAATATGACCCACCTGATGTTAAGTGGTAAAACTATCGCCTAAAATAAAGTATTACCTCATAGGCCACGCACCTTAAAAACGTACAGCATACGATGAACTGTCAACAACATTTCATTAACCGCTATAATTAAAAACCTTTTTGCCCGGACCCGTTACAGGTCGCTACTAGTAATTCCTTTTAAGTCCGAATTAGGACTCGGCAAGTAACATAATTAGTTAGATTTATGTCGTTCACTGTACCTTACCATAAAAAGAGTGTCAGATATGCAATAAGTACCTTTGCCTAATGCAATGAATGTTATGTATGGTGGAATGTACAACTTAATTAAGTAGAGTACTTAAAATATTTTTGGTTTCAAAAGAAAATTCTGGACATGTACAGTAAGATACAGCTCAAGATACCTAAAAACAAAGAAAAATCACCCTTACTGTAAGGACATAAGAGCTAGCAGTGTATAGTCTGATGCGTATCTTTGTGTACCTGACTACCCCCGTTAGATATCATCGAGAATATTGAGTGCTACTTTCTATCATCTATGGTGCTACCAAGAGATTGTAAAGAAATGTCTATGAAGGGATTTCTATTTATATTTTTTTATAAAAATAAAAATTACACACAATATTTTACAAAAATTTAAAAATTATTTATTTTCTGAATAAACTAGATATATTTAAAAACATCATATTTATTTTTTAATTAATTATTTTAATAGTTTCGCCAGGATAATTTAGCACCTATTTTTCGGTACCCAAATAAAAAATAATATACGATTCCTGCAGTCTTCTCGTTTATCAAGTTTCGTCCAAATCGGTCAGTCGTTACAATCAAGCGATATGATTTAGCCAATGTTTATAGTTCCTAAAACAAATAACGAATTCACGTATAAGATAATAAAAAAATGTTTTATTCAATTCGCGATTTCTTTTGCCAAACAGGTATGGTTCCAAAACCGGCGGGCGAAGTGGCGAAAGCAAGAAAAGGTGGGGCCACACGCGCACCCGTACAGCGGATATCTCACTGGACAGCCGCTGCCGTCGTCCGCTATGCCAGCGCCGCCGCATCCGCTTGGCCTTGGCTTCGGACTGAGAAAGCCGTTTGATGCTGCTTTGGCGTCATTTCGGTAAGATTGATGAATAGTGACTTTTTGTTTCAAATGAATTAAACGTTATAGAATAGTGGAACTTCTGGCCATTTGTAGCTTTTATTAGTATTCAGTTTATTTATTGCCTTCTTATTCAAGTAAATTAAGCATTGACTGATCTTAGGACTAGTTTTATGAATCAATACATAATTTATTAAACCTGCAAATAAAATTCATGTTGATGATTTCCACGACAAGATAAAAGCTTCCTTTTACTCTGTGGACTAAAAAATTACGAGTCAGTCTTTAGAAATGTTCTCGTGACGAAACTGTTTTCTCAATCTAAAATGATATTTTGTCCACAGGTATGCAAACTCACCATTATTCGGCGGCCAGTACCTTCCACCGCTCTCTCGCCCGCCGCTGTTTGGAGCTCCGCTATACGCAACCTCTCCCGCTCACTTCCACTCTCTCTTCGCGAGTTTAACAGCTCCCGAGCCTCCCCGTCTCTCACCAGATCATCGGCTCTCGCCCGAACGCAGCCAAACTTCCGAAGATCTCCGAACGTCGTCCGAAGCTACCAGATCGCCGTCCATTTCTCCTCCGATATCGCCGGGTAGTGAGACGCTGCCTATGCAGCCGATAATGGACGATGTGAGGACGTCGAGTATCGCAGCGTTGAGGTTAGCAGCTCGAGAACATGAGCTGAGATTGGAAATATTGAGGCAAAGAGCTGATTTGATCTGTTAATTTATTTAACTGATAGATTATTAATAAGAAAGACTTGGTGTGGGTAAAATACCTTTTAATGTAAAATTCATGAAATTTGTAAATATTTAGTTGTATTTCCTATCCTAAATTTAAGCGTTGAAAATATTTTTTTTATAATTAATTCTTAGTGAGATGAAGTTATGATAAGTAACTTAATAATAATTGTACCTCGTATTCGATTTGAATGAAAATGTTTTGTATATTTTTAATTAATTGTAATTTCCCGTCCTTATTTATATAAATTTAAGTGAAAGCAGTCTAAATAAAATGTTAAAAAATTATATTTTGCTTTTAATACAATATCTAAACTTTAGAAACCTTCAACGCTATTAGTTTTATGAGCAATCAATACAAAACAAGTCCCCGTCAATTAAGTTTAAAATTCAAATACTATAATTAAAGCCACAGCCATTCGTGGAATTAGTCAGGTCACGTATATCTCTAATTTGAAAAATTATTTAATCAACCGTGTGGTATTGTAAGGTGGGTATGGCCTAAGTATAAGCGACCAGCGATCAAACAAGCGAGCGTTGCGCTGGGCAAACACACATGCGTTCGCGGTGGTGTGCTCAGGGACCGAACAAGCATTCACCACCACAGCAGTCCAACTGTAGGCCTACCACAAGCTCTGTCTGGCTCTGGTTTTGCGTCTGTGTTAGTGCTGTCTAAATAAATCCTATGTCGAAACGTCACTCACACCGTATAATGCACTGGTGATCACTTACACCAAAGTCAAAACCACAGCCAGAGACAGAGCCAGACAGAGCTTGTGGTAGGTCTACTGATATAAAGTGACGATCATCGCCGATGTTTTAACGATACATTTTTACTTTATGAGAAAAAGTATTTAAAATAAGTAGATTACCCACATGATGTGGAGAGACTATCACAGCCTTTAAGTCGGTTATATTCCCTTAAAATTAGAGAGTACCTACAGTAGATCTACCACAAGCTCTATCTGGGTCTGTCTCTGGCTCTCGTTTTGAGTCTGTGTGAGTGCTCACTAGTGTATTATACTGTGTTTGTGACGTTTCGACGTAGGATTTATTTATTCATCACTCACACAGACTCTAAGCCAGAGCCAGAGACAGAGCTTATGGTAGGCCTACAAAATATAAGAGTAGTGGTAATAAGTGTGCATTAAAAGTGAATCATACAGGGTTATTCATTATTAGCTGCAAATACTCAGGAATTAGGTTCAACAAATAAAATAAAAAATATTTATAAAATGATTTTTTTTAAGTTTTGTTATGAAAATCCCGAGAAAATCGATAAAGGAATCATTGGCGCCTGACCTATTTTGACCTTTGATCCGCGCCCGCGCGCCGTGAGCGACACTCTGCGTTCAGTCACCGCCTGGGTGGGTCATCGTCCTGTTCTCCATGGCAATCATTATGCAATAGCCGTAAAGAAATTAATAAAAATAAAATTTTGATACAAAAGATTGAAAAAATTTTTAATCAAATTTAAAAAAAATAATTTCATAAATATTTTTTATTCTATTTGTTGAACCTAATTCCTGAGTATTTGCAGTTAATAATGAATAACCCTGTATATTAAGTACCTAACCTAAAATATTGGAAGACAAAACGCGGTTTTCCCTCACTCGCACCAAACCGGCTGACTCACCGTAAATCACACACAATCACAGAATCCTCACTAATTTGGCGTTAGTCACTCAAGGCCGGTGAAGGGTGCATCTGTACGTGGGCGATTACGCGACCTAGGTCCGACCGCATCCCAGGTTCAACTGCTAATTGAGGTAAAAAGCACTTGTGGCATAGTAGGAACCACTGATTCCAATGTCGTGGGTCTAAATCCCGCCTTGCACCAATGAGTTTTCACACCAAAAATAGATAGACTAACTTTTTGTTGTACCTACACAAAGAAGAAATAAATACAGAAACTATTGAAAATAATAAGTATAATGTTTGTGATGCCTTATCTTTAATAATGTGCCAATATTTTCAAACGGTGAAGGAAAATATCGTAAGGAAACCGGGCTTAGAAGTTCGAAAATAAATTATGTGTCATGTGTACGAAAGGAGCAATTAAAATCCTATCATCACACTGATTCTAAAGAGAATTCGTTGAAGGTGATTCTGGACATTAACATTATTTAGTTTATGAATATTTTTTGAAGAGGCAGATGCAGGCTTGAGGCTGACTGACAGGTTAAAAGCTCAGCGACGTTGTTAAAATGTTAGCTTGTTACCTCACAGTTTGTAACTATGTAAGTGATTTTCTACAACTTTTATAGACCTCACAGTATACCTAATTTTACAACCAATTTCATAAAATTCAAATTTAAAATTGAAGGTGCCGTCGTAATCGCTAAAAACACTATTCGTTTACGACAATCAAGAGAACATAAAAGGGTCTTTTTCGAAATTATATTTAATAAACATCAAAATTTTATTAGTATTTATTTGACAAACAATTACACGCATCCTTTGTGATGATAATGGCGCTTATTATCATATTTTACGAGTTTCGCCTTGCCTGTCTCGCCCGAATAGGGCTGGGAACAATTTATTAACTCTCGGGATTCAACTACTTTCGTTTTTTTTTTGTTTTTGCCAGATTTAATATTTACGTACCTATTTAATATAATATCGTTTTCTCTATTGCGATACGATACAAATAAAAAAGATTTCATGCTAGTGGTTTTTTTCGTATGAAATCATTAAAGATACATTTACCGCTTTGATTTATTTCTTTCTTCTTCTTAATTTTGGGTAAACTCACCTCATGAATCATACCTGACACTTTTTAGTCGCTCGTCAAAAGTCTCTTGTCACCGTCACTTTCCTGTCAACAAAAAGAGATGGCAACAGACTTATCGGCCAGCGAAGCTAAATGACTGTTATAATGGCCAATATGAGTCTGTTTAATTCTAATAAAAAATATGATTCAATTTTAAGATAATTGGCTATACTGCAAAAAAAAGATAACAATACCCTCTACATCTTAAACCACTAAAATATTTTAGTCGATACTTTTGTTTGTCTTACTATTCATGCTTGGAATTTATCGATATCGATGAACTGCACCGTCACTACGATGTTTGATTTTTTAGTATCGTTCCCTCGATAGTTGGCGGCGTTGGCGCACACCCAGGCGCTTGCTGCCTAACTTTTATTCACTGATCTTTAGGTACAAGGTTTTATAGCCAGTCGTAAATAACAGCAACGAATAAAGACGTTTTGTGTACGTTGCACGACGGCAAGACGTTTCCATTTAAAATATTTTAAATACATTCGAGTATTTGTAATAAGCTTTGTGTTGAATCAATTACTTTTTAATATTTCGCATCGTGAGTCACGATCGCGGTTTGTAATGTTTGTTTTATCGATAAATTTAATTGGATAATAGACACTTTACACAACACTATTTAATTTTTAGCATAACCAATTATAACTAGCATAGTCTTTGGAATGTAAGTTTGAAAACTTTTATATTTGGATTAAACATTACCATCAACACACTGAAGAAGTCCACTTATATCATTGGCGCATAGTAGATTTCTAGAATGATCTGCGTGCGTGACTTATAAAACAATACTTTGTTGGCGATGGTTACCACATAATACTAGGTGTCTTATAAAGATCCCTGGGTTTCCCGCACAGCTCGCTTCTCGAGATCGTTTCTCCCTCATACCCAACAACTCCGTCATACTACTGTGGAATGAGCTAGCACCGGAGGTCTTTCCCCTTAGCTACTACATGATTAGGTTCAAGAAAATATTTAAAAAAATCCTTCAGGGTAGACAACGCAACGACAGCACTTTTATTGGTGTCAATGGGCGACGTTAACCGCTTACCAGGTGGGCTGTTAGCCCGTTTGTCTATGTTTTGCATTTAAAAAAAGTTGGGCCACATTATGATGCGTATTCCATCAGAATAGACACATCTACCTTGACAGGCTGACAAGGTCATGATCGAAGTCAGCTTTGGTCAGTTCCGACATAGTTCTTTGAAAAGACCCCTGATTAAAAACAGGAACCGATCCCATTTCCCACAAAACTCCCATATGTTACCATTAGCGATAACGAGACATTTATAGCACGATCTATCCGAATACTATAATCGATATAAATACAGAATCGATTAATTTCTATAAAATGTTAATTCGATCATCAAACAGTCGACCGGGTCGTTATACTAATCAATGTATAGCGCTGTAAGCGTTTACGTCTGACTGTCTGTTGTAAATAATATTACTATTAATTGGATCCGATGTTGTTTTGGATAGTTTTTAGATAATTGGGTATTATATTATGACTTCATCAGGGTGATTAGGGTTTAAGTAACGAGGTAGGTAATAATGAGTGGAACCTAGGGCCAAATCCTCTCAATCTTCTTTACCTAACTGACTGGCTCTCAGCTCAGTTGGTAGTAGCTCTGCCTTCTGCGCCGTAGGTCGTGTGTCAGAGACCAAGAACAAATATTTGTGTGGTGAGCATAGAAGTGTTTGATAACTATCTGGGTGTCGTACGAATGTACCTACAAGTAAACATGTCATTAACATCGTTTTTTCACAACAATTTTTTTATGTGTTGCATTGCACACAGCTTTCCAATTTTAAAACAAAATTTTGATTGCTACTAGTTTTCCTACCAAAAAGTTTTCATAGATACAAAAGCCAGTAAAGCAAACTTTTTGGTGAGAAAATTAGGATTAAAATGATTGGCAGAAAGAGAAAAACATTGTATGAATTTTGATCAAGGTTTCGTGTTTGATAAGTTGATGATGTTTTTTTATAGGTCAGTGTGGTTGCTAAGCGACAAATTGTAAAGCCATTTGAATTCATTTGAATATGAATAAAAAAAAAACAGTTCACCGCTAGCAAAGAGTTTAAGGCCCGTATTCCGAAACAGCGCCTCGACTCAGACCTAAGTACTGTTTCAGAATACGGGCCTAAAAATCTTTAGTTCTTTATTTGCAGTAAGTAGGTAGTATTCTTTTTTTTTTAATTTTGTGCTGGCTTGGATGCAAAGTCTTTCCACCAAGTTCTATAGGTAGTATTCGGCCTTAAAAAAGTTGCAAGGCCATCCGAACTGCTAGAATATTATCATGTCATGATTTACTAGAACTGAGTTTTAAGTAGTAAACATCATAAATATGTTTCAAAAATCTTTAAAACAGCTATATATTTGAATTTCACCAATTACTAAACACTATATTCTCCTGTGGTTGAATTAGGAGATTTTCCTTAAACATTATTCAATATCGACAGCTCATGGTTATTTTGAACCCACACAGACGGAATATATTAATAGTTTATTATGGTGAAACACTGATTAAATTAATTATTGGCAGTTTTAAATTATTTCAATATATTCTAATTAAAAAAAAATGTGGCACTCCGAGAATACGGCCAGATCCCCCCCTGACCGTTTAGCGAAGTTTGTCGATCTTTGCCGAAGAGGTGACGTAACAGATGAAGCTATCCCTAAAGAGATAGCAGTTACCTACGTAACAGGTGACGTAACAGGGTCGAAAAATGCTCAAGCCCGTGTGAAGAAATTTCCACTTTTGAAAAAGGTATATGGAGTATTACCTAGCCTAGTTATAAAGTTTTCTTAAAGGAATGTTAGTAGTGATAGTAAAGGTTTGTATAATTTAGGTACATCTGACACTCACCACAACTTTTTCTGAATTCATAAATCCAAATAAATTTAAACAAAAAATTGATTACGGCCACAATCAACGAACGCTATCACACCGAAAGCAGTTTTAGGTGCTTAATAGGTAACAAAAACGCTCAATAGATCATAGTCATGTAATTTTTATAGGCATATTATGTAGAGTTCATATTTGGTTTTAATAGCTTTAGGAAAAAAATGCTATCACAATATATTCCCGATGTTTTTTTCTCATAGAAAAAGGATCTTGGCATGTAACAAAGAACCAACAAAGTAACAATTCTTAATATTTTACTAAAGGGTTTTTCGTTGTCTTTTCATTTTAGACAAAAATGAGCCTGCAGTTAATTATCATTGATTTTGGAATGATCGCAGCGCATTAGCATTGCTATTCAGCGTGGTAATGTCACCAGCATCTTGGGAACGCTTTCGTCTGGTATTGATTCTAGATCTGGTACTGATTTGGATCAGTTGAGCTGTCTCTAGATCTTTTGTAACGGTCTGCAGATAGCTCAACTGTTTCTCGTGTATTTTGTAAATATTTGTTTAATTGTTAGTTTCTTTGTGTAAATAAATATCATTGTTTTAAAATTATTTATTTGTAACGATCTGCATATAGCTCAACTGTTTCTTGTGTATTGTGTGTAAATTAATGTTTATTATTTTTTTTTTCTTGTCTATTGCCCTAAAATCAATGGCTACCAGCATTGTTTGTGAATGCGTCCACAGAATCAGAGAGGGTCAAAAGCGCCGGTTGACGTCATAGCCCAAATTAAACATAATTTATGCTGATTGAATTCATAATAGAAAACTATCAACACTTCGGTACACTGGGAATCATAATATTCCACAGATTAAAAATACTTTGAAAGTTTTTTTTTTTATTAAATTAGTTTATAAATTAATTTTACTTTTTTAACTTTGTTTAGACTTCAATCGACTTTTACCGAACCTGCTGAAGTAAGTAAATAAATAATCAAACCTCTAAATAATTAATAAGTAGGTACTATTTTTAAAATAGTTTTACTTCAAGATGAGAAAGCGCGTTGAAGTCTTTTTACCGAAATTATGGAATCGCTACCGATGTTCTACGTATTAAAAAATAATATAGCCCTGCCTAAGTTTATTTCATCAGGTCATTCAAGTAATTTATACAAAAGTTACTTAGCCTTGACGAAAACGCGTAAGACTAGATAATACGAGCAGCTTTAGTAGTAAGTATAGATTTTTTTTGGGATTTTCAAACTAATTGAATAGAAAAGACTACGCACGAGTACCTACGTATTCAATTTCAGTAAATGCTTACCTACTAAAAAAATCGTTATTAATCATTCAAATTATTAATCGAGAATCACTCGGAACTCGCTCACGACATGCAAAATAATGTTTTAATTCGAAACACTCTTCCAAATTCGATAAAAGGTTTAAAAGATGCATCGTAACCCGAGTAAATAATGCTGGCTGATAACAAGCACACGCGAGAAAAATAAAACATCTCTACTTCAAATCAAAATAGACCATACCCTTGAAAGATAAGGTTTAAAATTGTGTTTGATGAAAAGTTCGTGACAACTCAAAATTTTTTTGAAAATCGAACCTTTCCATTAGCGGGCACGCGCCGGTTCGACAAATAAATGACGTTTATTGTTGAACGTCGATTTGAAAGATTCTAAATTCAAAACCTCGATCGGTATAAATTGCGTCTAGACTTCGGTATCGTAGTTATTTATGTTCTGCACGCATCTTGAGATTTGGTCATGTTTGTTTTTTTGGTAGCTTTGAAAACGTGGCTTGATAATACAGAAAGTTTCCCTGCATAATATTTAAGCACGGATTTCTATTCTATGTCACGTAGTAAGCTTTTTTAACCGAGTAGGTACGTACTTTACAAAAAAGGAAGATGCGTTCAATTTTTTTTTATTGGGCAAATGTTATTAAAATTTGCCGTCATCAAAAAAATTGCATTAGGTGCCTCTTTGGCATTGCGCTTCCTTCGTCATTTTGAAAAGGTTGAGCTTAGATTCAGGTGCCTGTATCGAACCACAGAGTAAACAGTATTGTTGATACCACAGACTATGATGCATGACGAACATGAGGCCTTGAGCTAAGACAGAGCACAGCAATGGAAACCTCACTACTACAGTGTTGTGTATGGAAATACCCACACTATTTTTCTCTTTAACAGAAATTAAATATTTGTGGGGTGTTATATTGTATTCTAAGCATTTATTTACAACAAAAAAATCCTACTTGGTATTCGTAGTACAAACTCTGCTTAATTTGGGGCTAGATAGTATTGTGTGGATTGTCCACAATAATTATTTTATTTACATCTAATATTCAAGTCTATTTAAACCTACCTCTATTCTAGAGGCGTTTTTTCTGCCACTATTGAACAGCTTTTTCCTTCAACATTTGCACAGCACCGAGCTAGGCACAGATAATCGCAAACAAATAGAATCAGTAATGACGGATCACGGATTGCCTATCGATGGTAGGTAATGGCCGCGGTAACAGCAGTCGCGTGCGACGGCCAATAACGAGGTGATAGCTACGAGTACAATGACGTACGAAAATAGGAAAATTATCAACACAGAAATTATCATGACTGGCCTCTAGCTCAGTTGGTAGTAGCTCTGCCTTCTGCGCCGTAGGTCGTGGGTTCGATCCCCACCGAGATCAAATATTTGTGTGGTGAACATAAATGTTTGTTCTCTGTCTGGGTGTTATATTGTATTCTAAGGTATATTTTTACAAAAAAAAAATGTATTCAAGTATTATATCAGCTATCTGGTTCCCATATTACAAGCTCTGCTTAGTTTGGGGCTGGGTAGTGTTGTGTGAATTGTCCAGAATATTTATTTATTTATTTTTATTAGAATACCATAGAAATTGCACCGTTTCTGCTGTCACCAATTTTAAATTTTCACTTTTTTATTTATAGTACATGGAGATATTATACGAGGATATTTTTGTTTTATTGTCGCTTGAGTTCTTGTTTGAAGAGTTATTATTGCAGTTATTGTAAATAATAGAGGATATGAAAGCTGGTAACGGAACGTAGATAAATGTGAAATGGAACGTATTATGAGGGACGTGAACGGCTGAATGAGAGTTTAAGGAAAGAACGGATCAATGTTTTCATTCATTAAGTTTTGTTAGATTGAGGATGGAGATTGGCTTGGGTCTTTTTCCTGGGAACTCCGAGTGTGCCATGCTTGTGCAATTTTGCATTCTGGGTTTTTTTAAATAAATCAAAGCAGTCGAAAAAAATCCGTTTTGTATTGCTTTGCATCCCACATTAGTGTGCTTTTCACAATACTTTTACCATTTATTTTGTTTGTTATTGCCTTCTCCAAATCTATCTCCATTCACACCTCCGCAACCAAGGAGGTACCATAGAACCGCAATCTGATATTCCGTCTCTACCCATCCGAGACAATTATTGATCCATTCCATTGTCGACGCGAAATTGTTTATTGCAACGAAATTATTACGCAAATTGTTATTAGCGTTTTCTCGCAATAACGGTTTGCGAATGAGTTTTTTTAATAGTTGAATAATTTTGACGTAACTTTAGTTTAAAACAAAGGGTGGTGTAGATTTTGAAATTTGGTATGATGCAGTAGGATAAATAAGAAAATAAGAAAATTGAGAGGTTGGTAACCTAAAAAATTAAATTAAATTTTAATTTTTGGATGCTTAGATTTTTGTGGCTTAGATTTTGATAGCCGCTTAGGTCCTAATGTTATTGAATTAACTAAGCTAAACTACCATTGTTATGTATTTATTCGAATATATATGGTATGCCCACAGTAGTATGTCTATTACCATGCTTCCGTATCCTGTCTACCATATTCTTTTATACAAATGTTGGGTACAGTCGCGGCCACCGCGGTACACGCCCACTAATTCAATTTACATCGTTTGCTGTGCCAGTACTGGTGGGTGGAAAAGCTCTTGGCTGTGGGAACTGATTTAATTTGATTGTGAGTGTGAAATAGAAATAAAATAAACAACAATAAATAATTTGCATATAAATTATATGGATAATTGGTCGTGTTGGTGTTGAACCACCACACAAATATTTATTCTCGGTCGGGATCGATCCCACGACCTACGGCACAGAAGGCAGAGCTGAGAAGCCAGTTATTGGATTGAGTCTTGCCGTTGAAAGTGTCATCGATGAAAGGTTTATTTATTTATTTAATTCCTTATCCAGAAACAACTTTATAAAAAAGGAGAGCTTAAGCTCTCCTTTTTTAGAAAATGCTTTTTAGACAGCGTTTTCTACCAGCCAATCTTGAACGAACATCTTCTGAAACAAGGCCCCATATTTATTTACTAGTTCACGCGAAAATAAAATGTCGTATTTTAAACGTGTTGCATCACAGATGCTGTTTAGAAATATAAGTAGTGAAATCACCTATGAGTCCTATTTAAGTAACCTATACAAGCCTACGAAAAAGTATACTTAATTCACCCATATAGGTGAATTAAGTATGACGTAAGAAAGTATGAAGCTGAAATGACGGCAGTCATAAAGACTTTCGAAACCAGCATTCGCGTTTTGTACGCGATTGTACCATGCTAGTGCCATGTTAGAATTAACGAGCAACGATGATTTGCAAAACAAGGAGGCTGTATTCACTTAACTCTGTAATTACTGCGAGCGGTGCCCCCGCCCTAAATCTGCTCCTGTGCTTCTGCTTTTAATTTAAATTAGCTTTTTTGCATAACTGTCCATCTGTGATAAACATAGCTACCTACCTGTGTTTGTTGTGTTGTGTACCTGTGTGGGGGTTACCACTGACGCTGTATAAATCATCTACAATAGATGCAGATGCCTGTTATATTATGATAAATACGATATTTATGATTTCTGGATATTAGTGTCTCAATCACCATCTAACCACTGAACCGATATACTTACTAATTAAAAATTTAAAAAATAAAAGAAAATAAATAAAAATAAAATAATTTCTTGAATTTTAGAAAAGCTAAATAGGCAAGGTAAAAAGGTTGATGAGGTTAGGGATCAAAAATAAATCATCTAAAATCTGAAAACATGAAAATAGTGCAAAAGAAAAAAATTACTAGAAGAATTTTGGGAAACGAAAGAAAACAGGATTCATTTGATATCGCTATCTGTTGAATTTGGGTCCCACCCTTTCTCCTTTTCCTTCTTCCTCCTAGAATCATTTTTCCTGGTAATCTAGAGCATTGTAAAAGGAGGCAATATACAATGTACTTCCTCACTCCTCAGCCTGATGATGATGATCCTAGACTTGATGTAATTGTAACGACAAACTAGGTGCTTATAATCCTATGTACTTTAACCGAAATCCAACTAGTTCAGCCACAGAGGCCGTCTAATGGCAGTTATTACGGTGTCGAGCTCGAACCGCGGCTAATGACGAGCTAACTACCGCTGGTTCGTCGGCGACCGCAGAAAACTGTGTCACGAATTACTAATTATGTTGGTTTAGTCAAATATAGCCTAAAAATCCCTGGTACTTTTGAAGTTTGACGGATGACTAATCGGACAGTCAAATATTTGACAGCACTGGGCTTTAGACTCTTCCTAATTCGGAAATATTTGTTTTCCCGCCAAGCACATCGGTTCACGAAATCAGATGAAACGATGCAAATTTCATGTTGACGATTAGAAATAAGTTGACTGTGGAACCACAGTTTATAAATTAGCTTCTTCTTCTTTGGTGGACTGAGTTGCTCGTCACCAAGGAGGTTGGAAACCTGCTGTGCAGTAAAGAGTTTAGACTACTTTGCCCGCTACTGTTTGTAGAACCACGGCATAATCATGATTCTACAAACTTCATAAAATCCTTGCAGCATATTAAATAAGCTTCTTCTTCTTTGGTGGACTGAGTTGCTCGTCACCAAGGAGTTTGGAAACCCGCTGTGCAGCAAAGAGTTTCGAAGTCTATGCCCGTCACTGACCCAAAACGTCAAACATCTTAAATTATGTATTCTTTTGTTTTGATTTTGTTTTTACACACCGTAAAACCAGATCCACAAACCAGTTACATAAATGACTGAATAATTTTTGCCATGAATAAGTGGTCGATAAATCCCCCTGCTCCGGTTTTCCTTCGTATTTCAGCATTGTCTTTGATCATAGGTGTCTATAATGTAGTCATAAGAAAAGACCAGCAAGCTATATCTACCTGACCATCTCTCTCAGATTCAACCTAATAAATAGATGTACAAAACAAGTAGGCGTGTATCGAATTCGGTACGTTAAAGTGACGAGTCACCATTTACATTTCGTTACATGCACGCGGCAGTATAAAAGAGCTCGCTTTTATTAAGAACAGGGTCGGAATAAGGTACAGTACGAAAGGGCCACTGTGGTGGTGGTGTAGGTAGTTAGAACAAGCAGAGGAGTAAAAGGGCGGGGGGGGTAAAACACTTACGTATAGAAGTATAAGTATAATACCTCAAGGATCACTTTGAAACGTATCAAAGTTGGTTTAACTTCAGATTCGTTCCACAGCTAGATGTTGTCGTAGTGAACTGCAACCCCTGCAACCTCTTGCACCATTTCTAAATCCAACTTGTTTCTTTCTTGAGATCGCCAATTGAAAAACTTTTTTTATCTCCACTTCATAATATTTACTTTGTTTTGTAGCTCTTGGCTCTGTATGTCTATATTTTATTTACTTCGTTTTGTAGCTCTTGGCTCTGTATGTATGTCTCTTGTTTTCATGTATAGCGTGTACCTTAAACTGCTAAGCGTCTGCAAATTAATTTGTTTTCTTCCTTTCTTTCTTACATTGAAAAATTCTTTTGTTATCTGGTGTAGATACCGGTGATGTAATTTTGTACGGTTCTATAAGAACATTCTCAAGTTTCGCCCCACTTTCTTGCCCTTACTGCATCCCTGGTCATCTCCTACCATTGTTTGGAATGGTAGTTACATGGTAACCGCCGCGGCGGGACGTTTTGAACTATTGAATAAATAAGATTAGTAGCTTGTCTTACTTTGTAATAGATACGGTAGATTGAGGTTTTAGGGGTAGGCAGGATGAAATAATAATAATAAATTATTGAGGACAATTATTAACACAAAACATATTTTTCTTGTTAATACGTAGGTACCTTACAATACAATATAACACCTTGGCAGAGAACAAAGAAAACACACAAACATTTGTTATATTGGGATCGAACGGTGCAGAAGGTAGAGCTACTACCAACTGTGCTGAGGCCAGAAATAAAAACTACATACTACAATAGTACATTGTTCACCGAGAGGAGAAAGTGACCGATTACCGTTGAGGGTGTCGTTTGAAGCCCGAGCCGTAGGCGAGGGCTTTAAAACACCCGAGATCGGGAATCGCAGTTTCTCTCGAGTGATACATAGTGCTTTATACTACACCTACAAGGAAAATAAATTCTACGAAAACTGAATCCTCAAACAAACACACAAATTGGAAATGGCGTCTGCAATTTTCACATGTTCTTTTTTCAAATTGTTTATCCTGCCGCCGCAGGGTCGCACTGCCAGCCCGACACCATCCAACACACAGCTAGTGGCCAGTGTCATTTTGCGAACTTTGAGATAAAAACTCACTGTAAAAACTTTTTGGCTTTTGACATTTAGGTTACCGGCGCATAGTCTTACCCAAAATAAAAAATAAAAACCACGTAAGAAATGGATTTTCATACACTTTTCTCTCCCGCTCAGATGCGTTTTCTCCCCGCATATTTGTTCGATATGCAATGACGTACTTTCTACCGTAAATTTGATAAAGTATCAAGGTACTTTCCAAGCAGGTGTAGTATAAAAACAAATATCAGTTGGATACTTGGGAACGGTCTTATTACTTGTCATTTTATTATGTTATTTGAAGCAGGTAAGAACTCTAGCAAGGAGGTTATTTAATTAAGGCTCCCTTCTTTAAGAGCTCCTTATGCCATAGAATCAATATGAATCAGTCAAAAATTAACGTAAAATTCTGAAAAAAATATATGTTTTAGTTGAGGATCTTACAGAGTACAATTCGCTTACAGTTACACAATCAGATGAATTTCGTTCGATAGAAAAAAATACCAAAGTTGCCTATTTTTAAAAAACAAATTCAATACTGTGCCTAAAATAAAAAAAATATTGACTTTATTTTTACACCAATCTTTAGATAAATCACTTTTCTAGTACAAATCGCTGAGTTGGATGTTGTAATGTTATTTTCCTATTTATAATGAATTATTTACCTACAAACACACGAGCGGCGCGACGCCGTGGGCTAAGTCAGTCGCGCGGTAGCGCTTACCGACGACGGACCTGTGCCAGTGCTCTTCCCGCCCGACGCGCGACTTGTGACGTGCAATGATTTTACGAAAATAAACTAAAATTGATCTGGCTAAGTCGTCACCATGGCTAACAAACGCAACAGGACGAATGCATTACAAAGAAATGTTAAGTAAGTACATTACTTGCACGTACCTACGTGTTTATTTATTATGTGGGAACCTCTAATGTTCTATTTAAATATTACCTACTTTACTCTTTACGTTACTTACCTACTTTGTTCCATAAATAGCTGAGAATATACTTAGTATGTAGGTACCAACTCCTTGCCACAGTATAGTTAAAGCAGTATAAGTACGGAAAGAAATATGAAATATTAACTATTAGCTGTGCCCGCGACTTCGTCCGCGTGGTATAGTGTCTATGGGTAGCATTTTTAATTTGCAGCGGAAGAAAACAGTAATTAAATAACAACGTCATATTCGCGTGCACGTGACACAGTGGTCTGCCCTCTTACTAAACATAGACATATAGACATATGGCGTCGTACTACGCCACACTTTCATCCCCCCCGCATTCCTCTCCGAACTCCCCCCACACTCCCCCCACTCTCTTCAACACCCCCCCACATTCCCCCCGCCCTCCCCCCGGACTCCCCTCCACAATCCCCCTGTACTCCCCCTTTGCACTCCCCACTAAACTCCTCCCGCACTCCTCTCCACACTCCCCCCTGTACTCCCCCCCACCCCCCACCCCCCCCCCGCATCACCCCTCGCACCTCCCCTCCACACTGCCCCCTGTACTCCCTCCACACTCCCCCCGCATCCCTCGCACCTCCCCTCTACACTCCCCCCCCTACTCCCCTCCACACTCCCCTCGCACCTCCCCTCCACACTCCCCCTGTACTGTATGTCACTGTTATGACAGTATAACCCTTAATTTGGCAAGATTACTTTTTTTCGATTTCAGTAAAAAAAACTCAATATACCTATTTAATAACACTTATAGAAGCCTGAAAAAATATAAAAAAATATATAAATGCTGTAACTTTGCGAAAATCCTATGTATCCTACAATGCACATAGCCAAATACTAGTAGAAGTATGGTCTTTTGACACTGTATCCGTACGGACACATTGCCAAATTAGGTAATTGAAAATAATAGTAAAACAATTGCTAAAATATGGGTTTAGTCTTTAAATCTTCATTTTTTAATATGGTATTCATAAAAACAGTTCCTGTTTTTCGTTAAGCACAAACGAATCTTACATTTGACGCAAGAAATATTGACCTGCCCAGTTTTGCACAAACAACATCAACCTTTTTCTTCAAAAATTGGCAGGTAGCCTATGCCGTAGTACCTTATTAAATTATATTGATGAGACCATCAGTAGGCCTAGGCATAACTGGTCTATGTATTTTCTGCCTTAACCT
Source organism: Thera britannica (assembly GCA_939531255.2). NCBI lineage: Eukaryota > Metazoa > Arthropoda > Insecta > Lepidoptera > Geometridae > Thera > Thera britannica. The sequence goes on from OW618047.2 coordinate 12,543,695, forward strand.
GGCACATCATTTCTGTGCACTACTTCTTTAGGACTTGAAAGTGGGACATGGAGATTTTTGCCCAGATTCTAGAAATCAGTATAAATAATGCTTGGATACTTAGATACTGAAGGTATTGTGTGCAAAAAGGCTTGAAGAAAACATAGGCTCTGAAAAAATTCCTATGCCAAATTTGTTTGTCAGTGACTTCTAAAGAATTAGTGCACAGAAATGATGTACCAGAAAATACATAGACCAGTTGTACCTCGGTCTGTTAATAGTCTTATCAATATAATTTTATAAGGTATGACGGAATAGCCCACCTAACAATTTTTGAAGAAAAAAGTTGATGTTGTTTGTGCAAAACTGGGTAGGCTGGTATTTCTTGCGTGACATGTAAGCTTCAATGAAATGTGCCTGAAGAAAAACAGAAGCTGTTTTTATGATTTCAATATTAAAAAAAAAACAAAGCCATAACCAAGTCAATAAATAAAATTAGGTATCATACCAAATTTTATTAAAATTAGGTATTATAAATTTTATAAAATTAGGTATCATACCTAGTTAGGCATCCTAAATTATACGTGGTTCGACTCGCACTTGGCCAAGTTATTGAGTATCGATACCATGAAACATTTTGTTAAGCATTTGGCATTGTATCTCTCTGGATACGGCTGAGTTATGCAGTATTTCAATAGGCTTTTGGCAACGTATCTTTGTGGATACAACTAGGTTAGAAAACTTATTACGGGTTCGTAATTGCATTCATAAGTAAAATTTTTATCCATATCAATAGTAAGTTTCAATAACATTGGAATTCAACAAAAATCCAGCACAAAAAGGAATAAAATATAGGCAAAATAAATAAAACTGACGGATCTGATGCTCCCGTGGTGCGACATCTCAGCTGTTTGACGTCGAAAGGGATGGGAAACAATCGAAAATGCAGTCGATTTATTTTGTTATAGTGATATGAATAACACACCTCAAGGATAGAATCGATCGATTTTGAATAAATTTGATTTATAGAGCCATATGATTTTTTAAAAATATTGTATCTGAGAGAACACATTACCAAATTAAGGGATATCAAACCAGGAGTACCAGGACAAACCAGGAGTAGATAATTTTTTTTCTACATTTTACTGCGATGATACCAGTTTGGAAAAATATTTTCTAATAATTTATTATTCTTCATCATTTTATAATTTTGTTAGTTTATGGAAATAAAATATAATTTATAGCTTAAAACCATTGCTATTTTCCAAATTAAGAATTTTAAAAATTTTTACTAAATATCAAAAATTACTTATTGTTGCAGAAAATCTAGTCAAGATGACCCTTTTCTCGTAGAGTCTGAAAATCAAGAATACGAGTTTCAACCAGCTTCAGGGAGACGCATCATTGACATCAACTACTTGTTTAGTCAATTACAGGAAAAAGCACGTCACAACAACAAATTATAATGAATTTTAATTCAAAATAAGCATTCTGTACATCATATTAAATCAACCTGTAAGTATAATAAATGAGAATAAATATTGTACATAACAATTATGTTTGTTTTCATTTGTTGTTTGTATTTTTAGGTTAGGTACTCTCCTATAATCATCATAATTATCATTATCACCTCACTAATTCAAATAGTTTAGACTTTTAGAGTATATATTAACATTTAATACCTATTTAAATCTAATAAACTTTCATTTCAATATACTAAAAGAATATAGTCAATAATATTAAACTTACTTTGCCTACTGCATTATGTTATACTGTGGCGTTCTCGCCCGCCGTCAAAGGGTCACCGGAGTTCATATCAAGTCGGCTCCCGCGTAACGCGGATGCAAGTCGACTGGGTGAGTTAAATACCTAAATCTTCGACATAAGGGGCCCTTAATAGTGTTTTAAAAAAAGAAAAAAGAAACCACGACTGTTGTAGACCAAAGAGATTAGAAACCCAGTGCAAAGGAGTTTCCTAAGTCTATGCTGTAGATTCATTCATAATATCTGACACTATTAATCGGCTCGCTAAAAGTCGTTTGTCACGGTCACTTTCATGCCGACAGATAAAGATGGCAATATACCTATAGGCTCTCGTTTAGAGAGTATTATATTCCTTGCATAGAGGCCTGTTAAGCTAAATAACTGCTATAGGATCATAATGAAAATAAACTTCGACTAGAACACTTTAACCAATTCTTCACAACAAAAAAGTCAAAATTTCCATGGCCATTAGAAACAAAAAAAACCTATTAAAACTTCGCATCGCATTATCCCCAATTTTGAAAACAATATCTTCCTTACCTCCAAACTATACAGAACCATGACAATATTAATTTCATGACCCTTTGGATCCTCATGGTTCTGGGCACTAGTTTCTCACGTTTTCGAATATTTTTGATATAACGTGGGGAGTTCCTAGGAAAGCTTTACTTCAAATTGTCAACCAAGCTTTCCTATGTGCATTTTCTGCTATCTTATAAGAATTACATTCTTTTTTTTTAGAATACTTAATTCTGTTCTCCGTTGATATACGAAAATTTTGATCGTGTATCTTTTTGTTCCTTTTTTATGTGGTACCATGCGTTTTTAGCCAATTGTTCCTCTTTATTGAGCAATCCATCAAAAAGCCAAAAAATCAATGGCAAGGTGCGACGGCAAAAGGTCGGGTACACCATCAAAGTGTTCGTATCTCAACGGACAACAGAGTTGTTCTAATAAATAATAATTTAAACTTTTTTCAAGATGGCGGAAATAGCACATTGGAAGCTCGTTAATTTGAATATAAGGTGGGTGAAAAATTTGACAAAATTATACCAAATTGTTATACGCTGGAGTGGAATATAATACTAGCTAGCTTATTGGAGGACAACTATCACCATCTTTTGCGACAGACTCACTCTTGGCCTCCTCAACCGGTGCCTCGTCATTAGTACTGCAAGCTGGCGAGTCATTGGGCGCCAATCAACGTGCTTGCACATTGTTTCAAACGACGCCGCCAAATGAACCGCACAGGCATGCCGCACGGGTGTGTGAATTTTGAACATCAATAAAATTAATGCTTTTTAAGTATTTTCTTGTAGTTACGGAGTAATACTTAGGTATGGTTATGTCTGCCATGCGGTAGGGAACCATTTAAATACAAAGGTATTTCAAAAACGCTCAAGAAATGATTTTTGTTTGATTACAAAGGTATTAAAAGCGCAAAAAAACAATTTCAGAAAATATTTGGATCAGTTAAGCTATCTCTAGATCGTTTGTAGCCGTCTGCAGATAGCTCAACTGTTTAATGTGTATTAAGAAGACGTAGTGATGAGAGTAGAGAAAGGTATGCTATGTAGAGAGAATGGATGAAAGGAGACTAACAAAACAATTGCATCAGGCGAGCGTGAATGGAACTGCTGGAAGGGGAAGACCTAGGCGCATGTATCTCGATCAGATCGCAGACGTTTTAGAGAAAGGCCAGGTTAGGAGTACCCTAAACCGACGAGCATGTATGAAGAATGTTATGAGAGTGAACGAAGCGAAAGAGGTGTGTCAGGATCGTAGCAAGTGGAAATCCGTGATCTCTGCCTACCCCCATGGGAATAAGGCGTGATTTTATGTATGTATGTATGTATGTTGAAAATATTTTACTTCTATTAATATGTAGTAATAAAATAAATATTATGTTTGAAAGTTTGTGACACACAGTGACTTCATAAAATAATTCAACTACTCTATCATAAAAAACAAAAATCGTATTGACATTTTGAATTGACATTTAAGAGCTGCGCACATCTAGCACGATGGCAATGGCGATCAGTGAAACTCTGTCAAATATCGCTGTCATATTTACTCCATCGCCCAAAGTAATTTTTAATTTCTAAAACATCATCCCGAATCTTCTCATAAATCCGTTGATTCGTAAGCTAACCTTTGTCCGTCGTAATGAGTGCATTACCATACAAATAGAATCAGTTTAGGATGTGGTATAATTGGGTCCGGCGCCCCGTGGACTCACTTTGTGCCCGTGCCGACGGAACAGTCGGTGGATACAGTGATAGGCGTAGCGATAAGCGATTTACAGACCTCCATTTGAAATAAGAAGCTTTTTTTAGTGCAAGCAAACTAAATAAAACCTCTCGAATCGCTTACAATTAGGTTATGGTAGCTGAAGTCTATTGATGCTTCAAATTTCGGAGACATAATTACTGTTTAGGACATGTAAAACGCATAATATTATTATATAAAATTGAGATTAAGGTATACTTTACTAACGCTAAAGACAAGTCTTTATTTTCTGTTTTTGATTTAAAAAACGTGTGTTACTTAAAAAACTTTTTTGTCAATCACGACAGGGTCGTGGATTTTGTCTAGCTAGCTAAATTAATAGCATTATTGCCATAGTTTTGTTTTTAATTGCCATTTGAATGTATCATATTCTCTCTTCTTCTCAAGCCAAGAGCCATATTCCTTAGACAGTTATTGTGTTATTAATAATCCTGGCGTAGCGTTGGACTAGTTAATCCATGTTTTGTCACATTTGCTCGAGTTGACAATTGCATGTCAATGCTAGAGACAAAACACGGATTAACTAGTCCAACGCTACGCCAGGATTATTAATAACACCCTTAAAGTCTGAATGAAGATTGTTTGCCTTCTTGATCGCTCAGCTTGTCGCTCCGCTCATGGCAGATCCTCGACCAAGGTCGATCGGACCAAGCCAATGCAATTTATAAAGTCAGACGATTGCTTTACAAATATTGTACGATAGTGATTAAACGCGGCTTTCGTTATTTGTTCATTATGGAATACAAGTGTCGAATACAGTCCACAACAACCTTTGCATCTTTTATTCACGCTGTAAACACTCTTATATCCAAAGCTTTAAGTACTATTTTCATGTGGCTGTAATTTACGTACTGGTTAAACTTTATTTGCTGTTTGCTTATTGAAGTTCAAATATCGAGTATGCAGTCCATCTTCTATCGCATAACAACCAGTTTATCCAAGCTATAACCACCTTTATTACTGAAAGTGTAAGATAGTTTTTCATGTAACTGAAAAATACTGAAAGTATTCGTCGTTTGCCGAATCGGGAACGAAAAAGTACAATTGATTACGATTTCTGTGAATTAGAAAATTAATGTATACATAATAGACAGATATTAATATAATTTCTTTGTTTGATTGTTTGTGTTGACTTCGGGTTTCCAAGAGTTGGAAGTAATTGATTAATAGTGAATAGTGACAATGCTGAATGGGTTTAGTTTATAGTCATACCTCCGTTTTAAATAAAAGTACACCTATTTACCAACAAATAAATTATTAATAAATCCCCAAATTAAGCAGAGCTTGTACTATGTGAACCAGATGGCTAATAGGTTTTTTTCACCCAGACACAGAACAAACATCTGTATTCAAGACACGAATATTTGTTCTCGGTGGGGAACGAACCCACGCCCTTCAGCGCAGAAGGTAGAGCTGCTACCAGCTGAGCTATATGGGCTATATTTATTACTCAATATTCAAAGACTCTTTCAATATTTCCGACTAAATAAAACTAACGGAACCCTTTTTAACCGACTTCCAATCAAAAAGGAGGAGGTTCTCAATTCGGTTGTATTTTTTTTTTATGTATTTTTTTATTTTTATTTTTAATGTTTGTTACCGCATAACTTCGTCATTTGTGAGCCGATTTGAAAAAATATTTTTTTATCTGAAAGGTACTGCTTCCAGATTGGTCCCATTTTAATTTTATTAAAATCGGTGTTGCCCTTTTTTTTTAATTTTTTAAATGTTTGTAACTGCATGCCTCCGTCATTTATGAACCGATTTAGAAAATTATTTTTTTATTTGGAAGGTTATTCTTACGTCTAGATTTTCTCAAACAAATTTGATTAAAATCGGTTTAGCCGTTTGACAATGAAGTCGGTTTCTCAAGTTTTTTAAACTTATAATTATTTAAAATTATAATTATTTGGTGGTAAAGACGAAGATTGCAGTGAACATGTAATATAAAAATCACTTATTCTTACAAGAAGGTGAAACTTACAAATAACATTTTGATTTGAAATATTTTGTTGAGAATATGTAGTGATAAAGCTAATTAAAGTTTGTTTAAATCATCAGCATAAAACATCGAAATCAATTAACTAGTTTAAAAAAAAAACAAGAAATCATTTATGATGATTTATAATCAAGTTATTATTTTAATTAAAACAACAATAAAATACTAACAAATAATTAAAGTGAATAAATTGTGGAGTCGCTCGAGGCAGTATTGGGCACTAACAAGAATTTACTGCCTAACGACAAAATGTAGGGCTTGGTGTACAAAGTTGGACCTCAAACGTATGGTTGTCAACACCCATAAATAAATATAATTAAATAAATGCGGACAATCCACACAACTCTATCTAACCCCAAACTAAGCAGATCTTGTACTATGGGAAGCAGATAGTTGATATAATACTTTTTTTAAGTATTAGTGTACGCTATGTTTTATAACCTACTCTAATAATAATTCAATCTAACTATTAACACTGACCTAAATTTGTAAAGTAAACTACACACTTGTATATTTTTTTTAGTAACAAGGAGCCTCGTTGAGGCGCACTTAAAATCCTTTCACCACACTTGGTTCGAAAAGAATCAGTGACACGATAAGAAGAAGAAGTAACATGGAATACAATTTATCACCCAGACAGAGAACAAACATCTATGTTCAACACGCAAATAATTGTTTTCGGCCATTACAACAACCATTAAATTTGATTCAAGTCTTATTTATAGTTTTGAATCAGAGTTGTGAAATGTTTTGGAGTGCGGAATGATGCTCTTATTTTGACGTGTTTCATAAATCCTTTACGAGTATCCCCTTAGCATGCCTTGCGAGGCAGTTATTTGTCAATTTTGTATCATAATTATATACCAGACATTCCGATTCCCTGGTGGGGCGGCCACTGCACAGCTTCTGGTGAAGTAGCAACCCTACCTTACTCAACCGGCTAGTTTTAGTCTAGGAAATTAGCTCGATAAATGAACGGACACGGACTAGGCACAATTACTAACTCAATTTATCTACTGTCATTATCAATAGTTGATTCAACATCAATCGATTTGCTATTTGATTAGGTTACTATTTAAATTAGGCCTTGCGAATATCTAGGCGAACTGCGATGGCGATCAGGGTGCCGATTCCAGCAACACGGCTCGATCGAGTGATCGCTGAATCCGCGTTCCATGGCCTATGTCCAGAAGTGGAACTCCTCAGGCTGATGATGATGATAATGAGTAGGTATTTAATTTCTTAATTGAATATTGTCGCTATAGATAGCCACAAATTAACGGACGCGACTTACCAATTCTGTAATTATAAATTAATAAAAAACAACCAATCGAAATATTTGTGTTTGTCATTGATAAGTAGGTACCTACTTTGCTCATTATGATTTTTATGAGGCAATCTTTCCACGTCTGAAACAGTGGAATACTAGGCAAGTCTGAAAAGACTTCCTAGTAGTAGTTGTAGTTTTCCACCCTCTGAGCTTAGGCTATGTGACCATCTCCGACTCACTCAAAGACTGCCTAAAAAATCGGAACTAACAAAAATCTGACTGACACGTGAACAATGTTTATAATAATGGTACTTATGTATTATGTCGCGCGACTTAAATCAACTTGAAACATTAGAAGTAGGTAAGTACTTTAAACTCTCTATCAGAATTCTAGGAATTCCAAAGTGTGAACAAAACCATAAAATAATACCTTGTCTCAAGCTATAAGCACAAGTAAGCACGTCAATTGCATTTTTCCCACTCATAACCCACACTTTATTTGAGCATTGCTTTTTACGGACGATTCCATAACGAAGCCGCCATTACAGCGCCACGCGACTCACTTTATCAATAAATGCAATTACGAATCATTAATACGAATAGATCAAAAAATTTAATTGTAAGTAGGATTGCAATTACATTGCGATGCGAGTGAAGGGGCGGGCCGCTCCGCCTATAGGCGTTGGGAGGGCCGGCAGACTGCGTTCTGAGGAGGATGGAGGACCAGTTGCCTTTTCCACCGCGGGCTTGGCGCGCGCTCCGTGCAAACATCACACGGAAATTCGCGATACCAACACGCGTCTTTAAAAATCTAAAGACAACAAAGAATCAATTGGATTCGATTTTTAAATCATTAAAAAGTGGCTCGGTAAAACAAAAGAAATTCCATTTACAAAATTTAAATTTAGAACTCGTTCTGACTGTTAAAACAAGGATTCAGTGATAACGGAAGTGACAATCGGAAGTGATAACGTGATAGTAACATAACAAATTCTGAACTGAAATGACGATTGAAACCAAAGAAATGTTTTTTACCGGATCGAAATCGAATGCACATAACTAAAGATGAAAAATAAAACCTTTTTGAATGTCAGCTGTGAACATGGATTTGACAACTCGTCGCGGCGAGGCGGAGGGCGCTCAAGAGATGTCAAACCGGGAACAATGCCGTGAAGTGTCAGATGACGTCACAAGAGTGACAGCTGAAGTGCCGCCGGTCAGGAAGACGAGTTCGTTCAGTATCAGGAACCTGGTGGGGACGGAGGACTCTGATCGACCGGCTGATAGGAATACCAATGATGGTAAGTCCCATTATTTTATGAAATAATGAAGATTTTTTAATTGAGCTTTTAGAGCGAATATAGGTACCTAATCTATAACATACTGATTTTGATTTCATGAACATCAACCGATCAATTTTTTTTGGTTACCGGTAGATTATTTAAAACATTAAAAATTCTGTGCTATGATATTATTTGCGCATACGTTTTGAAGTCCATTTAAATAAAATAATAAGTAAGTAATCGTTCTAGGCATTTACTAATTAGTAGACAACTCTTTATAAATTACCTAATAGATTTAATTGGAATTGAGGGAACGGCGAATTAACAGAGTACCTACCTATGAATAAATAAAGACCCAATCGTATATACTTGAACGGCAATAAATTAGTTTTTCCTTGTGTCTTTTTAGAGAATAAAAATAGCTATACACTTAGTTTTGGAATAATTAACATTTAATCGACTGCCTTCACAGCTCAGTTAGTAGTAGCTCTGCCTTCTGCGCTGGAGGGCGTGGGTTCGATCCCCGCCGAGAACAAATATTTGTGTGGTGAACACAGATGTTTGTTCTCTGTCTGGGTGTTATATTGTATTCTATGTATGTATTTACAAAAAAAAATATTTAAGTATTATATCAGCTACCTGGTTCCCATAGTACAAGCTCTGCTTAGTTTGGGGCTAGATAGTGTTGTGTGGGTTGTCCGCATTATTTATTTATTTAAACCTACTTTTTGGTAGGTCCATGCGAGTGGAGCCGCAGGCATATGCTATCATAGCATAATGAAGAATACAGCAACTTCATTAAGCGTTAATTTGTGCCAGTAAAACAATTTAAGTGGCCAGTAAAAATATATTGCTTGAAACTGCTTCAAATAATTAAGTACAAAGAATGCAACATTGAGAAGTATTTAGTATTTAATTAGATCATCATTATCATCAACCTTTTGCAGTCTACTGCTGCATTAGGTCTCTCCCATGGCGCGCCACTGAGCCCAGTCTTTGGCTCTTCCAGTGTTGCCAGAATGGTAGTTTTGTAACATTTTTCGTGAAAATAAAATGTTTTTCGTGTTCAATCGATTTTGATAAATGGGACAGAAAATTTATTTTAGTTTTTGTGTAATAAAGTGCCATAATAAAGTATTGTGTCGTTTTCCGCATAATTTATGTTACTGTTACTTTAATCATGAAAATGTTACTTTTTGAGCTGTCTCATGTTATTATTTGGCTATCTGCCACTGGCAACATTGGGCTCTTCCCATCCAGTCGCTGCAGCCCCCTGCGCCAGTTGTCGCTCCATCTAGTCTGAGGTCGTCTTAAGACCTGCGCAGGCGATAGCGATTTCAGCTGATCGCCATCGCCATCGCCTAGATGTGCGCAGGCCTTAACACTACGTTTGCCTAAACACGGTTTCCACTCCAGAACTCGCTTATCCCAGGGGTTATCGGTTCTTCGGCAAACCCGGCCCACTGCCACTTCAGCTTGCTAGTTTTTTGGGCTATGTCGACAACTTTGGGCCTCTGGCGAATAACCTCGTTCCGAATCCTGTCTCTGTGAGAGACCTACCATAGCTCATATTAAATTAGATTGTAATTACTTATTTGACACGTTAAACGTGGGCAATAAAAATAAAAATCATCAAAATTCCTAATAAGAAAATCGATTTAAAAAAGGAAAAAGAAAATTTAGACGATAATAAGTAACAACTTTAATTTCAAAGGCTGCGTTTTTTACGATCAAATTTTAATAGATGCGATAAAATTTATGTAGTTCAAATGTAAGGTTAACACCATTTATGTAGTTCAGATGTAAGGTTAACACTACAAAACTGTAGATCACAGAGGTACTCATAAATATTTTTATTACCTTTGAAATATCCACAATATTACAAAGTTGATGTAGGTCAGGCTACAAAGGTTTCCAGTAGTAGAGCTCTTTGTGAAGGGCTCGTCCGGGGAAGTACTACCACCATGCCTATTTCTGCCGTGAAGCAGCATTGCTGTATTTACTAGTAAGTACACGACTGGCTTTGCACCACGACCTTGAGATTAGAAGGCGACGCCACTACCATTAGACCACCAGCGCTCTCGGCACATAAAGTTGAACATCTGTATCAACCTCACATGCCAGTAATTTCACCGGCACCCACAGTCTTCAAACCAAAACAGCAATGCTGCTTCACGGCAGAAATAAGCATGGTGGTAGTACTTCCCTGGACGCGCCCTTCACAAAGAGATCTACTTCTATTTAAATACCTCGTGATGTCCGCTTTATTTTATTACCTGGCATCATTATATTTTATAGCTACTATATTTTTACCATATTGTTTCATGTAAAAACACATAAAACTCATTCAAAACTAAGCTTCAAAGGTGTTTAGATTTTTTTGATGAGGAGTGCAGAAGTGACTGCTATAAACTAGAGATCCCCGTCTTTATAAATAACATCAAGTTTATTGACGTAATAACGTCTTATAATTCGATGGAGCCGGCTGCACGCACGAAAAAACATGACTCATGCGGCGTTACCTCGCTCCGAGGCGTTCCATTTAAGGCTTAAAGTGTAAGCGAGAGCGCGGAACGAGCGACAAAGAGGCACAATCGGCCTCCGCGTTCGGCAGCGTTCGACATCTGTCTCTCTCATAATGGAGTGAGCGATGCGACCGCGTGGACAGCTGTATGACATTGTCACGTTCAACTATCGTCAGTAAACCGACTTTACAGACAGCCGATTTTTTTTATAACTATTAGTTTTATAACACTGTCTAATAGTAGGTACAGGTATACTAAGCATGATAATTACGTTCACCGCAATTATCTACGTGTGGGTAATGTGATAACAGCTAATTTGTATTTCATTACACTGCTATAAAGATTCTAGAAGAGGTATCGTGACGTCAGTCACGTTATTATGCTACATTGATTTTATTGACGTTTTACGGCCATGCATTGGCCATAAATGTACAATGTTGACGTCAATTTGAATAATTTGTTGCAGAGATTCTACTTCAACGATTCTTCTTAAAACTTAAAAAAAAATCTCGAAATTTTAGTTTCGGGGTAGTGGTCCAACTGATCTGTCCAACTAGTTGGACTAGGGGCCTTTACTAGGGGTCGTGGTCCAACTATCTTTGCAGTTGGACCACAGCACCATAGTAGAGTTCCCAAGTCCAATCAAAATAATTTCAAATAAAACAACTGCAATTGTAACCACAGCACATTTTTTTCGAGTCACTTGTTCTTTTGAACCAGTGCGGTGAAAGGATTTTAAGTGAGCCTGTAAAAGGTTCCTTTCCTAGTGATAGGACGAAGACTCTTAATTGATTATAGCTACAACTCTGTTTTACTTTTATTACACGGCAAAACAATACAATACGCAGACGACGCCATCTTCCCTCCTCTTCTTCTTTTTTCCACCACTAGAGATGTTATCCCTTGCTTGATCCGATTAGGGATGTCCTATTCCCAAAACCGGTTAACAATAGTTATTTGAAATGTAGAGTTTGCGTTTCTTGAAAGAAGCGAACATATCAATAAATTTTGAAAATTAGTAAAAAAATTGGGGTCATGTTTTTATGTGGTTTTTGAAGACTGGTCTAACTTTATGACATTTTAAAGTGATTGCGTGAAGAAGTGAAGTGACGTAAACTTTTTTTCTTATTAGGTTTTTTATGAAAGCTTTATTGTAGTACGTTGAAATCAATAGTAGGTATAGTCGCCCGAACAAAAATGGTAGTATTTTATAATTACAAAAAAAACAATATTATTTATTAATAATTTTGTATTTTTTTACTGAAAGTAATTCAAATCTTTTTTTATTTTGCATTAATGTGGAAAACCAGTTGGTCTCACCTTTAACACAATTAGTGTCGCTAACCTTAACCCGTCTATAATTTTTATGACATTGGACGGTCGACATCTTAGATTGTTATCGATTGCCTAAATTAAGTTTGATTACTGTAGCTATTAGCAAAATTAAATAAAGAATTTGAAAGTCAATCAACATCATTATCATCAACCTATGCCAATCCACTGCTCTGCCGTGTGAATCCAATACACTGTAAGTTTAAAAAGTGCGATTTGAGTAAACGCGCAAATAAACTTTATTTGGTTTTTGGTCCATTGTTCTCTCATTTCACTACTAAAGATTACCGTGTTTGGTGTCATATTCAAGGAATTACAATTGTCTACCTGGTCATATGACTTTTAAATAGATATTTAAAAAAATAAGCGGTATATCATCAAAAAAGTGTTTTGTCATGATACAGTCCTGTGTCAATAGTGCTATATTGTTGTGGCAAAACACTATACGTGACAATAAAGTGTTTTGCCTTTTCAAATAAGAGTAATCTATTTAATACTTAATTAGGCGAATTATACTGTTTTTCATACTAATTATCAAACAGCCCCAAAATTATATAAATACCAGTGGCCCGCTCGCGACTTCGTTCGCGTAGTCCCGGTGGTCCCGGTAATATATTATATTATAATACTGTAAAGTTTCAACAAAATCCGTTCAGTAGTTTTTGCGTGAAAGAGTAACAAACATCCATCCATCCATACATCCATTTTCACAAACTTAGACATTTATAATATTAGTATTAATGGGTAGGAGAACTAGGAGAATAAAAAGACAGTTTGTATATTATTATATTGTAATAAAAAGTACCTTACAAATTATTATATTTATTGAAGTATTAGATCAATTTTTCATGCATCATCTTCTGGAGATTCCGTTACTTTAATATTTTCATAGAAATATGATCTTGATTGCGGCATAGACTTACAGAGCAATAATAACTCCTTTTTTTTTAGCTCACTGATTCCCCTTGGTTCAGTTTCTCTTGGAATCGCATCTAACATACTTTGCCAGAATTTATATCACTTTGCAATTTTGAAGAAATGTTTCTTTTTAGAAAGTTATTTTTTTCGTATTCTCCATTATAATCATTCTTGGCAAACATCGAAATTCAATAACTTTCAGGTTTTGGATATTAAGAATCATTGGGGATTAAGATCATATCCTTCCGGCCCCCGCACCCCGCTCCCCGCCAGGCCGATCGGTTGCATAACCACTATTAACTGACCTCCCCGCCAGACTCACGCGCTGCCACTAGAATCGCGGTGCGCGGGTCTCCATAGATTGGATTACTGGATACTGTATCTTTTTTGCAGGTCAATTTGTTTTGGTAATACACGGTATATTTGGTTACCGTATTTTGGAATTTTAAACCTTAAAGATTTTGTGAATACAGTGTTTTCTAAATCGTATTTTATCAGTGTAGGTAATAGCTAGCGGAAAAAAACAAATTGAGTGATATAAAACAGACTTAAAGAAAACGATTGAACCCTGTTAAGGCGGATTTACACGGTAGTGCTGGACGTAGATCTCTCCCAAGACGCGCCAATGAGCCCGGTCTTCGGCTCTTCTCCAGTGCTTGCAAGCTACATTTCGCAGATCGTAAAAAAAATACAATTTTACACAATTAGTTCGGACTAGAGGCAGCCAAGGGGCGGTTAGTCTCGACATAGTTAGCGACCGCTAACTCAAACTCAAACTCTCAAACTCAATAATTTTTTATTCATTACGATGCAAGAATCACTTTGAAACGTCTTATAGCTAGGTGAGTCTAGGTGCCAGTTCCACGCGACCAAGCGTAGAAGAACAGGCAACAAACTACGTCTCGGTTCCTACTGTTTTTTTATATGATCCTTTTACAAATCAAAAATAGTCTAAAATAATAGCAGTGAAGTTCCAGTGTGGTGCCACTTCACTTAGTCAGACGTATGCAATGCAATAATACAAAAGCAAAAGTTTCAAAGACAGCACACGCTACGCTTCAAAGTTATACTATAGTATCTACACAGCTTATATAAAAATAAGATACGAAATAGTAGGTACAGACATTGCAAATCGACATGTTAGCTTCCTATGGGTAGAGTGACCGGGACATTGGGCCACGCAGTTTTATCATTCATATAGCTATCTAGAGTATAGTACGCTTTCTTTATTAAATTATTCTTAACATAGGCTTTAAACTTCCGAATAGGAAGCTTAGTTGCATTTTCCGGAAGTTTATTATAAAAGCGTACAGTGTTCCCCATAAAAGACCCATTTACCTTCTGCAGGCGAAATTTGGGAATATAAAGTTTATTTTTATTTCTAGTGTTAATATTATGTGAATCACAATTTTTCTGAAAGCTACAGATGTGTTTGTGAGTGTACAATAAGTTTTCATATATATATTGTGAAATTACTGTGAGGATATTAATTTCCTTAAATCGCTCTCTCAATGAGTCTCGAGATTTCATTTTATATATGGCACGTATGGCCCTTTTTTGTAAAACAAATATAGTTTGAATATCAGCTGCTTTCCCCCAGAGAAGGATACCGTAAGACATAACACTATGGAAGTAGCTGAAATAAACTAGCCTAGCTGTAGCTTCATCAGTAAGCCATCTTATAGTCCGAACTGCATATGCAGCCGAACTTAGTCTAGCTGCAAGTGCTTTGATTTGTGGCCCCCACTGCAATTTTTTGTCAATATTAAGTCCTAAGAAAATAGTAGAATCTACAAGGTTAAGTGACTCTCCATTAAGTATAATATTAGTTGGCCGGAGAGTCACATTTGGTAAGATAAATTTAATACACTTGGTTTTCTTGGCATTCAGTAAAAGATTATTAACGTTAAACCAGTTAAGTATTTGCGACAGAGATGCGTTAACGTCATCGTAATTAGTCTTCAATCTATCGACTTTAAAAATTAATGAGGTATCGTCAGCAAATAGTACTATTTCACATAGTTTTTTAACCAAAAAAGGGAGGTCATTTACGTACACTAGAAACAAGAAAGGACCTAATATCGAACCTTGTGGCACCCCCATGTCAATAATAGACCCAGAAGATCTCTCACCGCCCACATCAACTTTAAGGACTCTATTAGTCAAGTATGATTGTATTAGGTCAATAGAGCGATTTAGAATGCCGTAATGTTTAAGTTTAGATATTAATGTAGCATGATTTACACAGTCAAAAGCTTTGGAAAGATCGCAGAATACCCCAATCGCGTCTTGCGAGTTTTCCCAGGCAACATATATGTGCTTTAAGAGTAGAATACCGGCATCAGTCGTTGATCGACCTTTCGTAAATCCAAACTGGTGGCTATGAAGTATCCCATTTAGGTTAAAATGTGATAACAACTGAGTAAGAATAACTTTCTCAAAGATTTTACTTAGCGTGGGCAATACTGAGATAGGTCTATAGTTAGCAGGGTCACTTGCATTTCCAGATTTGAACAGGGGAATGAGCTTACTAGGTTTCATTAAATCAGGAAAAACACCCTCATCAACACACCTATTAAAAATATACGCTAGGCATGGTGCAATATCAGTTATAATAGCGCTGAGTAATTTTGTAGACATTCCCCATAAATCTTCAGTATTTTTAATGTTTAATGATTTAAATGTCTTCACGATTTTGTCAGCATTAATGTATTTAAAACTAAAGATATTATTACATTTTTTAACACTAGACTCTAACAATGCCATCGCACCAGATGCCGAGGAATTTAAAGATGATGTCACTACTTTAGGGATACTGGAAAAGAAACTATCAAACGCGTTGGCTACTTCAAAATTATTTGTCAAAAGATTATTGTTTACTTTCAAATGAATTTTTTTATTACGGAGTTTTGATTTGCCAGTCTCATTATTGACTATTTTCCAGGTAGCTTTAATTTTATTTGTGGATTTTTCAATTTTTCTTTTGATATGCAATGATTTTGCTGCGTGACAAGCTCTTTTAAATGCTTTAGAGTAGTTTTTAATATGTAAAATAAATGCTGGGTCATTAAGCATTGATTCCCTAGCAGCATATAGCTCATATAATGTATTCCTACTTTTGTAAATACCTGGGGTGGCCCAGTCAGCGAACGCGACACTAATACTAGCTTTACATGTTTTAAGTTTAAAGGTATCCTTATGTTCTTCATTGATTAAATTTGACAAGTTGGTGAAAAGGTCATTCGGGTCAGTCAGACAAGGCATGAGGGACACTTTCAGTTCAATATTGGTTTGAAACTTTTTAATACGGCTCTCTGTGATAGGCCGGTGGGTGAAAATCTCGTGTTTATCTATAATTTTATAAGCAAATCTAGCGCTATGACCGTAGTGATCTGAACTAAAATGCCTAACTACCGATTTACTAACTGGCTCATGACTGCTAAAAATATTGTCAAGACAGGTGGCTGTTGTTAGTGTCACCCTTGTTGGATCTTGAAACAAGCAGTGTAGGTCAAAACATTTAAACAAATTTAACAGCCTCTCAGAAAGAGGGTGAACCGGGATATCTACATTAAAATCTCCACAGATTATTACGGTTTTATTACAGTTAAAGATTTTACGCAGTACATCTTCCATAGTGGATTCATACAAGGTGAAATCCGCGTCTGGGGGACGGTAAACGCTCACAACTATGTGCCGCTCCAGCTCCACACACGACAGCTCAACAGTCCTCTCGATACTGAGATTTGCAATGTCTTTACGCTCCTTGCATTTCAATTGATTGCTTACAATAATTAAAGAACCACCTCGCATAGCGTTCTTTCGTTTAAAAGAGCTTACAATACTATATTTTTCATAAAAAGGGAGTAACTCTAGTTCTACTATCCAGTGTTCTGTAATACACATGATGTCTACACTGAAACAATTCATAAATAGTTCTAATTCTAAAACTTTGCTGGGAAGCCCTTGCATATTTTGGTGTACGACATTTAAAGTGCCTGGAATTCCCATTGTCGAGGACACTAGTTTAAATGTTGGGCAATAGGCCCTAAAGCTTGTTCACCCATATTAGTACTGCTACTAACTGGGGACTTGTCGGTGAACTGTGTTATAGTACTTATAACAGGATCAAAAATATTAAATGCTAACAATTTAGCAATAGTTATTTTACTACGTTTACTTAAGGACATAGTACCTCTAGTCAATTTACAATTACTAATAAAACTATTAGTGTCGAAATACAAAACGTCTCTATGACGACATGTCAAATTGTATAGCATTAAGTTATACTTAAATATACTCTCGTTTTGTTGGGCAGCCAGTGCATTTAAAAATGGAAATGCACATAAAATAATTTTTCCTAGCCCTAATGCCAACTTTCCCATCAAAGTTTCTATCAATTTAATTATTTCTGCATGCTTGACACCACTGCTCTCACCTAATTGAACTATTAGAGTGGTGTCTTTGTCAAGACTACTATCCTTATCAATACAACTTATAAGGTAACTTAATGGAGCATCTGGGAAGCAGTTATTATTTACTACCTGTCCTAATTGGTCACTAAGTAGCAGTCCCATCCCTATTCCTACCCTGTCTGAATATAAAACAGTCTTCCGGGGTTGGCAGCATGTATATGCTGGTTTAGCCGGAGAAACCAGCGGTTGGATTGGAGCTGCTGAGGGCTCAGTGGACACAGCATTTGTCTGTGATGCAGGTGGTGGCATCTGCTCAGTTACCAGTGCTGCCCCGGAGTGCTGTTCCTCAAACATGGAGGTTGCGTCGGTCTGGGAGCTACTATTACGCACCTGTATATATGTGCTGTCATTGTTTACTAGTTCTGACAGATTTTGTTTACATTTTTTATATTTATCTGATATGTCATAAAGTGTTTTTTCTAACTGTAAAATTTTAGCAGACATGGCATCTTGTTCTAATGAATTCTGCCCAAGCAATTTATAGCAGGAATTTAGTTCCTCATTTAACTTACATTTATCTTTGCACAGCCTTGCTTGAACAAACACATTTTTATGTTTTTTAAGTTTCTTCTCAGATTTTTTTAAAAAGCTACTAAGTTTTACATATTTTTTTATTCTGTTACTCCCTTTTATCAATGGAGTTACTCCTTGGCACTTAGGTGTAATAAAGTTAACTAGAGAGAAGTCTGGGTCACCGTTGACCAGCTCAGTCTGTATGTCCAGGCTACTATAATCTTCTGATATTGACGCATGAGCTGATTCATAATGCTTATACTTTAATCTACACTCGTACAACTCCTGCTTTAAGTCCTGGATTTTCTGCATTGCCAGTTCATACACATCCTGACATTGGTGCACACTGTCAAGTTTTGATCGCAGGGATTCCATTTCCCCACAAACATCTTCATACTTGGTGGAGAGCTCGGCCAGTTGCTTCTTGAGGGTTTGGTTTTGCCTCAGAATCGCCATCATTTCAGCCTCACTCTCATCTCGCTCTTGTAGTAGCTGCTCTTGAATCCTTTTTGATTCCTTGAGTTCCGTGGTGACCACATTCAGTTTAGCCTCAAAGTCACGCCTCACGGCTTTCCGGGTCATAGTCATGTTGAGTATAGTATAGCTAACTTGGTCTTGACATAGTTAGCGACTGCTGAGTAGTCACTTACTTCTCAAACTCTTGTTATTTGGCTAAAAAGTCAGGACTCAGCGAGTAGTTAGCAATCGCTAACTAATTTTGATGTAGTTAGTGACTGCTAAGTAATAGTCACTAAGTCTTCAATTTCTTCTTAATTGGCTAAAATGTCTAGACTTCGAGACTAGTTAGCGATGGCTAACTAATGTCGAGACTACCGTCTAGGTAACTGGTTTGAATAAAAATAGGGAAAGCTATACCTACATCACAAGTCTTAATTAATACGTAAACATGAAAAGACCTTGAAAAATAAATAAGTACATTCTTCTTGGTAATAATTTAAATAAAATATACAAAAAACGTTTATGTCAAAACTGTAGGCACCTAAATAGATGCTTAAATCAGTTTTTATTTAAATAAAATGGATTTCACGTTGGACATCGTATAATATATTTTAGGTGCGTATATAATTAGGAAAACAACAATTCATAATTTCATTGTATCTAAATCTACCTAATAATAAGCCGCCTATCTAGAAACATGTCTAGTTGTGTTTAAATTGGCACTGTAATAAATATTTTTGATTTTATATTTTCATAAAAAAAATCTATCCTATTATCGTCCTGCTACTGGGCAAAAGCATCCCTTAAGACCATAGAACTACGTTCTATGAAGCCGAAATTAGCCGATGTGCAATATTTGTATATTACTCCTATACTTATGTACTAATAAAAAGTTGCAAAATTTTTTCAGGTACCTATCAAATCTTGACTTGATAATGATATAAGTATACTGTCAATCTATTTATTTAAATGTAGACAGTTAATTAAAATTGACCTTGCAGTGACACGCGGTTCATAACAAAATAAAAACTTAACCAATACTTTGATTGATTGATAGAAAAGCCAACACTCGAGTGCAAAGATTTTTCACCTTGTGCTCTTTTGATTCCTTCGCCAACGCTTAGGATTCTAACGTTTAAACCACTCGCTACACTCGTGGTTAAATTTTTTAATCCTTCGCTTGCTCGGTCATCAAACTTGAGCACGCGGTTAAAAAACAGCTTGTAACTAGCCAAAACTTAAATAGTGTTCACAGTGACGTCATAAATGTTTTCAGAGCGGTCAAAACCACTTTACCCTCACACTTTACACTTTACTTTAGGACCCAATTCACTATAAACAAGATATATTAGTAAACAACATCGCTCACGAACAAACGACCCTTCAACGTAATCGTTGTGAGGTGGTTTGAAGGGCGATGTGCCGTAAAGCAATTTGACTCCGGAAACGGCTGGTTACCGTTGTGACGTCACCCTGGCAATGACGTGACGGGCAAGGCTAGGCGGGAGATATTTTACAGAAGTACTTTGTGCAGAATTGTGGCATAAAGTCGCAGTAGCCAAAAAAGAAGAAGTGAACCTGACTTAAAAAAAAAACAGTTCTTGTATGGCAGCTGTTTTATTTGTGGTGTTGAAGAAGGAAATTGATTTTGTACTTTTTTATAATATCGTGCAATAATTTTTCATAGTTTAAATTTACTTAAAAATACAATTTTTGACAATAATCAGTAGTTTTTTCTAAGACACCGTAGAATCAAAAGTTTCCAGTCTCACCCCACCCTACCCTAAAGAAGTATGTACTTTTAAATATTTAGCTTAGGTATAAATAAACCAAATATTTGAAAGTACATACTAGTACACAGTAGCATTTCTTACTTGAACAACTGTTTAGTCTGGGTGTCGATTCCAGCAACACAAATCACTCAAGCGATCGCGTAAATAGATGTGAGTTGTCAATTTTTGTTTGAAAAATTTGAAAATGGAACGCGGATTCAGCGATCACTCAATCGAGCCGTGTTGCTGGAATCGACGCCCTGACCGGTGTTTTTGACAGCTTATATTTAGCTGTCAATTTATTTAAGGTACAGACTAAAAACTAAATTGTAACATTTTGCATGTGCATACAGAAAATTACTTATTAATAAGATTTTAGCGCAGCTGATTGTACGTCGAAGTACCTTGTAATAAGAGTTTCAGTACTTGCACCTATCATATCAGGAACATAAAAACTTCTACAATATTGATCGTAAAGTATAAGTTTTATGCCTTTGAGCGGCCATTGTGCTCGTCTGTGGGCTGTTGCTAACAATAGACAAGCCGGTTGTATAGTTAGTTTATTGAAATAATTGTGAGTTGAGGGAAAAATATATATCGACAGAACACACAGGGAGTATTGAGTTGGAATCAATATACAGGGTGTGACTGGCCTCTCAGTTGGTAGTAGCTCTGCCTTATACGCTGTAGGTCGTGAGTTTGATCCCCATCGAGAACAGCTTTTTGTGCGTGAACACAGATGATTGTTGTCTGTCTGAGTGTTATATTGTATTCTACTATTTACAAAAAAAATGTATTTAAGTAAGTATCATAATCTGGTTCCCTTAGTACAAGCTCTGCTTAATTTGGGGCTAAATAGTATTGTGTGGATTGTCTACAATATTACTATTATTTTATCCACGTACCTAAAGCCTTGCGCACAACTGAGCGTTCCGCGGTGGCAATCAATGAAACGTTGTCAAATATCGCTGTCATATTGCTAAAGGCCTGCGAACATCTGGGCGATGGCGATGGCGATCAGGTGAAACGCTGTTAAATATGACAGCGATATTTGGCAGCGTTTCGTTTTAGCTGATAGCTATCGGCTAGATGTGTGCTTGCTAATAATGATCTTAAACAAAGGTGGTTGAACCCAACTAGTGTAAAAACAGTAGTCGCCATTCGGTAAAAACGTGGTAAGTAAAATTAATTTTGTTTGAACGCACCTGCCCTGGCTTTACTATATTATAATCTGTGGTACGGGGAAATTATAGTACCAGGACCCAAGTATAATGCGGGTGCGTGTTTAATGTTTCGTTAAATAACGGTCAAAATAAAAATTACGCAGAAAAATCTAGATTTGAAAAGCTAAAATGTTAAGACTGTACTATTAGGTACTACCTTAAACACGCTCTTAAAACAGTTTAGTTTTTTTCATACAACTTGCTGATGGAACAAGCAATTATGTAGATCCCACCTGATGTTAAGTAGTAATCATCGCCTATAACAAAGCACTGTCTCGTAGATCAAGCACATTAGGAACGTGTCTTATGATGCAGCTCCCTGCGTTCACCAACTTGAGGCATGCAGCCTCACGTGCCACCGTTATTTCACCGGCACCCCACCCTTCAAACCGAAACACAGCAATGCTGCTTCACGGCAGAAATAGGCATGGTACTTCCCTGGACGAGCCCTTCACAAAGAGCTCTACTTTTAAATAAATAAGTATTAGTACAAAAATAGTCAAAATTACTAAAACAAGTACATAAAAGGATGAAATCGCAGCAGCAAGACGCAACAGAGTATAAACTACGCAAAAGGTCAAAACATTAATTTTCTCTTCAATATAAATCAAAATATTTATGCATATTAGTGTAATGAACAGAGACAAGGAAGCAATACAACTTGGCACTCCTAACACAACTATATTATTGTCATTCACTTTAGTAGTAGAAAGCTCTAATGCTTAGACAAATTCTAAAAGGTGCCATTGACACAAACGGGTGGTTGTTGAGCATCCAATTCTTTTTAATAGATATTTCCATGCATTTTTTGAAATATAAACTTAATATTATAAAGCTGAAGAGTTTGATTGTTTGTTTGGTTGAATGCGCTAATCTCGGGAACCAGTGGTCCTAATTGAAAAAATATTTTTGTGTTTGATAGTCCATTTATCGAGGAAGGTTCTAATAGGCTATAATAACATCACGCTATGTCTAATAGGAACAGCATCAATGCAAAATGATGCAAAAATCATGTCTATCTTTTTCTAACACGTAGGGACTTTTCTATGACTATCCTTTTCTATCTCGTAAAGACTTTTCTAAAAATTCTCAATTTTGAAAAGAATAGAATGCTCATAAACGTTCTTGAATGTTTTTTAACGTTCTGGAATACCCAGGCAACGCCGGGACTCGCGGCTAGTGTTATAATAAAAGAACCAATGCTGCTTCCAACATGCATGACAAGCCTAGAAAATAAATGGATATAATTTTATCTAACGGATATTCTCTAAATGTAAATTGAAAAATTATCCCTTAAAAACGATTTAAAACAAACGTGTTCAACAAAAAATCCAATTTAGATAGCATAAAAGTTATTAAACATTTGCAAAAGTAACATGATGAACTTCCATGTTATTTTGAAGCTCGGAAACAGCCAGGCTTTAATTATAAATTAGCACGCTCAGTAATGTTGCATGGTTTCTTACAACGGGCGGTTAAATTAAAGTGGCCACGTTATAATTAGCACTTTTCTTAAGGCCTTCACTAGACTTAGCGTTATTATAATTTAAAAAAACGAAAAACTTAGTTGTACGCTTGTTTTAGAATACGAGGAACTAAGATGTACGTAACGCTATTGGTTTTACAATATTTTTTATTTTTTTTGCCTTCTATTTATTTTTATCAATTTTATTTTGTATTGTATTTTGTTTTGACATCTTAATTAAATCAATTTTTAGTTACCTACTAAAAATTGAAAAAAAATTACATGCCTAATATTACAGTCATCTTCTTCTTCGTAATAAATGGCATCTTACCATTTTGTCAATTGTGATCATGTGATATGAAATGAAATGTAAGCCTGTTCGTTTGTGCTTGGTGTCTAGATTCACCATTAGTTTAAAGTAGGTAATTATACCTACATGTCATCGTAACCTAAACTTATAATAA
This sequence comes from Thera britannica, assembly GCA_939531255.2. Taxonomy (NCBI): domain Eukaryota; kingdom Metazoa; phylum Arthropoda; class Insecta; order Lepidoptera; family Geometridae; genus Thera; species Thera britannica. Next base: position 12,567,425 of record OW618047.2, read on the forward strand.
CATAACAGATTTAAACTTAGTTTTAAAAGGTAGGGGACTTTTTCAGACTGATGATGATGATTCAAACGCACTGTTGCTTTGTTTACCTTTATCTACAATCCTATCAACTAGCTTTAATGTTTTTTTTAAGTGTACGTGCGTTTTTCTCGCACTGTGTAACTAAGACTTTATATTAGACCTGGTAGTTCCTATGTTAGTATAAAGTATGCACGCCTTTCTTTAAACTATGCATCTATTTTAATATAAAAGATTTATAATTATATGTGTTTCATATCAAAAATAAAAAAAAATACATATATTTATTAACATGGTCAATCCAGGTCATAATCAATACTTGTCCAAAATTTCATCCAAATCGGTCTAGTAATAAGAGTGTGATTTAGCCACAAACACCAAATACACATCCAAATTTTCGCATTTTAACTAATAAAAATAAATATCCTTTAGCTATCGTATCTATTAAAGTACCATAAAAAACATTCCCTCAAATAACATCACAATCATTCCCTTAATACTTTGAAGGCTACTAATTGAATCCAAACATTTTATCTCTACAAGACTCAGGCATTCCAAACACGCGAAGCATCCGCGTAAAAAAACCCCATATTCACAAACAGCGTCCCAAATAAAGTGCTGATAACCTAACAAATGACTTATGTTTCTGGAATTTAAAGTGCGATTCCAGCACACGCGACTTTAAACGTTATCTTTGTATCATAAAGGTTAGATTCCCTTATTGTTTGCGATTGGAGGAAGGTGACATGGGTATAAAAGGATTTAAAAGTGAGAGTTATCACAGGGGCCCATTTGTGGCGCACGCGCGGCCCCACATACTAAAAATAAACCAATACTGGTCAAGGGTAAGTCAGACACACTCTAAGGGTTCCGTTCCACACACTAAAATAACTAGTGACTCAGTGATCTGTAGACCCCACGAGCACATTTAAAATGAGCATTTTACTGCAGGTAACTTACTTTTGAGGAGCTATTCTGCTCATTTAACCAAAGATACTCGTCCGATCTACGCCAGTAACTCTCATTAGTGCCCCTTTTAGCAAAAATCCCTGACAATAAAAAATCTGCATCATCATTTAACCTGTCTATATACCAAGTTTTGTCGAGATTGGTCGTTCAGAAATGCGACCTCTAGGCAATTTTTTACGGAGCCATCATCACATCAAGGTTTTTGTACTGGTTCACGGTGTTCTGGGGAATAGGCGTTGACATTACGTAAAATAGGACAGCAGACGGCTTAGCATTTAGTTCCTTTTGTGTACAGAACCCTAATAAAAGTACATCCTTGATGGAAGGACTCCTGTCCTGGTCACCACTTAAGGATAAGAGGATGGATTAAGACAAATTTACTGTTTTTCGGAATTCCGATAATCTAGTTTTAGTGGCGTTTTACAAGAATCTTGAGTAGGAATGAGTCAGAAACTGTCACTAGACATTTTTTTATTAGACTACTGATACCAGTAACTCACAATGCCCCTAATGTTCGTGATAATTTTAGATGTCACTCTTTGTGAAAGAATTCGTCTAGGAAAGTAATAACACCGTAGGTAGGTAGGATCGCTGAATTCGAAGTGAGTTGTCAATTTTTGAATGTAAAATTTGAAAATGGAACGCGGATTCAGCGATCACTCAATCGAGCCATGTTGCCGGAATAGCAAGGCTGAATTTGTGCCACAAAACTGGGCTGAGCTATTTATTCTCTTTTCGAAATTTAAATCGAATTTGATGCAGGCGTATTGGTTTGGTTGCCAAACGCACACATACATACGATGCCAGAAAGATGAGTACGAAATTCAAAATCACCTATAGTATTAATAGCACCACAGACAACTAAACCTGCAAACTGACAGCAGGCGTTAAGACAGGTCTGCTACGACGTATAAAATAAAATTACCCAAAATCAACTATCTATGCCCCGACAGATTGGATTTTATTTTATTTTAATTATAATCTCTTATTATTTGTGTTTAAGCAGCTATGATGTTACTAACTAGTTTTTCTCAAACACAAGTTAGGTATATATGCTCTATATAATCATCTCTTCAACTCATAACATCATACTGAATACTTTCAGTAACGTTACAAAACTCATTGCCCAAGCTACACCATCTATTAACTCCCTAATGACGTTCCGGTTATTACGCCAAGATGCACCACAACGAGATAAACCAAGGAATAAAACCAACAGGTAATTTGCTAGCTAATGACATGCCTTATCGGGCTAATTAAAATGCTATTTGGCACTGTGCTACGGTGTTTTGTCACTTTGTTCTGATCACAATCACTTTGATGGAGCTCTGAGAGTAGGTATATGATACAATCTGGCTTTGAGGTCGTAAGGAACAGTACCTATCACAAGCTCTGTCTGGCTATGTCTCTTGCTTCGGTTTTGAGTCTGTGTGAGTGTTCACCAGTGTATTATACTCCCAGGGTGTTATTAATAATCCTGGCGCAACGCTGGAGTAGTTAAATCGTGTTTTGTCACATTTGTTCGAGTTGACAATTGCATCATGTCAATGCAAGAGACAAAACACGGATCAACTATTCCAACGCTACGCTAGGATTATTAATAAGACCTCTTGTGTATTTTACTGTGTGTGTGACGTATCGACGTAGGATTTATTTAGTCAACACTCACACAGACTCAAAACCAGAGACAGAGCCGGACAGAGCTAGCGGTAGATCGTAACTACTAGGTTGAAAGTTTTGGTGCACCCATCACTTAGTATAACCGATGGTCATTTCAGCACCCCTCCCCTTCAAAGGGGTAAGTGTCATGCGTTTACTGGTCGCGTCAAATTGAATTTTATTATAGGTTAGAAACGACATGTGTGAGCTGACAATCGATTTTAAATTGTTGCCCATCCTTTCAATGCTGATGTAACTTTGATTATAGGTATCCTTTTACTCATATCAACGTAATATTCACTTGAATTTGTATTTAGGGGTTTCCCCTGGAAATCACTAATGCATATTTAAGGGACTTTCTATGGGACGATTTATGCTTTATGTCATGTGTCCATGTGTCATCCAATCGTCTAAAGCTAGAGCACTGTATAGGCCTAGCACAAGCTCTGTCTGGCTCTTCTGGCGCTGGTTTTGACTCTGTCTGAGTGTCACCTACCTGTCAGTTTTGCTAATTCTAGCAGATAACCAGTGATCTGCGAAGTTTTCTTCTTCAAAAACGATTATTTAAAAAAAAACAGTATTATTGCAGCTAACTGACATTTGAAATAGTTATCAGCTAAAAAATACTTTATCTTAAAAAAAATCTGTGTTTTAAGCTGCAACAAAATTATATCCAACAAGCGGCCTCGCGCGGCTTCGCTCGCTCCGTTGCCGTTACGCCCCGTTGATTTTTCTTTTAAAAATTTTTCCTCTTTTACTCCGCTTAGAGAAATAATTTTCAATTTTCCTTTCTTAGTGCACCCCTATGCTATAAAAGGAACATTCCCTCCAAGTTTCATGCTTCTAGGACTTACGGTTTATAGGCTGTGCGTTGATTGTCAGTCAGTCAGTAACGTACAAGTTTTATATATTTAGACCACCCCCAGTACCATGCGAGCAAAGCCGTGAACAATCAGAAATATTGTCAGGATTGGTAATGTCAACAACGCACATATTCTACTACATAATATGTAAATTAGGCCGTCATTACGTGACAGCGTAGGTGGCCATGTTTCCTAAATCGGTCCCCCCGCTACCGGCTGGCGATATTAAAACAACATTAGGCTGCTTTGTTCACAAGGCTATCATGATTAACGGCTCACTTAAGCCTTGCGCACATATAAGTGTTCTGCGGTAGCGATCAGTGAAACGCTGTCAAACATCGCTGTCATATTTGACAGCGTTTCACTGTGATCGCTAAGAATGTGCGCAGAAGAAGCTTTACAGAGCAGAGCTTGGAGTGGCACCGCCCTGGAACTTCAATGCTATTTTTATTTTTGTTTTGTGTATAGAGCATACATTATTTTGAAAAAGAAAGAAAGATTTAAAGACCCATACATGGCCTCTAGCTCAGTTGGTAGTAGCTCTGCCTTCTGCGCCGTAGGTCGTGGGTTCGATCCCCACCGAGAACAAATATTTGTGTGGTAAACATAAATGTTTGTTCTCTGTCTGGGTGTTGTATTGTATTCTAAGTATGTATTTACAAAAAAAAATGTATTCAAGTATTATATCAGCTATCTGGTTCCCATATTACAAGCTCTGCTTAGTTTGGGGCTGGGTAGTGTTGTGTGAATTGTCCACAATATTTATTTATTTATTTATACATTTTATGTAGTAGGTAAAGCTCTTTGTGAAAAGCTTGTGAAGTACCTGCCTTTTTATGCTGTGAAGCAGCATCGCTGTGTTTCGGTTTGAAGGTGTGGGTGCCGGTGAAATAACTGGCACGTGAGACTGAACATCTGTATGCCTCAAGTTGATGAAAGCACAGGACAGTGCTTCAAAGGGCACGTTCCTGATGTGCGTGATCTACCAGGCAATAGTTACCACTCAACATCAGGTCATATACTTGTACCATCAGCTTGTATAAAAAAATGGTAGGAACCAAGCCGTAGTTTTTTACCTGTTATTCTAGGCTTCGTCGCCTGGAACTGGCACCTAGACTCACCTAGCTTTAAGACGTTTCAAAGAGATCACCGCAAAACTATTTGTTCTCAGTGGGGGTTGAACCCACGTCCTCCAGCGTAGAAGGCAGAACTTCTACCAACTGTGCTATAAAGGCTGTCAATATCACATTCTAATCTATTTAGTATTCGGTACTTCAATTTTATATTACAAAGTATATTACGTACCTAATCGTATATTAACCCGAATAACTATTACCGCACACTTTCATTATAACCCAATATTTGATCACACAAACCATAAATATAAAATGAAGCCAATCTTTGCCTACTTAACTTATCTAACCAATCAGACCACAAATATTTAGACAATCAAAAAAGCTTTACACACAGACGCTATTACAAAGGAATAAGGCTCAGATTACATTGGCGTGTTCATAACTTTTATAGTTATTGGATTAATGTTATAATGTTGGTATGAAATTGCTCAATAAAGCTCACACAATGGTCGTTAACGAAAATGTTATTGTCTGAAAGTTGGTACAACTGGAATTACTGTCGGATTGATAGATGTCTTCATAACAATACTGAGTAATGGGAAGTTTGAAATGAACTCTAATATTTGGTTTCTATAAATAAGAGTAATTTGAACCAAACTTTTATAGAAATCAATATATACAATCGTCTATCTTATTATAAAAGAAAGTCGTGTTAGTTTTATTATTATGACTGGCCTCTCAGCTCAGTTGGTAGTCTCTGCCTTCTGCGCCGTAGGTCGTGGGTTCGATCCCCACCAAAAACAAACATTTATGTCGTGAACATAGATGTTTGTTCTCTGTCAGGGTATATTGTATGTACTTATAAAATAAATGTACCTTTGAGTAATTGTATCAGCTTTCTGGTTCCCATAGTACAAGCTCTGCCTTATTTGGCTCTAGATAGTGTTGTGGATGGCAAGTTTTGCAATCAATATGTCTTTATTTTCTATCACATATCTAAATCTTATACCTTTAAATGAGAAAATCTTGTACTGAATCTCGGAAACGACGCCAACGATTTTCATGAAATTTTGTATACAGGAGTTTTCGGGGACGATAAAACGATCTAGCTAGGATTCATTTTTGGAAAATGTCGCGTTATTCGTGTAGTAAATAATCAACTTTATCATAAAATCATAACTCCTAGCGCCATCTGTTGTTTAAGTCATGAGTTAGTGGGACAGAGAACGCCATCTATTGACGAGTAGTGGAGTTTATTATTATGTCGGTAAGATCGAAAAATATTATTAATATTTAATCAGTATGTAAGTAATTCGTATTTAAATATAATTCAACACAACAGTTTACCAAAAAAAAAATACCGAGCGAAGCTCGGTCACCAACTGCTAAGTGGTCATTATGGGTATACTTATAGAAACTAAATAGTACTGTTATTGATCACGAGACAATAAGTAATGCACAGTTTTGCAACTAAAATAAAAAAGCACAGCTTTCGCTAACAGCGATCTCTACCAGACATTTTCAGGGGTTTTTTCAGTGGAAAAGTAAATGTAGATATTGGCTAGTGCTCTCAAACGGTAAAGGTAACACCGAGGAATCCCGTGGCTTGTCAGTTCCGCACGTATTGTCACAGTAAAAAGCATCCCTATGCAAAAAGCCCAAGTCCGGTATAACTTTTTACAAAAGTTAGCCTTTACTGTGAAAAATACGAAACAGAAAGAAAATTAGGCTGCGCACATCTAAGCGTACTGCGGTGGTGATCAGTGAAAGGGAGAGCACTGGTGGTCTAGTGGTAGCGGCCCCACCTTCCGATCCTAAGGTCGTGGGTTCGAATCCAGTCGTGTACCAATGAGTTTTTCAGTTGAAAAATTTATGTTCACAATGCTAGTGCTCTCAAACGGTGAAGGAAAACATCGTGAGGAAACCCGCGGCTTAGTCAGCTCCGCACGTATTGACCATGTCTCTCCTGTGGATTTGGCCAACTGAGCTGTCAGGATGGTATAGGTGCTGGGCAAGCTTATTCCATCTAAAATCCTGTCCAAGGCACTATAGCGTCCTACAAATAGGGCTTGTGTAATCACCAGTTGCCCCTGACGCTATATAAATCATCTACATTAGATGCAAAGGCCTGGTTATATACTGATGTTTTTTTCAAGCAAAGACCGCGGCACAGCGGTGTCGGTCAAGCTATACCAACTGAGCTGACAGGCCCGTAAATTTTATGAAAACAACGAAAAACTAAATTATTCAACCCTTTCAACGAACATTGAATACGTCACAGCTAACCGATTACGGTCATTTTTCATTACAAAAGTAACCTAATTTCCAAGAGGGTTACTAAACAAGTCGTTACCCTCGACGTTGACTGATGTGCCTTGAACTGAAGTCAAGATTATATTGTTTACAACTGTATAAATAAATAAATTAACTTATTTGTTTACTTCTTCATCATCATCATCTCCATCCGGTATCACCAAGCTGTAGACCTACCACAAGCTCTGTCTCTGGCTCTGGTTTTGAGTCTGTGTGAGTGCTATCTTAATAAATCCTACGTCGAAATGTCACACACAAAATATAATACACTGGTGAGCACTCACACAGACTCAAAACCAGAGCCAGGGACAGAGCCAGACAGAGCTTACGTTAGGCCTTCTAGGTATAAGGCTTCCGTCATTTTCTGTCAGTCTCTTCTGTCCTGTGTCTTATCGAGGTGTTTCCTTCGACCTTTACAATGTCGTCGACCCATCGTGCTTTCGGCTGAATTTATACTTTGTTTACTTACTAACAATAAACTATTAGTGCAACAACTATTTAGCGGCGTTTTGATCATCATCATTTATTTCATCATCATCATCATCATCATCTAATCATAGCCTGAAGAAGTCCACTGCTGGACATAGGCCGCCCCTACACATTTCCAGGAAGAACGATTCTGAGCCCTTTCCATCCACTGACATTCTGCGATCTTAACAATGTCGTCGGTCCATCTGGTGAGTGGGTGCCCTACGATTCGTCTTCTGGTTCGTGGTTGCCATTTGAGAACGGTTTATTATTCCCCAACGTTGGTCAGTTGTCATCATTAACACTTTTAAATGTTAAATAAAATTATGATGAACGATGTACACAAACGACGATGAACACGATGTAATACAAAATTAAGGCATAATGCTATTCTACCTGTCAACCTTTATATCATCATCATCATCAGCCTAGATCAGTCCCTTGCTGGACGTAGGTCTGGATAGGTTGGATATAATTCGTGAACTGCAATGTGTTCTTTTTATATGAACTTTTAAAGAAATACCGCGAGAGAAACCGCGGGTGGAAATTAACTCACACATCTCTTTTCCAGCAAGTCATTGCTAATGGTGATACAATTATAATGAGTCTTCTATGTAAAGTTGTTTAAATAGCAATTAACTTGCGATTACATACACATTACTTGGTTTCCATCTTCAGAAAGTATAATATGAAGGCTAATCGCTATATTTTAAACAGTAGGCCTACCATGAGCTCTGTCTGGCTTTGTCTGGCTCTGTCTATGGCTCTGGTTTTGAGTATATGTGTGAGTGCTCACCAGCAGGGCTACCGCGAGCTCCATATGGTTATGGCTATGGCTGTCAAATTGTGTAGATAGGCTGACCCACACATTCATTTTCTTCTTTGGTTTGAATGTGTTGACACTGTTGACACAATTTTGACAGCCATAACCATAACCATATGAAGCTCATGGTAGGCCAGAAGTGCATTATACTGTGTGTGTGACGTTTGACGTGTAAAATTTATTTAGTCAACACTCACACAGACTCAAAACCATAACCAGAGACAGAGCCAGACAGAGCTTATGGTAGGCCTACTCATATTTGCCTCACTTCTTATCATGTCACTGATGGTTCCTTCTAACCAAGTGTGGTGAAAGGATTTTAAGTGTCAATGAAGCTCTTTTCGTTCACTTGACACATATTTTTGAACTTTTTAGGTTCTACGACATGTCGGTTTCCTCGCGATGTTTTCCTTCACCGTTTGAGAGCATTGGCATAGTGAACATACATTTTTAGGCAGAAAAAGTCATTGGTACAGAGGACTGGATTTGAACCCTCGACCTTTACTTACTTTACAAACAGAACCACTGAAGTCGTGAATAATAATACCTTTTTTCGCTTTGCTCGCTCAATCTTTCACAGCAAAATGACAAGCGCAAGTTAGTAAAACTATATACAGGGTGGAATTGTGTAATGCCACCTGGAGGAAAAGTACTCTTACTACTGCAAATATAAAATTTTACTCAAAGGAAACATTCCTTTATTTTTGAATAGAAAGCAAACTGCATTCAAAGATTTTCGAAAATTCTCTTCTCCCACACCCGGGAATTGAACCGGCTAAAATCTGAAAAAATTATACCCTGTATTTTTATTGCATCGATCGTTAGGGTCAATTATAAGGATGAAATCTCTCTAACAAACATGATAAATTAAATTTGCTTTCTATTCAAAAATAAAGGAATGTTTCCTTTGAGTAAAATTTTCTATCTGCAGTATTAAGAGTACTTTCCCTCCAGGTGGCATTACAAAATCCCACCCTGTATACATAGAAAAACTAAGTTAGATACCCACTGAGTGAGTGGTTGAACTGGACCACATCCGGCGCACGCGCACGCAAAAACCAGACAGACGATCCAAACCTCAAATGAGAGTCATTCCCATTACTGCAATAGCGATGTTTGTTGAACTGTTTGAATGCTATGCTTGGCAAGCGGTCGACAACATTTTGATCTGAAATACTAAATAGAGTTTTTTTCATAAAATAATGAAAATACCTACTGAGTAGCTGAGATTAGTCCTTTTAAAAATAAACCAATCGTTTTTTATAATCCTTGAAATTTTATAATTATCTCTAAAAGCAATGTGCATTTCGCATGCAAAAAATAGCGAATAGAGTAAATAATTAATTTTTGCTACCTCGTTACGATTTCTACGTAAATAATGCTACATAAATAATATTTCTATGACTAATTTTTTTTCTATACAATAGAAAAAACATTAGGGTGGGCTTTAAAGTTTCTTGTTTCTTTCTAATTGTTTCTTTTAAAATAATTTAATTCTGTCAGGCATCGGGTTCCCGCCATAGATATTTTGAAACTTCCACTAATATTAGTTTATTTATCTCCCATATACACAAGCCCTGTCATTATTTATTACCAATAATTGGTAAGAGATAGCGATAGTTTAAAAGGTATTAAAAGTTATATACATATAAAACTTTTGGCCAAATCTCCACGATTTCATTAAAAACTGAGGCAGTTATGGCTTAATTTTGAATTGTAATTTACAGAAAGGTTATTCATGCTTACGTTGCAGAAAAAAGTTTTACGAAAAGTTAATATTTGTAGTCACAGGACTTAAAAGATCATCACAGGGTGTCAGTTTTTTCTGTTTTTTTTAAATACTCATAACTCGAAAGTTACATAACAAATATTTTTTTTAATATTTTTCTGATAACTGTCATGACTTGGCGCATCACCCGTTTTCAGCTGGACGTTGACTTATGGGACACCCTGCATGGTTGGATGGCTGGTTTTCCACAAATGCTCGTTTTTCGCGATCCTTTTTGCCGCGCACGAAAAAGTTGTGGAATGAGCTATCTCCTGCGGTTTTCCCTCGGAGCTTTGACATGGGGTCCTTCAAAAGGTCTATCATTTCCTAAAAGGTGGGCAGCGCATTAGCACCACCTCTGGTGTTGCAGGTGTCTATGGGCGACGGTGACTACTTACTTTCCATCAGGTGGCCCGTCTGCTCATCTGCCTGCTATGACATAAAAAAAAAAACAATCTGGCTCTAAATAGTAATGGCAGAAACTAAATAGTAGAAATGTTGCGAATCCCTGCCCACTAAGGCTCGTGTCACTACCGCTCCATTTCCCCCGTTCAATGAACACCGTTTAAATTGCATCAATCACGATGTTTTTCTTCACCATTCCGTTTTTCTTCGTCATGAATGAGTTTACCCCTAATCGATGGTCAACAACGAGTTCAATTTACAGTATTATTTCTTCTGTGACAGTGCTTAGTAACTGGCACCTGTTTTTACAGACTGTAAAGTAAATACTGGATTTTATTTTTCAAATCTTCTTCTTCGGGCTTTGTACGATTTGACAGACTGATAAAGTTAATGCTGTATTTTATATTTTAAAATCTTCTTCGGTTCTTGTCCTATATTTATTTGGGGTCAGCTCTCTTAATCATTCTTCTCCAAAGTTGTCCTGGGTCTTCTTAACTACAGACATCCACGTAAGTGAGGGTCTTCCGAGCATTCTTAGTACTAGAGTTTTTTTGCACAAAAAGAGTCTTTCTAAGGTTTTTAAGGTTGCCTAAAATCCTTTCACCACACATTCACACGGTTTTAAAGAACCAGATAGATAACACTTTATTGTACGCAAGAGTATATCACAGTAACTAAGCGTAACTAAATAAAGTACAATGGCCGGCCCTATCGCTGAAAGCAATTTCACAACCTTGACAAAAATAATAACTTTTTGAGAATTATTTATCCGGGGAAGGTACCTACTCAGCACTTATTTCTGCCACCAAGCAGAGATAGACGCATTGATTGCTGTGTTCCAATTTAAACTAAAGTAAGTAGAACTTAGGTAACTAGGTACTTGTTTATGAATGCCACCCGGTTCAATTGTATGCACATACGACGTTAAAACTTGCGTCTGACAGTGATTTTTATTGTATTCTAATTCTATAAAGCCTCGCGCAAATCTTAGCGTTCTGTGGTGATAAGTCAGGGGCTCAATTCTAGACCAGTGATTTTTTTGTCACGGTAGATAAATATCTCAAGAACTGTCAGTTTCTTTAGTGAATTTGACAGTTCTTGTGATAAATATCTACCGTGTCAAAAAAGTCACTGGTCTAATTGAGCCCTAGATCAGTGACCCTAGACCCTGTGAAAATAGCGATATTTCGCAGAGTTTCATTGATCGCCACCATAGAACGTTGAAACCATAGAACGTTAAAAAAAATTAAAAATATAACTATCAGTTATATAGTTCCCGCCGTACAAGCTGTGCTTAGTTTGGGGCTAGTTAGTGATGAACACAGTACATTACCACATGAGACATAGACGTGCAAACGTCATTCGGCCCAGTAGAAAAAAAAAACTTTCAATTTAAATTTTAAAAACTTAATGGCATCTTTCGTCTCGCTGATCCCGCGTCATTATTTCCAAAATCTAATTTCTTCCAATTTCGCCATCATTAGACCGAGAAAGGATTCGATCACGGCTATTTGGAAGACAAAGATGTTTAACAACAAGAACCGTTCGAAAATTGTTAACAGATTTTGATGAGGTTTTTTTCTTGCAGTCGGCCTACCACAAGCTCTGTCCGGCTCTGTCTCTGGCTCTGGTTTTGAGTCTGTCTGAGTGCTCACCAATGTGACGTTTCGACGTAGGATTGATTTAGTCAACACTCACAGATTCAGAGCCAGCCAGAGACAGAGCCAAACAGAGCTTGTGGTAGGCCTAAAACTAGGGAGAAGTGAGACAAAATTATGCTGCTAGGATTTTGTAGTTATAACAAAACATTCGGTTGAGTTTGATCAAGGATTCAAGGAGGGGGCAATTTTCAAAATATAACTATCTTTATTTTTTTTTCTATATTTTTATTTTATCATTGGATTTCAATACGCGGAAGATGTTGTAAATTATACTTTTCAGCAACTGTTAATCTAGTCGTGACTCGCCCTTATTTGCGAAGCAAAAAGCCGCTGTGCTAACTGGAAACCAGTTTTTATTAAAATAATGTTTATTAGTGTCATTATTATTTTCAAATGAAAAAAAATACAACATCAAAACATTTGAAGCTCTAGCTATGACAAAAAAATTTGAAAAACTTTTTATTGAAATTAACCTCAGCTCATACTTTTTGCCCCCAGACTGATTACAAATCTGTGCGTTAATAACCTCAGTGGTTCGAGCGGAGATACGATCCGAGAGAATTGATTTAATATTGCGGCGTGAAGTTTGTTTAGCGGAACGGTAGCAGGCTGCAACCTGCTGAGAAGAGGGGAGGAAAGGGGGGGGAGAGGGGAAATCAATTGGACAAGTTTGAGTGAGACTTTTTTTATAAAACTTTCTGGTGTTAGGTACAAGCTAATTGTCGTCAAAAGGATTTTAATTGCACCTCGAAGAGGATATTATTGTGAATTTTTGGCTTACCTCAATCAAATAAAAAAAGCAGCCAAGTGCGAGTCGGACTCGCCCATGAAGGGTTCCGTAGCATCAAGTAACATAATTATAAAGGTTCTTGTAGTTCGTCGAAAGGTAAATTGCGGTTTACGATTTATGACGTATAAAAAAAAAACTACTGACTAGATCTCGTTCAAACCAAATATCGTTGAACCGGGGGACCAACTTTTTTCAACTTTGGAAGTGTCTCTCGCGCAAACTATTCAGTTTAGAAAAAAACGATGTTAGAAACCTCAACATCACTTTTGAAGACCTATTCATAGATACCCCACACGTATGGGTTCAATGAAAAATTTTTTTTTGAGTTTCAGTTTGAAGTATGGGGACCCCCAAAATTTATAGTTTTTTTTCTATTTTTGTGTAAAAATCTTAATGCGGTTTACAGAATACATCTACTCGCCAAGTTTCATCAGTGTAGCTCTTATGGTTTCGGAGAAAAATGGCTGTGACACGGTCGGACAGACAGACAGACAGACAGACAGACAGACATGACGAATCTATAAGGGTTCCGTTTTTGCCATTTGGCTACGGAACCCTAAAAAGTGTATTTATTCAGTAGGATTACAAGAATCACTTTGATCCTTCTGAATAAATAGGCGACATATAGTTCCACGTGAACGCGACCAAGCCTAGAAGAACAGGCAAGAAACTACGGCTTGGTTCCTACCGTTTTTTTATATGATCCTTTTACAAATCAAAAATAATCTAAAATAATAATAGTGAAGTTCCAGTATGCCACTTCACTTAGTGAGACGTATGCAATAATACAAAAGCAAAAGTTTCAAAAACAGCACACGTTATTAGATGGTAACCATCCCATATAACAAAGCATTGACTGCCTTCACAGCTCAGTTGGTAGTAGCTCTGCCTTCTGCGCTGGAGGGCGTGGGTTCGATCCCCACCGAGAACAAATATTTGTGTGGTGAACACAGATGTTTGTTCTCTGTCTGGGTGTTATATTGTATTCGATGTTTACAAAAAAAAAAGTATTTCAGTATTATATCAGCTATCTGGTTCCCATAGTACAAGCTCTGCTTAGTTTGGGGCTAGATAGTGTTGTGTGGATTGTCCGCATTATTTATTATTGCCTCGCAGGTCACGTTAGCACTTCCTGCCCTTAATCGATCAACTTTAGGCAATCGGGTATTAAGCGTCATGTGCCTGTTATTTCAACGGCACCTACGTCCTTCAAACCGAAACGCAGCAACACGACCTAAGCAGAAATAATGGGTTACTCCCACAAATAGTCTCGATCGTGTCCAGAGGATTTGGTTTATAACCACTGTGACCAAAAAACTTATAAATAATGCAGCAGGTATTACGCCGTTTTCTTTACAAGCTTTAGCTATTGTTTGCTACAAAATTCAACATTATATTTTTGGGGTTAAAACTTTGTATAAAAATTGACTTTACTTTTATTTTTCATAATATGTATATTTCTGGTTTCCATTATTATAGTGAAGTGTTCATAACATGTTTTTTATTTTTATAGGTTAGAATTTAGGATTTTTTAGCCAAGCGTGAACAGGTGGGTTATGGCTAAGCATACTCCATCTAAGGCTGCATCCTTACATTCCATCAGGTGTTCTATATGAAAAAAAAGGTTTTGTCCATTTTCATTTTAAATAATATTGGTTACTAGCTCCTTAGAGTTTTTCATTTTGGCTATTTCTTCACTTTTACACTCAGCATGATGTTATTTAAATCGCTCCGCTTGAAGGCACCTTGCTTTATTTACATTACGACCAAACAATTCTGCCTCTGTCGATTAACATCTATATTCGTAAATGAAATTATCATTTCAGTAAGTGTCGGTGGGGCTGTGTAATAAATTAAGGTGGCAAGGTAATTTCGGATCGCGTTAACGTTAAAAATAATTTACGAAGAGATCCTTATCGAGGTAATCGCTCCGAACTAATTATTTGGCGGCAATCGTCTCTTTATTGTCTATTTACACGTAAACACAACTTTTACAACATCTTCCTAGGTTACAACTATCTCTTTCTGTCTTCAATCTTCGTGTTTCATTTATATTGTTTTTCTTTTTTCCACCTATTTATGGATCTTGTCTGTCCTCTTCTTTCCTACTTATGGCTTTTGGTAACAAATTTATTTCTTTATCTTCAGCTTTACCTAAATTTGTATTCAGAGGCCTGACTTAACCTTCGGTTTCTTATTCATCATCATCAGCATGATAAAAACCACGATGAGTATATTATCCATACATATTATTAAAACATACTATTCAGACAATCTGAAAATTACTAATGTAGCCCTTAATATAGATGTTAGCGTGGATAACACAATCACATCCTGTGTAATTACAGCATGAGCAATGCTTAATGTGAGTAATTTTGAAAATTGTTTTACACCATCTTTATTAAAATCTATTGTCAGTTGTTCCAGCGATTTCTTTACGATTTGCTAAGTATCTAGTTTTTCTAATATCGCAAACGACTTTGCGAACGTGACGATCAAATTTAGTAGGGCGAACACCAGAAAGAAGTCACAAAGTTTACCTATATTTGTGACTCTTTTCTGATTTCTAGAGCTTAATATTCTATTCAGATCTACCAATTATCTACGTATATCTACATAGTATGTATCAATATTCATCATCATCACTATTATTATTCTGAGTAAGTTTACTGCCGATTTCCCCCATAATTTGTTGTATGTTTGTGTTTGGGGGTTTGTTGTAGTCACGTCGCTTGGCAAGCTTAATGTTGTTTTGGGGTTGCTCTCCACTCTTATAAAACTATCAGTGCTTCCCCAAAAACCAATAAAAAACAAAAAAATGCAACTTACTTTAGATTTTAAAACAACAATCTAGATTGTCTCTAATGCCCAAATAATTTGCATAATCTCAGTGGCATTAAAACACGATTTAATATCAGTAATAGAAAACGTATTTCCGGGCGAAATGAATATGTCCACGAAATCATGATGACAGCGTGGACTTCCGGACCACACCGTGAGATGCCACTACCCTATAATTTGAACCTCCGATCTTATGCACTCGCCGACGCGTGGCGTCAACCGAAAACCACAAATGGTTGATATTATGTAATAGACAGTTGATTTAAGGGTTGGGATAGCCGAAAAGCTCCGCAATGGTGCACAAAACTCTTTTATACCTGTAATTCACGCCACAGACATAAAAAGTCGGCAAAGCTACCGATGGCGCCTTGTCATTAACTTCCGAAAAGGGGCGAGTGTTTTTTGCGATGTCTATCTCTCGATCTCCGTCACTACTTCCAGCTTATAATTTAAAATGAGCTTTATTCCAATATCTATGCCATTCAAATTAGTTTGGACAACCTAGTACACGTTTAAGTATAATGTGGTTAGATATTATCAAAATGTCCCTCATATTCGTAAACTGTCACTTCCCAGGCGCGGTAAATTCAAACGTTTGATGTCAAAATCGCAATCATCAAATTGCAAAACATCCTTATTTCCTGTTCCAACGGACTTTTATAAGAATACGAAGAGAAGCTTTCATACGGTAGGTGATGTGTATTCTGTAACACCGATTCCCAAAGGACAACAAACTGACAAATTGCTACAAACAGACAAAAACTTCGGTAATGAACTTCTCGCAACAAAGATTTAAACCTCTACTTACGTAAGAGAATAATAAAATAATAAAGCCCTTTTGTCAAGGTATGACAATGACTCGTAATGATTAGTGCTACCTTTTACGGCATTACGCTTTGGCAAAGGATAATGGGAAGTTAGGGGATTTAAAAGCTGTTGCATGAATTTGACAATCTATTTATTAATAGCATCCTTGTAAATCCCAAAAGGCATGGTCTTCGGAAAGCGGCAGCAGGCAGTGGCTCTTTCTTTGATATACTTACCAATGACTCGTAGACTTTGTACTATTTCAGTGTCAAAAGCGAAATGTTCTTTAAGTTTCAAGTAAATACTACCATCAAAACATTTCCATGCTAAATATTAGTAGGAAAAAAATGCACTCATAATAAAAGTCACCATCAAGCTATCTCAGCTTTGTGTACTTTTTTAATTTTGAAATACGCGGGACAGGATTAAGAATTTCAGATATCTGTTCAGACTTTTATTACTTTTTCTTACTATTTTACCTAATGTCTACCACTGAAATGAATAAGGATGATTATAATCTTAAAATACTCTGCAAAAAATATGCATTAGGAAAGGATATTACTCAAAGAAGTATTTTAAGTTGGTGGGTAGGTACTTATCAGTATCACCGACTTAGCAAAATGTCAGCTGTCAAACAAAATCTTCAAAAATAAATTAGTTGAGCTCAAAGTGGCTCGTGACTGGCCTGACATTGAACCCAAGTCGAGAGCAAAACCAGATTTATATTTATCTTTGACCGTATTAGCTGTGTAATCTGATATGATACTCATAATCTATAGTGCTTGTTTAAAGCCTAGATTCTTCTAATTTCTATGATTTTACAAACTCATGATGTGATCCTTATGAACTGATGACGTTGAATAGAAACATAAAGTTAACTACTGCTTTGGCATAAGATATTATCAATTTTGAAAGCGTTTCCTTGGATAATTTTATACTCAATTAATGATTTGAATCAAATACTAGCAAAGTTTTTTAGTTTTGAGTGGAATTGCTTCCAGATCAAAAAGTTAATGGCTAAACTACTCTTTTTCTGATAGACTCATTGTATTTAAACTTTATTTACATTAAACATTTAATCATATAAGACACACAATTTACCATAATCAACATTCTATAAATAAATTATAGAAAGGGTTATTTAATTTCCTGTCTACAACTTACGAGTAACCAGTTTTGTTTATTTGTTTAATTGAATTTCAGCAAGCTACCGATTCTAAAACCCAATTCTCGTCGGTAGCGGTATTAGACCAGAAATAAATTACCTCTCAAACTATTGAATCGAATCGTGTAATTGCTTTTATCTTCAGAAATTCAATCTGTCAAATTAAGACATTAAAAATATGGCGGTAAAAGAGTGGGCTGGTCGTGATCGTCGAAATCACGATCGGTATTAATTGAATATTGCAAGTAATGAGTTGGCGTTCAGCGGCAAGAGCGTGCATTTATGTAGAAAGTAGATTTCCGGTAGGCGGTTAGGTCTTTATCAGCTATGAGGCTATTAAAAAACTAGGCTTTATCTGAAATCTGAAGTCTAACTTAGTGAAGCTAAGCTTTGAGTTAATCGACAGAAACATCAGTTAAAGTAACAACTATTATCGCTACAGTCAAATCATTCAAGATGATCTGATATTATCAATTGAATTGTATTTTTGTAGGTATGAATAAATATAGTTTTTCTTTTAGGGACGCTTCATATCAATATCGAAGTTGTTAATAGCTTATTACCGGTAAGCGCCGATATAGCAAGCTTGAACCTGTTTTTTGCGTAAACTCATCCTTTCATTGGCTTTCGACACCGTCGACTGGCTCGGGATGATCTTATTGCCGCTTATTAATTTATCGGAAGAATCAAGCGAGTCTCATTTAGAATAGGAGAGTGGGGAATAAGTTTTATAGCAGGCGGAGTTATCGAATACAGTCGTTGCAGAGGCTATTGGCCGGAGTGGCTCAGGGGCGGAGTCTGGCCCCCATGTTTTATTTGAATTATGGATGAAGCTCGCAGCGTACGTTTCTTAAAACCAGTTGTGGGCCTTGCAGCCTCGCGCCCGCTCGCCTCTCCCCTTCTAATTAATTGATGTTTTCATTTAATAGCTTGTTCTGTAATTAGCCGGCAATAACTGAAATTGAGTGTTTAAAGTTTAATAGACGTAGTGATACAGTTGCAAGACTCCCCTGCTGAGAGATCGTGAGTAATGCCAATATCGTTTTAAAACTGGTTCTATTCACTTTTATTGGATGTAAACAACTAAGAATTCTAATGAAATTCTCTTGGTTCTATTTGTATTTGCATTTTGGCTAACTTTTCTCACAAACTGTCATCAGCTTTTCCGGACCAAAATTAATTTAACGACATTTTTATTTTACTATCAACTCTAATATTTTTATGTTCTTTTAATTTTGTATCTCAATAATTGATGCCCGCAAAATTATAATTTTATGGGTTTTTTTATAATATATTAGTTATAAAATAAACTACCTACATTTAGGTCACGGTGCCGTCGGAACTGTTACCTATAATAATATACACTTTCGAAGATTTATACATTACTTTATTTTACTAATAAAACGATATAGTAGATTAGTAATAGTAGTAGGAGCTTATATTTTCAGAGACTTAAATGTTTAACATAGGAACAGATGATTCTGGAAATTAAAGGTACAAAAATGTCTTTAGTACCTACTACTTAGTAACAAATAACTGTATGTCTTTTTTTTGTTTGGAAATAAACGTTATTCTTATTCTTATAGGTATACCTAACTATTAAGTATTATAAAAACATAGCCTCTATTACTCAACATAGTCTGTGTCAAATCTTGTCCAGACAAAATAAAAATTCCAAACTCTCGAACTACAAACAAGCTCTTACAACGAACCATAAAACAAGGCATTCAAAAAAGGGTCCACAATCTAAGGCCAGCAGAGATATCTCTAAAACGACAGTCCACAAAAACTCCACAAGCGAAATTAAAAGGAAAGACGAACAAGCAACTAAACACAAACTCTACAGTTTTGTGATAAACTCGTTGACTTTTTGGAGCCATCGTAATTTGTCGCAGGCGCCTCGGATAAAGACGATTGGAGACGGAATGCCGGTGGAATGCTGCAGGGTTAACACGCTGTAGTCTGCAGTCTTTTAAAGAAACCGCGGTAGCCTTGTATCTGCGAATATAATCTGTCTAAAATTTATCGCGTACATCTTTTTTATTTTTTATTTCTCTCTGTTTGATCCTGCGAGCTCACTGAAGGAACACTGCTTCCTTCAACTAACAAGATATTATTTTGATGAATAGTTCTCACTTCATCAAATCGATCAGTCTGTACTGTGACTGTCCTTCTACTAAAGAAAAAGCCACGCCATCTCTAAATGTTTTTATTCATAAACATGAGAATTATACCACCGCGGGAGAGTAAGCACAGGATGCATAGAATGAAAAAGTAATATTTTGAAGCATAACCATTGTCGCAAAATTCTTCCAAAACCGTGCGAAAGTGTCAACGACAAAACTGATAAGGAAAATAAAGAATGCACTCTGGTAGTACAAAGGTAATACAAGGTTGAAATGAAATGAAAACTGAATTATTTATTCGATTTAAAGGATGGTAGGAGTACACCATAACCAGAATGTTCGATAAAACTTTTCGCTTGATTAAATATAAACTCACAGACTTTATCCAGAGTGACAGAGAAAAAAAAGCATTTTAGAATGTAGACGATGTGTTTAGACACAAAAAATATTAAGTTACGCGTAACATTACTTAAGCAAAACCGCAAAATAACCGTCGCGAAACCACAATCGGCGATATTAATACGACTGCAATTAATATTTGAGAGGAGACGCGTCGCCACGATATTTGAAGATTTATTAGTCGTCCGGAGTCGTCACAGCCTAAAAGGTTTGGGACAAAGCATGATAAGATGAAAAGACAGGGGTGTAACTAGGATGAGTTTTGGGGGGCTCGGTTTCAAAGGGATACGCTATCGCTTGGAACTGGCGCAAAGGCAGTAATGTGGAACTGGCACCTAGATTAACCTGGCTTAAAAGCAATTTAAAGCAAATTAATTATATAAACAGTTTTGAAGACAATTTTCAAGGCAAAGAACAAACAACATCTACGACATGGCAGTTACATACAATTGAAGGAAAGGTTGAAGGAAAGTGAGGTGAAGGCCAAGTATAATTCATTACCAGATTTTCATTACAGCAGACCCGTGTGTTGCGATGCCGACTGTCTCTCTCATTTAGTTTGAGGCAGACAGAGACGGGAATGTAATCCGTGGATCCGTGCGGTCTGCACTATTTGAATTACCTCTATACAAAATGTATGGGCCTGATTTGTCTTATGACGCGCCGGGTTAGTCAAAAGTGAACACAGTTAACTATTCTTTAACTATATAGGTAGAGGGGCTACTAGAGAAAGGTGGTCTAGTGGTAGCGGCCCTGCCTTCCGATCCTAAGGTCGTGGGTTCAAATCCAGTCGTGTACCAATGAGTTTTTCTAACGAAAAATTTATGTAAACAATGCTAGTGCTCTCACACAAGGAAATCATCGTGAGGAAACCCGCAACTTATAGTCAGCTCTGCACGTATTGACCATGTCTTTCCAGTGGATTAGGCCGTCTAAGCTGTCAGGACGGTTTTGGTGCTGGGCAAGCCTATTCCATCTAAAGTCCCGTCCCAGGCACTATAGCGTCCCGTAAGTAGGGGCATGAGTAATCACCAGTTGCCCCTGACGCTATATAAATCATCTACGATAGATGCAAAGGCCTGTATAGGCACATGTGTTTTTTAGAGGGGCTACTCTGACCAGGCCTCTCCTTAGCTCCATCCCTGGCAGAGTGGACAGTGAACGATAAGTAGGCGGCGCGTGTAATTAGTGGAACACGCGACCACCACTGAACGACAGAGTTCGGTGAAATGGAAACTGGTTTGAAGTTTACTAGTTTTACGCGGAACTAAGTTTGCTCCAGATCACGATGCTGACTTTTTTCTTCGAAATGTATGACAGAATGTCGTGCTCGAGATGACGTCATAACTCGAATGGAAGATTACTTTGTAATGACAGAAAATTAAAAAAAAACTGACTGAGAATATCTTAAAAGAGTACTAGAAGTACGTTCAAATATCACATTTTAGACATGTCTACTTTAAAAAAGACTTCTTGATTTGGATCAGAGTTCGAAGGATTCGAACCCACGATCTTATGATCAGAATGCGGTCGCTACCACCAGACCACCAATGCTCCCATTCTCAGAATCAGCTTGTTAATTTAATTAACCTTCTTAGTTAGCTCAGGAATGCCAATAAACAAGCAATTTGTTGATTGGAATTTCAATTCTTCTACAACCATGTTGCCTTAGCACGAGTTTCTTGGCATGCAAACATTTTTATGATAAAGATTATTATAATGTCCCAAAAGTTAAGAGCCGAGCAAGATTTGACCCCGTTGCGCTAACCGCTGCGCCATCGGATCCTAATCACACTCGACGAATAACTCTTATGGACTGTTCGGCAATTTTTTTTTTTTTTTTTTACTAAATTAGTGTACTACATCTATGCGGTACCCTAATTAATATTACAATCTAGCCTAGTAGGCTAATGAGTAATTTTGCTTTAGCTTAGTTTTATAAAATAAGTATTAGGTACTAAGAATGTGTCCATTGGCACTTTTCTTACTGTCTCTAACTAATTAAGGTGACACTTTGTTTATGTGTTCATTAAAGTAGCACTATCACTACACAATAATATTAAGTTTATCACTACACTAACTCAAAAGGTTTGGTCCTTTTGAGTCTTCTTACTAGGTCTGTATTGTCGAGGAGCTGGATAGCCTCTACGTTAACATGGTGATGGAGTCTTTGTTCGTGACTTTCCGCGTATTTTTGAATAGTTTTATCGACGAACTCTATATTAAGGTCCCGATGGAGATCGTCGTTTCTTATGTACCAGGGTGCATTTACTATTCCCCTGAGTACTTTACTTTGGAATCGTTGGATGATTTGGATGTTGCTCTTCTTGGTACAGCCCCAAAGCTGAATACCGTAGGTCCATACTGGCATAAGGACTTGTTTGTTCGGCAATAACGCGACCGTGGCTCTGTCGACAGGTTTGACGTTACAGTCAACTACTACACAAACACTAGTTGAAGTGGAAATAGGCAGGTCATATAGCTCGAAGAACCGACAACCGTTGTGGAATAAAGGTTCTCGAATGG
Source organism: Thera britannica (assembly GCA_939531255.2). Classification (NCBI taxonomy): domain Eukaryota; kingdom Metazoa; phylum Arthropoda; class Insecta; order Lepidoptera; family Geometridae; genus Thera; species Thera britannica. The sequence goes on from OW618047.2 coordinate 12,590,099, forward strand.
CAACCACGAACCGGAAGACGTAACGTAGGGCGCCCACCCACCAGATGGACCGACGACATTGTAAAGATTGCGGGAACTCGGTGGATGGAAAGGGCTCAGAACCGTTCTTCCTGGAAATGTGTAGGGGAGGCCACAAACACATAACCTTAATAACCACCACACATACAGCATAAAAGCTAATCCAGCAGTGGACTTCTTCAGGCTGATAATGATGATGCATTTTTTATTATCTTTCACTTGCGATTCTTATTCGTTTGATAGGTAGGTATATGCAGCAGCAAGAATTCGAATTGAGTTCAATTATGAGAAAAAAACTGTCAAAACTAAAGAAACTATGTTCGTATGTATCGTATCAGCAAAATGTCTGTCTTACCTACTACTTTTGAAACAGATTTGCTTGCAAGCGTTTTAGATAGCTGACTCTGCCTATTTCTTTGGTTTACCAGTTTTGACCAATTGGAGACCTGAACATTTCTGTTTCACTTAGTAAAAATCATCTATTTTATGACATATACACATCCAAAGACTAGTTAAAATCTAGTTGCAATCAACCTTCTTACTAAATGTATATTTTATTGTAACTTTGTTCGTGCTGTGTGTCCAAAATAAATGTGTTTTCTTTCTTTCTTCTTTCTTATAGAGACAGTAAATGTTTGTATTCAATTCAGTTCCAGAATCTGTATGCACGGTCGGACTTAAAAACCATGAAATATTCACGGTGGTTCATACATAATGCACTCACCTACCCACCAGATGGACCGACGACATTGTTAAGATCGCGGGAAGTCGGTGAATGGAAGCTCAGAATAGTTCTTCGTAAGGAAGGCCCTCAGGCTGATGATAATGATTATGATACATTATGAAACTGAAAATTAATTAACTCCGTTTCCTATTTGTAATAAACTTTGCCATTTTTTAAAGTATTTATTACCATTATTCGTATTTAGATTTAGAGATTCGGATTTTCAATTTCTTATACAATTATCTGCCCATACAAGTATTTTATAGTGTGCTAATAAATGCTAATTTTACAGGCAATCGTTCAACCGCAACAACATAAAAGCTATCCACAATTTCCATACTTCTTAGCGGTTCTAATTAGCATTTTATACACCTAAAACATTCCTCCTTATTTTAATAACAAATTATCAAATTAGGTCCATCTGTTGTAAAAAGCGAGCCGGCTACAAAGGATGTCTGGCATTGTTCACAGATTTTAAAAATGGCCCATAATTAAACGGAATTCGCTTTTTACCGGCCGACATTTCGCATGATATAAATTCCTGATTTGGAAGCGGACGGTTGAAAAACTGTCGACTTGCCACCCTGGTGGACTCGAAGCACTCAATACCGAGAGGTCACAAAGAACGAACGTATAGATTTTCTATACGTTTTATTACCCTAACATTAAAGTTAAGCCCTTCTTCTTGTAAATGAGAGCAGTAGAGCCGTTCGAGGTCGCCGGCAAAAACTAGTCTCGGTGGCATGGCTGGTTCCACGAAGAATCCGGGGTGTCCAGCTTCGGAGTTAGCACACAAATGGCCGATGGAGATCGGGTTTTTTCGCTGTTTACCACTTAATTCGGGCAGATCTGGCCGAGCACTTTTAATATTTTGGCTTATCCATGTTAATTTAATGTAATGCTACATTGTGAGGTAAAATAACTTAGACTTTTGATGGTAGAAAGAAGGAGACTTTAAGATAAATCATTGTTGGAAATTATATCGGAAAACCAGTAATACCTAACATTATACTTTTTTCAGGTGTTTGTAAAAGAAAATGAACTATTTCGACTTTAAAACGGTTTGTTGATGTCGTAGGATTACAATTACAGTAAAACGTGGTTAAGATCACTCACTCATGTAATCGTTACCTGCCAATACATTAAGTTCACATTACTATCCAGACAACAAAGGGTGCTTTCCCGCAACCGTTGATCGTCACACTTCAACTGTTTTAACATCCTGCGTAGTTTTAAAGTACCGACTGACATGCGCATTTGTTCGCTCTGAGCAAATGCTCATGTCACTTGATTCTTTGTGACGAATATTATACCTACTCGATTGTGCTCTATACCCAGCAGATGTTAATCAAAAGTGCAGGAGTGCTCGCGTTAGCAAATGATACTTCAGTGAGGGATTCGCCAAAAAACAAAGAGTTGGGTGGAGAATGCTCGGTGCTCGCCATTGAGCTGCTCGGCTAGCAGTACTGTCATGCCAAATATTCGTTTTGTAACGTTCTCAGGTTCTCACATCTGTCATACTCATGTCAGTCAGTTATTAATATGACCTCTATAATATTTTTTTTATGACACTACTTTCGATAAATTACTCGTAGTTTAGTGTTTTTATATCTTTCAAAAAGGCAAAGTGTGCAAGCGAGAAGTACATCCATCCGAAAAAGTCATAGCTCATTCACATATCTAAATCCAATCATACAGAAAAAACAATCATAGTCCCGTACTATTTTAGGCTGTGTATACACGAGACGATTATATTTGGAACTTATCGCCTACCTAGGCTGATGCAAAGCTATACCCAAGCAACGCTCATAATAAGCAACTTACATTACCATTGTCTACGCGTGCTAAGTAGTTGAGCATGCGTTGCACTTTGAGGCGTAGAAATGCGTGTAGTTTTATACGAACAAATAAAACATTCTAGCAATGGAAACTCGAATGCAATAATCATTAAACGCCCGGCAAAAACAGAATGGATCACAGAAAAACTATATCAAGATAGAAACATCACTACAAACGACATAAAATTGCAATTGCTGGTATTGAATGCGAGAAAAAAGTAACTTAATATCCATCAGAGTTTGTTTTGCACAGCATGTGACTAATTATGCTATGGGATGATCGTTTTTAGCGGTCGCCATTACATGCGCGAAGGTTTGCAGGATTGAGTTTTTAGTTTGTGGCATAACTTAAATTGCATTTTTGTCACCCGCTACCTGCGGTGATTGTGCCTTTGTTTTTGTCTCTTGATTACCTACCTCATGATTATTCCACAAGTCTTCATTAGTCCCGGTTTTAGGTTTTTGCGGGAGATAAAGAGAGATGAGAATGGATATCGGTTTCCGTTTCAATCAGAACTGTTTATAAAGTCATTAGGCTCGTGGGATCGGGGCTTTCTATGCATTCGTAAGTCGTTTGATCATGTAGGGAAATATTGGCTCGGTCCCCTTATGTGATGACCGCCTGTAATCTATCAAGCGTTTTTACTGAGAAGGCCTTACTAATGCAATTAAATAGGTAGATCTTGTTTTGCTACATTATCAGACATTGTAACCTACCATAAAACACAAACTAACATTTTAGAGGGCAAATAACAAAAAAATGTAAAATGTACATACCTACGTATAGATTCCACGAACTTATCCCAAATTACAATCATCACCATTTACAGATAATCCCAAATAACTTACATTTATATAACAGAACTTTTTGTACATTATCTACCCTAAAAAAAGTACTTAATAGAAAATAATTTTGTGTACATACATTCATTCACTCAATCTTCATCTTATTCAAAATCAAAAGTATATTTATTCAGCAGTACAAGGATCACTTTGAAACGTCTTGAACGTCGTATTTTATTACTGAACTAGCTCTAGCAACACGTTTTGGCACTCGTATTTCTTTTCGGAAATCTATTAACCCTTTACCACAAAACAATCTAAAAATTAGCTACACCAAAAGCTACTACACAAAGACAACCAAACCACATATTCAAACAAATAACAAAACCAAACATACAGACAAATAATTGCTCAACACACATTGCAATTGCATACAACACACATATACAATGTCATACAACACACATGCAACTGCAGACTGGCACGTTGATTACCGCCCTTGCTTTAATTAAATAAACCGTTTCTGAGTAGGGTGCAGATTGATAGATAGTTACTTAGTAAGAACATATATAGGGCTTTCACACTTACTTGTTTCTATCCGACTTTTTGTTCGTTTTCCGGCCTTTTTGTGATATTTAAAGAGAGATAATAAGTAAAAAAATCTAGTTTTTTTTTATTTAAGAATAAGAAGTGTACCTTTTCGAGGTGCGCTCAATATCCTTTCAGAATAACCACCAACACGTGATTTTTTTGAGTAGGCATAATTCGAAAAAACTTATTCTTAATTCTCATTAGTAAGTTACATTGCTTTTTAATACATTTATTTTAGTCAAAAATTGCACTAAAATACACAAATAGAAACTAGCGTATACTACTAGCTATTTTTTTTTTCTGTATAAACTGACGGACACGGCCAAATTAAAAAACTAAAATTATCTAAAATTCCATCATAGAATTCTCCGGCTATTCAATTAATTGCGCAACACTATACAATTACAGATTATTTATTGACTCGAAGCGACCTCGTAGAAATCAATGTTTTGAGCAATTACTCGCTGATCTTCATGTAATTATTCCAAATTATAAGATACAACGGCAATTATTGGTTTCTCAAGAGGTATAAACTGCATAAAAGAAGGTTGTACTTGCTTATTCTCATCAGTCTTATTTACATTTTCTTTATTCATATTTTTGCCGTTATTCCTTAAAACGCTTTGACATCCCTAACTTTGTCAACAATGTATACAAAATTGTTTCTCTATTAGGCCAATAAGAGCCTGTCCAGATGGAGCGTTTTACGCGCGAGTGCCCTCGCGCGTTTCAATTTATATTGCGTCCAGATGCCGCGTTTTACGCGCGCTCCTACCAAATAGTCGCTCCCGTTTTACGCGCGATTGAGGAATCGCGCGTAAAACGCGCGTAAAACGCCCCATCTGGACAGGCTCTTAGTATGTTACTATCTCTATTTGTTGGCATGAAAGTGACAGGGACAAGAGACTTTTAGCAAGCCGCTAAAAAGTGTCAGGTGATATGACTGAGGAGCTAGCAGGGGCTTGCACTTGTATGTTTTAAAACTTGAGCTTTTAGGGTTGTCACTTAAATATAATGAGTTTGTGGAACGATGTGAAGAACTCTGTGTGAAAGAGTTCGGTAAGAGGTAGCCCTGATATAGATGTGTGTGCAAACCCTATGTTTTCTCATTTTTGACTTAAAAAAATATTATTATTATAAAAATGTATATAAAAAAAACTGTGTACCCTCAGGTGTATTTTGTTTGGTCTCAATGATACGGCTCAGTTGGTAGTAGCTAGAGTAGCAGAAGGGCGTGGGTTTTGTTAGATCCCAACCGAGAATAATTATTTGTGTGTTGTATTCTAAGTTTGTATTTACAAAAAAAAATATTATGTAAGTATCATCATCAGCTATCTGGTTCCCATTAAACAAGGTTTGGCTTAGTTCGGGGCTCGATAGTATTGTGTGGATTGTCTAGAATATACTTGTTGGCGCGTCCCGAAGTAAGGCTCAAACCAGTTTCCCCTTGTAGCTATATAAATCATCTACATTAGATGCAAAGGCCTGTTTACTTTTATTTTACTCTTACTGGTTGTATAAACAGTTATAAAAATGGTGTAATTATTTAATAATTGTCTCAAAAGTTATGACAGTAATCACAATTATACACAAATTGAATTTGTAAAGCTCGTAAAACATTCTTGGAAATTCAATTCTCTAAGCCAATTGAACAATAGGTACATACTACCTATCGTGATCAGCTCAAATACTAGTCGCGTGCTTGATTCTGACTTAGCCTGGGCTGGTGCAAGGCATTGGAGCACGTGGAACAATAATACATTTAAGTACTCAAACAGGTTTATATTTTTATCAGACTTAAATAAAAAAGAAGGCGGTTCTCAAATCGGTTTGATTTTTTTCTGTATTTTTTTTATATTGAAAGTATTTCCAGGTATAGTAAGTGTATTTCCAGGTTAGCGCCATTGAAATTTCATCAATATTGGTTTAGCCGTTTTGTTTTAATTGTTTTTTTAATGTTTGCAGTTCTAAATACAGTTGTAATTTTTTTGTTTGTCGCAACTTTGTAAGTTATGACTGTTTTTTTTTTGCTTGCGACAGATACAATCTTTTTGGCCATAGTAATAAATCTATCAAAGGTTTATTTCGCACGGCATCCTGAACAAAGTCTATATACATCATCAGTAAACCAGTTACACCAAAAAAGGGTTATAATAAGGTAAATACCTATAACGCAATTTCTTACATCTTGGACCAGACTCAGCTCTGGTTCTTTCGAAGTGGGTACGGAAACGAGCAATTTCCTCATCCATTATAATTGATTGGCGTAATTGCAAGCGGATTCTTTCGCGAAGCCGCTCTGACAGCACTTTGGACGATGGTGTGGACGCGGCTTAATGTTATTGGACTTTATCTTGTGCAACGGTCTGTAGATAGTCCAATGTCGTGTGTATTTCCATTTGCATAAATCTTGTTTTAATCAAATAAGCTGTGTAACCGAAGTATAGTCGCACTTTCCACAGCAATGCAAGTATCACTGGTTGGTGGCAGACAGCAGAACAGTGCTATTTTTTTCCAGGAACAACTCTTCAAAAGACAAAAGCTAGTAAGGCTAAAATAATGCCACCATGCCTTTATATTTCAGCCTTAAAAGCAGCACTGCTATGTTTTGGTTTGTAAAGGATGTGGGTGCCGGTGAAATTACTGGCACGTGAGGCTGAACATCTGTATGTCTCAAGTTGATGAACACAGGACAGTGCGTCGTAGGGCGCGTCCTGACGAGCGTGACTTACGATCTGCTTTGTTTTAGACGATGGTTACCATTTAACATCAGGTGGGCCACATACGTGTTCAATCAGCTAGTTGTACAACAAAACTAGATCATCTAACATTTAATCTCGTACGGCTAATACCACACGAAATGACAACACAATTTTCAAGTTGAGAATTGAAATAAAGCACTCGATCTCAGTGGGATACTAGTGTGGACAAGCCTTAATTTTATTGGATTTTAAACGACTAATTTTCTTCGCGTATCTGATGGATGCTCCGCATTGTGGATGGAGCTTAATTTTATCGGATTTATTGAATTAAAGATGACAGTTATTTTTTGTGGAATTAAGTCCGGTTTTGACATACGAGTTTACAATTTTATTTATATCAAAGATGCTTACAACGTTAATCTCGCAACATTGTGACAGCAATAAAATAAACACACATTATTTTTATAACTACAAGGGTTACCTACCTACCTACCAGTAAATGTTCAACACTACAACACAAGCCTTTGCTCGAAGAACTGACAACCCTTAAATAAATAGCGATCACAGGAAGAAGAAGCGATTTTAAAATATAATGTCGTGGCCAAAGTTAAATGTTTTGACTTACCTTTGACTACCCCTTTAGAAATCAAAACATGTTTTTCAGTAAGTTAAGTCATTTCTTAGAATTAATCTACACGCCACAACATTAATTAATTTAATTACTTATTTCTCTGCCTATTTTTAGATCCGCAAACCATTTTTCTTATAACGTAGACGAAGCCAGCAAATTACAGCGCCCACTCAATTAAACCCCATTAAATTGTAATGCAATAAACATGTTCACAATTACAGAATGGTACAAAAATAACTTAATTAGCTCTGCGAATGAACTTCGTGGTATTTCAAAATGGACATGTAGCGTGGTTTGTAAGGTTTAGGCATGGAAATTATTGCTACTTTTATTTAATTGGAACGACATTATATTAACATTATTTGTAACTGTTATTTATTCGTGATAAATCATTTTCGTTATTGTAGATGTACACTCCAATCAAAGCCTTATCATGCTCAGAATAAGATTAAATCTAACTTGAAGTAATTTTTCACCTCGCTACATGATTTATTCAAGTAAAGACTTCAAGAAAATTAAAACCTAATAGGTACTGTTGAGAATAAGAAATGCTTCATTTAATTACACAAAAAATCCTACAATGAAAACAGTTATTGACAATGTCTACACAATACATAAGAAACACTTGGCTATCTGCTTGCCATTACAAACGACCTAGAGGTAGCTCAACTGATCCAAATCAGTATTAATAGATGGAAGCGTCCCCAAGGGGCTGGGGGCATTACCACGCTAAATAGCAATGCTAATGTGCTGCGCCAGATACCCACCAGCCCTTGGTTCACGTGTCGCTTTTATCAGTCATCAGATTGACAATAGGGACAAATACATAATGTAGCAATAACAACAATCATATAAAAAAGAGCAGATGATTATTATTGCTACCCGTTATTTATTCCATGCCTAGTAAGGTGCATGGTGCAGGCATTTCTGAGAAAACCGCTTATAAGATTTGGTCGGAAAAACCGACATGGCGCTTAGATTCATCTATATATGACGTTTCAAAGTGATCCTTGTGATTCTACCGAATAATTAAGATATTGTGTTTTATTTTTGAAATTTCTCGTCGTAGAGCATAAGAACTTCGAAAACAATATTTCAAGAGTACAAAAGGAGCCTCTTTGATATCAACTTAAAACCCTCTCACCACACATAGCATTGCTTGGTAGGTCACACCCGTAAGGAACGTGCTCTACGCACTACCCTGCGTCCATCAACTTGATGGATACAGATTTTCAGCCTCACGTGCCAGTATACCGGCACCCACACCCTTCAAACCGAAACACAGCATTGCTACTTCACGACAGAAATAGGCATGGTGTACTTCCCAGGACGAGCCATTCACAAAGAGCTCTAATACTATAATATTCTATTCTTTACAGGCCTATTCATTATTAGCTACAAGTACTCAGGAATTAGGTTCTAGCTAATAATGAATAACCCTGTATAGACGCATATCTGCATCCTGTATAACCTAATCACACCTTTACATGTAAGTTGCTTTTATTGACACACAAACGAACAGGTCGGCCTTCTCACCAAAGGCAATTTGCTAATGGTTGGCAAACATTATAAGACTAATAAAATCATGGGTTACTAAGAAACCGGCGACCGTTTTAATGACGGCTGTAATTATAGTGTTTTTTTTTAATTTGATTATTTTATATTTTTGTAGTTTAGTCTGTATGGCTTGGGCTAATTTTTCCAACAACGAAATAAATTAATGAATGTCGAATGAAAAATTTCAATAGTTGTTTTTGACAAACTTATAAAGAGATGTGTTTTTAGTAATTATTTTAAAATTTATATTTTACATGTATTTTTATCTGATGGATTGAATCTATAAATGAAAAAAATGCCTTTTAAAAATCTGTTAAAACGTCAGTGTCACCAATTATAGATTAGATCCAAATTGCTACTTTATTACCAGTTTGAAGTTATAGAATACGCTTAAATTATGACTAATTATAATTAGTTAACGGTCCATCAAATCAGAGGCAATATTTTACACCTTAATCATTTAATTATGCAAGTTATAATTGTTAATCCATATTCTATGAATCTATTATTAATTAATCAAATAGATATATGAGTTTTCCGCACTGATAGAGGTGCAATTAAATTATCAATCAATCAGTTTGAAATCTCGGGTTAATGACCTAAGAACCAGTGATAGAAATAACTAAGTGTAAAAACTTGAGTTTAAGAACTAATTTTGATGAAATTTCTATGGGACAAACTGAAAGTAACCTTTCAGAGATAACAGTATTTTTAAAATTGGTTTATACAACATGAAGTTACGTGGTAAGAAACATAAAAATTAAATACAGCCAAATTGATAACCTACTTTTTTTTCGAAAGTCGGTTAACAAATTGAGTTGTTGTTTTCTGTGACTAGATTACTACCACTAGTCAATTGTATTTTTTTAGTATATCCAATTTTTTTCCGCGCCGTAGAGTTGGAAGGCCATTGGCTAACCCTTTTTGTCTATTGTGCCTGGGTACCTTTATGAATAAAAAAAACACTAATATCGCAGCCCTAGTTAATCGAGCAAAGAAAACACGCGACTGCCGAGTATTTGTGTGGCAAATACGATTACCTTCCGCTGAGTAGTGACAGCGCAGATTATCGTCTCCCAACGTCACGTCATGCGTCATGTGGATTGAAGGCTTTACCGCACAGGGAGTGCAGTTTGTATGCTTTGGATTGCTGAAAAGCGGTGCCAGTTTATTACAGACGTTATATTGTAACGCTGAAAACAACTATTAGTATGAACTAGGATTTTTAGAACGCGGTGTCGGATTATGGCAGACGTTATTGTGGAGATGCTATAAATAACACATAATATAAAAACAAAAAAAATGTTTGTTGCAATCTTAGTTAGACCTAGGTTCCCTAGATCGTAGAACCTAGGTTTAGTAAGTATCTTAGATTTTTACCTATAGGTGGTAGTGATAGTATCGGTCTTTGCAGAGCCTATACAAAATCGTATGCAAAAGCAAAATGTTCCTGGATTTTACTGAAAAGAAACAAGGTTGGCGAAAACGACCAACTTTTGTGCATCGTACCTACGAGTAAGTGATTGATTTTTACATTTCATAGAAAGGGATGGCGTGACAAAAACAATAAAATGCAATATTTAGTAATTGCCTCAACCAACAACTCTATTCATCAACTTTGTGTTTAACCCGACACTGCGCATGCCATGCACCCGGCCACAATCTGACTGGGTACAAGTACTTTATACCCATCATTAGTAGGTAGTTTTGAAAAATATGTGCTGTCAATAATGTAGTGATATCTGACGTTACAGTTTTAGCTAACAGGCAAGCTAATCTGACAGGCACTTTTTTGGAGTCGCATCAAATTTACATTTGCCATATTATATGTAGTTAAAAAATCAGGGAAACAGGAAAAAATACATACTTCAAAGTATGTATTTTATTCCTGTTTCCTTGATTTTCTAAGAAAAGAATACGAGTACATGGTATCAGTACAATTTGAACCTACGACCTTCCCCTTGGTACGGGTCGCGCTGACCGCTGTGCCATTAGATCTTAATCACACTCAATAACTTTAAGGATGTTATAAAAATATCTATAGAAATAGTAATAATTTATTTTGCGTTATCTTAAAACTAACAGGTACCAGTTCAACTCAAATTAAATGACTGCAAAAAAGGTAAATCAACATTTGCTACGAGTACAAGGGCACGGTAGCCCTTGCAGCGCTGGTTTTCTGTGTATTTGCGATTTTTTTAAGTGCAGTACACACTTTAAAATCAATAAAAATGATGATGATAAATAAATGGCACATTTTTCAGATTTTCTTACTTCATTTGTTAACCCTACAGCGGCTCCGAGAGTCTGCCAGACCACGGCCACTTATCCTCACTATCGGGTGCTCGCAAGATTTATGCACGTCATACCGTGACGCATACCGGCCGATAATACACGTCTTGTAGATTTATAAGTCTTATTTATTTTGCTAAATGTAGGTCTAGTTTTATGTTATTTCTAGTAGGTGTAAGTCGTGGAGGCAAACTTACTAATGCTTTGAGTATTATATTCTTCATATTTTTCAATTGTCGTAGTAACGAAAAAAGTACCAAGACTTTTCAAGTAACGAAGAGGGAGAGAGGTTAAGACAACTTTAAAATGGGTCTTATTGTCCCTATTATTATCAGGAAACAGATTTTTCAAAAATGACCTTATAGTTTATTTAAAAAAATATATTTTCTAATTTTTTTGTTCTCGGTCGAGAAGCATGAATGTTTATGTTTGGGAATTCGTTTTTTTTTAATACAATTTATTCGTTCACACCCACCGCCATCAATGCCCGATTTTATTGTTTTTAAACTTGGCACATCAATCTTTAAAAAATACCAGCCAAACTATGAGAAAACTAACACGTGATAACATCTAACAAACATAAAATAGACACAGGTCAAAACAAGCCTGATACAATTAACTTTCGCGTAAAAACACGCACTATCAACACAATGCTATAAATTTCCCATGCCGTAATAACACGTTAGTGAAAGGATACGTCGCTCCCAGTGCGTAAATGTGTTAGTAAACGGTTAACGCTGCGAGCTAAACATAAATTACCGAATAGGGAATCGTCTTTTTTACCCGACTACTTCAACGGTTATGATCTTATCAACATTTTACAGTTTAAAATAAACTTACAATTGATTAGAATAAAAAGCACAAATACAGTCCTCTCAGTGGTTTAAATCTATATAGATAAAAATAAATCCCTATTTCCCTTGGTCACGCCATCACGCGTGAACGCCTAGACCGATTTGGTAAAAAATTGGTAGGGAGGTAGGCTTAGAACCGAGAGACAGACATAGAATACACATTTAAATCCCGAAAAAGTAACCGAGAACGGGGCGAGCGACGCTGCAGGCGGCCTCTAGTATGTATAATACATACGTCAAAATGAACGAATATACAGTTTAAGTTTAGTCTCTAGTCTAGATGAACTTACAACTTTATGAAAAGTATTAATGTACACAAAGTATTAATTTACGCAACGGCAGTAAAACGACCGCACGGAACGTTTACAATTAGGGTTGACAAACTTTTCATCAGCTTCTAAGCCTATTTAAATTAAAAGACAATACGTCAACCATGAAAATACTTGATAGACAAATGCCTCAACCAAGTAGTTACACTTATTAGCAACGGTAACAAAAACTAAATAATGAGCATCACTATTTATTATAATAAGCACAAGTTTTTACATTAATTTGTCCATCTTGTAATTATGACAGCTTATCTTTTTTGCTACAATACAAATGAGAGGTTTCTTTGAATTTGAAGGGTGATATTAATACACGTATTTAAGTATGTAATGCATGGTTAATGGTTATGATAACAAAACTGGGATAATAATTAACAAATATTACAATTTTATAAAATAAAACAGTAGCTGCATGGTATTTGTGCAAAAAATGAGCATGTAGTACTAAACCAAATGAAATACCTACAATTTTGAGAGTAAACCAACCTCGCATCCTGCTTAAAATGGCTATAGTTATATAGTTGAGATTCTTTTCATAGCCATTCACGGTCGCACAGAAAAAAATACCTAAAATAACACAAAAACATACGTACAAAAAATTTGATTACAAAAGAAGCTGATTTGATTTGACCAGTAAGTCCGTAGTAAATATCTTTTTTTCATAACTATAGTTCATAGCAATACACGATGGACAAACTAAAATCTTTCTAATCTTTTAAACTTACTTAGTTTTCAAATTAAAATTAAACTGCTTAGGCAACCCTAAAGTGTAAGTGCAAAAGTAGCAAGTTTAAAGAGAGGCTAGGGGCCTCAGGCGTGGCGCTCGCAGCTGCCTCTGTCTGACATTTCCGCGCACAGTGTAGGGTTAACTTCACTACATCTAATGTCGATAAAAAACTGGGCAAACGCGAGTCGGTCTCGTGTAATGAGGGTTCCTGAACAATTTTTTAGGAATCCCCGAGAGCTAATGTTAGTAAATCATGTTTTTCAAAATAAAATTGAATAATCAAGCAGATTTCATAGCATGCTGCAAAAACATTTTAATTCATTTAAAAAATAATTGGATTAATTATTTGTTGTGCCAATTTGGCCTCATAAGCTCGAACCATTAAACCGAATTCAATTTAAAAGGATTAATGAAAAGAATTATTTAAAATGTATCACATTTTATTTTATAATTTACGCAATATACCAGTCTCAGTATCTTACCAGTTCTGTATTATATTATTGAATGAAAAGTTTTTTGATTGTTATGTTTGTTTATGCAATACCTATAATGATAATTTGTCATCATCCCGTTTATTCGTAGAGCCGTTACGATGGGACCCATTTTTCTTGTCACCTCGAGCAATTAGCGGTGGGCTGCTAACATCCGTGAGAGCCTTGCATTTGCTGTTTGAAATTGCAAATTTGTAGACCTTTGTCAGGCCAAATTTACGTAGAAAACAGGGTACAACCCCAACTATCAAATGCTGTCAGCTTTGAATACAAACCAATTTCTTCTTCTTCTTTTTCCTGCCCTCCTCGCACTTTATGTGGGGTCGGCACAACATGTCTTCTTCCTCCATTTCCCTCTGTCAGCCGTCATCTCATACAAACAATACAAATACAAACCAATTATTAAATAAATAAAAGGGTATAATAATAAGTTGTATTATAATAATGATATTTCAATTAAATAAGGTTATAAAGTTAATAGTTAATTTTGTAATATTTATTTTTTATAAATAGTCTAATGTGATTACTTGGAAGAATACGAATGTTGGATTCTAGCACTAAGTATGGTGTAAAAAAAACAGTGACAGACGAGATTGAGAAAAAAAAACATGGAAACAAGATAGTTGTTCTAACTAGCATTTAAATTTATAATATAAGTTGTCAACTCAATATATTGAGTTTTATTTTGATACAAGGTCGGCGCTGGCGGATCAGCGCTGGTGGCCTGTTTTCAGAATAAAAACAGTTGGAGGCGTGTGGCGCAAATAAAAATTATTACTTTGGTCATAATTGTGGCTGCGCACGCAATGATCCGGGGGATTTTGTAGCGACATTGTTAAACAACTATGTGATAATATTGTTGGTCGTAACTTTGTCACAAAATGATAGCAACCGTCGTATTTAAAATGAAACATGTATGAGCGTTCGGCTAGTGTTTAATTTTATTGAAAATAAAATAAACTGCCTGACAAAATTCCTACAAGTTATATTTTTATAATATATGTTTGTTTTCGTCGTTGTTTTTTACATCGCGATTTATTTCAGTGTAGATATTTAACTTCTAATTTTCAGTACAGTAACTTTACAATAGAAGAGTACCTAAGTGGTTTTCTTTCTGCGTATTTTCTGGGTCTATTAGTTTTTCAACCCTGTAGTGTTGTAGATCCTGTATTATTTCGAGGTAAAAAAACAAATACGTGCAAGAGGAGACTCCCTTCGATATTTATATTAGAAATGGTCACCACGCGAGCAAAGCCACGAGTAGAATGTAGTAAATAAAAAAACATAGTTCCTACCTAAAACAACAATAAGATTATTGTGTCGGCACTACAATGCTGGTATCCTATCAATTCAGTTCGGTAGCGCGTTTGTACTTGCTTAATTACTATATGATAGCATCTAATCTCAGAGTATCACGATTAAAGTTTATTTTAGATCTTAATTTAGATAGTGGACGCTGTTGAGTAAGGGAATGTTTCAAATTATATTTTTTAGATGAGTATTGTGAATGAATTTTTTTTTCACCCATTTCTTATATTCTTTTGGCCTATCATTTTGGTTGGCGACTACACTTTTTAAAGAAAAAAAGTATAATTCATCTATCACTGTAAGTTTTTATTATTAATATTTAAAAAAAAATACGTATGGGACTAAAAGAACCACACTTGGCACAAGGGGTTAGTAAAGAATGTTTTTTTTTGGTCTTTAATTTTAATTGGCAACTACACTTTTGGAAGAGAGAAATATAGTTTAATTAATCAATTACTATAAATACAATATCTACAAATGTTTTGTTTTATTGTAATTAAAAAAGTACGTATGGTCAACAGGACCACAATTGGCGCCAGAGGGTTAATAAAAAAATGGCGTACAAATGTATGCAGTTTTTAACAAAGCCTTTGCCAATATTGTTTATGGGAGTTCCATGCTTTGGCATATCATTACAAAAATGTATTAACCTACAAGGCAATGCTTTGTTTCGACGCTATAATACCACAATATTTAATGAAGTTTAGGTCAAATAAAATTGTTCCAACAAATTAAGTTCACTTATTTTCTGACCTTTAATATAAAAATGAATTGTGTTCAGCCTATCGCCATTTTGAAAATAACGACATGCGTAATGTGAGCTATCACTTCCCCGATCTATAATTACTTCTAGAAAGTCCAGCTTTTCCCGCGTTTTTGCACCCTTAAGCTTAACCCCGACATGCCCGCACACAATCGCCATTTGCAATCCATTATTCCTCTTCAAAAAACTTTTACTTTTTACTGATTTCAACAAACTAATTGACTAATCCAAAAATATAAGGACAATGGACTGAAGATAGACCCTAAAACGATTTATACGGACTGAGGCTCAAGAGGTTGAGTATGTATTCAAAACGTATTTTTTTGTTGATAAAAGTCGAATGAATACTTTAAATTCGTCTTCTTTATTGATAAATGGTGAATGAGTACTTTAAAGTATGGGTTCCTACTTAGCTACAGACAATTTACTGATCATAATAATTACAATTTATGATATGAAACGCACAGTTTTTGCGCAATTTATTATTATTAACTTTCATGGAGTTGGTTGTTGTAGCGTTTGATTTATTATTATGGTTGCAAGAGAATACACGTACTTTCTAATAAAAAAACAATCGATTCACTTTAAGAATGCCGACTAACATTAAAACTTGAACAAATATCCCCCCTCCCCATTCCCCCCACCCCTTGACTTTTTTTTAAACAATACTATCTGGTTAGACGTGGTGATGGTCGGTGAAGTAAAGCCTTAAAGAATGGTGGCCGAAGTCGGGCCGAAGAAATGTGGGGCGTCCGAAAGCACGATGGGTCGACGACATCGTAAGGGTCGCAAGAAACACCTGGACAAGAAACGCACAGGACAGAGGAGGCTGGTAGAAAATGAAGGCGTTGATTTTATTTTATTTTATTGTTTGATCAACTTGATGTTATTTTATTGTTTTTCACTTAGCTTTCCGAGGTAGGTACACCAGATAAAGGCCTGCGCACACCTAGGTCGCTGGCGATGGCGATCAATGAAACGCTGTCAAATATCGCTGTCAAATTTGACAGCGTTTCACTGATCGTGATCGCCTGCGTCTTTATAATAAAGGCCTTTTGTTGTTGCTGTTATTGCTATTATTAAGAGTAGGTAGGTATATAGTATATCATACCCCGAAATTTTCAACACTTGTCTCAGCTGTGGCTCTATTTATTATCTAAATTAGACAATTATTACCTCCATGTATTTCAATTAGGTACAAACGTCACAAAAACAGAACTATTAACTTCGAGGTACCGACAGCAAAAAGGTTTCGCGATAAAGCAAAACGTACAAAAAGATCACGTTATTTGATTAAACCTAATTGTGTTCCTGACTGTAATTAGCTTGTATTATTCTCTTTGTTTTATTACGAATAAATGCCGCCTTAAGCTGGCAACTCCAAAACAAACCAGCAAAGCAAAATGAACTTTATCACGTGGTAATAAGGTCGCGAGGTGTAAAGTAGCTGAAAGGGTAAGGTGGTCGAATTTGATGTCTTAGGTTCAGATAAGGTATAGTGTGTTATTAAGGCGTAATTTAAGGAAATAATAGCGATTTGTTAATATTATAACAGCACGAGTATTCTGTGTAGTTTTAATAAAAAATATCGAAGGAACGACTACGAAGGTTTGATCACAGGAGCCCGATATAATAGAAGACTTCTTTGTCACAGTAGTCAGCAGAAATATATCCCAGAAACTGTCGAATTCATTAGAAATTTGGTAGTTGCTGTGAAGAAAGAAGAAGGACAGTAAGAAAAAAGGACTATTGGGCTAGAATAGATCTCCATTCACAAAAAAGTATTCTTAAGACTTGTACCATGAGCTCTGTCTGGCTCTGTCTTGGTTCTGGTTTTCAGTCTGTGTGAGTGTTGACTAAATAAATCCTACGTCAAAACGTCACACACGCAGTATAATGCATGAGCAGAGCACGCACACAGACTCAAAACCAGAACCAGAGACAGAGCTAGACAGAGCTCATGGTAGGCCTATTGGTGTCAAAGTCGAAGTCAAAGTCAATAATTTTTTATTCAGTACGATGCAAGAATCACTTTGAAACGTCTTAAAGCTAGGTGAGTCTGAATAGTATAGTGTCAGAATAGTAGTCAAATGTGAGCTATTTTTGTAGTCAGTAGGTATTCTATAGGTTGCAAGCCCATCGTCGATGCAAATTGGTATTTCTTTAGCAGGCTTATGAACGTATAAGTAATTTTGTGAATAGTCATAAGGAAACAAAGCGTAGTATACAATCAGTCAAATTGGCACAAAAACACGTAATAAAATTCCCCGTAACTCGTTACTTCATGTTCCAGTTAATCTAATAACTACAGGAAACTTGTGATAAATCAATTATCATGCATGAGTTGTGATTGTAAATCATATTTTTTATATGACTGCGCTGATCAAAGGAATTCCATGCATTCCGTCGGCAAAGAATAAAACTCCTACTAAGTGAAAATCTATTTTGTTTTGCAGGATAATTCTCAAAAAATTACTAAACCCAAACTAAGCAGACCTATGGGAACCAGAAAGCTGATATAATAGTAACATACTAGTATAGTTTTTTGGAAAATACATCCTTAGGGGTAGATAATGGTTCTATAGCAGTCCTTACGAGTTCATTCATAATGGTAGGTAGGTACTATAGCAGTCAAATAGCTTTTCAGATGTAAGTCTGTTGCATCTCAAGCTTGATCATACTTTTTCAGCTGACAGGTTGTTTAAATTAGCAGGACTGTCAATTATTATAATTGGGTTGCAGAAAGAGCCATCACATCAAAATATTCTTTCATTACAGCAGACTCATGTGTTGCAACCTTCTCCCTCTCATTAAGTATGGGGCAGACAGAGACAGAGCCAGAACTACGAGTCATGTCATTCATTTTATGTTACATTCACTCTTTTTCACAGCAAGAGTTTCTTCCTCCAAGCATCAAGACGATGGCTTGACATAGAACTTTTTCTTAAAATGTTAGCTAATCAGAGATTCAGTTGACTGGTGTCTTGTAACCCATTTTCCAGTTGACAAAGGATTTGTCACATGATTAGTTAATTTTGCTTTGATTGTGCTAAACGTGCTATCAGACACCAGCCGTTAGCTTACCATAAACAGGTTAATTTACCTATACCTATTTTGATAACATATTTATTTAGGCATATCGCAACCTTGTTCATTAGATCTTTATCGTTTTATCACACAAATCTTTTCGCCATCATAATTAGATTTGATTTAATCGAACATAGTTTTAATTTTGAATTCGATTTTTATAATATGATAGTTGGGCTCAATACTACAGTGACCATGAAAACGGTGTTGGAACTCAAAAAATCGATTGTCTGTAAAGTCGGTTTACTGACGATGGTTGAACGTAACAACGTCACAAGAAAATACACAGAATGTCGAACGCTGCCGAACGCGGAAGCCGATTGTGCCTCTTTATCGCTCGTTCCGCGCTCTCGCTTGCACTTCAAGCCTTAAATGGAACGCCAGAGCGAGGTAACACCGCATGAATCATGTTTTTTTGTGCGTGCAGTTGGCTCCATCGAATTTTAAGACGTTGTCACGTCAAAAGACTGCAAAGAATAAGAAAAGAACAGAAATAAACAAGAAAGGGTTATATAAACTGATGAGGAAGAAGAAAACACAAATAAATGTTCAGGCACAAGATAAACGAAGAATGAAATGAGTCTTTGACCATTTTGTTTTTTTTCTTTAGGAACCCTAAATGTAAAGCTAATGTTTAATAAAACATTAATGAAGTAAGGAAACGAACAAAGGGTTTTTGAGTAATGATAAAGTCACCAAACTCTGTGCGAGTGATGGTGAAGTCAGTGGATGGAAAGAGCTCAGATCAGAATTGTTCTTTTCCTGGAAATGTAGGGGAGGCCTGAAGAAGGCCAGCTGTGTTCTTCTTCAGGCTGATGATGATGGTGATTGTAGTTGATTGATACTAATTATGAATGAATTGAGCATTAGTTATTTTCCCACAGTGTCTGCTTACACTAACATTAAAATCTATTTAGCAGTTTTTGCGTACCTATTTATGTGCAGACATTACTTTCACTGCTCAGACTAAAATGAGGGAATTACCACTTTCTTGATACTTATTTAATTAGCCTGATAAGATGAACACATCTGATTAAATAAGGGAAGGAAGAAGAAGAAGAATCACTACTGCATAAGCCTCATCGATACATTTAAAAGAAGTATTGGGTAACTGCAATTCAATAATCTACGTCATTCAGATGTATATCAATTATTGATATGATTTCTACGTATAATTTAAGTTTAAAAAACTTGAGAAACCGACTTCATTGTCAAACGGCTAAACCAATTTTAATCAAATTTGTTTGGGACAATCTGGACGTAAGAATAACCTTCCAAATAAAAAAATAATTTTCTAAATCGGTTCATAAATGACGGAGGCATGCAGTTACAAACATTAAAAAAATTATTAAAAAAAAAATGGCAACACCGATTTTAATAAAATTAAAATGGGACCAATCTGGAAGCAGTACCTTTCAGATAAAAAAATAATTTTTCAAATCGGCTCACAAATGACGAAGTTATGCGGTAACAAACATTAAAAAAAAAAATAAAAAAAAAAATAAAAAAAAAAATAAAAAAAAAAAAAAAAACATACAACCGAATTGAGAACCTCCTCCTTTTTGATTGGAAGTCGGTTAAAAAGAGGGTCTTTTTTAAACAGACTGTCTGTCGTTCCGTAGAAATGAGCCGAGCGTCTACAATTACGAGGACAAATGACTCTGGATTAGTGTTGCCACACCCAGGAGTTTAGCCGGATATGTTACACTTTTGGTAACTTTCCTGGCTAAATTAGATGACAAAAATCAACGGCAGTAAAAATATTATACGAACCAAAAAAATTCGTAAAAAATATTTATAAAGAAAATCAATGTGAAGACCGTAACTTTTCCAATTAGTGGCCGCTATTTAATATTAACTTTCAAAAAACTAATCATTCAATAGAACAATCTAGGTTATATAATTTAAGTTTAAAAAACTTGAGAAACCGACTTCATTGTCAAACGGCTAAACCAATTTTAATCAAATTTGTTTGGGACAATCTGGACGTAAGAATAACCTTCCAAATAAAAAAATAATTTTCTAAATCAGTTCATAAATGACGGAGGCATGCAGTTACAAACATTAAAAAAATTATTTTAAAAAAAATGGCAACACCGATTTTAATAAAATTAAAATGGGACCAATCTGGAAGCAGTACCTTTCAGATAAAAAAATAATTTTTCAAATCGGCTCACAAATGACGAAGTTATGCGGTAACATACATTAAAAAAAAAAAAAAAAACATACAACCGAATTGAGAACCTCCTCCTTTTTGATTGGAAGTCGGTTAAAAAAGAAAAATTACGAAAGCCAAAAATTTAAAAAAATTTAACTCTAGGTTTAAAATAAAACGTTAGACTAGGCGGTATGGTCTTAATACTAGCCTGCTTCAAAAAAAAAACATTAATCTACTTTTATCGTTGACCCAAAGAGGTAATAATGAACTTTCTACTCTTCTTATTAATGAAAGTGACAGCAACGACACGAACTGCAACTGTCAGTCGTTTGACACTGACAGTTGTGCGCAATCTGAGCAAAAGGGTCGGGAGCAAGGAATATAATACTCTCTACGAGAGGTCGGGACTGTCGGGAGCCGTCATGCGCCGGAACAGCGGTGAATACCTAGAATTCCAAACGTCAAAAACTCACATATTTTCCCAGAAAATTATAAGTAAAACTATCGCGCTAATTCTGATTCAATTCAAGTTTCTGGGAAAAAAACATTCACACATTTACCTACTATATTACGTAGGTACTCACAATCGTAATTGTCATCTAATCGTCATTTGATCATTATCATTGTTACATCGCTTAAATGCTAATTTAATTAGGTAAAACGCCAAAACGTAATCGATATTTTATATCGAATCGATATGGAGCGATGATTGGCGATAAGCGATAAGATGGTAATCTAGAATTTTGTTTATTAGTGATGAACATTATTTTTTTACGCACCTGTTTTACCTGTTTTATGTTCCTGTAACACACGATAAATTTTTCACCCCACTCGAAGGACTGACGACATTTGAAGTTGGTTGAGAGGGCTAAAAAATCTTCCTGGAAATGTGTAGGAGACCTTAATACTCAATATTAAGGTCTATCAGTCTGTTTTTTAGTATTTGTTGTTCGGAAATAGAAATACATCCTGTGAAAATTTCAACTATCTTAAAAAAAAAAACAAAATCATAATGGATGGGATCTCTTCTTTTAAGTTGTTAAACCTGTATTACAAGAGATCCCCTCTTTTTTGTGGCTCAACATTGCCTTGTAATTTAACTGCGATTTAGCTACGATAGATATCGTAATAGGAAACTGCATAATCTAAGTATTATGTACTTTTATCGTTTCTTTATCGTGACAAAACAGATATATCATTTCATTCATAAACGTAACTTCGTGTGGTAGAGTTAGGTCGTATCTACTTATCTAAAAGTATAATTTTTGATTCAAACTATTTAAGAGCTTTGAAAAAAACAAACGATTGTTTTTTTTTCAATTGATGGAGTAGCTACAATCCAGTGTTTTTTTTATGCAAATCAAAAAATAATTTTGTACAAGGGTAAGTAACTTGTTTTTAATCAATTTATATATTTTTTAGACTTTTTCCTCATAATTTCGTTATTTATGAGCCAATTTGAAATATTTTGCTGAAATATAATTTTTCCGGATTGGTCCCATAAAAATTCCATCAAAAACGTTTACAAGCATTTTAGCCATTAATTCGGTTTCTCAAGGTTTTTGAAGTTGTATAAACACCAAATATTCAATGAACTAAAGAACACACACTCATGACTTTAAAAATAATCCTCATAGGCAAAATTTCTGTATAACTATTGATAATGAAAGTAACCAAAGAATATCAAAATCATTGCGTAAGCGCTTCGGCAAAACCTCTCTCAATTAATTATATTAATAGGAGTCAATCAAGTTGGCTAATTATATAACACGCGATCGCTAATTGAAGACTAAAATACAAACAAATAACCAACAAGCAATGTTTTTATAAAAAAAAATTGACACTGTTTCTAAAACAAAATATTTATTTTGGTATATTGTCCAGTTCAGACCATGACTACCAACCTAAAAATGATTTTAAAAAAACATTAAAAAAACTTCCAATTATACAACAACTTTCTTGATTAATTTAAATTAAAAATAAAACATCCATTTGAGCTTGTCCTAAAACAATGAATAGTATTTTTAGGGCCGTATGCAGAAACAACTCCAGACTTGGCAAACATGGATGAACTGTGTGAAAGATGACATGGTTATCCATGTCATCTTTCACACAGTTCATCCATGCGAGAGGAGCGAATACAGAGATGACGGCTGACAGAGGGGAATGGAGAAGGAAGAAATGTTGTGCCGACCTCACATAAAGTGAGATAAAGGCAGGGAGAAGAAGAATTATCTCCTCAATATCCTACATCCGTATTTGACCCTAATAATTAAACCTCATTCTAGCTAAACAATACAGACCGATTAAAGACATAACACCATAATCGGAGTGTTATTAAGTTAATTGCATTAACTTATTACAATGACAATCGATTACTGGAAACAGGTCGGCATTAACATCTTAATCGTCTTAAATCACGATAGGCATTTCTTGAATGAGCTAATGACAGATGACAGATTTAATGAGCCATTTTGTTTAAATGGTTATGTTAGATGGAATTGGCAGCTTATTCGGCCTAATCCATAGAAAAGACATGGTCAATACGTGTGGAGCTGACTAAGCCACTGGTTTCTTCACGATGTTTTCCTTCACCGTTTGAGAGCACTACCATTTTGTAAATACATTTTTCAAACCTATATTATTACGCGAAAACTATTCCTTGACTATAAGCTCTCACTTTTTGTAACTTTATAACACATCAAACAATCCTCTACTCATTACGACGCCATCTTTTTCTCCCGATTATAGTGAGACTATATGTGTCTTTTCGCCCGGTCTCAGTAGGTATGGTCTATTCCCAAAACCGGCGATAAGTACACGACTGGATTCGAACCCGCGACCATAGGCACCGAAGGCGGGGTTACCTACACATCAAAGTCGCTCTTCAAATGAGACAGAGTCCGGTTTTCCACACGTCAACAGCCATCAACTTGATAGTTTGTAACGTTGTGCTATTACGAAGGTTCGCTGAAGCCTGTTTACCGACACCACACTAATAAAGGTACTTGTTATATCCAATTAGAAGAACAATTGCTAATTGAAATGTCGTGACCGACGTTGTAATACAGCCAGTGGTGCTCGCGTAATTTGTATCAAAGTTTATTTGACGTCACTGAATAGCCTTCTGGGAAATCTGAGAACCTTGCATGTCTGAATGTTTCAGAATGTTTTATTATTATTATTCATTTATTTAAAGCATAGTACATAGATCTTAAAAATCCTGGGCTCAAATATCATAAACTAGCGGCCACCCGCGACTTCATCGCTCCGTTCCCGTTAAGGCTTGCGCAACGATGGCGATCACATGAAACGCTGTCAAATATGACAGCGATATTTGACAGCGTTTCGCTCAGCTCTCTCAGTTGATAGTAGCTCTGCCTGCTACGCCGTAGGTCGCGGGTTCGATCCCAATGAGCACAAATATTTGTTTCTCTAAGACCATAGATCTTCCTTCATTAATGTTGACCGATGTTCGGTCGGCACTGTCACCACGAAGAATTCGAAATTGAAATTGATCTTTTAATGTGACAGAAAGGGAATCTCTAAACTCCTCATCTCTTTTTTCCAGATTACTATAACCAGGAACAGTCGTACCACAAATACAGCAGCATGGGGCTATCAGAAGCACCCAAGGATGACTCGCCCAGGACTACTCCAGAACTTCCACGTGCTGACCAATCTCCTGCATCAGGGGCACCACCAGGTAACTTAACAAAAGTAAAGCAAAAAATGGTGAAACCTATTATTTACCTCCATTAAGGAAGCATAACTTATCATGACCAGCATAAAAGATATATCTCAGGATCCAACGTCATTTCCGGGACCTGATATACTCGCTCTAGCATTTCCGGAGAAGTTCACCCACCTAACATAGATTTTAAGCGACAAAAATACACAAATGGCCACCATTTGTTTATATTTTGTCAGTCCAGCAGTCAACTTCTTGAGACTGATGATGGACAGAAATCTCAGAAGTCTTCTGGACTTGGAACTCATTGTCGTAGGCTGTTTTTCCTGACCACTACAACCTAGGCCTCTTCAAGAAGAGTGAATAGGTGTCTTCTAGACCATCCTGCTCCATCATCGGCTACATAGTCGCTTACCATCAGAATTGAATTTGAACCATATATCTGTGAAAATTGGGTGAAATTCTCGTATTTGGCTCCGATTTGGTCAGAGCTCGCCCGACAAGATATTGTCTTATATAAATTCAACTCATTGTGTAGACAGATATGGTTTAAATTCAATCGGCGGATTTATCACGGTCCTGCTCCGTCCCTGACACGGCACGGATCTGTAGGGATAGACCTTTAGAGGATCTGGAGCCTGATTCTCGGGCCAACCGAGATCATTTTGCAATTTTATTTTATTGCTTCTTTTCGAAGAGAGAATGGATGATTTCCTTGAGTAATTCATCGACGACCTCATCGTAGAAGCCTCGACAGCTACGATATACGGAAAACGTAGAAAAAGTGCGGGGTTGTGCAATGCCAATGTGTATTTAAGGGACATTGAAAATCTCGGTCGGCCCGAGAATTAGGCTCTTGTTCTCACTTTTCATCCATATTTCCTGTACCCAGGGTCAGCAGACAGCGATGACCCTGACGACTTCACCCCGAAGAGGAAGCAGAGGCGGTACCGGACCACTTTCACCAGCTTCCAGCTTGAGGAGTTGGAGAAGGCGTTCTCCAGGACACATTACCCCGACGTATTTACCAGGTATGGTGCGTTTGTATTGGCATATTTTCGCCACTTTGGTACTTTCTTTATCAAGTTGATGGACACAGGGAAGTGCATCGTAGGGCACGTTCCTGATGTGCGTGACCTACGAGGCAATGCTTAATAGGCGATGGTTACCACTTAACATCAAGTGGGCCATATGCTTGTCCCATCAGCTAGTTATATAAAAAAACACTTATTTATTTGACTGACCTCAGCTCAGTTGGTAGTAGCTCTCCCTTCTGTGCCGTAGATCTTGGGTTCGATCCCTACCATGCAAGAACAAACATTTATGTGTGGTGAACGTAGATGTTTGTTCTCTGTCTGGGTGTTGTATTGTCTAAGTATGTATTTACCAAAAAAAAGGTATACATATAAGTATTATTATATCAGCTGGTTCCCATAGTACCAGCACTGCTTAATTTGGGGCTAGCTAGTGTTGTGTGGATAGTCTTTATTATTTATTTATTTATTAAGACACAAATACTTAGTATACGCGCTACCACTAGTCACTTCCTTTGGTATGCGAGTAGCGACAAGGGGACGATTCTCTGGTGACCATCGCAGCTGTTAATGGCAGACCGACGAATCGGGCTCTTCCTTCTTACCTCTGGCATACCGAAAGGGGCGACTAGCAGTTGCGTGTGGGTACAATATACACACAGCTCAGTGGGCTGGTACAAGCTCTGTCTGGCTCTGTCTCTGGCTCTGGTTATGAGTATGTGTGATTGTTGACTAAATAAATCCTACGTCGAAACGTCTCACACACAGTATAATACACTAGTGAGCACTCACACAGACTCAAAACCAGAGCCAGAGACAGAATGCGACAGAGCTCGTGGTAAGTCTTAAGTCCATGGTATAAGGTGCTTATATCATTTTTAATGGTAGTACTGATTGCGAGACTCGATAGTATTTAAAACTACTTTCTTGTTTTTGCAAAATAATAAACCTATCGCTATTTTTTTTTAGTCCGAAGTTTTAATATAGATTTAAATTTTTAATACGGATAATTGCATTAACCTAATCTAAATCTGTTTTTCTTATAGATAGTGTTGTGTAAGCTAATTAATTAATAGGATTATTGAAATCCACTTGTGAATGTCACGGATTAGTTATCATTGATAAAACAAACCTTAATTTATATACAGGGTGTCAAAAAACCATTTCAAATCCCAAATTGGCATTATAGATCCAAAATTATTGTATGGGAACTTATTAATCCTTCTTCTTCTTTTTTTTCTTCTTCTTACGTGTCATTAGTTATTTCGAACCAATTATATTGATCCTATTCGAGGTAGATATGGCAGATCCGAATTTATGATATAAAAATTCAAATTTAGAATATAAGAACAAGAGTCCTAATTTAAAAAAAATAACGAACAAGAGTTCAATAACGTCTTTGGTGCGCAAATAGTAAAAGTTAATAGTAATTGCTCACCATCAGGTGAGGCATCTACCAAGCATCTTGTTTATCAGACGATTTTTTTTACAGAGAGGAGCTTGCAATGAAAATTGGCCTAACAGAAGCTAGAATACAAGTAAGTTTTTTAACCATTTATTCGTTTTTACTTACGTGCATTGACTAGTAGGTCACGCACGTTAGAAACGTGCCCTAGGATGCACTTCCCTGCGTCCATCAACCTTAGGCGCATAGGTGTTCTGCCTCACGTGCCAGTAATTTTACCGGCACCCCCCTTCAAACCGAAACACAGCAATGCTGCTTCACGGCAGAAATAGGCATGGCAGTAGTACT
The DNA here is from genome assembly GCA_939531255.2 of Thera britannica. NCBI lineage: Eukaryota > Metazoa > Arthropoda > Insecta > Lepidoptera > Geometridae > Thera > Thera britannica. The sequence goes on from OW618047.2 coordinate 12,617,427, forward strand.
TCCCCGGACGAGCCACAAACAAAGAGCTCTACTACTTATATGAAAATTAAAAGTTTTATCCAAATCCGTTCAGTTTTGGCTACGGGTGGGAACAAATAAACAAACATACTCACTCACGATTTTATGTATTTATAATATTTGTAGGATTAGTTCAGATTAGCGTGATTCTATATGGGTTGCCTATCAAATTTCAGTCCAGGATATGATTAATTAATAATTTAAAAAAAAAATATGTTTTTTAACTTTCCACCGGTTTGTTTATTAGACAAATTCTATACCAATCGAAATTAAAGACCTCATAGAATATGCAAACGTTAGGTTGCCTATTTTTTTTCGGTCACAACTCTCGGGTAGCCAGGTATAAACAGGAAAATCGATACTAGCATTTTGCACCGGTATGTTTATTGCATAAAAATACTGGGGTCTATACTTTCGATTGGTATAGAATTTGTTTAATAAACAAACCAGTGGAAAGTTAAATTTTTTTTTTTAATTATTAATTAATCATAATTATCCTGGACTGAAATTTGATAGGCAACCCATATAGAATATATTTATTGGCATGTTTAATTATATATAAAATACGTTTCATTAAATAACCAGCTCGGTGAAGGTCCTTCTTCTAGGGATCTTAGACTATCATGTTTTTTCGTGCGTGCAGCTGGCTCCATCGAATTATAAGACGTTGTCACGTCAAAAATAATGCAAGCAGCTAAAAAAATATCATATTTGCAATACTAATGTAGGTCTGTCATAAATATTTTATGAATTTTAAGCAGGCTTGCCCAGCATCTGTAGTAATGTATAATGTAAACTCTTTAGGCACGTCCTAGGCACTAAGCGTCTGGCAAATAGGGGTATGAGTAACTAAAACGTTTTTCAAATAGGGGTATGAGTAACTACAACGTCTGGCAAATAGGGGTATGAGTTACTACAGCGTCTTACAAATAGGGGTATGAGTTACTACAGCGTCTTGCAAATAGGGGTATGAGTAACTACAACGTCTTGCAAATAGAGACATGAGTAAAAAGTAGCCCCTATCACTGTATCTACAAAAAAATTATCAACAAAAGCTGTTTTGTAATTTTAACACTATTATAAATAAGCCTTCTATGTCTTACAAAAGACTCTCCCCTTCATTCCCTCCACTTTGTGCGGTCAAATACTTATCTAAAAAACCTACCAATGTATAGAACTCATAAGAAAATGACAGCAATTTGTGTGGTTTCAAATCCACAGACAATAAATGATAAATTCATTCTAGTCGTATTTAGGTTGGGAATAACGTATAATCAACACAGGCCGAGCCGAATGGGACACTGGTAGAACGCACACTAATCACTATAATACTGTTTGCACAACGCGGAGTTAAGAAACGTAGTGTGCGCTACAAATGGAGGAGCTACCAAAGAACACAAGAGACAGCTTTTACGCCCTTTCTTGAAAATTATTTAGCATCAGTCCCAAATTCACACGTGTCCCTATTCACAGCATGATATTAAAACGGTTGGAAATATCTATAGGATTTTTTTTATATTGTAAAAAAGTAATACAATTGTACTTTAATATAATAACTTTACAATTTACAAGTTTGTCTCAATCAGTCTCATGTTAGTTTATATTTAAATATCGTTTTTAATTTACCGCCTCTAAAATTTCAATCTACCACCTCCATAGATCCAGTTCTTCAATTCACGTACGAATAATCTTTTAATCACACAGAATGGAACTGCACTTAGTTTGTGCACTGAGAAAAATGGATTTCTGGCGTAAGATTAATTCCACCTTTGACGGCTGAATTGTAATGATGCGAGGCGATTTTGTAACGCTTACGGTTAATTTGACTTTACTATTCGTTTGCGATAAACTGGTACGTCTCTTATGATAAACACGAACCGTCTCAAATGACTTACCGTAAGGTAGTCTTGGAATCCAACTTAACACTGTTAATACAACAGTAATGGACTATTGAAAACGCTTTAAATTTACGACGTTGAATATGTGTTGAATATCACCGTAATTAAGGCAAAATTTAACTTAAATTAAGGCGATATATGCTTTAATAAAAACTAAACAAACTTAAACCTAAGTCATAAACAAACTTTCGAAAGCGGCATAAATAATCTTAAGCATGACAATATTCACCTTACAATAAGGCAGAATATACTTTAGTCACAAAACTTTGAACGTAAACTTAAAGTCTTTCAGCGATATATGAATTCGGCAACTTAGAGGTATAATGTGGCCACATTTGCCCTTTTATAAGGCCAAATATGCTCAGGTTTTGACGAATCAAATGGTAACATTAAGTTTTATAACAGCATACATATACGGCACATATAAACGTAAATATGGCAATATTCACCTTTTCATAAGGTAATACATGCTCAAGATATCGACTGGTTAAACGGTAACATTACGTCATATAACGTCTTACATACTTGGTCAATATAACCGTAAATTTGGTGATATTAGTGTTATCATCAGGCGAAATACGATCAAGTTACGACTAATCAAACGGTGAATAACATCATAAAACGATTTACTTATTCGGTTAATTAAACCGTAGATAAGACAACAATCACCTTATGGTAGGGCGGATGATACTTTAATTACTATTTAATCAAACGTTTAAAAAGTCTAATACATATTTGTCCAATTTAACCGTAAATTTGGCAATATTTACCGTATGATAAAGCGAAATACGATCGAGTTAAGACTAACCAAACGGCGAAATAACTTCATTTAACGACTTTCATAATATTCAGTAAATGAAACCGTATATATAGCAATATTCACCTTAAGATAGGGTGGATGGTACTTGAGATATTATATAGTCAAACTTTAAAAAAGCCTAATAACGGCATACATATTTGGCTAATATAACCGTAAATTTAGCAATATTTGTCTATATGAAAGGCTCAATAATGCTCAAGTTACGACTGATCAAATGGTGAAATAACGTCATCTGGCGACTTACATATTCTGTGAATGAAACCGTAGATATGGCAATGTTCAACGGATAATACTTTCGTAACTATTTATACAAACGTTTAAAACCTACATAAGTACGATCCTAGGTAATAGATAGGTAGGCAGATTTGTACATTACCTACCTAAATACTTAAGTAGGTGCTCTACCCACTTAAGTGTTTTATTGTGTTTTATTAGGGAGGTTCCTATTGAATCATAGCGCTGTTTAATAAACCATACCCATTAATAGCTGTTCCATTGAAAAAAGTTTGCTACGCTCTATGACTCCTTGTTGCTATTCAAAGGCAGAACCCTCGCTTCTACATACAAGCCCTGTGCTCCTGTAGGAAGGTATCTACTTAGATCAAGCGAAGAACCTAAACCAGTGTCTACAAAAATTTGATACCTATTTAGGTAGGTCTCAGCTACCTGTTTCTCATATTACCAAGCTTTGCTTAGTTTAAGGCTAGATTGTGTTGTGTGGAATGTCCGCAAATATTTGTACTTAATTTGGTGGAAGAAAAGTATATTTTACTCAGTTTTATTATTTTAACGACTTTCAGTCATTTGGTGGGTTAAGTTTTAAAAAGCTCTCTAGTTACTGAGAGATACACCTTTGTAAGGCACTTATCGTAGGTACAACGAAAATCTCAATAATGCTGCCAGCTACTAAGGCAAATAACCTTGGTTCGTATGACTGTATGAGAAAGAGTATATAAACTTGAAAACCCAACGTCAAAACTGCCGAACCGATTATGATGAAATTTCTATGGCACTAATCTGAAAGTAAAGTTAAGATATAATTTTTCAAATTAGTTAACGAGTTATGTGGTGACAAACATAAAAAAAAATCAAACAAATCAAATATCCGTGAAAACACCCATTTAGAATCATTCCATGAGTTAACTCGCTTTTTGGTTGGAACCCTGACGAACGAGATTCAATACCTACTTTTGCTCTGTGCTGTGTGCCAACTACACGAACTATGCTTGGAGCATAGGCCAATTGACACACATAAGACACAGGCAGTTAGTAATGCAGTAAAGTTTTGGCTTAAAGATTACGTATAGCATATTTTTGATTGGCCTCTCAGCTCAGTTGGTAGGATCTCTGCCTTCTGCGCCGTAGGTCGTGGGTTCGATCCCCACCGAGAACAAATATTTGTGGTGAACACAGTTGTTTTTTCTCTGTTGGGGCGTTATATTGTATTCTGAGATGTATTTACAAAAAAATGTGTGTAAGTATTATATCAGCTATCCGGTTCTCATAGTACAAGCTCTGCTTAGTTTGGGGCTAGATAGTGTTGAGTAGATTGTCTTGAATATTTATTTATTATTATTTTGTTATTTTTAACACCCACAACTAGCATAATCTGCAGTAGTCGAGTTGGCAGCACTGCCCACGAAGCCACGAGCACGCACGTATCGACTTGTTTCATTCGTCAGTTTGGTTTGAGTTTGGATGGAGTGTTTGGTTTCGTTCTGAGTCATTCAAAGTTTAATTTAGCGGGTTTTTTTTATTTTCCCTCATTTTCTAAACGCTGCTGGCTGTGTCAGTGTATGGAGGCACAGACAAAAAGATGTACCGAGGTCCAAGACAGACCTATCAGCAGCAGCCAACCAGACAAACATCTTCGTGCTTCGAACGCGGCAGACCAGAATCCCACACATTTATTAACAAAATGGGGCACACACCTGATTGATACGTCATTTCGAGGTAAGTAGAGCACCTGTATCAAACTCAGTTATTCCCTGATGTTTTTGAACCTAATCATGTTTTGTATTTGATAAATTTAGGTACCTACCTACTCCCTAGATTCTGGTTGTGTTGAAAACACGATCGAAAAATGATTTATAAAACTTAGTGTTTTCAGTTCTGAACTTTTGCATTTAATGTTGTATATTGGTACAAAGAAGTTTTTAAAGTTAGGAAAATTAATTGTTTATTTTTTTCAGATAAGGTGTACTTATCTGCTGACCGACCGAGAAGACGTTGGCGAGATGATCTCGATGGTCAGAGGAAAGATTGGTGGGAGACCGCTAAGGATCGGGACGAGTGGAAGGTTTTGGGGGAGACCTTTGCCCAGCAGTGGGACAATGTAGGTTAGATTAAAAAAAAAAAAAAAAAAAAGGTGTACTTTACATAATACGCAAAGAGGACGGGCTACTTAACAGGCTGTTAATGGCTTCCTGGATTCCAAACAACTAATAATTGGCCTATTTGTTAATGGACTCAGGGCTAGAAGTAAATCCAAACACCTTCAATGGAGTGATTTCAATCATGGGCAAGCAGTATTGGAGAACTTTTTAAAAAGGATTAGACAGTCATCTATGCAGCGTACTGCATATACCTACAACTGTAAGTACTTTTCATTTGCTATCAGTGATTCAAACGATTTCTCTGACTTAGAACCTGCAATGTCAGGCCGACCTGTTCTCTAATAGACCTGTCTATTATTGACGATACTTTCGTCAATAACAAACAGGTCGTAGTTTGGTTAGATAAACATAATACCTACTTGTACTAATTACCATCATAGAATGCTCTACTTTGTCAGCGATAACTGTTTCCTAAAAAATAAATGATTTTATTTCAGATATTGTAATCCGGTTGAGTAGCTGTCACTTGCAATAACGGTTGCCGAGGAAGGAGCTACGCCATGAGAGGAGCTAGCCTGTGGGCAGTAGCAGCAAATGCACGCCTACAAAAGCTTTACAACGAAAAAGGCATTCTCCAAGACGGTTTTTTCTTGTTTTTAGTATTTAAATAGTTAATTACCTATCTAAATTGATTTTCTAATACAGATTTATAGATTTTTATTGAATGGTTTTATTGCAATACGACTATTATTTCTATAAGATGCAAAAGCTATCGGCTTATTTATTAGGCTAGGTTGAGGTTAAACTGTTGGGTTGAGAAAATACTAGCCTATCTAGTACATATTTTGGTAACCTGTAATCAGTTGTTATTGAGGTGCTTTATAAATTTTTGTTCTATTAATTTCAGAAGCTTACAAAGACTGGGAGAACAGCTTTCTGAGAGCAGCAGGCTACGCAGTTCACTGAAGGCATGTTTGGCTGATCTACTATCATGAAGTTCATGTGTAGGATAAGGTTACCTTAGAGTGAACTTTGAGCGGCCCAATGCCCTTAATATGAACAAAATGATAGTAAAGCAAGTCAATCATGCCCTTAGAGAACAGCGTTACCAGCCGTTAAAAGGCTTTTTTCCCGGTCTTCATAAAACGTTTCTGCTAATAAAGAAAGCAAAAATTACCGTACGATACGGCTTGCTTAATCGTATGAAACATTCTAAAACAACTTCTAGAAGGCGAATACGACTAAGTAAACGTTGGAAACGCATAATGGTTAGGTTAAACCCATAGTAAGAAAAAAAAGTAAAACACCTTACTAGAAGTGAATTACGACTTAAAAAAACATCAATATCGGTTAATGAACAGGTTAAACTACAGTAAGATAAGACGTACAACGTCTTACTAGAAGTCGATTATGACTTAGTAAACAGCTTAAACTACAGTAAGGTAAGACGTACGACGCCTTACAAAAAGTTGATTACGACTTAGTAAACGTTGAAAACACTTAATGAACAGATTAAACTACAGTAAGGTAAGACGTACAAAGCCTTGCTAGAAGTCGATTACGACTTAGTAAACGTTGACAACGCTTAGTGGACAGGTTAAACCCACAGTCAGTAAAGACTTAAAACGCCTTACTAGAAGCGAATTACGATTTAAGAATCATTCAAAACACTTTTTGAACAAATTAAACAGCAGTAAGAAAAGGCGTAAAACGCCTTACCAGAGGTTAATTGGGGCACAATGATACGTCGTATATTACTCTAAGAAAATTTTACGTGTGTGACCCGAGCACCTTCTTTACCGTTTTATCGCCTTACCAGAAGTTGAATCCCATCGTCAGTTCGTCGATCCTATCTGACTTACCACGTTAATAGCTTTTTATTTAAGGCTAATCTGAAAAAAAATACGTCTAAAACACACATTAGAGAGTATTATTGCTGCTTATTTGTTGCGCTGCGCCTCACGCTTAAGGCGTAAAACGCCTCCAACCTAGGAGGCGTTTTTCGTTCAAGCACGGTCGGTCGTTTTTTCGCCTTCATTACGAATAAATCCACCTTCGTTACGAAACTTTCAGCTTTACATTTTTCTCAGTGTGGTCTGTCTTTTTGTATTGAATCGATGCAATTATACGAATACAAATTGCTAGCAACGATAACATAATCGAATGATACATTGAATCGAATCACTCAGTTTGAGTCGATTCAATGTAAATTTACCTCGTGACCTATAGATAGACACAAAACTATACGATGTATAGTTATTTTTTATACAAGAGTGCAATAGTACATTGTTACCTGAGTGTTGAAAGTCACGTTTTTTGAGTCCCGAGACGGGTTTGGCGCCAGAGCGTAAGCGAGGGCGCCAATGGAGCTTGAGGGACTTAAAAGACTTTCACCCGAGGTAAACACTGTGCTTTTCATTACGAATACAAGGAAAGTAAAAATAAAAACATGAAAGAAAAATTAGTGAAAATGAAGATTGAATTGCCGCCTTCCCGGTTTTTTATTTCTTTTTCTCTAGCGGGCCTTCGGCTACGGCTCGCCAGCATTATTCAGCCATTGTTTTCATTCTCATAATTTAAAAAATTGTAAATTGTTTGCTCAAATTTATGTTATTTTAAATAAATAGTTGAAGCTATATATTAATCAAGTAATTTAGAAGATATATTATTTATTTAATACTATCTTTATGTTATTTAAATTTAAATTTTACATTGCGCTCTAATTAGACTTTTTAAACTTCTTACCGTTGTAATGGGTTTCCAACCTATTTGCTGAATAAAAAGTTAGAATTTGGTTCAACGACCTCTTTGCAGTCAGAAAGACTTTAGAAAGTTGGAACATGGTTGAATAAAATAGAACTTGTTTTTTTTATAATTTGACAGCTGTCAGTAGAAAGCGATTCTCCCTAGGGCTGAAAGTTTTACTTTCAATTAGGCCCCTCAGGCAACTTCAGACCTACTTTCAGAGTATGAGTAATGAAAAGTTACTTTTTAACCGCGTGATCAATTCTGATGACCGATTAAGCAAAAGATTCTAAAATTAGAACCCTAAGCGAGGGAATCAAAAGAGCACGAGGTGAACAATCTTTGCACTCGAGTGCAACACGTAACTTTTCATCCCACCTCAGCGAGGAAATCACTAAATGAAATAAAGAAAATGGCGCGCGTAAATCAAATTAAATAAAATTAATACACCAAGAAGGTTCCGGGTCTGAGTTTTAACAAATTAAAAAAGGTTGCATAATAAATTCAGCACAATGGAGGTAGAAGTAAATAGGTTATAGTTTTGCACGATGTTCTAAATTCAAAACAGCTGTGTATAAACTACAAAAACCTTTCTCATAAAAAACATGGATTCCTCAGATGATGATGATAATGCAAAGACGGGTGTATTTTTTGTAATTTTAATTTTCTTGTCGGCTTACAAAAAATGTGTCTCAAAACGCTACCATTTGTGTAATGCGGGTATGTATCAAACTCTTGTTTATTAAATGAGATCATTAGCAATTTTCTTGTATAACTGCCTACAAGCGGATTCGATCCATTCGAGCGCCTAAAATTGCGCTTCAAACTTAACGTTGAAATAGTACTTTTTTAATATACAACTAATATGGCCCACCATAAGTGGTACCCAATAACAAAGTATTGCCTCGTAGGTCACACACGTCCGGAACGTGCCCTAATGTGCCCTGCGTCCATCAACTTGAGACATACCAATCTAAATATTTTGTGTGTCCCCAAATAAACATGCATCATGACAAAAAAAAGGTCAAAATAAAACTTAAATTTAAAAAAAATATATACACATGTTTTTAGCATAAATGGTTGTTTTGACTACGAGACACTAAAATAATTTCAACAAAATTTTCTAATTTTTAAAATTGAGGGTCATGCATGTCCCAGACCTAAATTTGTAAATGTAAAGCATTAGTAATCTACAAAGACTTAATCGTTTTGTTTCATAACACCCGTAAAAGGAGTTGCCTCTGCGCTGCATAAATCCTCACCCTGTTTGTACCTGCCGGATGATGATGTCTATTTAGTTTCAAGCGCCATTTTACCGGCCACCTGTCCACAAGTCCGAACGTGCCCATTACTATAGGTACCTAGAGTACTTACTTTAATGCGCGACTCGACCAACCTATTAAGACCCGCACCTGGGACGCGGCTGCTTTTTCTGCCAACCCTACCCGCATACCGTCGACATGTCGGCCAATTACAACGTTATTTGCTGACGGTACTTGCATTAAGATGTAAGAAAACACTTTAGTTAGTTGGTTGGGAAGTTCTTTGCTTTGTGTTATTTGCGGTTGTGGATTCGATTTCCATTATGGGTAGGGCATTGTGATAGAGCTCTCAAACAGTGATGAAAAGAAAACCCTAATTGCGGGTTGTGTCATTGGGTCACTAAAGCCTTAAAATCTAAAATAGCCCTACGCATTGAAAGCCCTACATATTGTTTAAGGAATAATTAACTTTTTGCACTGTAACTTCATAAAGTGAATTAATTTAACCCATAAAAGTGCCATTTACATAATGATTGTAGTTTCGCATTTTGTTGTTTTTCATATCATAAATATTTTATTATTATTTAATGCGTTTAAATGGCTGGTGCATTGGCAAGTTTTGTTACTTTTTCGCCTTGTACATTCATTCGAGCCCGCACAAGATAACTCTGCGCACGACAGATGGCGGAATAGTTATTTGTTATACAAGAGTGCAAAGCTGCTTTTTAACCGCGTGCTCAATTTTGATGACTGAGCAAGCGCAGGATTCTAAAGTTTAACCACGAGCGTAGCGAGTGGTTTAAAAGTTAGAATCCTAAGCGTTCGCGAAGGAATCAAAAGAGCACAAGGTGAAAAATCTTTGCACTCGAGTGCAACACGTAACTTTTCATCCCACTCAGCGAGGAAATTACTATAAATGCAAAAAAGAACATGGCGCGACTAAAAGTAACACACCAAGAAGGTTCCGAGTATGAGTTATTAACAAATTTAAAAAGGTTGTATGATAAATTCGGCACTGTGCAGGTAGAAGTAAATAGGTTTAATGGTGTTTTGAATTCACAAATACACCAAGAAGGTTACGAGTGCGAGTTTTTAACAAAATAAAAAAGGTTGCATGATAAGTTCGGCACCATGGAGGTAGAAGTAAATAGGTTGTGTATTCACAAACTTATTGAACACGATATTCTAAATTCAAATTTACTTTATCCTTTAGCGGATAAAAACGGCTTTTCCAGTCAGAAATTAAACAGCAAAAACACACTTTCAGAGCTGGTGGGATGAAAACATTTTTTTTATTTGTTATTGCTAATAGCTAAACATTTGACTGCCATCACACCTGATGGAAAGTGAAAATGCAGCCTTAGGCGGAGCACGCTTAGCTACAATCCACATGTTCACTCTTGACTTGAAAATTCCAAGTTTGTTATGCTCCGTAAGTATTGACAATCGTAAAGAGTTCCACTGCTTGGCAGTTAGCACAAAAAAAGCATCGATAAAATGGACTGGAAATAAATTTTCAGATCACAAACATGAATGCGGAAATCGAACTTGTATTGCGTTTAATGCAAGTTCATATTTGTGATTGGAAGATTATTCCAAGTCATTTTTTTACATTTTCCGCTGTCATCATCTGTCACGTGCTGAGTTATCTTGCGCGGACTCTACGACATTTTTAAATGAACTCTTTAAACTAGGTAACTAGGGTTCACGCGAATAGGGCCGAAATTGGCATTTTCGAACTTCAACCGACATTCAATTCCTCACGATTGAATATTTGTCCGTTTAATTCTTCTGGATTTAATATTCAGTTTTGAAATTACGTTAATAGATTACCCAGTAAGAAACACACCAACTTAAAACAATAACTAAAACGGCTTTAAGCAGTTATCGAGATTAAGTAATAGTTTTTTCTTCAATGTAGTTTATTTTTATTGCAATTACTACACATTTGTCCGATAATTTATTCGAAAATGTGTTTTAATTGCGATAGAATTCAATTATATTTTCTTAACTTTATGATTTATTGATGCAATTGATTGAGACATGTCTTAAGGGACAGACAACTCCAATAAAGTAAGCCATTATGAGAAATATTATTTTCTAGTCTTTTTTTACATTTGTATCTTTGTATCCTCACTAATATTATAAATGCGAAAGTGACTCTGTATGTCTCTGTCGCGCTTTCACGCCAAAACTGCTAAACCGATTTAAATGAAATTTGGTACATGGATGGTCTAGACCAGACTCGCACTTCGGGTCTTATTAATAATCCTGGCGTAGCGTTGGACTAGTTGATCCGTGTTTTGTCTCTTGCATTGACATGCAGTTGTCAACTCGAGCAAATGTGTCAAAACACGGATCAACTAGTCCAACGCTACGCTAGGATTATTAATAACACCACTAGAGTCTAGACTCTAGATAGACTCTATGTTACTTTAGAGCTAGAAGCTTGAAACTTATTTTTAGGCCATTGATTAAATAAATATGACATTTAAAGTTTGACAGACCCTCAAGAATGTAAAATATACCATAAGTGTGAATTATCTAATTACAGACTTAATTTCGATAAAATAAAGTTCAAACAGATAAATTTCAGTACGATACAGTAATTAAGATTGTTTTAATTTAAAAAGACAAGCCAATCAAGAATTTTCCTCGTCTTAACTAACTCCATTCTATTTGTGTCAAGACCTTAAATTATGTTGTTAGGTTTAAACGACATATTAACAGACACATAAAAACTCAATAAATACAATGTTACAATTTATTATCTGTTACTTTATAACTTATCTATTAACTACTTACAGCCTTATTCATAAACGCTGTAATAAAATGCAGCAGGGCTACCACGAGCTCCATATGGTTATGGCTATGGCTGTCAAAATTGTGTCAACAGTGTCAACACATTCAAACCCAAGAAGAAAATGAATGTGTGGGTCAGCCTATCTATACCTACACAATTTGACAGCCATAGCCATAACCATATGGAGCTCGTGGTAGCCCTGCAGGTTTTAGCACGTGGAAGAACGGTGTATTTAACAGAAGGTCGAATATACAAGGCTCGAAGATCCCCTAAGGGCCGATTTACCGATTAACTTATTGACCGATCAAATATTTAAAAATAATTCATTCATAAACAGCTGTCAAATATTAGATCGGTCGATTAGTAAAGGCAAGCGCACATCATAGGCGATGGCGAGAGCAACCAGCTGAAACTGGCTGAAACACTGTCAAATATGACAGGGATATTTGACAGCGCTTCAGCTGATCGCCATAGCCATCGTCTGGATGTGCGCAGGTAAGGTCCTTTAAGCACTGACATAATAATATAGCCAACTGCCAATAAAATATAGCCAACTATAGACAGGAGGACGTCAAATTATATTTGTGTGTGTGTAGAATTATCGCCATTTTGGCACTGTTAGCCATGACTAGAGTCCATGGAACTAAAATTAGAACTGCGCAGGTGTAGACAGTTCTGACGTTCTCCTTAAAAAAATCTACGGAGTAGAGATGTCATCTTACTCCCGCCCTGCCCGCGACCACGGCTGTTGTAACACGGTCGAAACGTCGGGAAATAATAAGGGAAAATCGTGATAAATACCCGTTTCTTCTATATTATGTCATGTGTGGATTGTCCTCAATATTTGTTTTGTATTTATATCTTACTCTCTTCAACAGGTGTGGTTCCAGAACCGTCGTGCGAAATGGAGGAAGCAGGAGAAGGTGGGTCCTCAAGGGCACCCCTACAACCCGTACCTGGGCACGCCAGGGGGTCCACCACCTCCGTCTGCCATCGCGTCCATGCCCAACCCGTTCACTCAGCTGGGATTCGGGTTCAGGAAGCCGTTTGACACCAACACTCTGGCTAGTTTTCGGTAAGTGTATACAAGTAGTAGGTGTACAAGTAGTTGTATACAAGTAGAAGGTAAGTAAAAAGTAAAGTAAACAGGCCTTTGCATCTATTGTAGATGATTTATATAGCGTCAGCGGCAACTGGTGATTACTCATGCCCAAATACTCCTGGTATATCCAGGAATATTTGGACCCTACTAAGACCCCCAAGTAGGGGCATGAGTATCTATGAGTATTATATGAGGGGAATGGGAGATATCTCCCATTTTGCTGAATTTTGCATTCCTATGATAAGTATTCGATTCAAGCCCATTTCCACTGCTAGAACAAGTTTCCCTATGATGTTTTCCTTCACCGATTGGAAGTATTGAGGTAAAAACCAATAAAATATCCATGATCATCGATTCTTAACCAACGCTTTCATCCACAGATACGCTGGAGGACCCGTCCTCGGCGGTCAATACCTCGGAGCCCCTCTTTCTCGCCCTCCTCTCTTTTCCACCCCCCTCTATACCTCCTCCCCTCCTTTCCACTCCCTCCTTGCTGGCCTAGCTGCCCCCCCGCGGCATTCTCCCGAACCACCGTCAGTATCACCCCCTATCTCACCAGGGAGCGAGTCCCCTCCACAGCCGACCCCAGTAGAAGTCGAGAGAAGGTCGTCGAGTATAGCTGCTTTGAGGATGGCTGCGAGAGAACATGAGCTTCGGCTGGAGATCCTGAGGCAGAGGCACCAGAATGACCTTATTAGTTGAGGCTGTTAGGAGTAAAGTGAGATCTTGGTGAAGCTGACCTGATGAAACCCACTGGCTCCGTTGGAGTCAGGAACAATAGAAGTTTTATTGTGTACGGGATTCTGGTGTTTTAGGAGTTATATTTTTATATTGGTTTCGTTTCTGAGTGGGTTATTTAAGTTTAAGATCAGAAGGTGATGTAGATAGAATTTTACCTCCACTCTGTTCAACCTAGGTTTTATTTACTGTCTAAAGAAATTAGCTAAGTTAAATTGCTTTTAGGAAACTTTGCTCAAAAGATTACCTAGATTCTGAGCCTAGGTATTTATCGAAATAAGTAAAGCAAGAAGACCAGTGACATTTCAGCTGGTATTTTTAGACGCGAGTCAAGAAAATCTAAACTTAATTTAATCAACTTTGCATCATTTTGGCTATTATTAGAAACCAAGGAACCTAAATTATGCAAGTTCTAAATGTGTAATTACAACTTAGTATGAAATTCCCGATTGTCCCATAGAGGGAAGCTAGATTAATAAATGGGAAACACAAAAATATAATTCAAATACAACATCTTTTTTAAGAACAACGGGATATTTACCATGATTACATTTTGTGAGTTTTGACTCCCGATATTTCGGCACAGCAGGGCTACCACGAGCTCCATGTGGTTATGGCTATGGCTGTCAAATTGTGTATAGATCGGCTGACCCACACATTCATTTTCTTCTTGGGTTTGAATGTGTTGACACTGTTGACACAATTTTGACAGCCATAACCATAACCATATGAAGCTCATGGTAGGCCAGCAGTTGCATAAACCACGATCACGGTTGAATTAAATCACGGTAAATATCCCTTTGTTCATAAAAATAGTGTTAAAAACCATGATAGTTTCAAAAGTTAGTTAATAATTATTAAGTTTGTACCTTTTGGTTCAAAACATTTCTTTTACATTTATGATAATTAGATTAAGTAGTGAAGTACCTATTTTTATTACGACTTCGGTTCCGTCCATAATAAGCCTTAAAATTATTTATTTTAGAGTAAGTGGTATAAAAATGTGAAATTCTTAGGGTTACATTTTAAACTTGGTGCCTTTAACGGTGGTCTCTGAATATTAATTAAATAAGATTTAACTTATGAGTAAAATACAGTACATTTGTACGGTTTGCATTTCTTTTATTTTTGGAATTAGTATTAAAAAAAGTGTATATTATGTTGAAAATTTAAAAAGTTGATGTTACTTGTACTTACTTGACATAAAAATTCCGTAAATATATACTAAATTATTAGCACAATCACCAAATAGAATAAAGACACTATTTTATTTTAATAAACAGCTGTTTAGTACAATTTTTTTAAATACCAATATTCTTTTTTAAAATTTGTAATACGAACGTCTCATTTGAAAACAACACGTATTAATTTATATTTTATTAATTTCCCGTTGTTTTTATTAGTGGGAACAACAGGAATATCTGACCATTATTAGATGCTACTTATGTAAAAAACCAAACCAAAAGTTTTTAATAGCAAAACAAACCCAGAGCAAATATGATTGATTATTGTATGAATAAAATAAAAACATTCTAAGCATTTCCTTGTTTTTATTTTGTCCCTAATAACATTAGCTAATCTTTAGAGCAGTAGGCAACGAAGTTTTTCTAAATTCATACCTTTCCCTTTTATAAGTACAAATACAAATCAAAATCAAATCAAATCGTTTGTATTTTGTATTTGTTTTTGAGTAGATTGTCTATAATATTTATTATTATTACATAGTACTATTTGTGCTATGAATAAATGGGGCCACTCACTTTATAGGCTAAAGGCCGCTAAAAGCTGAAAAACGCCGTCAAATATGACAGCGATATTTGACAGCGTTTCAGCTGATCGCCATCGCCATTACATAGATGTGCGCAGGCCTTAGACGGGCGCTCAAATACATTAGCAAGTTTTTTTTAAATATCTGTCTAAAACATTCAATAACAACAATTACAAGCAACATTAAACTATTAATCATGTGATGATGTTTGCAAACATAATACACTAAAATACGAGTTACAAGAAGCAACCGGTCTTGGACTCGCATTAAAAGTTCCGAAAGAACAAGCTAGAAGTTTTAAATTAATCGTGGGTACAGCTGCTTTGCACTTACTTTTATTCAGTCTGTATAAAACTAAGTGCAAAGTATCTAGAATCTTCTTCTTAATTGATGGCAATCAATTAATTTATGGATATATTACATAAATAAATAATTTTTATTCAAGTCAGTCAATAGACAATTTGGCTATCACTGACTTTGAAGAAAAAGTTGGCGGTTTTTTTCAAAACCATCGGAAACATTTTCATTCAGATAAAGATATCACATTACCTATACATTTTCATTCCGACAGCTCACACTTTGTGACCTCCATCAATGTTAAAATACCACCAAAATTACACAACAGAACCCAAAATAACGCTAGAAAAACAATTAAAATGAAAAAGTTATGTGACTTCGCAAAATGACAGAAAATGAATCGGAGAATGACTTCAATCTCGGCCAAAAATTAAGTGATTCACGAGCTAGATAGTGTTGAGTGGAGTGTACACAATATTTTGACGTGACAACGTCTTATAATTCGGTGGAGTCAGCACGCACGAAAAAACATCACTCATGTGGCGTTACCTCGCTCTCAGGCGTTCCATTTAAGGCTTGAAGTGCAAGCGAGAGCGCGGAACGAGCGACAAAGAGACACAATCGGCCTCCGCATTCGGCAGCGTTCGACATCTGTGTATATTCTTATGACGTTGTCACGTTCAACTATAAACCGACTTTACAGACGGATTAGTTTTTTGTCATTTTGGGAAGTCACATAGCTTTTTGATTTTAATTGTTTTTCTGGTGTTATTTTGAGTTCTGTTGTGTAATTTCGGTGGTATTTTAACCAACATTACTTGAGGTCATAGCTCAAAGTGTTAGCAGTTGGAATTAAAGTGTACTAAGTGATATTCTGATTTGATCGAAAATGTTTCAGATGGTTTTGGGAAAAACGGCCATCTTTTTTCCGAAGCCAATTAGGGTAGGGCCGACTTGTGACTGACGACTGACGACTTGACGAAAAAGTATCTTATCTATGTAATTTATCATCATTAAACTCATTAAACACTGGCAAAATTGATTCGAAATGGACAGATGCCATTCATTAAGAAGAAGAAAAAGAAGACTTTACAGACCACCGATTTTTTTTATTACAGCTTGTATTGGCTGACTACTTTCTTCCCTCCACAGTCCGTAACCGTTTAATATCTAGGTAAAGCGCGTCAGTCATCAATCAGAGATTATGAACTGCCACTCCACTCCGCCGGCTGCTGTGCCCACCATTCATCACGACTCCTATGCAACCATTTATTACGTAATACATCTAATTATAACGTAATTCAATAACGCATTCTATTATTGGCTCTAGAGACACGAGAATCGAAGATGAGAGAACGAAATTGTTATTTATTTCCAAGCTTATAGCGTGTTTTAGAAGGTATAAAACCAACGTATAAATCAAGGTGACCTTGGCAGCAGGAATGACAGGGAATAACGCATTCTTGAACGTACGTTATACCCACACTTTAAAAAACCACAAAACAAAAAAAAAAGCAAAAGACGTTGTGTTAAAATCCGATGATTTGATTTTTGGACATTATAACAATCTTTGTTATTTGGTATAGGACAACCAATTACAAAACAACAAATCCCAGTACATACCGCCACGCTCGCCGCCACGCGCCGCGTGTCGGTGTCATATTAGGACAAAACTTTTGCTTAGAAATATTAAGTAAGTAAAGTGGGCGATCCATCGGCGAGCTAAAACCGATGAGCCTGCGAGCTAAAGGTTTCAAACGCCAATGGAGCACCTATTTTGTGTTCCATAGATAGATAGATAGATATCTCTTTATTGATTACTATGACACACAGGAATACAGTATTTAGCTTAAAAATAAAAATTCACAGTAAAACAATGGGAGGCCTTATCACTAACAGCGATCTCTACCAGGCAACTTTGGGATGAACAGAATCGAACATAAACAAGAGAGATTGATGTGATTTGATTTGATGAAATTTAATCAATAGTATTACTCAGATACTCTATTTTCAAAAATATCTCCATTAGCGGTTCATACTTTTGGCTCGCAGGCTTGTCGGTCTTAGCTCGCCAATGGATTACCCGCTTTTAGATTAGTATAAGCAACACTGTTTTTTTAAAGTCGTAATAAATGCTTATTTTACTTATTAAATTAACCAATTCAAGCTTAGAGAAGAGTTGAAATCCATATTTATCATGTATGGTTATGCACTACCGATACGTACTCCCTACAATTTGATAAGTTGTTAGCATTTCGTGGGAGTCGGTGGGTGGAACATGATTGGATTCCGATTTACTACTATTAATCTAAAATTCAATTAACCAATTGATACACCGAAGATTAATTAAAAAGAATGAGGCTGGCTCACGTTTGTTTTAATTAGTACGTACAGTTGGCTTAATAAATATGTGACCTTTATTACTTTTCCATGTAAAGAAGCCATTACATTTTTTTTAGTTTTTTCTTTGTGAATACATTTTATAATAAAACTAGACATTTAGAATAAAAAATATTGGAAAACATTTTACATAGCACTTTTCATCCCCAAACTAAGCAAAGACTATACTAAAAAAAACCAAATCGCTTACTTTTGACACATTACATTTATTTAAAAAAAAAACAGTTTTCAACCCCATTTATCGACTATAATGTTTTAGTTTCACAATAATTTTTGCTATTTAAGCTATAATGAATACATCCTAATACAGCCGACTGTACCAATTAACTTAAAATTATAAGTCATGTTTTTAAAGTGGAAGGTATGTAAGTACTTATTTGCTGTTGTCATATTTTACAAGTGTTTTTAAATGGTGAAGGAAAACATCGCCTTTAAGTGAACAAGTACCTACTTGCACCACAAAACAAATACACGTCCGAATGAAATAGCCTAATTCAGCTTTCTTTAGATTCTACACTCCGTGCTGAGAACTGAACCCACGACCTTTAGGGTCCTAACGTGAAATAACCACTACTCACTGAATTGGCATGAACATTGGACAATCGAATCATTTTCCACCTTTAATGAGATATTCTATGTTTAATGAGATACTACGGTTTCTTGAGAAGCGGCCACCGTTGCATGACGTCAGTAATGGGGCATAAATACTACCTATCTCATCAAGTAAGAATTAGTAAGTTAAAGTGGCAATGGGCATATTGGGCATGCCATATAAATAAATAAATAAATATTGTGGACAATTCACACAACACTATCTAGCCCCAAATTAAGCAGAGCTTGTACTATGGGAACCAGATAGCTGATATAATACTTATATACAATTTTTTTGTAAATGCATACTTAGAATACAATATAACACCGAGACAGAGAACAAACATCTGTGTTCACCACATAAATACTTATTCTCGATAGGGATCGAACCCACGACCTACGGCGCAGAAGACAGGGTACCAATTGGATAAGGAAGCTAGATGCATTAAAATATTCCTTTAGCTTTGATGCTTACTGTCCATAGGTACTACACTCGTGCCGTTAGGACTAAATAAACAGGCCTGTGCATCTATTGTAGATGATTTATATAGCGTCAGGGGCAACTGGTGATTACTCATGCCCCTACTTACGGGACGCTATAGTGCCTAGGACAGGATTTTAGATGCTTTCCCATCCTGACAGCTTAGTCGGCCAAATCCACAGGAAAAACATGGTCAATACTCGCAGAGGTAAGCCGCGGGTTTCCTCACGATGTTTTCCTTCACCGTTTGAGAGCACTAGCAATGTGTACATACATTTTTCGTCAGAAAAACTCATTGGTACACGACTGGATTTGAACCCACGACCTTAGAATCGGAAGGCGGCGCCACAACCGCTAGACCACCAGTGCTTTCATCTGGAACTCGGAATTAAATAAACATTTGAAAATGGAAGTTACAAATACGTCATGGCATTGGCTGGGACTAAATGTATGAAAATTTTGATTACTCATTTGTATGGACGTGGCATTTGTGGGACTTACCCTCAATTGAGCCGTGACTCCTGTCAAATGATGATGATGATGATCCCATTTAAAAATATAACTGCTGCAATTAAAAATAATAACGGCTTCACTTTTGATGCAACATTAGCAATTCTGAAAGCCTACCACGAGCTCTGTCTGGCTCTGTCCCTGGCTCTGGTTTTGAGTCTGTGAGTGTTGACTAAATAAATCTTACGTCGAAACGTCACACACACTATTTTTATGAAACAACGGGATATTTACCATGATTAAATAAAATAGTGTTAAAAACCATGATAGTTTCAAAAGTTATGTCATACACAGTATAATACACTGGTGAACACTCACACAGACTCAAAACCAGAGCCCGAGACAGAGCCTGACAGAAAATGTATGTGCACTATGCCAGTACCCTCAAAACGGTGAAGGAAAAACATCGTGAGGAAACCGGCGTGTTGTAGAACCTAAAAAAGTTCGAGCAACACGTGTCAAGGGTCACGCAAAAAGGGCTCACCAGCGGCCTACTTGCGGAAAAACCTGCCCGCACATCAAGTGCGCATGATAAACTTGCCGAACTTGCCAGAGCCTGACAGAGCTTGTGGTAGGTCTACTGTTCAATTATTAACTCAATTACATCGCAAACAATCGTCTGGCGAGACTAATGAATGATTACATTTATGTAAGCATGTATTAGGCATGCTAGTAAGTGTACACTAATTGCCTATGTCAACAGTGGACAGTGATTCTATAATCACTGCCTTCGCAGTTCAGTTGGTAGTAGCCTTTTGCGCCGTAGGTCGTGGGTTCGATACCCACCGAGAACAAACATTTGTTCTTTGTTTGGGTGTCATATTGTATTTTAAGTAAGTATTTACAAAAAAAATGTATGTAAGTATTATATTGGCTATCTGGTTCCCATAGTACAAGCTCTGCTTAGTTTGGGGCTAGATAGTGTAGTGTGGATTGTCTATAATATTAATTTATTTATTGTTTGTGTGGTGAACACAGATGTTTGTTCTCTGCCTGGGTGTTATGCTGTATTCTGTAGGTAGGAAAAAATAGTATTATGTATTATATCAGCTATCAAGTTCTAGTACAAGCTCTGTTTAATTTGGGGCTAGATAGTGTTTGTGGATTGTCCACAATATTGATTGATTATTAATTTTTTGATTTATCAAATTGTATGAAATAATGGTGTACGTACACTTGAGAGCAATGAGTTCGGTCACAAACACACCCAAATTAACAAATTCAAGATTTAAATTCTTTTCTCAGCTTACATTAAAATTCCACAAGGTTATGGTATTAAAATCAGATGTTTGTCGAAAAATAAATATGAGTGAGGTTAATTTAATTGTAATCGAATTTTTATCCTCCCGAACTCATCTACTGGGAACGCCTCTCCACAGCCCTTTATTAAGGTCAGGTGCAATTCATAAGCTGTAGCGGGTAGAAAAATGGAAAATGATTTTGGCTCGTAAGTGAGCAAATCTACCTATGTATATAAAAATGTTATGTTGGGTTTTGTACGCTTCAAAAACTCAAAAAGTTCTGCATCGGTCGAGGGTAAGTATGATAATTATATAATCCGCATCAAGGATTGTTTTTTTCAATCACAATACAATACCCTGCCACTGCGAAACGTGGCAAGGAACATAGCTAGTAAAACATAAAAAGATTATTTCAAGAAAAAATACGCAAAAAGTAGTACAAAACCTTAACAGTAACTAGAGCTTTTTATACAATTTTATTACTGTATTACAACGTTTCCGTTAGGTTCAATAAAAAAAAAGAAATATGATCAGATATTTACAGATAAAAATAAAACGGTGCCATCTAGTGCCAAAATATCTAAGTAAATAATAAAAAAGAATTTTTAGATAATCAGACCCTCAGAAGATCAGAATGTTTGAGAGAGGTATACTGGGATACGCTAAAATATTATTGGTTCTCTTAAATTCTAGAGCTTGTATCTTGGAGCACCCTCAATGTTACTGGGCTGGGTGGACCTTCGCCAAATCTAATTATGAGTTCACACAAAAAGTGGACAGGACGGCCTGTGTGTTTGTATACAGAACACTTTGAAAGTTACTGGCCTCTCAGATCAGTTGATAGCTCTGCCTTCTGTCTGGTCGTGGGTTCGATCCCCAATGAAAATAAACACAGATAGCTGTTCTCTGATGGCCTGCGCACACCTAGTTCGCTGGCGGTAGCGAACAGTGAAACGCTGTCAAATCTTAAATCTGACAGCGATATTTGACAGCGTTTCACTGATCGCTACCGCCAGCGAACTAGGTGTGTTCGAGCCTTGACTGAGTGCTATATTGTGTTCTAAGGTATTTACAAAAACATGTACCTATTTGAGTAATATATTAACAACCTGGTTCCCATAGTACAAATTCTGCTCAATAGGGCTAGGTAGTGTTGTGTAGGTTGCCCACAATATATTTGTATTTTAATATTTTATTTAAAGTTTTATCTCTATACTTTTTCTGTTTTACAAAAACTTTTAGCTGTAGGTACCGTGTTATACAGAGCATTTTCTATAAAATGTTGTTTAGTAGAAACCCAGTATAAAATATTGGAGAAGAAGTCGATTGCAATTCAATTCTCTGAAGTGCTTGTTTGATATTCAGTGACTGTTTTACCGTCGTGAATACAGTCGGTATTTTGATCAATTTCATTTGAAATACTGAACACGTGTGTAAAAGATCATAGAGGCACTGAATATAGGATAATAATGAGCTATTATAACAATCTTTAATTCTTAAATAAATAAATAAAATATTTCGACTTCATTTACGAAGAAAAGACATCAACGCGTCCTCCGTACAAGTTCAAAATCTACAGTTTTACATAATACTCCCCACGCAACAAGCCTTGCGCAAACGTTTACTAGTATAAGTAGTAGTAGAGCTCTTCGTGAATGGCTCATTCGGGGAAGTACTACCACCATGCCTATTCCTGCCGTGATTCCTGTGTTTTAGTTTGAAGGGTGTGGGTGCCGGTGAAATTACTGGCACGTGAGGCTAAACATCTGAACGCCTCAAGTTGATGGACGCAGGGCAGTGCTTCGTAGGGCACGTTCCTGACAAGGCAAGACTTTGTTATAGGCAATAGTTACCACTTTACATAAGTGGTCATCACTCAACAAAGAATTTATCCGGGGCCAAATTACAAATTAAGCAGAGCTTGTACAATGGAAACCAGATAGCTGATATAATGCTTATATATTTTTTATTGTTGGTACAAACTCAGAATACAATATTACACCCAGACAGAAAACAAACATCTGCGTTCACCACACAAATATTTGTTCTCGATGGGAATCGAATCCACGACCTACGGCACAGAAGGCAGAGCTACCACCAACAGAGCTGAGAGGCTAGTTATAATATTAAGTACTGTGGTTTCGTAACGAGAATAAAGGTCAGAAATACATCGAAGACCAGAAGCAAGCATGCCTGGATCGGTGGTCTAAGGGCGGATTCCAGTAATTAAACAAACACGGCCTCTGCAGACCTCGTTAGCCCGATCCGCCCCGACTAATCAATTCTAATAATGGATCGTACCGGCTATCCATGGATACGATGCTTTGATAAATTATGAAAGCTATGTAAAGTAAAGTACACTAGAGTGCAATGAATTTGGTTCACGATCACAGACGCCCATAGTAAACATGACAGTTAATTTGAATTGTAATGGTGCATAAAGTAACGAAATAATATCTACAATACTACTTTTATATTATGCAATTTTGATTCAAAATTCTTACCTAACTTCAAAGATATTAGGCCTGTGACGATTTTCGGGTTTAATTGAGACTTCGTTGAGTGATCGGACTTTAATCAACCACATACAAACATCATCATCAGCCTGAAGTAGTCCACTGCTGGTCATAGCCCTCCCATACAAATTTCCAGGAAGAACGATTCTGAGCCCTTTCCATGACTGACTTGCTGCGATCTTAACAATGTCGGCGGTCCATCTGGTGGGAGGGCGCGCTATGCTTCATCTTCCATATTCAATAAGATGATGAAAAGCTAAAAACAAACTCCCATTTCATGATCCCGATGTATTCAACGCTGCATTAGATGAACTGCACCACAAAAAAACAAGGAAGAAATAACACTCGTGCGCAGAAACGTAACTCGTATCAAATTGTCGAAATAAAAAATGACCAATTCGTTAACAAAGTAAATTGCTAGCGCCGAATCGAAACAATAATATATTTTAATTGCTTTTATAATTAATAGCGTTACGTCTGATTTTAGTGATTGTAATTTAAGAATTTCACGTCAATTTACTGCCTTTTCACATGCAAATGATTATTTGTCGGTAGAGAAAAAACGGGGCCAAAGTCGAAAGTCGGGAAAAAAAGTGTATTTATTCAGTAGTGTCACACTGATCACTTTGTTTAAAAAAAAAAAAAAAATACGGCTTGGTTCAACCGTACATTATTACAATTTCGATGTTCGGACTACATTTTTTTTTCCCAGCTGGTAAAAGTACAGTCGCCTAAAAGAAGAACCTGCCATTATACTTTTGTATTCTTTAGATATATTTTGTATGTGTTAAAAAAAACTCGTAACTACAGATCGACCAAACGTGACCAAAAAATTAGAAAAACGTGGTTTAATAACCATAGATAGTACAAACAACATTTACTTAATTTTACCACGCATTTTTTTCTAATCGACAAAGAACTTGTACGCATTAAAAAACAGAAATTCAGTTTCAGTCTCGGTAACCACTACTCAAACAATACAATCAATTAATTCAATAAACCAATTAATCCAGTAGATTCCCACGATTAACCCCTATTATTAATCACCCCTAAGCCTGGGAGCTCACGATCAGGGAGCGATCGGCCCACATATCTGACAGTTGGCCTTCCTGTCAGTCCTATCTGTCAGTTCATCTGTCATTTGTAGATCAATGTGGCGCTTCTTGATCTTTATTGGATGCAACTGTGATTAATGAAAGGATTTGAGATTTAATGCATGTAATAAGTATAATTTTTTGAAGCGGTGAAAGCTTGCTACCTGTTACGAAAATATACTAATAATATAATAGGTACCAACATAATTTTCAATATTATATTATAATATTCGGTTTAAAGAACTTTATTTCTCATTAAGACTAACGTCACTTACATGAGAATTAATTAATCTAGTTAATAATAATATTCCAGTGCGGGTAGAATTAAAATCGGTTTAACAAAATGTTTGACTAAGAAGCGAGTTCGCTACATTCCAAAGGCGGTGGTCCAAGTTAAGAGATGAAGTGTTTTTTTTTCATTAAAGAGACTCGTGGACGTAGACATGATTAAAAAGTCTTTTTTTGTATATATGGAGCGAAGTCGCCTCTTTTACATGTTTCGGCAGTTTATTGTATAACTGTGCCCCAACAAACGTTATGTTATTTTTCCCATAATTGGTTCTTATGTTAGGCAGCACAAGGTGTCCTGCTCGACGTGATGAGTATTTAATTGTATCGCTTTTTTTTGTGAATGTAAGGTGTGAGTGAATGAGTTTGTGAGTGATTTTGTATATAAGTATGCAAGTATTATAAGTGTAAAGCTGTTTAATATTTAAGAGTTTCGTGTTTTTGTATATAGTTGTTGATGCAGTTAAAAAGTCGTAATTATGTAAAATTTTAATAATTTTATTTTGTAAAATTTGTATTGGTTTTATATTAGTTTTAGTTGCATTACCCCATATTTCGATTAGGTAAAGTAAATGGGGTTTTACCAGAGCATTGTATATAAGAAGCCGGGCATTTTTAGGTATACATCGAATTATTTTGTGTAGCGAGCCAACAAGTGAGGAAAGCTTGTTTTTTATGTGTTGTAGGTGAGCTTTCCATGTTAAGTTACTATCGAGTACTAAGCCAAGGTATTTTTCGTGATCCACTCTTTGCAAAATCTCCCCGTTTACACGCAATTCCGGATGATCAGGTATTTTTTTATTTTTAGCACTAAATATTATATATGATGTTTTAGAGGTATTTATTGTTAAGAGATTGTATTGGAACCAGTTTTGTAGTATGTTTAGGTCATCTTGAGCATTTTAAATTATTTCTGAAATATTGTTACCGAAGTAGAATAAACTTGTGTCGTCTGCATATTGATATTAATAATATACTAATTAGCACTTTAGTAGCTAAATGACAAGAGAATTCGTGAGGACCGCTAATTGGCTTCTCTGATAACCTATTAGACTAGATTAATTAGCTATTCATCATCATCATCATCAGCCTGAGGAAGTCCACTGCTGGACATAGGCCTCCCCTACACATTTCCAGAAAGAACGATTCTGAGCCCTTTCCATCCATCGACTTCCCGCGATCTTGACAATGTCAATTAGTTATTAAGTTAATAAAAATATTTTAGCTTAACTTTTTATAAATATCAATGATGAAGTTAGAAAGCATCTTAAGATTTTTGAATAATGTGTATTGAAGTATATTAAGTACCTACCGACTTATTTAGGCTAAAACATACTGTATTAATAAAATTAATATTCCAATTTCTCCCAATAAACTAAAAACGTCAAAAAACAATGCATCTGTTAGGATCCCGTAGGCAAACAGTAACAAATGAGTTGGAACGAAGTTAAATGGGTTCAAACAAATGAGCCTATATTTCGGATATTTTCGTTTTAACAGCCAATTATGAGCTCAAATTATTACAACCTTTTCTTTGGGGTTACCTCTTGAACTAATTAATGATTTACTCACAGCTTGGGGTCAGGGTTGCCACACTGTTACAAAAAAAATGGACTTTAAAAATGAATAAGCAATAATGAGCTTGCAATTTTTTATAATGTCAAAAAATATGGAACAGGCTAAAACAAGAATGATGATTAAATTACAAACAATACACAATATATGCAATTATCGTAGGTTTGTAATATATAAAGGCTTTATTGGTACTATGTTGTATAATGAACGAATACTTTTTAACGGCTTCGCTAAAAGTCTCGTTGTCTTGTCACTGTCACTTTCATGTCACCAATTAGAGATGGCAAAATAGTTATCAGTATGCTTTTTATTAAAAGAACATTATTATTATGAAGGTTAGCGTATAGGTTATTGTCAATAATGTTGATTTGAACTCTTTTCTAAATTTACTGACAGGGCTGAAAATTGGCCATAGTTTTAGACCTACCAAATAACAAAAAGGCTACTTTTTTATTCAACGACAGGAGACGCAAGCTGATGCTAGTCGAAAATATTTTCTGCCACCAGTAAATTTTGAGCCTTGGACTAAACTTTATCTATTCCTGCCTATAAATGCTATCTGCCTATTTATAAATGGAAATTGGTAGTGGCAACCCTAATACAGAATCACTCCAAAACGCAGCGGGAGTCAAAAACCTTTTCCAGTATTACGAAGCCGCTTACCTTGCTTGTGCCGTGCTAATATACAAGACTGAATCCTGCGGACGGAGTCTTGGTTGGAAATGGTATACCTCAAATAAGACCCCTCCAAGAAGTAAGATACTAAGTAAAATAAATCAATATAAATAACTACAGATGTGTACGAACAACGCAAAATCCCTTTCACCAAAAGAAAGAATGATCCAACACAAAAAAGAAAAAAAAAAGGAAAATATATAAATAATAAATAGGATTCACAGACATCCGAAGGAAATTCCATCATGGAAGACGAAGGCTACATATTCTGTCATATCGGGAAAACACCGGGAAGATACGTAGCTGGCTTCATCAAAAATAAATAAATACTAAGTACCACAAAGAAAAAAAAAAAAAAAAAAAAAAAAAAAAAAAAAAACATTATACCAACAAGTAAGAGGAAAATACCTTATAATAAATAGAAGAAATAATGGAGACTTCTGGAGGAGGCCTATACCCGTCGAGGGGTCCTTAGTTAGTTTTTTTTATAAATAAATATAGATATAAGTTAGTTAAAATAACTAAGGAATAATAAAGGCTTTTTTATTTTTTATTTTTATTATTTATTTTTATAAGACATGCCTAGTGCTCGGAGGAATTTCTAATTCCTCCAAGGCCTAGTGTGATAATGTCGCGAATGAATGAATGAATGATGAAAATGTAAGGTATTGTGTTTGTAAATGAAGGATATTGACCAGCTGATTCACTAAATCACTAATATAGGATATATGTGTTCTGTGTGTACTATAGCGGTACCGGTTCTAGCGATTAAAATCTATATCTAAAAAAGTCTACCAGCCTTTTGTATGCCTTGCTCTGAAATTTTACACACCCGCTTTTTGAGGGTGAAGTTTGGAAATTCGCAACCCTTGGTTGTTTAAGTTTGTATCGAAAAAGCTTCATGGGAACGAATTCCCACGGGATTCTTATATTGATGATCTAATTTGGATTTTATAGTTTTTACTAAAATGCATAATACCTACTTCCATACTAATAACTAATGATTTCAACCGAAAAGTTCTGCTAACAATAAACTTTACGCCCCATTTAATAGTTTCACTTCATCGTACTAGTAAATTAGCGCTGGCATTTGAAATCGTTTTCTGGCCTCGTACCCTGAGCAGAATGCTGGTATTTGGAGTAAGAAAGAAATAAATATTGCAATAAGTTTTGTATTTAATTTCAATTTCTCTAAGTTAGTAAGTATAGTAAGTATATTTATCATCATTCTCATCAGGTCAAAAAATTCCACAACAGATAGCGTCACTTCAAAGTTGACAGCATGCCAGTGGATGGGGAAGCTTAAACCCTGGCTTGGTGGTATGGTGGTCTGGTTATCTGGTAGTCTGGTAGTCTGGTGGTCTATATCCAGCCGTGGACTTATTCAGGCTGATGATGATGATGATGATGGTGTCTTAAAACCGTGTTCTCCAAACCCCACAAGAACTTTATAGAAAAGCTCCCGTTTTCTAAGAAAGCATTATCTATCTAACATCTCTATAGATGTCAATAAGGAAACACAAATAGAACAATTTTCTCTGCATTTCTTGGTATTTAGATTATTAAGGTATCTAGATTACAGGAAAGTTATTATGTTAGCAAAAAGGCTGTTAGTGCGCGTGTCATTATTATTCTGATATTATTATTCAGAGTGATGAAGTTGTCATCGAAATGCGATTAGTAATGTGACCATGGTTTTGCGAAGTTATGGGATATACCTACACATCGATTTTTTTATACAACTAGCATGATATTTAGTGGTAACCAATCATCTATAAGAAAGCATTGCCTCGTAGGTCACGCACGTCTAGAACGTGCCCTACGATGCACTGCCCTGCGGCCATCAGAGCAAACAGATGTTCAGCCTCACGTGCCGGTAATTTTATCGGCACCCATACTCTTCAAAACACAGCAATGCTGCTTCACGGCAGAAAAAGGCATGGTGGTAGTACTTCTCCGGATGAGCCAAACACAAAGAGCTCTACTACAACATACTTAAAAGACACTTAGTAGATATAGAAAATATTTAATTGCACAAATTCAAACTCAAATTTTGTTTATTCTGTTGTACTACAATGATCAGTTTGAAACGTCGAACGGCACCAAGACTCACCTAGGCTTAGGTGAGTCTTGGTGCCAGTTCCACACGACCAAGCCTAAAAGAACCAAACCAAACCACACCTCAACTTATTACAAACAAGCAGGTAAGTAGGTATAGACATAAATACACAAAAAGTCTCAAGTAACGTATAAAAGCTATAAACTCCCACCTCAAACACGAAGGTAACAGCAAGTTTATTCAGAGTCAACAAAAAAAATACACGCTTGACCCAAAACAATCACAAAAATTCAATTATCAAATATTTTCTCAAGCTTTCGTATGTTAAAATTAAAAAAGAAAGGTAATCATCGGCGGCAGTAAATAACATAAATAAAATAGTAAAATATCAACAGAACCATTTTGAAACAAGTAAACGAGCTTGATTAGGGCCGATGTCACGCGGATAAGGTCGTAAAGCCGAAAATTGAAAAGGTTACTTCATTAAAAATGCTATATTTTACAATTTTTAAGCGGACAGGTGAACCCTATGGTGGAACGGCGGGTGACCATGATTTTATATTCAAGCAAGACGTTAAATCGGCTACTCTGGTTTGAAAGTGACATTCTCAATTCAATGTCTAATATAATTAATCGTTGACATGTAGAATATTTATTATTTAGTTTTGTGAATGCATTATTGTTCCAAAAGTCTTATTTTCTTCGTTTTCAACAGCAACATCACTCCTGAGACTGAGCAACAAACCACGTAAATAGTCGGTAAAGAAAAAGATGGCATCGTAATGCGTAGTTTATTGTTTTCCGTAATATAAAAATAAACAGAGTTCTAACCGCATTCAATGGATAGAGATCTTCCTATCACTACATACTTACTGTAGATGGTCTTACCATTATTAACAAAGTATAGAGTTAAGATTTACAGATAGATTTCGGGGTTTTAATATCCCACAAAACACAAAATCATATTTTACTACACTCTTTAGGGATTATTTAATTTAATGCTATGTAAATAATTGTTAAACCAGGCGTTTAACCATTATTAACATAGTACAGAGCTAAGATTTACAGGTAGATTTCGGGGTTTTAATGTCCCTCAATACACCAAAATGTGTGTCACCCTAACCCTCGGCTTCGAACCCGCGCCCCGCAGCGCAAATCTAATGAAATAAACTGAAAATCAACACGCGCGCGGCTGCCTTTGTGCCGGCAACCACTCACGATATAATTAAAGCGCTAATTTATTCCCTCCCGAAAATACCTCGGTCGGTACGTGCGGCGTTATTATTATTGTAATTCTTATTATTATTGTATTGTAATTCAAATTGTATTGATGCTGTGTGGACAGGATGAGTTTGACTGAGATGTTAGACGGTTGAAACGGTAGGAACCAAGCCGTAATTTGATGCCTGTCTGTTCTTCTAAGGCTCGGCCGTGTGAAACTGGCGTCTAGACTCACCTAGCTTCAAAAAGTTTCAAAGTGATCCTTGAACTGAATGAAGAAATTTTTTATTTGAGTCAGAGAAGTTTTACGCTAAACCAAGGAGGTCGGAAACTCATTACTGTAGAAAAGAGAATTGACATTGGATAAGAAAAAGAAGAAGATTGAATAATTGATACACTAATGGCCTGCGCACACCTAGTTCGCTGGCGGTAGCGAACAGTGAAACGCTGTCAAATATCGCTGTCAAATCTTAAATCTGACAGCGATATTTGACAGCGTTTCACTGATCGCTACCGCCAGCGAACTAGGTGTGTTCGAGCCTTAGGCGTACCTACTTGTACGTATAACGGGTACCTACTTATCGTGGTTCTACTGTATCTTATAATTCAATACAAAATCAAAGTATTCACATAAACTTTTTAGCTACAATGCGGATACATTTGCAACTTGTTTACGGCAGAAGTAAGTAGTGGAAGCAGTTTTCCCTTCTCCGATTCCACAAACAAGTAGTCTGTTGGCCTGCAAGTGCAGTTTAACCCGAGTTTAGCCGGAGTTTAGCCAGTAATTCGATTGTGGGATAATTATTGAGTTTGCACGTCGTACGTCAGTCGCGCCTCGGGCGGTCACTGCCGATTTGTAATTACGTGTTGCGATGGAAATGGATAAGTGGATTACTTTAACTACTTGCCTATCGTTTCTGAAAAACGATGGCCGTAATCGCGAACATTATTGTATTGTAGCGAAAGTCAAAACAAGGACGGACGTCTTATATTTAATATACATACGGTTGTAGGCTTTATATATTGCACATCGGCTTTTTTGCTTTCGTAGAGCGCTATCTCTTTCTGATGCACACGACGCCCTATGAAGCCGAAATTAGCCGATGTGCAATATTTGTTGACTACTAGGTACTACCTAAATTGGACAATGACATGAATTTTATTTAAATTGTCTCTTTATTTTACTAGAAAGATAAAGAACTAAAAACCTTTGGGAAATAATGTTTAAACAATATGGGTACTATAATCCAATATAATCTTAGAATGCCCAATTCAGACTTCTTTGCGCAAAATGTCAATATAAATAATTTTATATTTATATGTAATTTTATTTTTTATTTGTTTTGCTAATGCAAGAGACGCAATTCGTCAGAAACGCAGAATGAAATAATTAATTACATCATAGGTATGTTTGGAAAAACAATAGAACTAATTTTATTACAGTCTTAGAAAACAATTATAATTTAATGCCCTTGTTTGATAAATTCTAATTTAGAGCAAGTTGAATTATTATTATTACATACAAATACAAAAATGCCTCTCACATTCTTGATACAAAGAACTGCCAATTAGCACACAAATGAATAGCAATGTATCTTGACACTTTTAATCCAGTCTCAATCGTCCCGTCAATGCCGCCATCTTAACATGCAAATTGACTTTATGTAAACGACGGTGATTCCTTTCTGATAGCAATCGCGACACGTAATTAGTCACGTACCGGACAGATGTTTTGATTTACAGTTCGATAGACTTCGGTTTACGGTTAGTTTGATTTTATAATACAATCCATGCTTTCTAGTTCCGCAGGTGTTTTAGTAATTGAATTTTAGCAGACCTGTTTCACTAATTTTAATTGTTAGTGATTTTTCTATTCGTTTTTGATTAGGTTATTGTGGTGTTAGTATCAATTTTTTGGGAGATCTGGTGATGGTTAAATAAAAATTATTTTTATTCATGAAAATCACAAGAATCAATTTGGAGGTACTCTGGGTAAACAATCACAATCCATGCCAAAAAAAAGGTTTTTCGTACCAAAACAAAATATGTAAAAGGATATCGTATGCATTTACGAAGTGAGACTATAATAGTGGTTCGTTCTATTTTCAAAACGACCGGAAACTCTAGACAACAGCTAAAATACCAAACTGGGCAAGAATAACAAAAAACTAAAAACCAGATCATGTCCCAAAATAATAAGTACCCAAAATAATAGTACTTACTTCATTGTAATAACTAAGAAGTACTAACGCCATCTAGTGTTAGAATGTAAGTAATGGACACTTTGATTTTAACCTCATTACTATGTACAGAAGAGAAGAGAAGGATACAGCTATAGTTACATAAAAACTAAGAAAAATTACGTGTACCGCAGGGACATAAATACAAATGTTTATTAGGACACAAATTGTAGGAATTCAAATAAAAATTACATAAGAATGACATGCAATACAACATACAAGTAAAAACAAACTATAGCTTATTAGACAATAAGCAACGTCTTGACATGCAGTTAGGTATTTTAAGCATGCAATTATTTAACAAAAATAAATCTTACGAAGATTTTGATGCGCTAAAAGCCGGACTAGATTGTCTGAAAAGAGCAAGCAAGTGTATATTATGATGTGTATCCTTGTGTACCTACAAGGCAACTATTGATAAGTTCGTATGTTCATTCGACCTCACTTTGATTTGTCACTAAAAGCTGGTATACAACACCACATCAGTTGGCTTGTCTGACAGCGCCCGAGGGCTGCGATTACCAGCCCGCCAGCGCCAGCCTACCATTAAACAATTTGGGATAATTAACTACCGGATTTCGTACCACCAAGTAATTACCCTTCATAACACAGCCACTATGTTATTAGTACAGAGGGAATATTACTACAACGTAGGAAAGAATCACTAAAACGCTAAAACAAACCCAAATATTAAACTAAACCTTAGCGCTTACTCATGAAAGTTCATTTCTTGACATGCATAAAGCATCTAATAAACATTTTTGATGAAAATTATAACGATTTTGAATCTTATTACAAGGGTACAAGGTGGTTTTTGCGTTGAAAGTTGGTACGGAGTAACACAGGGTTGTTAATAAAGCCGGGCCCATTTCGTTGCTAATATGCACGTGTAATTGGCACTGAATTTGTTTAGTTTTGGAACGAAACTTTGTATGACAATGTATGAAGCGGGCTAAAGATGTATTTTAGTCAAACTTCTATTTTAAACAGTTATATTTAGCCAACATTAGGCTTAGGCATAGTTTTGCTATGTAAGATCGTTAGATTTAGTAAGTGTCGTAAATTTTACTGCAATACGTCATGACGCAAGTTTTCGCTGTCTAGGCCCAAAAGTACTGTGATTTGTATTTAAATTTATTATGGCCACCCTAACTAAAGACCTGCGCACTCCTAGGTCGCTGGTGATGGCGATACGTGAAACGCTGTCAAATATGACAGTGATATTTGATAGCGTTTCACTGATCGCCATCGACCTAGGTGTGCGCCGGCCTTAAGTCATTGGTTAACACATTAAATGAGTCGGCCTAATCCACAGAAAAGACATTGACAATATGTGCAGAACTGACTAAGCCGCGGGTTTCCTCACCTTTTCACGGTTTGAGAGCATCTAGAATTGTGTAACATACATTTTCCGAACAGAAAATAGGTTTCAAATCCCGCTCGGCTCTCAACTTTTGGGACATTATAATCTTTTAGAAAATAGGTTTACTGGAAGAAAACTCTTTTTAGTTTTAAGCTCGCCTATGTACATGTAGGTATACTTTGTTACTTACTTATTTGTAAATGTTTCTATGTGCATTAAATAATTATGAATTAAATTCGAGCCCGCGACCGTAGGAAGGCGGGCTTACTACCACTAGGCTGCTAGTGCTCTAGATACTACTAAGTCAACTCAACCATCACCATATAAGCGGCATATCGTGACACCGTTTCCTCTAAATGATTGAATGCAGAGCCTTAATAACAGAGTGTATCACCTTATTACCTCTCTCGGACTGTTAAAGCAATTTAGCTGACATTTAAGTAATTCCTGCAAACCGGACCGGTAATGACGGTTTTCTTAATACTACTTACAAGTAATAGTTAAGTCTAGAAGCTCTCTTGATGCAGCTTGGTTGTTCCTAAACGATTAACTTTGGAACAGTGACAGTCGTCTCTCAGCAGCACCCTGGTTTTCCATGGTTTTAACCGAAGTTTATTTATTTAGGAAATCCAACAAAGGAGACGAGAATAACAAATAACTAACAATACGTCTTAAAACTATGTGTAAGTTATTTTTAGTTTACCAAAGTTGGCAAATCGATTCGGTTTATAAACAACTTTAAATAAAAAAGGTTCTTAATTCGGTCCTATTTTTTTTATGTTTGTTTATATAACTTCGTCATCTAAGAGCCGATATTAGTACTTTTTTTTATTTGAAAGGTTGTCTTGATTGGTCCCGTAGTAATTCCATCGAAATCGGTTCAACTGTCAAGCCGTGAAGTCGTTTTCAAGTTTTTTTAACTTATATTATGGAAGGGTCAGTGTTTATCTATCTATCCTTTTGCTGGTTATGAAACTTCGTAGAAGCAGTAAAGGAATATATTTTTAGAACGTTATAAGCTCCATAATTAGTAAATCATTTTCTCAATTTCTCCTCCACAGCAAGTAATAGTCGATTCATTAATAGTGTATGTAATCAAAATCATTATCTTAGGCCCTTCAGCTTCTCATTTACATCAATATTTCAATTTTAAACGGTTGGTGTTGCCAGTTTAGTCAGATAGCTTCAAACTATGAAAAAAAAGTAAAAATCAAACCTAAAACAAAAGATGGATTCTTTTTAAATACTCTTGTAAAAATAAATATATATTGTGACACACAACACTAACTGACCCAAAACTAAGCAGAGCTTATACTATGGGAACCGGAGCTGATATAATAAGAAGAAGACTTAGTTGCCTTATGATATTATGAATATGAGAAAACAGAACGTGGCGTGGCTAAGATTTTTATAATGGTTTGGGACGTTAATCAACAAAAATCTTTGTGATTTCTTTAAGTGTAGTAAACACTATAAATACAATAAAAATAATGTGGCTAACTCTACTAAAAAAACGGCTACTTTTTCTCATGTAGGTACGTTGATGGCAACACAGTCACAGATCAATCAACATGGCCGCCCCTGATGAGTTTTATGAACTACATCATAAAATGCATAAAACTACACAATCTTTATAAGAGATTGGAAGTGGTGACTTTACGACCTGCCAGTCTGCCTCCTCGTTTTGTGATGATATTGATGAAATCCAATAATATAGCTTTGATAGAATCGATTCAAAATAGATGATTTCACAGCAATGATAATAAAACAGCATGATAAGCAGCCAATAAAGTAAACGTAAAGATCGTACCTATGAGCTTGCTTCTTATCTAATTTGTCTATGCTTCTTACTAACAAAAGTTTTGGCCGCCCTAAAGTAACCTCGGGGACCATGGGGCCGTGATCTGACGCAAACTGTAAAGACGGGCAATGGCCCGCAGCGAACTAGTAAGTAATAGAAAAAGAAAGAAAGAATGGAAATATATTTATTGAATTATTGTAATAAAATAAAATAAAATATTTATTGACCACAAAAGCCAATAAAATAAAATTAGGTATGGCAACAAAATTGCACACGGTCAAAGATAAACTGATAGCACGGTTGAAAATGTTAGATAACTGCCTTGCAATTGCGACAGATTCAGCTCAACAGGCGCCATACAATGACAATGATGACCAATGGTGAATGAGGACGGAACAGTTCGCGGCGGTTCGTGTTTGCTGTTTCCTCCAAGGTTCGCGCGATCAGTTCTCCATCGCAGTTCGCAACTGTTCGCCTAGGTGTGGCTATACTCCTCCATGGAACTTTTAATTGTGTAGTATAAAGTGATTACTTCATCAGCGTAGGGCGCCCACCCACCAGATGGACCGACGACATTGTTAAGATCGCGGAAAGTCGATGGATGGAAAGGGCTCAGAACCGTTCTTCCTGGAAATGTGTAGGGGAGGCCTATGTCTAGCAGTGGACTTCTTCAGGCTGATGACGATGATGATGATGATGACTTCATCATCTGGACCAACTTGGTAGGTAGTAGTTTAGCAATCGAATTATTTAGGCTTTCCCATATTTAGGGGATTTAAATTGATTCTTCTTCTTAAATATATAAGAGCTCTGGTCGAAGAGTTGATGCAGTGAGGCTTTGACCACCATTTACTGTGATATTATTACATTTATTGGATGGGCGCATCACTTTCAAGTAATTCAAATGAAGTACTTAGATACTTGCTATTAAAACGCCAAAAAAAGATGCTAGGTTAAACTTTAATAGCTGTTTACGAAACGGTTTTATACAGTAGGCCGCCAATATAATAAAATCGGGTTCACAATCATTGGACGGCATTCATTAGTATAGAACCATCGCCTGTGTCATGCGCGCGCAATCTGCCCCCGCTGGGTGCACAGCCACCGGCGATGTCTCACTCTCAAATAAACACATATAAGTCTAACGAATGTAGGTGTGCCATTGGTACGTGTTCCTCTGTGAAGACCATTCTTCAGTAAAACGCCAGGATCTCACAGCCACCGGCAAGGTCTCATCTTTGAATAAACACAGATATTTGTCTAACGCATGTAGGTGTGCCATTGGTACGTGTTCCTCTGTGAAGACCATTCTTCAGTAAAACGCCAGGATCTGCACAGCGAATGAAGAAAGATATGTATGTCTAACGGATGTAGGTAATGTGCCATTGATACGTGTTCCTCTGTGAGGAGCAATTTTTATTAAAGAGCCAGGATCTGCACACCGCCGGCAATATCTCACCTTCGAATAAACACACAGATAGCTCTCACAGATGTAGGTAATGTGCCATTGGTATGTGTTCGTGAAGACCATTCTTCAGTAAAACGTCAGGATCTGCACAGCCACCAGCGATTTTTCACTGGCGAATGAAGAAAGATATGTAGGTACATGTCTAACGGATGTAGGTAATGTGCCATTGATACGTGTTCCTCTGTGAGGATCATTGTTCATTATAAAGCCAGGAGGGGCACATAGCCACCGGCAATGTCTCACTCTCAAATAAATACAGATAGGTCTAACGAATGTAGGCGTGCCATTGGTACGTGTACCTCAGTGAGAAGCAATGCGCCAGAATGTGCACATAGCCACCGGCAATGTCTCACTCTCAAATAAACACAGATTAATCTAACGAATGTATATAGGTGATGTGCCATCGGTATGTGTTCCTCTGTGAGGAGCATCGATTAAAGAGCTGTTGACAATTTTTTTCCAGTAGAAACAAAAACTACAACAAAGAAATGTTTTGAGTTGTGCTAATGTGTAAGAAATGTTTTGAGTAGTTCAAATTGTGCTGTGAGCACATCTCTCTTGGTTCGGTCAGAATTCTCGGTTTTATAAGTTAAATCTAATAATTACAAAGTTTTTTTTAATCGTTACTCCACCACCATTTTCGTCTCCGTGTAGGTATAATTTCTACATTTGTTGGGTGTCAATAAAACAACGCAAATTAGCATGTCGGTGTTCTCAGTGTCTGCACATTCTCTACAGCTGCCTACTCTACGGTCCTAAGCTTACTTACCCTTTGCCATTATAATTCATAATTGAAATACGTTACAAAAACCACCGAATATTATACGACTTCATTACGATGGTACCTACTTATTAGGGTTCTGTACCCTAAGGGTAAAACAGGTCCTTATTACTAAGACTCCGCTGTCCATCCGTCTGTCCGCCTGTCCGTCTGTCACCAGACTGTATCTCATGAACAGGTAAAATTTCACAGATTATGTATTTTTGTTGCCGCTATAACAGCAAATAAGTACTTCCTAAGAAACAAGATAAAATAAATATTTAAGGGGGCTCCCAACGAATATGGCTTTTCTGTCGTTTTATGGTGGAAGAAGAGGAGGACCAAAGAAAAGATGGGTGGACTGCGTCAAGGATGACATCAGCAGGAAAGAAGTGAGCACTGTTATGACGAATGAAAGAGGTGAGTGGAAGAAGAAAACCTGTTGTGCCGACCCCACTTAGACCGCACTAGCGTGGGATAGAGCAAGAAGATGATGATGATGATGGTATGAAACCCTTCGTGCGCGAGTCCGACCCGCACTTGACCGGTTTTTTATTTCGTTGAGCCTTTATTGGCTCTAGATTGGGCGCGGCACGACATCTTTGTATTGGAAATGGTTAATAAAGAGAGAGAAATTCATAATTTAGTTCATAGCCCCGTTGGTGCCGCTATTCAGCTGAATAATGTTTATTTTGAAGTAGGTTAGTAGTAGTATAAGTCATAGACTTTTTGAACTCCTTGCTGCTTTCCAACCTCCTTGGTAAGTAGACTAAGCGCCGGTATTTACTAATCGACCAATTAAATTGTTTGACTGTTGTTGACTCAAGCAATAATAAACAACTGCCGAATGTTTGATTGGTTGATTAGTCAATAACAGCGCTTAGTCTACTTACCTATGAGCTATGGAGAGAGCTATGCTACGAGTTTCACTACGTGATAGAATCAGAAATGAAGATATTCGTAGAATAACCAAGGTCACCGACATAGCTCTTAGAATTAATAAGTAGAAGTGGGGAATAAAGGTTTACGAATGGCGACCACGAACCGGAAGACGAAAAGTAGGGCACCCACCTACCAGATGGACCGACGACTTTATGGCCAAACTGCTCAACTGATTTTGATCTAATTTATATGGGACCAATCTGGACCTTTTAAATATTTTTTTTTCAAATTGGTTCATAAAATGACGAAGTTATGCACTAACAAACATTAAAAAAAATAACTGAATTGAGAACCTCCTTATTTTTTATTCGAAGTAGGTTAAAAGTGTACCTTACAAAAACATTATTTATTATTCCATGCACAATGCACAACGCACATACCTACTTGCTGAATGTAGTCGAAGCTTTGAATCAAATGCACGCCATTCTCGTGCTAATTACAGAAAACAACATCCAAACCGCAAGACAATGCGATAACCCTACCTTCCCCCTCGCCCAGTACAACCAGACCTTCCTCTCCCCCCTTGAAATCCAAAACTGGATGCAACAAAGAGGTTTCGAAGAGGTATCAAGGGCCAAGACAAATTGGTGCGTTTAATGGGTAGTTTGAACCGAGTTGGGAGGTCCGCCGGTCACACAGCTAATTGAATGTGTCAATCATTTTAACAACGCAAATGAATAGGGCATAGACCACGCCAGCCAAATCAGACCTGCTGAATAGACGGACAAGGGTGAGTAGGACTTGCCTGCTGAGAGTTCTGTACCTATCTATCTTATAGCGCTCTCTGAAATAGTAACATTTTGTAGAGCTTTTTCATATTATGTTTAATCTGAGTGAAATGAATCTGTAATTATTTTAGGTTACTTATAATAATTAGGATCAATCATTATGGTCAGGCACGCAGGTGTTTTGTGTTAATTAACTAATTTATTGATATTCGAATATGTGGCTCTGTGGTCTAATTCTGTGATTTTTGTCTTTGCATAAAAAAGAAGATTATGTGGGCAACTTTATAATGCGTTAGGTATACCAACTCTAAATATTTTAAAATATTTTATACTTTCTACAAATAGAACCGTCATAAAATAAGACTACAAGAAACATCCAACATCTTGTATTTCAGATTTTGGTTTATTATGAACCGTGGTAAGTACGGAACCCCAAAAAAGATTCAATTACCTCTCCGAAGAGTGGTAGGTCAAGCTACAATTGTCGAGATTGACAGACGCCAGAGGGCCAGTACATTAATGTCAGTTAGTACTTGCAACTACTAATTGTACGGTATCATTTTCCAGTAAACTCATTACTGGTATGTTGGTACGAGCTTGGGGCGCTAGTAGAAATCTGTAGCAAACATCTACTTGTTTACATTTTCTTTATGTTGGTAGCAAGCTTGAGTCATTTTGTTTCTGCTCTAAGTATCCAAAATTTGATTTAAGACCAAAACTGTAATACCAACCTAAGTTGAAAACTAGTGTAGGTCGCGTATAGGGCTTGCTATCCGGATATCCGGATATCCGAATTATCCGAATATCCGCCAATTTTCAAATCCGAATAATGACAAATAAATTATCCGGATATTTCGGATAATGCGGATAGTATGTAAAATCTAAAATTACAATGTCTTCGCAAGAGTATCCATCCTCACTCTGTCCAAACCACAGTGATTTGACAACAATACAGATAGAAATCTTAAGCCCAACTCCTTAAAATAACGGAGAAGGCACAATGTTCTAGTGAACCGGATGGTGACACGGTGGTGGATGTGGAGGGACAAGACTCAATAAGTTCCCTGGGCCCTGTCTTGGACCTCGCTTCTTCTGTTGCGGAGCAGTGCAGTACTACATGCTCCATAGTTTTCTTGTCCTGTAGGCAGCCCCGACACAGGTCGCTGTCTGTAGCTCCAGTCTTCATGAGGTGGTAGTTGAGGTCGCAATG
Organism: Thera britannica; assembly: GCA_939531255.2. Taxonomy (NCBI): domain Eukaryota; kingdom Metazoa; phylum Arthropoda; class Insecta; order Lepidoptera; family Geometridae; genus Thera; species Thera britannica. The sequence goes on from OW618047.2 coordinate 12,658,377, forward strand.
GCGCGTGATGATTCCTACCATCAGTTTTAAGTCTTCTCTTTTCATCTTGAGTAGGTTTGTTGTGATGTGCTTATCCATCGCTGGAAGCATCGCTTTTGTGTGTTTGCAGTCTGATCTGCGTTCCCATTGCTTTTGGTGTGCTCCTTATGGGAGTACATCTATCAGCCTATTCCTTATTTCTGCCGATGGGGGCTTGCAGAGACCCAGGTCGTCTGTGGTAGGTGTCTGTTTCGCACCCGCTCTTGCTAGGGAGTCGGCTTCATTGTTTCCTGAACACGAGCCATGACTTTTTGTCCATTTTAAAGAATTGAAAGATGTTGGAGGTCGAGATAGTGTTTCTATCGTGGCTATTCTGTCGGTTCCTTTTATGGCCTCCGGAATGGCTTGTATGGCCTTGTCCAGAATTCTTGAGTGGTTTTTTGGTTTACCACTGCTTTTCCACTGGTTCGTGGATCTTATCCTTAACGCTGCTGCCATCGCCTCCTGTTGTATGTGGAGATGGAGGGGCGTTAGTCCTAGTATCATATCCAGTCCCGCAGACGGTGTTGATATTGCGCAACCGCTAATCAGGGCGCACGTGAGCATTTGTACCTGCTGCAGCTTGTTGATTGTGGTGACTAGGTTTGTTCTGGGCCACCATACCACGGCACCGTAGGTTAGCACCGGCCGTACCATGACCGTGTACATCCAGAGACAAAGCTTGGGTTTAAGCCCCCAGTCCTTGCCAACGGCGCGTCTGCACTGCCATAGCACGTTTTTGGCTTTTGTCGTTACGTATTCTAGTTGTTTGCCCCATAAGAGCTTGATATCTAGCCATATTCCGAGATATTTGACCTCTTTGCTGAGAGCCAGTTTAGTTCCAAAAAGGGAAGGTAGATGTAGATTTGGCAGCTTCAGCTTGCGAGTGAAGAGTACAAGTTCTGTCTTGCTGGGGTTTACTGTTAAGCTGTGCGTGTGGCACCAGGACTCCACAATACGGAGTGCTTTCTGCATTTTCTCGCATAGGGCCGATTCGAACAATCCCGAAATAATGATTGCGAGATCATCGGAATAGCCTATGGTTTGTAGCCCGTCCTTATTAAGGGAGTCAAGTAACTCGTTGGCAACAAGTACCCACAGCATATTTAATGAATAGAAGAAACTTAGTTATTTAGCACGTTATAAATGTTTTTGATTTATTCGATTGTTTTGGGACAGAAGTTCAGACATTTTTTGTGATATCGTAAACGTAAACTTGAATAAAAAGTATTCGTACATCATTTATTTAGTTTTTCTTAGTTTATTTCAATCATTATCCGAATTATCCGGAAAATCCGGATATCCGAATAGTAGAGTTCACTATTATCCATATTATCCGAATACTAAAATGTGACGGATAATGCAAGCCCTAGTCGCGTAGTATTAAGTGCCTACGTACATAGTTTATCATATTTTTTGCTAAAGAGAAAAGTGAATGTAAGCTTTTCTTTTGTATAATGTAAAAAAAGCAATTATAGGTAATCAAGGTCAGGTGTCGAAATGACTGTGATTTGATGGAAACGCGACAGCTGATAGACCGAAAACTTTAACTAAGTAGTGATTCGTTTTTGTTTGTTTTTTAAAATAGTTTTAAAAATATTTTTGAAGTGAAAACTTCTTTAGCGGCGTTGAGCACTTTCTGTAATGGGTATAAAATCTTAAACTCGCGTCAGGATCACGTGACCTGATCGAAAAAGCGTAAGACGCTACAGATACGCTAGTAGTTACTATGACACGGTAACGTCACAGAATAGATAATAGTTAGTAGCAAGCATACCAAGGCGTTTTTCGTGGCTGTAGTAGGTATAGGTACATACCTATTATAGATTTTATGAACTAGCGGCCGCCCGCGGCAGGTAGTAGTGGTCATTGGTACATGATTTTATAGATCTACTGTATTTATTTAGGTATTATGAATACCACATAAATGATAGTACTTTTATACTGATAAAGCAATTGGTGCAAAATTATTCCCTAACCATTCCAAAATATCAAACATGCTCAACGTTAATAATCAAGTTTTCACTTCTGCCGGCACTCCCGGAGTGCAACCCGTCTTTTTTTTCTTCAAGCATAGGTTCAAAAACACCGGAAAAAGACAAACATATTTTTTTATAATCTTTTTTTGTCCTATGTATACTTAATTATCAAGTCAGTTCAAAAGTACCTACCTAGTTCAAAAGTAGAGAAGAACATTTTCATCCCACCAGCTCTGAAAGTGTGTTTTTGCTGTTTAATTTCTGACTGGAAAAGCCGTTTTTATCCGCTAGAGGATAAAGTAAATTTGAATTTAGAATATCGTGTTTAATAAGTTTGTGAATACACAACCTATTTACTTCTACCTCCATGGTGCCGAACTTATCATACAACCTTTTTTATTTTGTTAAAAACTCGCACTCGTAATCTTCTTGGTGTATTTGTGAATTCAAAACACCATTAAACCTATTTACTTCTACCTGCATGGTGCCGAATTTATCATACAACCTTTTTAAATTTGTTAATAACTCATACTGGGAACCTTCTTGGTGTGTTACTTTTAGTCGCACCATGTTCTTTTTTGCATTTAGTGATTTCCTCGCTGAGGTGGGATGAAAAGTTACGTGTTGCACTCGAGTGCAAAGATTTTTCACCTTGTGCTCTTTTGATTCCTTCGCCAACGCTTAGGATTCTAACTTTTAAACCACTCGCTACGCTCGTGGTTAAACTTTAGAATCCTGCGCTTGCTCAGTCATCAAAATTGAGCACGCGGTTAAAAAGCAGCTTTGCACTCTTGTATAACAAATAACTATTTTAAGCGACTAATGTGGTGTGTGTGCTGCACTATGTTACTTTGTTAGTTCCGTAATGTTGGTAACTCTCGGAATCCCCTCACGTTCTAAAGACGAGCGATTGGCGGGCACTTATCGCGTTTGCACAAACCTGAGGGTATGCCGCGAATTCCGAAAGTGGATCTTGGAAATGCTCAAATCGAAGTCGATAAGTAGAACTCACATTCCGTAGAACTGGGGCCGAGAGACTACAGGTCGCATTACGTACATTAACATGAATAGTAACCCAGCCTTCCGATTATACAGTCGCGGGTTCAAATTCAGTCATGTTCCTATGGATTTTTCTGTTCGAAAAATTTATGTAGGTACACGTGAAGGATAACATCGTGAGGAACTCCGCGGCTTAGTCAGCTCCGCACATATTGAGCATGTCTTTCATGTGGATTAAGCCGACTAATCTGTCAGGATGGTAAAGTTGCTGCCTATTCCATCTAATCCTGTCCCAGGCACGATCGCGTCCCGTAAGTAGGGGCAAGAGAAAACACCAGTTGCTTTTGACGCTGTATAAATCCTCTCCCCCGACTCCTGGCGAAGTTTGTCGATCTTTACCGAAGAGGTGACACGTGATGCGTGGCAAAGACGAGAACCTACATTGGTTTTTTTTCTTACCTCAAAATTGCTCAAGCCCGCGCAAGAAGTTTTCCATTCAAAAATGCAATCTTAACAACTTGAACAATTCGCCAATTGTTGAAAAAGTTGTGATATGACTTACAATATGTCTGACAACTTATATGTATGAAGTAAAAAGGTGAAAACTATCCATTAATTACAGTTACAACTCTGTTTATATTTTTAACACGGAAAACAACCATCTACGCATTCCGCCATTTTCTTTTCCCCCGCGTTGCCCGTTCCGTTCGCAGTAGTGATGTCCTATGCCCAAAACCGGCTAACAGTAGGTACTACTACTAGTAGTAATATCAAAATCAAATACCAGACACCTTATTTACATTTACAAATTTGAATTCATTTGAGCTGACGAGAAAAGGATAATTTGTTACTATATATCATAGAGCCATAGAGAGGTCATAACTCGTCGTGTGTTTACGATTTGGTTGGTCGGTTACCTCATTATAATGTTGAATAGTTACCGAAGGCATGTGATCTGGGCTTTGTAAAACTGCAACCGTTATAAGGACGGCCGTAATGGAAGATAGAGGCCAAGTAACTTTTGTCAAATTCTGCTATCTTCAAGTCTCTCTTTTGTCATGTAGTAGTCAACTTAAAATATAAAAAAAACAGAATAGAAAATTCTTTATAAATAATAAAAAAAAAGCTTTAATTCCCTTATTTCTAACTAATTTACATTCCTATATTAATAACTTATAATTTTTATTTTTACTTTAGTTATAGCAAGACTATTCAATTTGTAAATAAGGACTGCCTATACGTAGAGCGGTAAAAGCCTCCTCCATTTGCCTCCATCTCGGTCTGTCGAAAAAAAATATTTATTGCACAACTTATCACCTTTAAAAAAACAAGTAAAAATACATATACAGGGTTATTCATTATTAGCTGCAAATACTCAGGAATTAGGTTCAACAAATAAAATAAAAAATATTTATGAAATGTTTTTTTTTTATTTTGATTTAAGTTTTTGTATCAATTTTTTTTTTTTATTAATTTCTTTACGGCTATTGCATAATGATTGCCATGGAGAACAGGACGATGACCCACCCAGGCGGTGACTGAACGCAGAGTGTCACTCACGGCGCGCGAGCGCGGATCAAAGGTCAAAATAGGTCAGGCACCAATGATTTCTTTATCGATTTTCTCGGGATTTTCATAACAAATCTGTTGAACCTAATTCCTGAGTATTTGCAGCTAATAATGAATAACCCTGTATAGAGAACCTATGATTTGTCATTTGTGTTCAATCCCCACCGAGAACAAATATTTGTGTGGTTAACTACAACAACTACAACAATAAATGTTTGTTCTCTGTCTGGGTGTTATATTGTATTCTAAGTATGTATTTACAAAAAAATGTATTCAAGTATTATATCAGCTATCCGGTTCCCATATTACAAGTTCTGCTTAGTTTGGGGCAGGGTAGTGTTGTGTGAATTGTCCACAATATTTATTTATTTATTTATTACTAATGCTCTTATCTTTACGAAAGGCTCTACTATTATTTTCAGCTCAGCTCAGTTGGTAAGTGGTGCCTTCTACGATGTAGGTCGTGGGTTCGATCGTGGGTTCGAATATTTGTGTGTGATTTTTGTTCTCTCTGATTGTTACATTGTAGTCTAAGTATAATGTATATTTACAAAAAAAAAAATTAGTATAAAATCAGCTATCTGGTTCCCATAGTACAAGATCTGCTTAACTTGGGGCTAGAAAGTGCTGTGTGGATTGTCCACAATATTAATTATTTATTTATTTATACAAATAAACTTACAATTAAGTAAAAAACTATTTACAAAATACACAAGAAACAGTTGAGCTATCTGCAGACCGTTAGAAACGATATTATATTATTATTTATTTATTTTTACACAAGTGGCAAGTCAATAACGGCCGTGTTTTGAAGGCCAACGCTTCGTAAGAAACAAAGGCCTAAAACAATGATTTGGATAATGAATGGACAATAAACTATTGGAGATACAATTGCGGATAAGTAAGAATTGCTTTTATTAAATTAGATTTTTGTAGATGTTTATCAATTCTGTTCATCTAGTTTGTCGAGTTGATTTATCATTTCAATAAGAAAATGAATATTGATGAACTTTATAGATGCTGTAAATACTTATTGGTGAATTAAATTACCCAAAATAATAATAAAAATAATTATAATGCCTCAAATTCATGGAAGTAAGGAATTGCATCGTATAGGGCACATGCCTGACATGCGTGACCTACGGAGCAATGCTTTGTTATAGGTGACCACTTAACATCAGGTGGAGCATATGCTTGTTCCATTAGCTAGGTGTGTATAAAAAACAATAAAATAATAATAATAACATAGATTTTTTTAAATATAACCTTCACATCTGCAAATTATTATTTAAGACAGGTAATTAATCTTCTAAAAAAACACCAATCAGTTTCAACATCAAAAATTAATTTTAATTTATCAAATTACCAACAAAAAGCTAACTAACTCCGCTATCAAATTCAATTTTAATAACATCATCATCTAGTAAAAAATAACACCGAAAAAGCACCTGCTATTTATTCGATGAAAAAGGTTATGATTATTTGCACCTGCGAATCGTAATCAATTAATCGATTTCTTCGGCACATCTCTATAGATGGCATGGCATGGTGTGTGGACGTCACGCTGTGAACTAGCCATGGGGCAGCCCTATTACACTATGCCGTTACCCTTTCGCACTACACAAAGAATACTGAATATTTTTATGTTCTGTGGAACTTTTTTTTTCTTCTATAATTGTTTTTTTTTTGTTGAATTGGGAAAAACAGCATAATTTGAAAATGGAATTTGTTATTATCTTTTGAACGCCAGAACATTGCGAGTTTTAAATTTGGAATGACTGAAGGCCTGCGCACATCTAGGCGATGGCTATATTTAACAGCGTTTTAGCTGAGATGTGCTTTAGATGTGCGCAGGCCTTAAGGTCATTCACGACTCAAATAGAAAAAAAATACCGGAAAGTAATTGTATTTCTCTCTTTCTTCCTCTCATTCAAACCAAAAACGTTCTACTTTAGAAATGTGGTACTTCTGACACTAACTGTACCTAGGCACCTACTTATTTCTTTTCCAGTCTTGCTTGCCTTTTACCAGTTCAAATTAAAATACTTTCCATCCATTTAAAATTCTTCCTTATAAAAGTCCCCTAGTTTCTATTAACATGTAAAGTTGTAATTCCTTATAATACACGCTCTCAGTTGAATTACAAAAGGTCAGCCCCCATTAAAATGATGAATATGTTTAATTCAATCAACTGTTGAGTCGAAAGGTAGCTTGGCCCCCACTGAGTGATACATCGCGACTAATATATGGAGATCAATAAAAAACATCTACCTAATCTAGTCTGTAATTGGAACTCAGGCTGCTTTTTTTGTCGATGTGATTGGGGATGAGAAATTGATCAAATTTATTTTGACGTTTGAACTGATCAGGTCTGCAGTTTGCTTGTCAAGTCAAAATGACACCCATCTCTTCGGCAAAGATCGACAAACTTCGCTAAATTTTTGTTGGGTTTTTTTCTCTTTATTTATTTATTTTAAGGCTGGTTTCCCGGATTGCTGTAAAATAGTTGAAAGTTACTTTTCTCAAAATTTTCAAAAAATAATTTGAGTCAGATATTTTTATTGTCGATTAGCAATCACCTGTCAACTTAGACTTTTGGTCTAATATTTAGTCAAATATTTTTATTGTCGATCTCGATTAGCAATCAGTGAAACTTTTGCTGTGAAAGAAAAGGAAAAGTGAAAGGGTCAACCCTTTCCTAGGTACTTATTTTTTTTATAAAACATCCATTCCAAAGGTCTCAGTCATCAATATAATAGGGTTTTTTTTTGCTCTACGTAGGTAATTCTTGCATTATCGCGCTGCAAATTTATTTTATTGATCAATTTATGTTAATCATTCGAAGTGTGGTGCCATTTCGTATAAAAACCTAGGGCTGAAGGTAAATAGCCTGTAAGCACACTGCTTTTTGCAAACTCTCAGCAGTTACATCCATTACTGGCCATAATGCGGTTATTTTCATTTAATTCCATTACCGACTTTACATAGACCGGCAATTTTGTAGAACCAGCTGATTTGATACAGCTAGGTAGGTAAGTCTAGTTACGAAGACTAGGCGTGCAAAGCGAGAAAACCATCTATAGCAAACTATTTCATACAGTAGCCTATCTAAAATTGTAACTGATGCCAGACATTCGTAAGATTTAATTTTTTAATACAACCAGCTGTTAGAACCAGCATGCGGCCCACATGATGTTAAGTGGTAACCATCGCCTATAAAAAAGCCTTGCTTCGTAGGTCACACATATCAGGAACGAGGCCTAAGATGCACGGCCCTGCGTCCATCAACTTGAATTACCTACACGAAATGAGCCTTTTGAGGTGCATTTAAAATCCTTTCACCACACTTACTTCGACACGACAAGAAGAAGACCAGCCATTTTTCATAACCTGTTACCTATAGCGTTGCATCCCAATTACCGGCCATTTCTTGAGTAACCTCAGCTTAAAGGCAAGTGATCGTAAAGCATTGGCCACGGGAGCTGATGGATAACTCACCACTGCGAAGCTCATGAAGGATAATGGGAACTGCAAGGTTTAATGGACTTTTGAGCCCACATTGTCTAACCATCTAAGGTCGAAGTCATAGTCAGGGGTTCAATAGGCCCCCACCACTCTAGACTCATAGTGAAAGTGTCTAGCAATTGATGATAAACAAAAGGGAACCACAATAAGACAGAAGTACTTGTTCAGAGGGCGGTAGAACTACATTGTTCTAACTCAAACTAACCTTTCGCTGTAGGTGCGGTCTGCAAGACCAAATCGTGTTAAATTACGACGTGCCAACACAGGAATTATCCACAACAACGATTACACGGATAATGCCTAAATGACCCTGCATTTCAGAGCTAGAGTCGAACACTTATAGGGCTAAGTGAATCGAATTGCAAGTTGCAAATCAGACACAAACCATTTTGATATCTTGGCTAGTTCTGTGTTTAAAACAGTAAACATGCGTTATGCCTCTTATCTTCCATCTCAAATGAGGAGAGACCAAAAGAAAATCTGGTTCGGATTCAGATTATGTTTTCCGATTCAGATTTTAATTCCTTATGCTTTATGCATAGATAAAATTCATATTTGAAAGAGCCAGCTCAAATTCATATTCATAATTTCATAACGTATTCAAATTCATACTTCAAGAAACGAAAAAATAAATTCGAATTGATAAGAATTTCAAAGTTTACTTTTTTTAATGTGATTTTTTCCAACAAAGCCAAAATCGACGTGGGCACGACCCTATTTCTACGGCAAGGCAGACTCGTAAAAGCTCCGTTGCGTTGGTTTTTTTTTACAAGTAGGTTAAAAAGCTAATGTAGTTCAGCAAAAAGTTTCTATTACAGGAACCTATACATGCGTATATTTTTTCTAATATACAACACCTTCAACACTGTCTGTGTTTATTGAGTCGTGTCTACGTTCCAAATAAGGCTCTACTTCATTAAAATTAATGATAACCAAGCACCTATGTAATGATCTGCATTATTAAATTAATAATAGTTTTACGATCCCATACCTAGCCTTACCCACATTAATATTAAATAGTCGAGGAACATTAATCTTTATAAAAACTGAATTTCCATAAAAGTCTAGAAGTTTGACATAAAAGAGGTTGGTTGCAAAACTTGCAAAGAGGTTTTTGTTTAAATTGTGTTCTCAAACCTGCTATCGATACGGGTACGATACCTCTTAAATATTGGTTTTGGGTGAATTTAATCAAAAGAGCGAATATTATAGTTATTACAACGGTTTGGTTAATTTAAAAATATACGATAAAGGAGCGAAGAATGATGTTTAAAAGGAATTAGGCTGCTGTTGTGTGGACGCACAATTTGGGAGATTCCTCGCAGAATGGATTCTGTGAAATTTTAAATTAAATTACTGCAAGGTATTGTTAAGTTGATTGGCGATTTTCTGGGACCGGTATGCTTTATTTTGGGCTAGAATTATAAGGCGAAATCTCTAATACAATTAGGGCTAATTGCCTATTTTGACAGGCGCCACGGCTCAGTTGGTTTGGTAGTAGCCCTGCCTTCTGCGCCATAGGCCGTGGATTCGATTCCCCACCGAGAATAAACATTTGTGTGGTCAACTTATATGTTCGTTCTCTGTCTGGGTGTTATATTGTATCTTAATTCTTAAGTACGTATGCATTTTCAAAGAAAATATGGGTAAATATAATTGTACAAGCTCTGCTTAGCTTAAGCTAAATAGTGCTGTGTGGATTGTCCATAATATAAAATTAAAAAAAAAACCTGCAGAATTAGGCCGTTGCCTAAAAAATGTATGTAAGTACCTAACCTAAAACAAAATAGCCTAAAAGTAAAGGGGGGGTATATAGCTATAAGTATAGGGTCCCATTACCACCCAAACAGATAGCCAGGTAGAATGCACTAAATTAAATTATCAAACCTAAGATTGTTATAGACGCGAAAACATGAATCAAGTCGAGACAAGCGAGCTATAAATATGTCATAGTGACATCTCGAGTCTCGCTGCGCTCCAGTGATGATAAACGTGGCATATATTTTACTGAGAATCGCTATAATTTAACTTTTATCTATGTATTGTCGCTTATAGAAGATCCTTCCACCACACTAGTTCGAAAAAGTGGCACGACAAGAAAAAGGAAAAGATACATTTCAGATTTAATAACAAATACCAAACCATCACTAACAGATTTTGATGATTGATGAAAAGGTATCATTATCATCAGTCACATGAGTCGCTGCACTGCTGAAAATAAAATGTCGTGGTGTCTATACCTAAGTCTCATGGGGTAGGTACCTTACTTACCTATGGGGTGCCAAGTAGGTACCCATTTATTTACCTCTATGTTCAATACAGAATTGTAGTTGCTTGCAGAATTGAAGTCAAAAGTGACTAGGCGAGTGATGAATGTAGATGGATGTTTGGGTAGAGGTAGGCCGAAGAAAAGATTGGGTAGACGCTTTGAGCGCCCGAAACGTGCCCCTGCTGCGGGCCCCGCAGCGAGTGATGGCACTCAGAGCTGCTCGAGCCTACCGCACGGTGTCCCACTCCGGGGCGTGTCTACTTGCTGGCAGCCCACCATGGGACTTAGATGCGGAAGTTCTTGCGGAACGCTACTGGCAAGGTGTAGCAGCGCTCGAAGACGGTCTGCGTCCTCACCCACGTGAAGTTGCTCAGTGGAGAGACGAGGCTCGTAATAAACTCTTTCGGAGGTGGAAAGAGCGTTTAGAGATCCCCGGAGCTAGCCGGGAACTGGTTGAGGCAGTTCGGCCTATTCTCAGGGCAAGGGCGGATCCAGCTTTGGCGCCAGGAGGGGGTCACATAGTCGTGGTCAAGTCAAGAACTTATAATTAAATTTTGATAACAATAGATACAAGTAAAAAAGCGGCCAAGTGCGAGTCAGACTCGCCCATGAAGGGTTCCGTAGCAACAAGTAACATAATATGTACATACATATAAGTTCTTGTAGTTCGTAAAGATCCAGCCAACGTTGCATTACTTTTGAGTAAATGCAGTTTAAAGTTAGGCAGAGATTAAAAAAATCGTATGATACTGTACCTATTTGAAAGTTAGTAGTGTAGTAGGCCATTACATATACATTATTTTGAAAGTAGTCAGGTTCGACACCAAATCCATCAACGTCGTCTTCTACATTATTGTCGACCGTTAGATTTTTGTAGAAGGTGTGAGCATCTCGTGGAATTAAATGCCTAAGGCTTTTGATATCGCTCTCGGTATGAAAAGTATACAACAATTATTGAGACTTTTATAAGTTTTAAATAGATCCATGCAGCATGGTACTTTTTGCATTTTTCAAAATTGGTGATTAGGGGATGGTATCTTTGACACGGTATAACTTTTGTTAGGTTAATGTGATCAAACTGCCTGGATCTTTTGTGCATAATATATGAAACTTGATGAGTACAATTATACGTAGATAACTCGATTTTACAAAATTGTGGGTTGGATCTTTTCTGCTTAACTGGGTCCAATTGCGGTTTACGATTTATGACGTATAAAAAAAAAACTACTGACTAGATCTCGTTCAAACCAAATATCGTTGAAAGTTTGCATAGTAATGTATACATATATTTTTTTTAGTTTTATCTTTCTCTTATTTTAGAAGTTAGAGGGGGGGGACCAACTTTTTTCCACTTTGGAAGTGTCTCTCGCACAAACTATTAAGTTTAGAAAAAAAACAATATTAGAAACCTCAACATCATTTTTGAAGACCTATTCATAGATACCCCACAAGTAGGGGTTCGATGAAAATAGTTATTTGTTATACAAGAGTGCAAAGCTGCTTTTTAACCGCGTGCTCAATTTTGATGACCGAGCAAGCGCAGGATTCTAATATTTAACCACGAGCGTAGCGAGTGGTTTAAAAGTTAGAATCCTAAGCGTTGGCGAAGGAATCAAAAGAGCACAAGGTGAAAAATCTTTGCACTCGAGTGCAACACGTAACTTTTCATCCCACCTCAGCGAGGAAATGACCAAATGCAAAAAAGAACATGGCGCGACTAAAACACACCAAGAAGGTTCCGAGTATGAGTTTTTAACAAATTTAAAAAGGTTGCATGATACATTCGGCACCATACAGGTAGAAGTAAATAGGTTAAATTATGTTTTGAATTCACAAATGCACCAAGAAGGTTACGAGTGCGAGTATTTACCAAATTAAAAAAGGTTGCATGATAAATTCAGCACCATGGAGGTAGAAGTAAATAGGTTGTGCATTCACAAACTTAGTGAACACGATATTCTAAATTTAAATTTACTTTATCCTCTAGCGGATAAAAACAGCTTTTCCAGTCAGATATTGAACAGCAAAAACACACTTTTCGAGCTGGTGGGATGAAAAAAATTTTTGAGTTTCAGTTTCAAGTATGGGGACCCCCAAAATTTATAGTTTTTTTTCTATTTTTGTGTAAAAAGCTTAATGCGGTTGACAGAATACATCTACTCGCCAAGTTTCATCAGTCTAGCTCTTACGGTTTCATTAATTAATTAAATTAATTAAATATTGAAGGTATGTAGTTACATAAAATCTGACTGTATGGTGACAAAATATATAATACAAAATCATTATGTACAATTAGTGGTCCACCTAAGCCCTGGAACCAGCTCAGGGGGGGGTCATGACCCCCATGACCCCCCCCCTGGATCCGCCCTTGTCTCAGGGAATGGGTTGAACGCAAACATGGCGTATTACTTTCATACCACCTGACACAGGTGTTGACTGGGCACGGGTGCTTTGGTGAGTACCTGTGTCAGGTGGTTGGACGAGAGCCAACTACAGAGTGCCATCACTGCGGAGGAGGAATCGCAGACACGGCGCAGCACACGCGCGAAGAGTGTCCTTCCTGGGCGGAGCCTCGCGCTGCCTTGTCTGCGGTTATTGGGCAGGACCTGTCTTTGCCAGCCTTGGTGAATGCCATGGTCGTCAGCGAAGACAGTTGGAGTGCAGTGCAGACTTTCTGCACAACGATAATGCAGCTAAAAGAAGCAGCAGAGCGGGAGCGTGAGCAAGATCCAAGCTCACTCCCGATCCGCCGCAAGAGGCCCGGCCAGCGGCGTCGTGCCTATCTGGCACGGATGCCGCCATAGAGGGACCCGCAGGTAACAGATCGGGGAATCTGTTACCTGCACTGTGAGGGTCTAGAGAGGGAAGGTACCCTTGTGTTCAGGGTGCCTTCAGATGAAGAGGAAAGGGATTCAGCCCTTCCTTAAGATGGGTCCACAAGGATAAGCGCTGACGGGGTTGTGGAACGAAACGAAGCCATGACCTCGTCCACCCAGCGCAAATGTAGAGGAACACCCCAGGGGTTTTAGTCAGTAGCAAGAGTCTGACATAACCCACTAGTTCCCCCGCTAGTGGGTATCCATAAAGGATTTCCCCTGGGAAAAAAAAAAAAAAAATGGCGAAGAAAAGATGGATGGACAGTGTGAAGGATGACATGGATAAGAAAGAAGTGAATACAGAGATGACGGCTGATAAGAGATTGGAAGAGAAGAACATGTTGTGCCGACCCCGCATAAAGTGGGATAAGGGCAGGAAGAAGAAGAAGAAGACTGAATTGTAGCTGCTGAGGACTGGACAGCTACAGTCACCGGCTGTTACTGGCGCACATTCCTATAAAACAGTTTAACTGGGTATTCAGAAGCTTAATTAAATTCCATCGTCCGTAATAATCGATCTCAACAACACCATTGAGTTGATTGCAGTTGTCTGCGCGCATTACGTTGAGCGCCATTTTTTAGCGCCAATATTCTCCCGAGAGTCGACTGTGGTTTCAAAACGGCTGGTTCACTCCATACTACTCTTGCTTTCTTCAGATAGAGCTCTCATGACAGCTCAGTTTTAAAGCCATATTTTCGCACGCATTTCATCAATAAATTCACAGGAGAATTGTACCTACTGGGACTACCTACTGTACACTCTCTCCTTAAGAAGAGGGTGGTTTTCTATAGATATCTAGGTACTGTATTTAGTTTTATTTGTTCTATATCTTGCATAGAGTTGAGTAGAGTTTCATCTACCATGATATTTTACTTCAAAACAAAGCTTTTAGTTTCATGACTGCATTGTCATGAAGATGATGTCATTTCGTCCATCGTCTGATGTAGGTAGGTACCTAACAAAAAAACAGTGGCTCTCCGGGAATGCCGACAGAAGTGAAAACTGGAACAAGTCGATCTTTGCCGAAGAGGTGTCGGTTACGTACCTAATAACAGTGACGCGAGTTCATTGGTTTTTTTCCGCCTCAGAAAATACTCACGCCAAGAAAGAACTCAAGTTAAAGCTAACCTGAATGTCTAATTTAGTACTGTTCACCAGCTGTTTGAGTGGCCCTGTGCAAACTTGTCTTAGGCCCGTCTCGTCAGCCCGCTATGTGGGTAATTCGAACGATTATGTCTCGCAACACTTTATGCTGCTTTGCATAATAAAATTATCCAGTTAACGAGGCAAAGGCAATCATTTTTACATGGTCTCTGAGTTATTAAGGCTCGGGATTCTATTAGAGTATGATGAGGTCGTAGTAAGTGTTTCCGGCTTTTGAGCAGTTTTACTTTACCAGATTTCAAATAAGCACCTATCTCTCTTACGGCCTGTTTTACGATGTCTGAGTGTACTTACCTCTACTTGACCGTTAAAAATCATTCTGTCACTTTCTGGTTACATGTCAGAGTGAGAGAACGAAGGATTACCAACTTAATTTTTTTTATCCGTCAAATAACGCTAATCTGAGATCGTACAACATTGATTAAAAGCGAAAATGGTAAGTAGGTAGTCGAACACAGTCTAAAGGTGTGTTACTTTGTGCAGTAGGAAGTATCTAGTAGGCTATGATTTTGCGCATTTGCACACACCATAGAAGGTAGTAAATACCAAATTGACAATTCCTATTTTTTTATACACAAGCGGCGTGACTTACGGTGGCGTGACGCCTGCGTCTTACCATTTTTTTTTAAGATATTTTACTTAATAGAAGGTAAGGAACTTAAATTTTATTTTATTAACCCTTTAATGCGCAGACAAAAAAAAATCCAAAAATTAGTTTTTTTCTTTATTGGGGGGTTTGCCTTAAATATTAATATGCCTACAGGTATTTTAGAAAAAATCTACCTATTCTAGTTTTCGAGAAATATTATGTTGGTAAGGTACAACATTGCGCAACATGCAGTGATGTACATAGCAAATTTTATGTTGTACACAACCAACACTGCGGCTTGTATAGAATCAAGGACTTTTCTATAAACGCTAAAAATTTACGAAGAAACATTTTATTTTATATCAAAAGTCGCCTGAGTCAAAGTCGAGTAGCATCATAATTATTTTACACCTTTCTTAGAAACAATTTCTGTTAGACTTGTCTTTTTTCCGCCAAAAAGAGACCTTTTCGTTTGAACCCCTCTTTCCGAGACGTGGCGGTACCGCTTTAGGACCATCTTGAGCTCTTGGGTTTGCTTCCACTTTTTTAGGCAAACTGCCAAGGAGTGGAACTCTTTTCCGTCATCAATATTTCCGGAGCATTACAATTTTCAAGTCAAGAGTGAACAAGTGGATAATAGCTAAGCGTGCTCCACCTGAGGCAGCATTCTCACTTTCCATCAGGTGTGATGGCAGTCAAACGTTTAGCTATCAACAAACAAAATATAAAAATCTTGCATTTTTAGAAACAACGAGTTTTTATAGTTAGTTTCCTATCACCAATCAATGGGCAGTGTTGTTCAGAACCGACATAAAAATGACATATATTTCACTAATCAAATGGGCAGTGTCGCTGATGAACAACATACAAATTGACAACCTCATAGATAATTTTCTTGTTATTCAAATTCAATGGTTTGTACATGTAACAATAAAATATGTATTTTAGAAAGAAATTCTTAGGTGCATAAATAAAAAAAAATCGAATAAAATATTATTTCAATAAATATTTACCTTTGATCCGCAAGGTACAGGTGGCTTCGTTACCAATTTGCGATAAAGTGATAGGAATAGTGACTAAACTAGCCAGCTATAATTTTTATTTGGTTGCATTTTGTTTTTGCTATGATTATAATCAAATATGTCACAGTAAAAGATAAAAATAACGGGTCAAGATTTTTTTGTTCATGATGTTGGTCAGGGTTGTCACTGCGAATTAAAGGGTTAAGAAAAGGAAATGAGATGTCACCGAGAAACGGCCAATTTTGAGCTATTACCGACCACAATCGACGGCCAACCACAACATGTGCGTGTTATACTTTTTCGCTTTTGTATGCATCTAATATTTGATCAACTTTTTGAAGTTTTCCTGTTTAAAAATCTCCAAGTCGGTAATGACCTAATTATGGTTCTTTGTAATCCATCAATGGAAGTACCTACTACTACCTACCAAGAGTTTATTCTCAATTAGTTAGGATCGTTGTGGACTTCCAGTCACCATCAATTAGCCTGACATGGTCAGCAGTTTACACCGTATTTGCTTATAATAACTCTGTTCCATCGATTACTGGGACGTGAAAATATCTGGCTTATTGGCCCGCACCATTCTTTGACTCACCATTAGTCTCTGCTTCTGTATGCTCCCAATAAGGGCAGAAGAACATGATTGTACAAATTTAAAATCCTTCAGAAACAATATTTACTGGTATAAAACCTACCTCGTGCGCTGTAAAATCATGTGTTAATAATTTATTGTGACTAATTAGGTAAGTAGTTAATCCTACTTAATCTTCTTCTTTTTGTTACAGTATTAAAGCCACTTCGACTAGCCACATCCACGGCACTGGCCGAGCCGGTCATGAGATCACCCATTTTGCATGACCCCGCTTTATAAAACAGACATATTAATTTATTTTACTTTGACTATATTATGCCTGAATTGGGTCTGAAGCGCCACAAAAGGTGTCTGGGAGACCCGGAGCATCATTTATAAAAATTATAAACCTTAATTGCTGAGAAACGTCAGCTAATTGCGTGTTGTTTGTATGAGTTATAGCGTTGCTTGTCAATGTGCGCAGAAATTGGATTAATGCAGTTACAACTTACAACTTTGTTCTATTCACGTGTCGACTGTAGTTTCTAAATAGACTGGGAGTTTGTGGTCATTTTTTACCCATTTTAGTGGACCTAGGGAGGTGATGCATTGTGAAGGAGGTTCGAGATAGAGAGAACTTGCGTAGAAAAGTCTTTGAATGATGTAAATTATAGGTTTGTAATTTGTCAAAATATCTAGCAATGTATACAGAAAAGTGAAACTGAACGCATAGCTAGTGTTTTTTATCGATATTTATTTAAATCGTACTAGAAAACACCAATAATTGATCATTGTCATCAGTATCGAAAGTATCGAAAGGATTTTCCTTAGCAGTGGGATACATAGGCTAGGGAGGAAAAAATACATCTATTGGATAGCTGCCCAAGTTACTCAGATAACTATGCATGTGTGCAGTGTGCACGTATAGAACACACTCTGAGTGTAGATTTTTGTTCGTTTTAATAACTAGTTCTGAGAAACTAGTTTTTCTCACATATTTACCTAATATGCAACAAGCTTAGGTTTTGTTAGGTATCTAACAAGCAACGAAATGGTACAGGTATATACTTACCTACCTAATTATACCGCGGCTCCCGGACTAAAATAGCGCAATGAAAATAAATAAATTATACTTACATACTTACCTTCTAATTATTTATGTTTTATTTCCGGTTCTAACTCGTGTGTGAGGCATTTTTTTTCTGCCACATTCTTTAAATGTAAGTAATGTAGGTAGGTAACGTGAATATTTCCCATAACTCAAATTACAGTGCGTGTGGGTATGTACACGTATGAATAATGCACAATTTATTGTTTTTTTCTGCAGATAGACTATTTACATTACCTACTTAGAACCTTAGGTCCCGCAAGCCAGAGATTGAAATCACTATAGTTCGGCCGTTCAGAGAATGCGTTTGACAGTTTGATCAGTTAGTCACGACTAGTGATAAAATTCATTGATTATTGATATAATAATGTTGTTTTAATGCTCATCAATTGTTAAAACGGTAAACAACCAGCAAAAATATTTTTATCGTAACTGCAACTCCATTACAAAGTTACGTCGTCAGGTCAATCGCGACGTGTCAGGAACGCATTCTCTGAACGGCCGAACTATAAGCATCGTGATTTCTGTTTCGCGGGGAAGTAGTACCACCATGCCTATTTCTGCCGTGAAGCAGCATTGCTGTGTTTCGGTTTGAAAGGTGTGGGTGCCGGTGAAATTACTGAAACGTGAGGCTGAACATCTGTACACCTCAATAAGTTGATGGACGCAGGGCAGTGCATCGTAGGGCCCGTTCCCGACGTGTGTGACCTGCGAGGCAATGCTTTGTTATAGGCGATGGTTACCACTTAACATCAGGTGGGCCATTTACTTATATGCTTGTTCCATCAGCCAGTTATATAAAAAAAAAGCAATCTTTTTACACCTCCTGTGCGTTTAGTTTAGTTTTTGCGCAGAATAAATTATAAGGGACCAATACTCTGAAATTGAATATAGTAGTAGGCAGTAGGCAACAAATATAGCACATCGGCTAATTTCGGCTTCATAAGGCGTAGTGTGCGTCAGAAAGAGATAGCGCTCTACAAAGCCGAAAAGCCAATGTGCAAAATTTATTGCCCACAACCGTATTAGTTGACTAAAATATAAAACAAAATGTAGGCATAATGTTGTACATTTTGTACTTACCTGTTTACTTACATCATGCACCAGTCATTATTTATTGTCCTCTCTATCCTCACTCATCCTAAACCTATTTTGTAGTAGGCAACAAATGCACATCGGCTAGTTTCGGCTTCATATAGCGTACTTAAGTAGGAAAGAGATAGCGCTCTATAAATTCGAAAAGCCGAAGTGCAATATTTATTGCCTACAACCGTACCTAATGAAATTCGGTGGTTAGGCCACTCCAAATTGATCTCCAATTATTAGACGAACGACAGGGTGGTTCCCTAATAACTCCATTATCCCGGATTAAGCAATTTGGAGCAATCTGAGACAATCGTATGATACTTAGATAATTATTAGCGGAAGCTTTGTGGTCGCCCCGTTGATAATTATAGGGATTAGCTTACGATGGCAGATGGCAGGGCCTTAATAAGTCGTTTCTTGGTCACACGCAATGTGAATGTATCTTTAGAGTAATGTGGACCCGGGCCAATAAAAGAGGGCAACATTTTTGTTGAACAAAGACATGATAGATATTCCCCATTGATATCATAAACGCACAACATTATTTTTACAGATGTGTAGGTAGTCAGAGGTATGTCCAAAATATTATATGAATTATAGTAGCTGCCGAACAATCCGAGATCTGTGTATAGCAGTGGACTTCGTCAAGCCTATTTGGTAATAATAAAACCATAATTATAAGTTTAAAAAACTTAAGAAACCGACTTCATTGTCAAACGGCTAAACCGATTTTAATCAAATTTGTTTGGGACAATCTGGACGTAAGAATAACCTTCCAAATAAAAAAATAATTTTCTAAATCGGTTCATATATGACGGAGACATGCAGTTACAAACATTAAAAAATTATTTAAAAAAAAATTACAACACCGATTTTAATAAAATTAAAATGGGACCAATCTGGAAGCAGTAACTTTCAGATAAAAAACATATTTTTCAAATCGGCTCACAAATGACGAAGTTATGCGGTAACAAACATTAAAAAAAAAACTACAACCGAATTGAGAACCTCCTCCTTTTTGATTGGAAGTCGGTTAAAAAGGTAATTCTTCCAGATTTGACCTATATTAATTTTATAAAATCGGTTCAGCAGATTGGCTATGAAGTCGGTTTCTCAAGTTTTTAAACTTTACTTGTTACTCTTAATAGTTATTCTTTCGAACTAGTGTGATGAAAGGATTTTAAGTGCACCTTCGTAATAATAAAACGTAGATTAGCGCCGCCATACAGTTTTATTTCAATATCGACACGGTAAAATGAAAAGAAAAAACAAAGATTGAGCCACCAGATTTTAATACCAAAACTACTGATTCTGTTTCGCTTCCTTAGCATTCTGCAATCCCTGCGTTAGATATAGTTTCGCGAGACTTTGCGAGCAGAACTGACTGATATGCTGGCTGTATGTATTGATCTGTCCAGCTACGATCATAGGGTTCAGTCTCGGTGGAACGGGATGGGGTTTGAAGAGTTTATTGACGTCTTCCTCTGGTAGCGGCGGCTCATCTTTGACGGCGCGTGCTGCGTTCTCTTGCGCGCGTTTGACTGTCCAGCGATGCTTGTCTTGCTGTTGGCGGACGACCAGCTGTTGGTAGCGGTTGAACTTGATGGCTTCTTGGTTCAGTTCGTCGACGCGCTCCATTAGGCTGCGGAGTTGGCCTGTTGGGGAAGAGATGAATTAAGAAAAAAAATTTTTTTGGCCGAAACAAGGCGCCACTTCAGCGTCTACATAAAAAAATATTGTCGGCAATCCACACAACACAATCCAGCCCCGAACTAAGCAGAGCTTGTACACAAGGATACGCATCAGACTATACACTGCTAGCTCTTATGTCATGTCCTTGCGGTAAGCGTCATTTTTCTTTGTTTTTAGGTAACTTGAGCTGTATCCCACTGTACTATGGGATCAGATAGCTGATATAATACTTCTATATTTTTTTATATTGGGATTACATACTTAGAATACAATATAACACCCAGAGAGAGAACAAACATCTGTGACACAAATATTTGTTCTCGGTGGGGATCGAACCCACGACCTACGGCTCAGAAGGCAGAGCTACTACCAACTGAGCTGAGAGGCCAGTCATGGGCGGTCTTATTACTAAAAGCTATGTCTTTCAGACAACCTTGGGATGGACTAGACTTGAAGTATGGATGGATGGATATTATAAACGCGAAAGTTTGTATTTATGGATGGATGTTTGCTACTCTTTCACGTAAAAACTACTGAATGGAATTTAATGAAACCTTACAATATTACAGCTTATACATCAGAATAACACAGGGTACAAGTTATTAAGATATTGTAACGGAGAATTGATGTAAGTAACGGGAAAGGGGAGAGCGAAGCCGCGGGCGGCCGCTAGTATTTTGTATTTTTATACATATGCCTGGTCCCGAGTTATATTCACAGGTAAAGAAAAGATTTGTAGATTGGACTTCGACTCCTTACCTTCTAGCACAGAAGCGGTTCCCAAATCCAGGAACTTGGAGCCATCCTCCTCGGGTATCATCTCGGTGAGTTCAGACATCATGATGTTGGTCAGGGGAGAGTTCCGGATCACAATGGGCACCTCGATGAACAGGTTCTCATAGCCGATCTTGAGGTTGCGGAGAGCTTCTGGTGTGTAGTCGCGTTCTTTGTACATTGCTATCGCCTGAAAGTATTTAATTAAAATCAACAAACCTTCAAATGTGATATTTTAATCTTTGTCCTTTGCTGGACATAGGCCTCTTCTATACATTTCCAGGAAAAACGATTATGAGCTCTCTTCGCCCACCGACTTTCAACGATCTTGACAATGTCGTCGGTCAATTTGTCCTAAGTTTCGCCATCAAGGCCATATTTTAATTTAAAACCTAAAAGAAGTGAAGTGTCGTAAACCTCCACATTATTTATACATCGTCAGGAGTATTTTTTGCCCCTGTTTACGGGAGTATGAGGGACAAAAAATGCTCTTAATTCGGTTGTATTTTTTTTTTGCTGGTTATTGCCTGCCTAACGTCGTCATTTTATGAGCAGTACCCAAAGTCCCAGTGCATTTACAACATTTCGTTACCAAATGTTGTTTTCGTTTCACCTACGTGTCTCTCTCTTTTGCATGGAAAAATGATGAGACAACAACTCTAGCTACGTAACATATTTTTTCTCCTCTTATCTTTTTTCCCTACAAAAGACAGAGACACGTGGGCGAAACGACAACAACATTTGGTAACGAAATGTGGTAGCAAAACTCGAACTTCGGGTACAGTACCCAAAGTCCCAGTGCATTTACAACATTTCGTTACGAAATGTTGTTTTCGTTTCGCCTTACGTGTTTCTTTCTTTTGCATGGAAAAATGATGATTTCATCTAAATAGGCTCAGCAGTTTGGCCATGAAGTCAGTTTCTCAGGTTTTTATTAAAAGCACATTATGAGCGAAATACAGATGAAAGCTACTGTAAAAATAAAAGCTCTATTTACCTGAGGAGTAAGGCGGTAAGCCTTCAGAGTCAAGAACCCTCTGGCAGACTTCTTAGTGTCATAGATGACCACCACACTCTCTTCAATGGAGGTCTGGTAATGGTACTGTGACTCCAGAAGAGACATGGATAGGAAGTTGCCGACATCCGCACTTTGGTACCTGGGAACACGGAAAAAATATTGGTATCAGAAAGGCAAGTCCCACTTCTTTCACATTTCGTTTCGTATGGAGAAAAGATGAGACAGCAAAAATACGTTTCATAGAAACGATCGAAACGAGTTGTTGTCTCACCAATTTTCCATACAAAAGAGAGAGACAAGCGCTCACATGAAAACAACATTTGGTAGACGAAATGTGGGAGCAGAACTTTGACTTCGGGTACAGGTCAAACACACAGGGCGTTTCTTGCGTCGCCATAAGCAGGGTATCTAGAAATACGGCAGGGAGTCTAGTCAAGAACCACCTAACCAAGCATTGCCTCGTAGGTCACGCATGTTAGGAACGTGCTCTACGATGCCCTGCCCTGCGTCCATTAACTTGAGGCATACAAATATTCAGCCTCACGGGCCCTTCAAACAAACGACACACAGCAATGCTGCTTCATGGCAGAAATACTATGATCGAGAACCACTTTTTGAATACACCAACGTAGCCGACAATAAAATTGTATGAAAAGCTGCTATTGTAATTTTCATATCTTTCTCTGGTATAGCTGCGCCGGGCAATTTGGATGTATTGTATTGCGTGTAAAATTTCAAAGGAAATCATAGGAGAAGATTTTTAAAACATGCAATAAAATGCCAGTGCTTCTGCCATCATCATCATAATCTCAGCCCGTTTGCACCCACTGCTGAGTATAGGCCACCTCTTTATTGTGCCATTCTTTCTGGTCCCTCACAAGTCTCATCCACTCATTCCCAACACTCGCAACAAAGTCGTTCAACCAACGGGCGGGTGGTCTGCCTCTAGGTCTTTGAGCACCCCTTGGCCACCATTCTGTTGCCACTTTCGCCCATCTCCCGTCGTTCCTTCTTGCCAAGTGCCCAGCCCATCTCCACTTCAGTAAGTCAAAATCAGTCTCCAAGTCAGTGCTTTTCGGCAAGTTTTATCATGCGCACTTGATGTGCGGGCAGGTTTTTCCGCAAGTAGGCCGCTGGTGGGCCCTCTTTGCGTGACCCTAGACACGTGTTGCTCGAACTTTTTTAGGTTGTACAACACGCCAGTTTCCTCACGATGTTTTCCTTCACCGTTTTGAGAGTACTGGCATAGTGCACATAAATTCGACAGAAAAACTCATTGGTACACGAGTGGATTTGAACCCACGACCTTCGGATCGGAAGGCGGGGGCACTACCACTAGACCACTAGTGCTCTTCAAGTCAGTCAGTCAAGTCAGTGCTTCTGTTTCAATGATAAATTCTTTGAAAATAATATCAAACCAAACATACCATCCAACATGGAAATGATCCACATTAACTCTACGGAGTCTTCTCATCATGTCCAGCTGGTATTCCTCCTCGTCCATGGTATCATCGTGCTTGGGGAATGGGAAGCAGTTGGTGATCTCGAGGCGGTTCTCGACCACCAGTCCGAGGAGAGCTCCCTGAGCCACCTCCATGTTGCTTTGAGACTCCTCATGGCAGTGCTTCACTATTTTCATCACCGCCTGAAATTAAATATATATTTTTTATTTCATATTTAGTTATTTTTACACTATCTAGCCAAACACTTTTTCATTTCATTTATTTGCTCACATGTACATAAAATAAATAGCATTTGTTCTTATGGTAGCCTAAGTCAGTACATGCACCCTGATGGGGACTGCAATGTCATAGCAGGTTCATAGCGGTTAACAAACTTTAGATGGATAAGTCAATCATTATAGACAGTTAGGAAGTTTACCAAATTAATAACAAATACACGATCCCTAACTAAGGTGAACTTGTACTCTATAAAACAGATAAATATTAAATTAGATATTATATCTTCTATGTACACAAAAGTAAGTTGTGTTAGTTACACTATCTATAAACCAAGAACGGCTGTACCGATTTGGCTGAAAACTGGTGCGGAGATAGCTTAAACCAGGAGACAGATGTAGGATTTTTTTTAAATATATTTTTTTCCATATACAGATATATTAATCCGTCTGACAAAAATATGTACATTTCTTGTTTAGGCTTGTCAAAAACAAGGACTGTCATTATTTATCTAACAAATAAAGCAATTCCGTAGATGGAAATATCAGCTCTAAGTTACATAACGGGTAAATAGGTTTGTTTATACCTAACCATAATACTTCCTTTTTAAAGTCAAACAATAGGTAAAGGTTTTTAGGTATCAAACATGAACTATTATTAGGCTAGCTTTAAACTAGTAAACGCATGAGCAAAGTCATTCTCTCAGCATTGCTAGACAATGTTAACATAAAGACATTTAGAATGGATACAATGATATCATCATCTAAAACCATTGACCTTAGTCCAGGACACAACAGTTCCAAAAGAGAAATGACTCACTCATGTAAACAAATAGGTGATATATTTAAATTAAGAACCCGGGATATGTACATAAATTCTTTGTTTTTATCTAAAGATGATGTCAAAAGTCTGCCCCATATCTATAGTAGCACTGAAAAGATGAGAAATGGTTTTGTTTCAAAGATTTCCTACCAGAGATGGAGTACCTTCTTGACACAAACATAACCTATCAGAGGTCAATAAACCTAAACATTTTAAAAGTTCTAGTTATTTCAAACTTGGTAAAACGTAACTCTGAACAAGGAACTTATTAGCATTTGTTTTCAATACGTTTACAGTAGGGTATTGGGCCATAAAACACCAAAACAGTGAAGAACATGACGTGTCGGAGATGAACAGATTTGTTCTTTTTGTGCAGCTGTAATTATATTGGGATCGGTCACCTGGCTATTAGGGAATCAATTCAAAGTTTACTTACCAATCCATCGCATTGTACGTAATTAATTGCGGGTTCCACATCAGTAGGACGCCTCACAGCAGCACCACGGTTCGCCATTTTGTGAACGATTGATTGAATGAAATAATGAATGAGTCCATCTCAGCATTCTCAGTTCACTCAATAGCATTGAAGGTGGGACCGCGTTTGAGCGGCGCTGCGCAGCACTGCGCTGCACGTCACTTCACAGCACGTAACGCATTATAACTGCGAAAAGCGGCAGCTCGCGTCATTTCTCGCGTGAGAGCAGTGTCGCCACGTGCCAAACCAAAATATCTGGGTTTCAAAGTCTAAAACTCTGTATAAATCTTATTTGATCGAAAAACACACAGAACATAAAACGAAACAAAAACAACACAGATTAGCAGAAAATATACAAAAAAACCGGCCAAGTGCGAGTCGGACTCACGCACGAAGGGTTCCGTTTTAAAAACATTTGTTATCTTTTGTATTTATTCCTGTTATAGCGGCAACAGAAATACATCATTTGTGAAAATTTCAACTGTCTAATTATCACGGTTCATGAGATACAGCCTGGTGACAGACAGACAGGCAACAGACATACGGACAGACGGACAGCGAAGCCTTAGTAATAGGGTTCCGTTTTTACTCTTCGGGTAGGGAACCCTAATTATACACAAATATTGAATTTACTTTTATGTTGAATTACTTTTTCATAGACTAAATCAGATTCCAAAAATCTGTATAAAAGTAAGGGCAAATCAGTAATCTCTAATACTAACCAAAATTCTGTATAAATACATATAAATATGTATAGTTGGCAACACTGCGTGAGAGTGACGCGCCGCTTGCTATATCGCACTGAGCGTCGCTGCACAGCGCGTCAGGCGCAGCGCGTCAAAATATTCTCTCGGAGGCAACTATGCTGCGACGCGCAGCGACGCTCACTGCAGCGCCGCCCTAATGCAACACGCACCATACAAAATGAATAAAAGAATATTTGGCACTTTGTGCCGCGCCGTGCAGTGCTGCGCAGCGCCGCTCAAACGCGGTCCGACCTTTATTTTACTTTTTTTTTGCAGCACATCTGTTTAATCCATAGACTTGCTAACAGATCAATTCAGTTCACTCAATTTCATTCAGTTTAGTTAGTCGTTCTATCAGTTCTCTGGCTGGAGGATTATTTGTAATATATTTTTCTGTAAAATAATGAGTTTAAATGAATATACCATTAAAATGCATGGTTTGTCCTCTAAAGCATGGTGTCTAAACCCTATATAAAATGAAACATTTGCTGTATTCCATCAGTTCAAGTGATTTTATTTGTGATGATTGATACTCCTACTTTCCAATCCAGAAAAGGAATTTTCTCACAATATAATGAATCAGCACAAATTCTGGAAAGGATTAAAGCCGTTGAATGTGTCACCGTCCCAGCAGGTTCCTGATAAAATACTAAAGTTATGTTCATTAGGTGTTGACTTCATTGTTCTTGGCAATGACCATGGTCTATATCACTGTGACATTGTAGAGAATTGTTTAAATTTTAGAAGAATAAGCGGCGTCTCGGCTATAGACATATCATATCATAATGAGATCCTTTACATTATTGATGTGCACGGACGACTGTACAAAACAAATACAATTTTTAAAAATAAAGAAGAAATTGTTGTGAAAGAGGATGCCAAATGCTGCCCCCATGGCTTCAAGAGCTCCAGTTATAAAGTGAAGTTCCGGAATGTTGTGACCAGTGACTTTGGTCAGCTCTTCATCAGCAGCGATGGCCAGCTGTGGGGGTCGGGCATCATGCCACAGATATCCTTAGATACCAGCAGTATAAAGAAAATACCTTTTTTCGAAGGTAGAACTGTATATAGTGCATCCATAGGGCAAAACTTTGCTGCTGTTATAGCTAGGAAGAATGTCCGACGATCAGGCAACCTTGACACTGATAGTGATAATGATGATGAGGAAGTATTCGCATCAAACTGCTCACAATGCCAGACAATAATAGGTCTAGCATCGCCTGCCTCTGTGCCATCCCTCTCGGAAACCTGTCCGCTTGGTGTTCATATCAGCAAGTCTAGTGAAGACTCTAGTAGTACCACCGCACCACAAACTGATATCCATGTTGATGCACATAGCTTAACAGAAGACTCTAGTCCCTCGTCTGAGGAATCTAAAATAGCTAGGATAAATGGCCAAAAACTCAAGGAGGAATTAGAAAATAGTCAAGTAAAATCACATGAAGAAGATGATGACTACACAGAAAGAGACAGTGATTCCCCGGAGCTATGCACAGATAAGTTGAACAATATTTTTATAAATACAGATGCTGCTAGACAGTTTCTGAGCAGGCAACTGTCGTGGGTGTCCGCGGGAGAAGATTATTTAGTAGAATACACTGAGAAGCCTACCAGAATCATCAAAGAAAATGTCTCGAACCTCACCAACTTTGTGTATGAGGGTGTAAAGACTGTCGGAGACAAAGTGGCAACTCTATCAAGGCATGTCAGTGGCAGCAGTGATAACAATGAAACAGTAGAACTTCAAATGAGACATCACAATGAAGAAGTGAACTCTCTACTCCACAGCTGCACTTCAAACTGTAACATGGAAGATTTGCAATTCTCTTCAAGCACTCTAAGCAGTGAAAAAGAATTTGAAGCTCTCCGAAAAAACCAAAGCCTAAAAAACATGTCTAAACTAGGCAGGAATATTTTAGCAACTGAACTTTGGACTTGGGGAGACATATCACATGGGCAGCTAGGCATAGGAGACACGGTCAAAAGAGTCAAACCAATGGTAGTCATGAATTTATCAGGATATGGTCTACAGAAAGTTTCTTGTGGCACCTGGCACTGCACAACTCTTACCCTTGATGGTAGACTTTTCATGTGGGGCTACAATAATTACCACCAAGTCAGTTACGACTCTAGAGAAGACAGGAGTGGCCCTAAACAGCTGACAGAGAACTCTGATAGTGATAGAGTCAGAGATATCATAGCAACTGATCACCATACACTGGCCTACACACATAATGAAAACATATTCTACATGGGCAAACATGACGATGGATTCACAGAGGAAATAGTTAATCTTAACTTCAAAAAAGATGCAGAAGTCATTGATAACAAGGAAAAAGAAACTGCTGCGTCGTCGGAACTCCAGAATTTCGCAACGAAACCCCATAACGTATGCTATCATTGGAGAATACTATCCTCTGGTAACATCAGCTACTGCTCAATCGAAAACTCAGAAAAAAGTCCCGAGTTTCAAGAACTATCCATTGCTCAAAGATATCTCGAGGAGATGATTTTAATCCACCAAAATCTGGTCAAGCCTTTTCTGAAGAAAAGCAAAGTTGTAACTGCACATTCCAATATTTATGAAACTGTTTGTGATATTTTTGGTGACATTTTAAACGTTACCGCTTTGAACGTGCTCTCAGTATGGCAATACGCCGAGAAGCACATCAACGAATGTGATATTTCTTTAATCAAAAGTTTAGAAGAGTTTATTTATCTGTACAGGAAGTATTACGTAGCTGTAAGCAATTTAATTGTTATCGGGGGCTTCTCTCAGATAAATAGCGTAGTGGACGCCCCAACTAGTATTTACAATTTATTTAGCGATCAACTCCCGACTAATAAGCAGAAAAATAATAAGAAAACATCGGAAGCCATAGTCGCGCTGGCATTTGTCCAGCCGCTAACGAGATTGAGCTCTTATAAATGTATAGCGCAATCACTACTCCGATACAAGACAAAAAGAAAAAAAGCGGACTCCAAATCCACAGTAGAAGACCGACTGAACAAAGTAATATCTAGCTTAGACGCGTTGATAGATGAGCAAGAGAAAAAACGCAGAGAAGCAGATATCACAAAGTTGTTTTGGGAAACAATAGGAAAGGGACTCGAGCAATACCGAACTCCCGAACGCAGATTGGTGCGCGAATCTAAATCCCGTCAGCTGAATTTAGTAAATCCAGGCAGATTTTCTTCGCATTGGTTCATCCTGTTCAATGATTTGTTTATTCATGTCAACGGAAGCACACCCAACATCCATCCGTTAGAAACTTTGTGGGTTGAGCCTATCTCAAACACGGATTGTCTACTCAATGTTATTCAACTAACAACTCCTGAAGAGATCATATCGGTTTCTACGACTACTGAGCAGGAAAAGACGGAATGGGTCCATTCTTTGAACACTGCAATACGATTAGCATTGAACAAAGACGCTGCCTTCAAACCACCGGCCGTTAGATCAGCTTGCTATACGTTTTCGAGTAAAAATGCATTTTATAAAGACGCAAAGTACAATGGACGGTGGCTGGATGGTAAAATACACGGGCATGGGAAAATTGAATGGCCTGATGGTAAACTTTACGTGGGGCAATTTCAGATGAATGCGTTGTGTGGTCATGGAAAGATGGAAATGCCTACTGTTGGTAAGTTTAATTAGGAAACTCGTAAGCCAATGTCAGTCTTTGTTCCAGTAGACTTTGAACGTTTCAACCCTCTGAAATTTCAGGCATTTACGAAGGCCAATGGAAGGACAACCAGCAAAACGGTTACGGTGCTATCAAATATGTATCTGGTGACATATATGAAGGCTACTTCAAAGACGGCCAACCTCACGGCCATGGGATTAAGAAACAAGGGGACTTCACGTCTTCCACAGCTACCATTTATACAGGAGAGTGGGTTAATGGCGCAAAGCATGGATACGGAGTCATGGACGATATTGGAAAAGGGGAGAAGTATTTGGGCAATTGGAGCGATAATAAGAAACATGGGTGCGGGCTGATTGTGACCTTGGACGGGATTTACTATGAGGGGCTGTTTATGCAAGATGTTTTGACGGTGAGTTATCTAAATTTTTTGTGCTTTTTTGGCGAAAAAACTTATCTAATTTTACTCGCTCTGTTCAATTACTGCGGAAATATATCTCGAAGCTATTTACCTAGTAGTTTAATTCGATAACAGCAAACCGGAATCCTCACGATTTTAAAACGTGACTATTTTATAATAATAGACTTTAGTATACATTTCAAGAGTATTTAAATCAGTAAAGGCCGTAATCATTGCCACATTAATTTGGGCATTTCGTTTGCAAAGTATTAAGCTGATAATGATAAGTGCACCGTCAAATAACATCAAGGATTTACGTTTTACCTTGACATAGGTAGGATACCGTATAGTTTGCAGCGAGTTATTAAACGTAACAAAATGTTTCGCACCAAGATTGTTAACTAAAACAGCTGCTTCATTAGAATGGAACTTATTATACCGTATTTTTACTTTGTTAGCGTCTTTTTAATGCATTTTGAACCACCTAATATGCATAGTTCTTTAGCTACATAGCTCAACTGGATAGTTTAGTTGATGCACGCAGAGAAGTGCATCGTAGGGCACGTTCCTGACGTGCGTCACTTATGAGGCAATGCTTTGTTTATCGCCTATAGGCGATGGTTACCACTCAACATCAGGTGGGCCATATGCTTGTTCCATCAGCTAGTTGTATAAAAAAAAACTGTTTCTTGTGGTCAGTTCTTTAATTTAATTTTATCATTATTTCTCAGGGTCATGGAGTAATGGTTTTCGAAGACGGCACGCACTATGAAGGGGAGTTCCGTTCCGCGGGAGTTTTCTCTGGAAAGGGAATACTGACGTTTTCCAGTGGAGATAAAATCGAGGGTAGTTTGAGCGGCGCGTGGACAGAAGGCGTGAAAATAAGCAATGCGACTATGCAACTTAACGTATCTAATCCTGTATTGCCAAATAATTCTAAGCCAAAGTGAGTAACTAGTACCTACCTAATGCATAGCTCGCTTCTCTCGTCACTAATATGATTAAATCTATCTATATTTATAAAAGAAAGTCGTGTTAGTTACACTATTTATAACTCAAGAACGGCGGAACCGATTTGGCAGAAAATTAGTGGGGAGGTACCTTAGAACCGGGAGAAGGACATAGGATACGTTTTATCCCGAAAAAGCAACGGGAACGGGCGAGCGAAGCCGCGGGCGGCCACTAGTAAATAAATAAAAAATAAATATTATGGACAATTCACACAACACTATCTAGCCCCAAACTAAGCAAAGCTTGTATTATGGAAACCAGATAGCTGATATAATACATATATACTTTTTTCTAAATACATACCTACTTAGAATACAATATAACACCCAGACAGAGAACAAACATCTGTGTTCACCACACAAATATTTGTTCTCGGTGGGGATCGAACCTACGACTCGGAAGGCAGAGCTACTACCAACTGAGCTGAGAGGCTAGTCGAATTGCCTACGATTCAACAGCTGTCTTTCACATTTTGCAAAGCCGCTTGTTAAATCATTAGTGATCGAAACTATACCATTTTAGTTTTTACCCACTTGATGTTAGGTGGTATACATCGCCTTTATCAAAGCATCAGGTATTTTAAGCACAGTTCTACAAAAGCTTTGACCAATAATATCGTTCATGTTACAGATAGTAATTAGTTCACATAACCTATTTCAGTTCCTTCGGCAAACTGAGCGTAGCACCCAACCAGAAATGGAACGCACTGATCCGACAATGCTTCCAATGCCTCGGCGTCTCTGAGTCAATACTCACCCCAACAGGCAACCATTTCAGCGCAGGACCTTTAGGCCAAACCATAGACAATGTTAAAATCTGGCAGAACGTAGCGGTGGCCATAAGCTGTTCACATAAAGAAAGGAAGAAGGTTCTAATGAAGTTGAATCGGCAATCAGATTTAGAGAAGTCAGTGGATTGCTTAGAGTTGATACCACAGTTTGGGCAGAAAGATTTGGATTTGGAGAGCTATATGGAATTGCGGCAGTATTTGCAAAATGTAAGTTGAAAAATTAAGTTAAGATCGCGGGACGTCGGTGGATGGAAAGAGCTCAGAATCGTTCTCCCTGGAAACGTGTAGGGGAGGCCTATGTCCAGCAGTGGATTTCATCAGGCTGATGATGATGATGATGAAATTGAATAATTACTGCCGTGTTCGTGTATAACTCTTTAGAAAAGCTAGAGATCCCACTTTGTAACTATTGAGGTAGCTAGGTCTCTTCTTCCTGCCCTTATCCCACTTTATGTGGGACATGGGACATGTCTTCCTCCCTTCCGGAGGAGGAAGACATATTGTGCCGACAGAGTCAGCCGCCATCTCTGCATTCACTCCTCTCTTATCCATGTCATCTTTCACACAGTTCATCCATGTTTTCTTTGCTCTACCTCTGCTCACATATCCATCCACATCCATACTCATCACTCATTCTCTTATAGTCACATGACTTTCATCCCTCCTAATGAAATGACCATATTGAGGTAGCTAGGTAATATTAGAAAAAGATACAACATGGACAATTGCAAAATGCGGAGGTGTGCCAAAGGTAATATTTGGCATATCTTTGTCTACCCTCTTAAATTTGCTCAAAGAATCTTGAGTGGGTACTGTGTATGAAGAAATCTGATTATGATAACTACCATGCCTTAAATTTTCAGATTGTCATGATCATCAGTGTGATTAAGTCCACTGCTGGACAAAGGCCTCCCCTATAAATATTCCACCGATCCTAATACTATCATCATACTCATCTTACATGTGCACTACTCAACCTATCTCCTTATTACCCAAAGGTTAGAAAAAGAAAGAAAGAAAGAAAAGCATTTTATTGACCTACTCATATACACAGGAATACCTACCTACTTAAAAAAATAAAAAATAAAATCACATAAAAAATTATAAAAAGGAAAATAATCATTAAAGGATAGGCAGGTAGGCAGCTGTCTTTAGACACTACAGGTCAATTAGGCCCCGGCTCAGTATTTGTTGCACTGTGTAGCTGTGTAGCTGTGTGTGTGTGTGTGTGTGTGGTTAGCTGTCAGATAATGCTATCTAGCATTAAGCTCGCCTGTGTACAGTACTTTTAATTTGCGCAATAAACAATTTTCTATCTATCTATCTTTCAGGCCTGTGAATCCACCCACCACCCCTTAGGCCAATTGGTCCTAGGCCTGACCAACGCGTTCAACACCACATACGGAGGCGTGAGGGTACACCCGCTACTCCTGAGTCACGCCGTCAAAGAGCTGAAGAGCATCACCTCCAGGTTATACCAAGTTGTGAGGTTGCTGTTCCCGGCGCTGCCGATAGAGGGCGCTGATGCGGTGCTGTCGGATTTGAAGGAAGATGAGGACGCTATTGATGGGTTAGTATACTATTTTATTTGGCTAGTTTGAAGGTACATGAAAAATAACAGTTTTTATAGCAGAAGATAGACTATTTCTTAGTAAAAGGCGTTTCTACACGCTTTGGTTTGACATATACCTATGTGCCCTAAAAAATTTCAAAATGATGGCTCTCAGCTCTAAGGGCAGATAAAATGAATGCCTACTATAGGCATTTATAATTTCAAGAAGAACGATTTGGCATTCCACCTCAAAACTCTGCTCAGGGTTAAGCTCGCCTTTGTACCTATGTCCAATATTTATGTCCTTTTCCTATATATTGTATTATGTGCAATAAAGAACTAAGAAGTAGTTATTTTACCCAATTTCCAGTGAAGTAGTATCAGCGGCCTCTCTCCTCCAACCGACTTTGCTTCCCCGCGTGCACCCAGCACTCTTCGTGCTATACGCACTGCACAACAAGAGAGAAGACGACCTGTACTGGCGACGGCTGCTCAAGTGGAACCGACAGCCGGATGTCACGCTCATGGCTATGCTGGGGATCGATCAGTAAGTCCTTGAAAGTGTGATCTCTCGTCAAACTGACGGTTCTATCCCGCGTGTTTAGCACTCTTCGTAAGTTCTTCTTTCATCTGTTTGATAACCTCTTGAAAGGATTGATTCCAGAGATGCAAGAAGAAAGCGAATCAAATATTATCCCCATGTTTTATTTTTTACCAAAACAAAACATGTGAGTAAGTGACCTGTTAAAAAAATTATAGTCTCACTACCATTTCGTTCAAATTTGCCACATTCGTATGGTGGGGCACTATTGTTTTATGATCCATGGTTAAGGATCGCTTCATTTTCAAAAAAAATTATAACCCGAAGGTATAATGTAGTTCCAAAAAAGATATATCATTATCTGCCTATTGCCGCTCCAGCTTTCTTTTATGTACCTGCAAATATGATTGATCGTAGATTTTTCGAAATGGTAATTAACGTGCGATCTTCCTTATAGAAAGTTCTGGATCGGCTACAACCCCAACCTGTCTCCGCCGCCGCCCACCAAAGAACAGCTGTTCCAAGAAGCCGTGGAGACGCTGCAGCAGTTGAAGACCACCTTTTCCCCCATCGAGAAACTACTCGTCATCAGAAGCACCTTCCAGAAAATGACTACGGCTGTTCAGCAGGAGTTGGGTAAGATTCTTTTCATGTCGAATGATCCTAAAAAGTTTGAAAACCCCCGACTTTTCGCGAAGCTTGTCGATCCTTGCCGAAGAGGTAGCGTGACGGAGACCTCAGCCTATAGAAGCTTTCACTTTAGGCATTTAAAAAAATATATTAAGGCTACCATGTAGGTTCATCATCATCTTCCTACCCTTATCCCACGCTAAATGGGGTCGGCACAACAGGTTTTCTTCCACTCACCTCGATCATTCGTCATCTCAGTGCTCACTTCTTTCTTGCTCATGTCATCTCTGACACAGTTGTAGGTTATAATGATAAATTTACCTCCTGGTTTTACCGCAGTAACTGACACAAATAAGTGTCTGTGTCATGCTTATTGACAGCGCTATTTCTCAAAATTACATTTCTACTACTTCTCGTCATGTCGGTCCGCCATGTTTTGGGTGCGTTGTGTTGCTTTCTTTGACCAAGAAAATCTCTATGTACCTACAACCAAACAAAATAGAATTGAAGAAAAATAAAATTTTAAACCGAATTCTACATTGCTAAACTGTATTTAAGATTGGTATACATATACCTGGCGTGGGCGAGAGAGAGAGAGAGCACTGGTGGTCTAGTGGTAGTGGCCCCGCCTTCCGATCCGAAGGTCTTGGGTTCAAATCCACTTGTGTACCAATGAGTTTTTCTGTCGAAAAATTTATGTGCACTATGCCAGTACTCTCAAAACGGTGAAGGAAAACATCGTGAGGAAACCGGCGTGCTGTAGAACCTAAAAAAGTTCGAGCAACACGTGTCAAGGGTCACGCAAAAAGGGCCCACCAGCTGCCCGCACTTCAAGTGCGCATGATAAAACTTGCCGAAAAAACCTGGCGTGGGCTCCATAGTTCCATGAAACATCTCATTTACGTCCTGGTTCCAGGTCCCCAGTACCTATGGAGCATGGACGAGCTGTTCCCAGTGTTCCACTTCGTGGTGGTCCGCGCAAGGATCCTGCAGCTCGGCTCCGAGATACACTTCGTCGAGGACTTCCTGGAGCCTTCCATGCAGCATGGAGAACTGGGACTCATGTTTACTACGCTCAAGGTAACAACACACTTACTCTGGACCCAAGACCGAGAAGAAACGCTCATAGTAAGAAAAGAACACTTGGTCTGGAACCAAGACCGAGAAGAAGTGAGGGTAGTTGCAACTGCGACTGCCTCCGCTTATCGACGGTTACTCTAATGAACTCCAGTCTGCCCGTGACCACGGCTGTTGTAACACGATCGAAACGACGGGAAATATTTCGTCTCCATTACAATGCGTTTCCAAACTCCTTGGCCAGACCATTTTTTTTTTATTTTTATTATTAGACCAAGTGTAATTATATGGAACAAACGCGTTACAACAGCCGTGGTCGCGGGCAGACTGGAGTTCAATGGAGTTACCCTTTAGAAGTGGAGGCAGTCGCAGTTGCAACTACCCTCACCATAATAATTCGCCATATAATTATGCATAACGATCGCGTTAATTTAAAAAGTGCTATGACATTTATCAAGTTGTTTTTTTTTCAGGCATGTTACTTCCAAATACTCCAAGAGAAGATGTCTTTCAACTAGTTTCAACACCAAACGGACAAACTGATGTAACAAATGATCTCGTATATACGTGCGGTGGGTGCATTGTTGTAGCTTCATTAGGTTGCTTAATATATTTCGGCATTTATACGACCGCCGGCGAGCAAGCGATTAGCTATCAACTTTTTTTTTATGTAAAAGATAGACAAACGAGCTTATGGGCCACCTAATGGTAAGCGGTCACGGTCGCCTAGACACCAACAACACCAACAGCTACAATAGTTGCAACAACTATTTTATTTTTATGAACAACGGGATATTTACCATTATTAAATGTTTGACTGATTTTTTTTCACTCCCGATATTTCGGCATAGTTGCATGCACCATGATCACGGTTGAACTGTGCAACTGTGCCGAAATATCGGGATTCACAAAATTTTATCATGGTAAATATCCCGTTGTTCATAAAACTAGTGTTAAAAACCATGATAGTTTCAAAAGTCTTATCAACTATTTTCTCGCTCAAGAACAAAGGGGGATTCTGTCAATAAAAGAGACATATAATATTAATAGTGGAGCAGCATTGCTGTGTTTCGGTTTAAAAGGTGTCGGTGAAATTACTGACACGTGAGGCTGAACATCTGTATGCTTCTAGTTGGTGGACGCAGGACAGTGTATCGTAGGGCACGTTCCTGACGTGTGTGACCTACGAGGCCATGCTTTGTTAGGACACTTAACATCAGATAGGCCTATGCTTGCTCCATCAGTTGTATTTAAAAAAAACTCATATAATTACACACTCGCTTCTCGCTCATCGCCGCCCGGGGCGGTCTTACAAATGCTTAGTATCAGAGAATTGGAATGTGGACCTGCATTACTGGACTCGCCTCGGCATGGTCCACAATTCGATTTCTTATTGGTACCAAGCTAAGTAGGTGTTATTGTTGAAGCTTGAATAATTAAGTTGCCGGTCGTTTTGTGCGATTTTCATCCAGCATAAAGCCATAACAGGAAACGAAACGAATAGATGGCCAAATATATTTTAGCAATAGATGGCGTTTTCTTTTTTAACGCATAGACTTCTTTCCAAAAGCAGCACTTGTCACCAGATAACCCATGTAGGGCTTGGTCCATACTAAACTCAAATAACGTACACGTCATTTCAGCTCTTATGTATTTTTTTTGCCGATTTTAAGAACGTTCATCCGTAAATTGATGATTTCAGACGGCCAATAAAACAATATGTGTAACTTGCACAGAAGATAATTTGACCTCATATTATTGGGAATGACCAAAACTTAATCATATGGGAAAAACATTTTCAAATGGTTGTATAGTTTTTTCATAAGATTCATCTGTTTTTCCTAAACTTTCGGTTGATGGTCTACGCAGATGCGATTCAATGATAAAACTATAAACGACAAACTTATAAAATTTTCGTATAAAAAAGCTAATAACATTTTATTAGTTCTTAGTGGCAGAATAAACACGATTCCTGTAAGTTTTCATTCATGAAAAAAATAATCAAAGGAGTAATTTTTAGCCACTTTTGGAGATATTAGACGTGTTAGTTTATGATGAAATCCGAGGTATTTTTGTTATTTTTTTTGCCTAGTAAATGAAGAAGTGTTCGTTTTAAAACATGTTTGATTTTTTTTTTTATAACATGAATATTTATTTTACTATGAATTATTTCGTATTACTATATATTCGGCGCGGAATCAAGTCAACGCTCAGTGCCGGCCGAGGCCTTTCAGAGGTAGGACGTGCGTCGCTCCCGGTCGCTGCAAGCAAGCAGCAAGCCTCAAAAAAATGTATTGTAGCTTCACGAGTTTATAGCGCTACTGGGACGTTTTGATACTTTTTATTGTTTAACAAAACTTTGGTGAGTTTTTTTTTGTATTTTAAAGTAATTGTGTTGCATTAACTTATTAACTTTAATTACCCCCGGTTTCTGGTACGCAAAAAATAGTTAATTATTTTTAATTTGTATTTCTTTTTAATTCAGGTTTCATTCTTTACTTTTATTTCAGATATGGCATAAAAAAGCCGCTTACAGGCTACATCACGTAAAAAAAGTAACGAGTACGTCACCAATTGCGAAAATTTGGTCAAGGCTAATAAAGCTAAAAGGTATGTTACCCAGGGGTTACTTTTTACAACGTAACATGTTATAGTCAATTCCCATTTTTATTAAACGTACACGGAGATAGAAGTAGTAATAATTTGCATTATGAAAATCATTATTGCTAACTTATCATAAAACATAACACGCCGAAAAAAAGGTCGAAATTAGCGGGTACTTTCAAATAGTCATCCAGTCCGCAAGTCCGCACGATACCAAAGCTAGTGTTCGAAGCACGGAGCCACTTGCACCCAGTTGATGAGCTATCTATGATTGTAAAGTAATCAATTAATTTTATAACACATTTGCTCGTAAAAGGTCTCTAATTTCACCGATTTCAATATCGTA
The DNA here is from genome assembly GCA_939531255.2 of Thera britannica. NCBI lineage: Eukaryota > Metazoa > Arthropoda > Insecta > Lepidoptera > Geometridae > Thera > Thera britannica. The sequence goes on from OW618047.2 coordinate 12,696,957, forward strand.
ATGTATGTCATTACGCACTAGTGCGGTAATGTAATGTAAAACGCACGGGTTGCTTTTTAATAAGGTATAACGTACGGTTTATCCAGATGCTAAATGTATGAAATGAAACTGAATGAAACCGAATGAAACTGCATGGAACCGTATGAAACTGAATAAAACCGAATGAAACTGCATGAAACCGAATGAAACCGAATGAACTTAATGAAACTGAATGAAACTGCATGAAACCGAATGAAACGGAATGAAACCGAATGATACCGAATGAAACTGAATGAAAATGAATGAAACTGAATAAAACCGAATGAAGCTGCATGAAACCGAATGAAACCGAATGAAACTGAATGAAACTGAATGAAGCTGAATGAAACTGAATAAAACCGAATGAAACCGAATGAAACTGAATGAAACCGTATGAAACTGCATGAAACCGAATGAAACTGAATGATACTTAATGAAAATGAATGAAACTGAATAAAACCGAATGAAAATGCATGAAACCGAATGAAACTGAATGAAACCGAATGAAACCGAATGAAACTGAATGATACCGAATGAAAATGAATGAAACTGAATAAAACCGAATGAAACTGCATGAAACCGAATGAAACTGAATGAAACTGAATGAAGCTGAATGAAACTGAATAAAACTGAATTAAAATGAATAAAACCGAATGAAACTGAATGAAACGGGATGAATTCAATTTCAAATTCTCTAACTGCTTTAACAAGTGATAAACAATTTATTCGTTTAATTTTTATTTATTTCCTCGCAAATGTGTTATAAAACGCCTCTGCTTTCTTGTAGCCCTCGCCTACGGCTCGGGCTTCAATAACGCCTCGGCTGTAATTTTCAACCTACCGCACTTATATCATAATGTACTATTGTTCGAAATACGTACATCAGTACCTACCTACTGCATATTTTATTGGGACCTATTGCATGCATTATATTATTTTTTTAATGATTTTATGTAGTTTCTTCTGAGTTCGCATTATGGTTTCGATTTCTGGCCTATTCCTTGTTTATCATTGTTTTCTTTCAATTTATTATGGTTACAGGTGCTTCGCCGGATGGACTAATTGAAGATGATGGTATCACCGAAATAAAATGTCCTAGTCCGGCATTCGGATTAGAGGCAGATATCGCTATTAACAAAAAAAATGTTATTCTAGTAAATAGATGTATCCGTGAATCGACACCATGACTGGTTTTATCAAATACAAGGGCAGCTGCACGTAACGAATAGAAATTACTGTCTTTTTGCTGTGTGGACAGGCAAAAATTTTAAATTAAAGACAGAAAAAATAATTAGGGACGATACATTTTGGAGCGAGAACATGGAGCATCGGCTAGTCAGTTTTTATAATAAATTTCTATTACCCGAAGTTGTTGATCCCCGAAAAGCTAAGTCCATGAAACTTAGAGACGATAAATATTAAAATTGTATTTTACACGAAATTATTTTGATTTATTTTAACATACCTGCCCGTTTTTGCGTAAGTAGGTACTCATTCAACAAAATGTTGTACCTACTTACGAAAAATGAATACATTCCCTACTAAGAGCTGGTAAAGTATCAAGGTGATTCATTCAATGCGGCGCATGATACGCGCTCCAACACAGACGGCCGTGTGCGTGCTAGGTGTAACTGTATAGCTAGGTGAGTATATTTACCCAAACTTGAGTCACGACGCTCGGGATAAACGCTCTTATAAGGCCGGGACGTTCAACCTGGGTTTATAAATCAATGCCTGCGATTGAAAATCGCACAGAAGTCTGCTTATTTATGTAGTTTAGATAACTATGAGCAATATAAACAATAACTAATTTATTATAGAAGCCAGTTGCGATTTAGCTTCCTAAATTAGTAGCTTAGTTCGTAGAGGTTTGAATGTATTGAGTTTGTTAGGGCAGCTTATCGTTTCATTGTTGCCATTTAGAAGGAAAATTAAAATGGTATTTTTCTATAATAGTAAATATTTTTTTAAATGTCAAAATACTTTTGTATCAGTTTCAAGATATATTTTTATAAATGTAATAGTACAATCGATCCGTAGAATAATTTAAGTTAAGGTTGTTCGATTCCGATACAACTGAATTTACACAACTATGGGCAAACAAAGTATAAATGTACACTGAAATAGCTGTAATAGAATTTTACAGTGGTCTTTATTGCCGGCCAGTTATATTAAGTTGGAGAAAACTGTAGGATAACAGAAATATCAATAAATAAATTATAGTTTAAAAAACAAAAAAAAAACGCTTTTATAACTAATTGAACTAAAAAGTTAAAAATAAAACTGTAATAATCAATTGAAAAATTTAAATTATTGTACAAAAATTGTGGGGTGCTTTTTATAATAACTTCAGATATAATAAACTATTGATAAAATATTTACAACAATCAAAATCAAGCCCCAAACTATAATTTTTTTTTTCCTTTTTAGTTTTTTTTTTTCATATTATTGCATTGTCATCGACCTTTGACAGGTGTGCAAAGTTTTAATCAAATCTGATCGTTCAAAGTAGGTTTTTTTTTTATTTTTTCAATTTTTTTTCATTTTTTTTATTTTTTTTTTCATATTATTGCATTGTCATCGACCTTTGACCGGTGTGCAAAGTTTGAATCAAATATGATCGTTCAAAGTAGGTTTTTTTTTTTTTTTTTTTTCAATTTTTTTTCATTTTTTTTTATTTTTTTTTTCATATTATTGCATTGTCATCGACTTTTGACAGGTGTGCAAAGTTTGAATCAAATCTGATCGTTCAAAGTAGGACAAAATCGAGCTCAAAGGGGTCGGTTACATACATACATACATACATACATACATACATACATACATACATACATACAGGTGAAACTAATAAAAGCGTTATAAAAACCAAAAAAGTAATTTTTTCGTCATTCTTTCTAACGAGTACTCGGCATTGAATACGTGAATGAGCTTAAAACATATGTCTCAAAATAGTCGTAAAAGTCTGTTAGTTCTTTTTCTGAAGCCCCGACTGCCACGACCAACGGCTGACACTCCAACTTTATATAACTGGCCGGTAATAAGGACCACTGTAAAAGCTTATGACAGCTATTTCAGTGTACATTAATACTTTATTCGCCCATAGTTGTGTAAATTAAGTTTGTATGGAAATCGTACCCCCTTAAGAACATAGTGTTCTTGTATTCAGTGCTGTATTGTCGTAGTCTAGAAATTCTAGAAACATACTTGACCAGTTTATTATTACTTATTTTGATTGTCGTAAAAAAGTGTCTCTATCTCTTAGATATACTTATCTATTCTATAGACACTTGATCGTATACTATTTTTTTTACAGCCATACTTATAAACGCAATTTAAATTTAATCATTGCTTAAAGTTAGCCCTGTCACTGTTTGTCATTACCTAGTAGTAAGAGATGGCAATAGGTTAAGCACCAGTTTATCTTTTGACATATTTTTATAAGTAAGGCCATTACTTGTTACGTAGAACAACGTTTTAGTAGGAAAATGATTTCGATCAATATTTTTTTACAGGCACTGGATACAAAGTCCTTTTGCCAATGTTTTTGCAGAGCCTTTGTAATGTTACTCTCCGAAACTTGGTTGTTTTTTCAAAATATTTAAAAAATGATTCTTAATCTTGTTCTTGCCTATTTGCTTAGTATAAGTAATGCTATTATATTCCATTGTTAAACCTGTTTTTCTTCACAAATAGGAGAATTAATAATGTTGTTATGAAACAGTGATATGAATTATTTTTAAATTACGACGTTTACTTTAAGCCCGTTGCAAACATTGCACAGTAACTTACTGTGCGTTACAATACATCTTGTAACCCTGTGAACAGTTCGAAGGTAAATAGTAGCAGCAGTAACATGCTAGAGCAAGTTACTGTGCATAAATGGTGCTTATGCCTAGACATATTCACAGTGTACATGAGACTGTTTATTTTTATACCCACCACAGTTTTGTGATTATAAGCTTTATTCCGTTTGTAATTCGTTGGTTCTCATAGTTGCATAAATATGTTATTTGTTTTTATGTTTAATAATTTTATTATGATAGATAAAGCTTATAAAAATAATTTTAGTTAGAATATTTGTTGACTTGTGTGTGGAAGTGCCAAATTAGTACATTTTGATTTTAGAGTTGCTGTAATATATTTAAACGAACAAAAATTATATTTTTTTATTATTGCATTGCACCCAATATTTGATAAAACAATATTATGAACATAGAGTTGGCATCTATCAATTCTAATTTTGCTTCTATCTAGTTGTTTATTTAAAGTGAATAAAAACCTGAACGGGCCTGTCGAAAAATAAATAAAATAATAAAACCGGTATACTTACACAATAGTTTTAATCTTAGTTTATAATTATTTTTTTATAGTTTAGATTTGTAGCAATAGTATGTAGTCACCAAGTGACAAATAAAAATGATATTGCGGCTTTCATATACGTAATAATCAACATAGAATAGAAAAGATTAGGTGCAATGTTCAATATGTATAATGATTATATTGCTTTAGTACAAAATGTTAAGGATTATAAAATAGTATTGATGGCATTGTTATTAATATTTTAGCTGTATTTTTATTTAAGATATTTTTCTCAATGAACCATCACCAAAAAATACAATGTTCAAAGTTGTTAAATATAAATTGTTGAATAGACGCTATTACTGAATAACCATATCATTAAATGTTATAATATTGATATCTTTCTAATTAATGTGTATTGAAAGTGTGCGTTTAAAATATTTCATAATATTGAACCATAATAAAAGTTCAAAAAAATGGTTGTTTAATTGATTGTCCTTTTAACCATGTGACCAGACCTACTCTTATCAATAATAAGACTACCTAACTATGCACATTAATAAAGTAACTGTGCATGTCCAAAAGATACTTTGCATTATCTGTAACATGGTAAGGAAAAAAATAACAACTGCATAGTTTATTAAGGCTATTTATTTCATTCCTATAAAATAACATACCAAATGTTTCTTTTGTACAACATTATATCAAAAATGTACACCATTATATAAATTTCGTCACAGGTAAATGTTACCTAGCTACTCATGATTTCTCCTATTTCCATGGCTTTTACACAATAAATATAATTATAGTCCTCTCACCTCTACACTGTTAGGTACGTTTTCATAATACAGGTGTGGGGCGCATTTACTTACAAAGCAGGTTGACGCAGGTTTACCGGCGCTAACGGCACGAAGCTCAATACTGAGAAAGTAAACGCTAGTAGACAGGCACGAGCAAAGCAATAGCCTGCTTTCTGTGTAAATGTGTCTATAGGACGCAAAATCGTAGTGCGGTCTACTACGAAAAATTAAGGTGGGTAATATTTCCATACAAATTTTACACTGAAATAACTGTGGTTTCATATTGATCTTTATATACGGCAAAATTTAATATTAAGTCAAAAAAAAAGGAAAATATGCATTTATATTCTTTGACAAAGTCAGTATGATAAAGTCTTCGTAAATAACAAATAAATTAATATATTTTTCAAATGATTACTGTAGTCTACAGTTTTCTTTGACATGATATAATTTACCGTAAAAAGAACAAAATAAAAACTACAGTTATTTCGGTGTACAATTATACTCTAATCGCCCTTAAATGGTAGAAATCTGTTTGTATGAAAATGAAACAACCTTAAATGTTGCTCACCAACAACGGTTCTTTGCAGCTCTTGAAGTTAGTTTTGCATATCTGCATCCCTGTTACACTAGCACACTTGCGAGAAGATTGAGCGAGATAGAAAGATACAACCAACTTTGGAGGCGCAAATATGAGTTGTTCGTGACTACTAAATATGAATCTATAGTTTTAAAACGCCGTGATATATCTCATTGATAAAATGTCTGCATTGTAGATTAAAAATAAAAAATATGATACAAATCTGTAATATTATAATCGAGTGGTGACAATTAATTAATTTTTAAATACAAATAAAGTCAGATAAATTGACAATGCTCATTCCCCCTGTCCTAAGACAAGCATACAACTGTTAGAAGGGTGCTTAGCAACGTCTATTCATCTAGGCCCTTATATGAAACGTACAAATATCCAAAACGAATTAAGACCTACACAAGATATTATAAGGTAAACCACAACCTTACCAAGAGAATCAAATAACTTATTTTGTTCGTCAACGGCAAATCTATTTTGTACTTTATTTCCAAGCAAAGGACTTTTCGAAATAGCAAATAGAGCTGTGTCGATTATACATAGCAGATTGTATGAACAGTATGATTGGAATGGAGAGACCAAAATGCGACCAAATGTTTCTGAATCGCTCCAATTAATTTATTTCCAAAACATCTTTCGGTTTGGAGTAAAAGACCATGCTATAGCCAGGTTAATAAACTTAAGACGCTGACAACCGTGAAACGACTTCTCGCTCGCACACTTTGACCTATTGAAAGGTCAAAGTAAAACACTGAACTTATTTATCGAAAATCACGAGCAACTATCTTGTGTGCAATCCGATTAGGTAAGCAAAAGATAATTTTGATCATAACACGTTATCCTACTTAAAAGATTACCAAAGTAAGAAACTCAGTTAGGCCAACTTTGTAAGTATTAAAATTTACTTAGTATTTTTGTTTTTGTCGAGCAACTTTTAAGTAGGAATACTCTACATGTTAGGATCAAAATTATTTTTTGTTTAACTATGTGCAATCAGATAACACACAAGATAGTTGCTCGCGATTTCTGATAAATAAGTCCAGTGATTTTATATCTTTCAAATGTTCAAAATATGTGAGTAAAAAACATCGACGGTTGTCTTCGTCTTAAATAAGGAGCCTTTGTCGTATTTATGCCTCATCACTCCAACAGATAAAAGCACCGTCACAAAACAAGAGTCCTATAATTATTACAAATTAAGCTCATTATTAAGAAATAATAAAAACTCTCAAATTATTGCGTTAAAATCACTATTACCATTTTCATAAACAAGTACTTATAAACCAATGTTAAGTTTATATTATATTACTTTATAAAAATAATCGTGTCGGGTTGCGTCGTGGACACAGTCCCAAGTTTACATGAATGCGTCTTAAAAAACCAAGGACTAAAAAGGGCCAAGTTGTATTCGCTTTAAGCTATTCCATTATTACAGCAGAAAGATTAAGTGCCAACAAATGTCAATCGAAAAATAAAAAATAAAAAAATGTAATAATAAAAATAAAAAAAAGTGCAAAGTACTCTTTTAGGAGTAACCAATCGGATTTCAGTACATATTTTTTTTATGTACATACGAAACTACTGTACTGTAACCTCTTAAGAGGCAGACTGCCGTCCATGACCTTATCACTCGCACACTCTGACCTTTTAAAAGATAAAAACACTAAGCTTACTTATGTACGAAAACAAGTTTGGAAAAATTCTGTGTTTAATCGGATTGCATACAAGATATATTATTTGCTCATGATTTTCAATAAATTCAGTGATTTTATATCTTTTAAAAGGTCAAATTTTGCGAGCAATAAGTAGTTTCATGGTTTCCATCGTCTTAACATCAGGTGGGCCATTATGCTTGTTCCATCATTAAGTTGTATAAAAAATTGTATAACTTTTACAATTGGTTTTGAAAGAAGCATTCATGTCTAAGAATAACACAACAATACAAATCTCTATATAAAATGTTAGACATAAAAATAATTTCATTAATTAATTATGATGAAATATCATTTGAATTTTATTGCATGCACTATTAATTTAATTATAAATAAAAATTAACAATTACTCTAAATAACATTTTATTGGACGATAGTTCGAAAATTTTCGAGAAAAATATTATTAAATCTTCACAGGGAGTCACCGTTATTGTTTAAAAAACGCTTCAGTTAGACAACAGTATCCTAAGTCTGAGTTTTACTTGATCAGTTTGAACATTTCGTTTCGCCTAAAATGAGACAACAACAATTCGCTACGTACGATCAAAACGAGCCGTTGTCTCATCTTTTCTCCATACAAAAGAGAGAGACACATAGCCAAAACGAATAGTTCAAACTGATCGAGGTAAACTCAGACTATGGGTACAGAGCTCTTAAAATCTAGTAGAAATCAACGTATATATTACTTTAACGTCCTAAAACTAAGTGTTAATGCTTACAAATAAATGCTGTCTAGTGGGGTGGTATGGTTTATGATGTCAGCCTGTTATCCACTTATTACTATCCTTGCATGTAATGATCTCTTATCGCAACGCGTTTTTATAACTGCTTATTGTCTTAAGGCCTGCGCACACCTAGTTCACTGATCGCCGACGCCAGCGGCCTAGGTGTGTGCAGGCCTTTAAGAATTGATATTATAGATTTAAACTAGCCTTTTGTACGGGTTATTCGACACCCCAACGACAAATCACACAAGTAATCAAATCTTGAGAATTTTATATTCGTAAAAAAACTATAAAATCCCGTTTAATCCATATAATTTTCCCTTACTAAGTATTTCAGTCCCCTAATCTTAATAAAAAAGTACTACTAAAAGTATAGTACTACTTTACTTTTAGTAGTACTTTTTTATTGCAAGGATAAAAAAGTGGATTTCAGGCAAGTGTGTGCTTCATTCGGGCGATATAAAACTATAATTAGCGAACACTAAAATACATGTAAAGTTTACACATACGACGTAGTCACTAGATAACAAACGAACTTGAACAAGCATAAGAAAAATAATCATAAATTAAAATCGTCGATTTTACCGTAAGTTAATAAAAATCTTATTTACACGCTACCACGATGATAAAACAAAATAAACTATTTTGCTAAGCAATATAATGATTAAACAATAAATAAGAGACGCGCCTTAAATCTGTTATTGCCAAATTAAATGCCAATTCTTGTGAGTTTCGAGCCAAATGTGCGTTAGTGCTTAGTCATAATTTCGAAGTGCTTACTCAACTAATACTCAAAGCACCATTTCATAATATAAGATACCTAATTTAAGTTTTTCTTACATAAATCCGTTAGTCAATTTTGAATTTCGAAATGTTTCGTTCGTGTTACGGCACAACTACACGTTAGGCGGTTTCGCATTCTGACGACTACGTAGCAATTACGTAGCAAAGTTGAAAAGAACGTATAAGTTAGGTTCTAAAATATTTTTATTACTATTCTAGAATAATAATAGTGATGTATATATGATTGATATTATGTGCATAATATGCCCGTATGCAGCCGTCAAAAGATTCGTAATACTTGACATCCAATAAGTCATAAAAAAATATGTTTATATCATATCGCTCTTTAGCATATCAATTTAACTATTATAACGTGTAAATGGCATCAAACACTACAAAGCTAGTTTAATACTGAGATAGTGATTAATTCTGCTGATAGATTCCGCATTCATAAAGAAAATCGCCGTCTGAATCACATTACGGTGTTGCAGACTTCTCAGATGTTTACAAAAAGACGTAAGGTCTTATTGAAAATTGAGGCTTACTTCAGTACTATTAAGAAACCTAGCTTCAGCTCAAGTAAAGAAAAAACTTTAAACTCGAGCTTAGTTTTATAAAAAAAACGAGGCTTTTAAAGTACGCGCCAGAAGCAGATAACTATTTTAATGCAAGTGAAATTGAACCGTAAACGATAGCAATAAAAACTACGTATTCATAAAATACACTGTAAGACTATAAAAATAAATCTCGCTCTAATATAGGTATTACCTAACGTAAATACCACAATTTGCTCGTTGTAGTAAAGTTTGAATTAGATTCTGCTTCTGGTACTTGTTAACCTTAATATTAGAAACTCCGCGAACTAACATTATTTTTACAATTACCGCGACATAACTATTTACATCGACAATGATCATTGAAAATAATTTAGTTTAAAGCTACACGTGCGATCTATCGTCAATTTTTTCAACGGATTTTGAACTTAAAATCAATGGAAGTGCAATACTTGTTCAGTAAAATAAAAATCATGTGTCAGGAACACAAGATTAACGCACGCATGTGGACAAGCTTAAGGTTTTTTAAATAAATATCTTATACCATAAAACCATAAGATTTTCCTAGCGATATTCTTTATGGGAGACATACAAGATGCCAAGTGATACCTTGGAATAATAAACTCACAAATAACACCATGATTGACTTACTGTCCAATCATATTAAAACGATGGGTTTAGATGTTTAAAAACATTGTTTCATCCGGACGTATCATACTGATAAAACACTGCCAAGCTTCGTATAAAAAAAATTTACAAAAGGCAATACTTAAATATAAAGTATGGTTTTGAAAAAGGTTGCATATAACAACCTCTACGCCTCTATTGAATAATTGCCCAAAAAACTTGGCAAAATTTTTGTTTAAAAACAGCCAGACTTTATAAAAAAATGTAATGGCTTTGATATCCGAAGAGTTGCTAATAAGTCTTTTTTTTCTATTGATCTATGTAGTAATGCACATTTACGCGTTTCAGGAGCTATATTCTCAAGAAAAACTACATCAAACATAGTAGTTTTAAATTTGGACAGTGTAATATCAGCCTTATTCGTGCGACGGTCTAGTGTTACTTAGCCACGTTCAAATCTGTTACATACGAGGTAGTAAATGAAAACGATAAGCGAAAGTATACCTGTCTCTTTTCTACTCATGTAATACGTGCGGTAATTAAAGGAGAAAGATCTATTCAAAAACTTGAGTCTGATTTATATTAAAGTCTAATAAGGGGCGTTTCTCTGTACAGAGTTGATATTATACTTCGTTCGTTACCATCTAAAACCGTTCCTTAAAATTTATATAATCGTATAATTTCCGTAATATTATACATACATACCATTTACATTAAGTATATCGTAGTCCTAATGATTGAAGCGTTCCAATCTCATTTTATAAAAAAATATGTACACTTGCCTAGTTCTGGCATTCTACTGTATATCCCAGTCGAAGATAAGCATCCATGATTATAATAAGTCTAAAGGGTTTTAAAAGGATCAATGGCAAATCATCAAAGTTAAATCAATTCCTGTTATCTTGCAACAAAATGAAGTCTAAAATATCCTAACTTATAAATATTTGATCCCAAGCACGATATAAAAATTTCGATTTCAATAAAAAACAAACGTTAATCATGATTTCAAAACTTTCCTGCAAGCTCGTCGGAAGGAAGTTAGGTAAAAAAACCGAAAAAAAAAAAAACAAATCCGTCATACATTCCACTTACGCACTAACAAATACCTAAAATGTAAAATAGGTACAAATAACGTCCTTACTAACCAGAAGGCAAAATTGGCACTTAAGACGAAGTTCGCTCCTTTCTTGATGCGTGTTACAAATGTCGCCTGTTCGTCTGAATCCACTGATATTGCCACGTCTGGGGCGCCGGTTGCATTCCCGTCCCGAACATCCAACACGTGGGTCAAATGCGTATCCCGTAACAGTTGGACTTCGCGCGAGGTCACGTGGTACGTAACCGGGGTCACCTTTGTATCTGGGGTCATTTCCAACTGGTACGTATCTGGGGCTGGAGCGTTACGTGACAATGGGACATGCGTGTCCCGTAATAGGACGTGCGATTCACAGGTCTGAATAGATTCCATTATATATTCTGTTGTCACTTGCGAATGTGTCACATGTGTGTCCCGCAGCAGGCTATGACACAGATGGGTATCTCTAGGCAGGTATGTGTCTGAGACTTGCGTATGGGTCACATGAGTGTCTCTTAATAGTTGACCCACATGAGTTTCACGGGTAACATGGGTATCTGGCAACAGGTACGTGCCGGTCACACAAGCTTCTTGGAGGTATGGGTTCCTGTACGCATCTCGCGGTTTGCGGGTAGGATGCGACATCAGTATGAACGGAGCGCGGGGCTATGTCGGCGATGGGTTGTTCTGTGTGGGGTTGTACGGATGGTTCGAGTTACGCAGCACTGTGTACACGCTGTCGACTTTGCTTAGCTTCTCGAAGAAAGGTATCAGGTCCAAGAGTTCTGAATCTGTCATGTCGTCGAACCAAGACGCGACAGGTACCTGCGGAGGAAAACAATATTAGTCACTAGAACATTCACTGACGCATGTTTATATACCAAGGCTTTTGAACAATAAATAAATTGTGGGAAAACCTGATAGTAATTTCAAGCATGGTTTATTTACTACTATAAAATGCAGACATGTGCCAAATAATTGGAAAGCGCATTATTACAACGCTACAAATTTTCAAGAGGGGAACGTATTTTCATAATATGATCATAAACGTTCTAGGAATGATTCTGAACGATCCACCACTTGTGAGTCCAATACATTAACTTCAGTAGTGAACTACTCTGTTCACTGCTGAAAGTAGTAGAGTAACAAAAGTAGCAGCGGCTTGCAAAAGAGGCACTGATGGGCAAATGTATAAAAATATGCACATACGTAAGTCCATCAATGCTTAGTTGTGGCCAAGGCTTGAATAGTACTTTTCTCAAATAATGCGAGGATATTAAATTTGACTGGCCTCTAGCTCAGTTGGTAGTAGCTCTGCCTTCTGCGCCGTAGGTCGTGGGTTCGATCCCCACCGAGAACAAATATTTGTGTGGTGAACATAAATGTTTGTTCTCTGTCTGGGTGTTATATGTATTCTAAGTATGTATTTACAAAAAAAAAATATGTATTCAAGTATTATATCAGCTATCCGGTTCCCATATTACAAGCTCTGCTTAGTTTGGGGCTGGGGTAGTGTTGTGTGAATTGTCCACAATATTTATTTTATATTTTATTTTTATTTTTATGAATACTACTTCAACCCATTTTGTCAAATACAAATACGACAAACAACGAACAACACTAATTTGTCTCGCGTTGAGTTCATTTGTTTTTCATTAATCAGCATTAAGTTTTGCGAGCAAGATCGAAATTTGAAAAAACACCTTTGATAAGTTACCTCCTTGGTTGCCATGTTTCAGAGTAAAAGATCGTTCCATTTTTAAATTACAGGACAGATAATATGAGTTTACTATGTAATTTATGTGATCGCCGCCGATTTTCATACAACTTTTGCCGGCCGCTGCTCGCATGTATTTGGCTATTGCAGCAATTATGATTTATCTAGAAGAAGGTTGTCAAAATAATGTCATAGTTACACCGTAAGTCATTGGCCGACCCAAAGATAGACAATCAGTTGATAACAAAACACGATAGTGAAGTCCGCATGATAAAAACACCATAGTAGTCAAGTTTATGTACAGATAAGTCAAGTTTACTAAAGAAATAAGAATTAACAATCAGAATAAGTCCACTGATGGACATGGGATTTCCTCATATTCTGAGGGGTTTCGTGCACACATTTGACAGAAAAAGTCAATAAAAAAGTACGTACAAAATGCTAGTGCTCTCAAACGGTGTAAGAAACCCATGGCTTAGTAAGCCCTGCACGTATTGACCAACAAATGAATCGCGGTTTATAACAATGGGATGAGTTATTAAAACAATATTTGTAATTGTTTTTTTTTCCTGCTGAGATATTTAGTTGCGGTGGAATGAGGAAAACCTGGGCTATAAGGAAATAACATGTCCAAAGCCAGAAATATGGGAAGAACCTATATTTTCTTTATTTTAATTCTTTCCACAGAAACTAGAATTTAGAATTCGTAGTCCCATATACAAGTGCACGAAAGGAGCCTCTTTGAGGTGCACTTAAAATCCTTTCACCACACTTGGTCCAAAAGGTAGTAGTAGTATAGATATAATTCATTCCGCAAGAGCCAAGGCGTCGCGGGCAGAACAAGAACAAGATGGCGAGACGAGCTCGACAAGTATAGACCACAGTGGAACATCTCAGCTCAGAACCACACAGAGTCTAGAATTCTAGATGATTGGGTAAGGCCTTTGCCCAGGGGTTGGACATAGAAGGCTCATAATAATAATGATTGTTTCTTGTTCTTCTTAAATTTAAGAGCTCTTGTCGGGGATTTGATGCAGTTTTCTCCGATTAATTCTTTTGAGTTCATAAACGCAAATCGTGGATGTGGCGAACAAAGCTGCCAAACTCAAGTGGGAGTGGGCTGGCCATGTCTGCCGCATGCATAACGAGCTCTGGGCCAAAATTACAACAGAATGGTGCCTACAAGAGACAAGGCGTCGCGGCAGACCAAGAACAAGATGGCGAGACGAGCTCGATAAGCACAGACCACAGTGGAACATCTCAGCACAGAACCGTACAGAGTGGAGGGGATTGGGTAAGGCCGTTGCCCAGCAAAGACAGACAAGAACATAGAACATAGAAGGTTAGGACATAGAACATAGAAGGTTTGGTCATAAAGGCTCATAATAATAATGATTGTTTCTTGTTCTCCTTAAATTTAAGCTTAGCTCTTGTCGGGGATTTAATACAGTTTTCTCCGATAAAGTCTTTCGCATGCGGCCTCCTTGACTTGCTTATACGACATGACAGCGACCTTTTATCTTTGATTGTTGAGTCCGGTTAATGTACGCACTGTTAAAACGATGCCACTTTTTTCCACTGGAAAATTGTAAAAGCCCATGTACACTGTCGCAGATTAATATTTCCATTATTATTATCTAGCGATGAATAATTGTACTAAACAGGCAGCCCCTTTGAGGTTATTGGGAAAAAAAACATCTCTGTCACTGCGGCGGCCGCGGCACGCTCGCTCTGCTCGCTCGCCTTGTGCTTAATTTTTATGTTCTAACATAACCTAACCTATCCAAGTCGGATCCGCCCTATAAAGTATCAAGACAAGGTATAAGTTTCCAGTGCCAGAACAAAAAAGTAAATGATCATGTTTGAATTGCTCCAGTGTGCATGTGGCTTAACTGGCATCGTAATAACAGTGTGTACAATAACATGATGTACATTGTACATTATCGCCTCCCTGATTGTTTACTCACAGCATTATCAGGATGGAATATGTAGGAAGCGGGCGAGTTGTCGACTATAACGACACGTCGCAAATCCCTGCCCAGACTGTTGAGGTCCTTCACGTAGTTCCCTCGGTGGAACACGCAACTGTCGCGGAACAAACGCGCGCGAAACACGCCCCATCTGAAATAGAACATTAGTTTATTAAACACTGTTTAGAGCACAAAGTTTCGTATTGACAGTTATGAGGGCAATATCAAATTTGCCAGAATTTGACATAATATACTGTAAAATCTGTCAAATATGATTCATTATAGGTATTTCGCCTTTCAGTTCCGTTCCCAAAGATAATACGGGACCCTATTACTAAGACTCCGTTGTCCGCCCGTCTGTCTGTCTGTCTGTCTGTTCGTTTATCACCAAGCTGTTCATCATGAACCGTAATAGTTGACAGTTGAAATTTTCACAAATGATGTATTTCTGTTGTCGCTATAACAAGAAATAAACAATAAAATAAATATTTAAGGAGGCTCTCATACAACAAACGTGATATTTTTTGGGTCTTTTTGCTCTATATTGATATAGGCAACAATAAAAAATAACACGCTAGAAACGTATTCAGAAGGCTTAGAATCGTTCTTCTTGGAAATGTATGAGGAAGGTCTACTACTAACTACTACTACTTTTGAAACTATCATGGTTTTAAACACATTTTTTATGAAACAACGGGATATTTACCATGATTAAATTTTTGTGAGTTTTGAGTTGCATGCACCATGATCACGGTTGAACTGAAGTCCAGGATTAAAAGAAATCATGGTAAATACCCCGTTGTTTCATAAAATAGTGAAGATCTACTTCCTAGAACTTTTAGATTTTCGATGATAAGAGAGGTTATTACTATTGTTCTTGATGACGTTCCGAGACTACTTCATGACACATATTGAAGTGATGACAACTTTGTTCTAGAGAACTCTTCAACGATGTGGCAGTTAGTTTTCATTTAAAATGGAGACATTAATTAAACCGGGCGGCGCTAATTAAACACATCTTCTCAAGACAAATTCGGATGCACTCTCAAAACGTCTTTTAAACAGGTTAAATACTTGCAATAAAATTTATTCATGACTCTTAAAAATATCATGAGACAGTGATTTTGGTAAAAATATATTTTTAATCCAATAATTTTATGCAAATTAGGTAAATTAGCATAAAGTTTCTTCAAATAAACATCAAAATTAAGGGCTAATCAAGCTTTGTCCACGTAAAAAACCATACAAGAGTTTCATAGCCCTTTTTTTTACTAAATTGTCGTCATATTCGTACGAGCCCATAATTGAGAGTTAAAATCGCGTAGACTAAATTGTTCTACAAAAATACATTATACAGCCTCGTTCAGGCTAACAGGTAAAATTAACTTGAATAACTGTTGGACTCCTTTGCGTGCGTGACAAACAATGAAATTACTTGACATTACACTTATAATGACGTTCATAAAATTATAGGCATTACAAGCTATGACGCGTCCACTCACGGTCCTCTTAGTTTTTACGAGCGATCGTAACTACGGGTAATTGTGGGGAAACGTCACTCATTTATAAATACAATGTTAATTACATCTGTAGGTAAGTTATTAAATCAACGTAAATTACAATAGGATACTCTAACTTATCGAAACAATAATAAAAACCACTTTGAACATGGTTTAAACATGCCTGCTTTCCACCATTCATTTATATAAATAAATAATGCAGACAATCCACACAACACTATCGAGCCCCAAACTAAGCAGAGCTTGTACTATGGGAACCAGATAGCTGATATAATACTTGAATACTTTTTTTTGTTATTACATACATAGAATACAATATAACACCCAGGCAGAGAACCAACATCTATGTTCACCACACAAAGATTTGTTCTCGGTGGGGATCGAACCCACGCCCTCCAGCGCAGAAGGCAGAGCTACTACCAACTGAGCTGTGAAGGCAGATACCAAAATATCCTTCTTAAAATTACCCAGGACACTATACCGTAAAGTAGCATAGCATGGACATAACCATTCCCTGCATATACTGCAGGCTTCACTTATTTGGCAAGTCTCACCTATCTAGCAGATCAGCAACTGGATCCGCGTACTTGGCCAGCGAGGCAGTGAACAGCACACACTCGTAGAGCTCGCCGCAGCGCCGCAGGAACTCATCCACGTGTGGCCGCTTTAGGACGTACACTTGGTGAACCGCGCCGTCTATTTCTACTGGCACCACGAAATCTGCGTTGTTGATTGGCTGGAATAGAGAAAGAAGGGTTAGCACGGCTTTGTATATTTTTACTGTCATTTTAAACCAGCTCTCTACGAAAAGGTACATCAGTTTTATTGGTTACTAGTGGAATCCCGCGCGACTTCGTTCAACTAAAGCTTTTTACATAATATGTATAAACTTCAATCCCTCGCTGCACACCTGAAGGGGTTGAGTTCCAGGAAATCTCTTTCTTAGTGCCCTTCTATACTAAACCAGGAGTCTACTCTCCAAATTTCATACTCCTATGACCATTAGTTTAGGCTGTGCGTTTATTGTCAGTCAGTCAGTCAGTAACTCAAGAGTTTTATATATTGGTTTAATCGCTGAAGGTTCTTTAGCGATTACACCTAGTTGATCGGTAGAAAAATTACTAGAGAAACAACGCTATGAATCTCGCCTGATATGGGAACCATACTGATAAGCTATGCCTGGTTGTGGCGAGTTCTAGTGTCGGAAGTCCCTTTAGTGCTGTTTAGTGCCCCACCGTCTTAACCAAAGGAGTTTATTTACGAGCGAGCAACAAATAATCTCCTATTTTTGTGTCAACGTCAAATGAAATAACGATTTCAGTTTGCTTAGTTCCAAACGATTAGGGATACCTACAATTTCAAAGGTCGATTTGTTGAAATGGATAGGTACGTTAGAAATAAGTAATAATCTGAAATAAGATCGATTTATAATGGTATGTTACAGCAGGGCTTTTGTCAGTCACTTATCAATGCTTTAACATATCTTAGACTTTGTTGGTTTGGCAGATCCACACCACGTGTCGGTGATGTAAAATAATGCGTAACGCCAAAACTAAATGCTATTTTTTTTAAACGAACATAAACTAGTTATGTAATTGAAACGGGTGTAGCGAGCAATAAAATTCATCAAAATTTAGTAATTACGTACTCCCAACAGTCGAACAAACTACTTATATTACTGTCTAAAAATTACATAAATCAAAACGAGAGAATGTATAATATCCGCAATACGAAATATCATTAAATACAAGTAGTTTGGTTCAAGAAACTAGGTAGCGAAATGGAATGCCATTGCGCTTAGAATCCGAATATTACAAAAGATATTTTTGTGCGATGAAAAACCGCCGTCGGACAATAGAGCGAACTTTCTCCAAAACGTATCGCCTTCGTTCGACTCTTGGCTCTGACAAATAGATAATCGAGACGTCCGGTCGGGAATAATGCGACTGTTAGTTGGTTTGGTTTAAACATTTATTTTCTCAAAAGAATTTACAAATTCACTTACAGAGAAAATACAATTTATCTTATAGTAATTCATAGTTCGGCACAGCTATCGATTTAATTAGGTTATGCATTGTCACACTTGATTCAAAGTGATATTTCTGATTCTTCTCAATATGGATTTGATTTGTAACACATTTCACATTTGAAAACTAACTAGTTTTGGCTGTTATTGCTGTGTTGGTAACGCAAATGCTTCGTAAATCACTACAATGCAGCAAGAAATGGCAACATAACTAGACTGTTTATGAGACGTCTAACAGAGAGGACTATAAAACCAAGTCCAGGCTATTATTATGTTGTCTTCGAATTTCTTAGTATCAATATAGATATATTATTATGTAGTTATAGTAGGTATTTTTTATTACACCTGAGGTTTGGCAAGCATGAGTCATATCAGGTGTTTGTTAATAAAGTAATAAGTTAATACACAGATTTTAAGAATTTTAATACGTACAGATCAATTTTAAAAACTGGAGACATAAGGGGGCGTCTATAAATTACGTGAGATGTAGTAGATGTTAAGGGGGGGAGGGGGTCGAGTCAAATCTCATCTAATCTTACGTTGGGGAGACGGGGGGTATCGGTAAATATCACGCAATTTTTTTCTGATTGAAACAAAAATAAATCATGCTATTTTAATACCGTTTTAAGCCCGTCCTTTGTTTTAGCGCCACTGTCTTAACTAGTCGTAAATAAAAGCACGAAGCAATTTTTTTTTTTCTTTATACAAAACAGTCCAGCGCGTTTCCGTAAGAAACCCACATTTTGAAAAATCTCACGTGAGATTGGGGGATGGGGGAGGGGGTTGAATAAAATCTCACGACATCTCACCAGGGGGGGAGGGAGGGACAGAAAATTAAAAAAAACACCTATCGTAATTTATGGACGCCCCCTAATTATAATGAGAAATACTTCTTTCAAAAATAGCGATAGAAAATTGTTGAACTAATTACGTGTAGTACGAGTACATACAAGCAAATAAACATTTCATCATTCCAGTTTTAAACACGGCTTAGAAAACGATACCGGCCCGAATAATACAAAAGGACTCAAATACCTAGAACTAGCAAAAAGAGATCAAGGTTGCACTTAACAAAAGGGGAGTCTGTAACCGAATACTGCGGGTCTACGATGAGTGCTCTAAAAGCAACCACAGCTCTGGTTTTCCTTTTCCACTAAACACCGTGAAAATATTAACAAAACGCAAATAAACAATCATTCTTAGCTATGTAATTAATTCAACATTACCATAAAACCTTATTACGTAGGAAGTTCGCATGCCACGACTCACTATAACATAACAAGGAATGTATTTTAAGAAAACCTCAAGGATGTAAATTATATAAAAACCTTCGCGTAATTATGGAAAATGACGTTTTGCAGTAACAATTTCATGGCGTGATGTGATAAAAAACGTCCTTTAATACTCCTAATTACGTTGTCAATAATTATACATTTAACTACTGTGATTTCAGTAAAGCTAAAGCTGATGGCTATACATTGTAGAGACTAAAGATACGTTGCAGAGAGCTTGATAGTTTGATGGATGATGTCTAATAAGACCCAACCCTGGTCTATAAATCAAGCAATATCAGATCACGACGCGTTTTGTAAGCGTTTACTGAAAGGTCCACGCGATCTGATTTCGTAAATCGAAGTCTAATATCAGGCATTCGAATATCGATACGGCTATTGAGTAGTTCGAACACAATTGATCCCAGATTGTGTGCCCAAACATAATGAAGGTTAGAGCCTTGACACACCGGAGCACACCAAAGCAACAGTACAATAGATCAGCGGTGCAGTGTATGGGCAACATAATATGTGGACAATACAATCATTTATTTTATTATCCAAACGATGTATGTATGCCAGTGACATTGTTTGCGGTTATGTCCTCATTAGTCATAGGTTTATACTCAAAGTCGCAGCAAAATCAGCGAATTGTTTGATTTATCTTCGGCTTGCGTTGAAAATTGACTTGCCTTATCGGTACAACAGAAATATTACGTAATAGGCATCAGTGGCATAATACTTTGGTATCATAACACGTGATCGACAAACTGTTTCATCTGTTTATAAATTGTGGAACACCCAGAAGCAGACAAGCTGATTCTTAAAGTGTTCAAGGCAAAATCTCTTTTATTATTAGCAAACACATTGTATGAAGTAAGACGTAATAATAGTTGTTTAGTATTGAAAAGATCAAAGTCGGAAGAAGAGTTAGTTCCTGCTATACCGTCCCGCTAGAATAGCGGACGCTAGCCTATATTATGCAGACAGACCCGATTGAAAAATTGGCAGGAGATTCGTTGCGTAGATTATTTAGGCGCGATCAAGGGCAACCGGCTCATAACTATTTACTTTCGCAAATGAAGCCCATCAGATACCTAGAGCACTGTTGAAGCCAAAGCTACTCTGATCACTCACAATAGAACATTTATTCATAGAATCATCTCTAAATAGCTTTCGCTCTTCTATGAGCGATTCGTCGGCGTGTGAAATAGCAATCAATCTATTTACTTGCGTGGGTGTCAAAGTTCACTGCTCACACCCCCAGGGGGCCAGGTTAAAAATAGTTTATCATTCCACATAAGAATTATGGGAAGTTTAAACTGGGATTTTTCGTTTACATAAACATTAGAGCTGAGTCACTTTCGGATACGTCGCGAGAAGGCAAGATAGGCGAAATAAATTCTTATTTTCCCTACCAGGTACCTAAACCACCATAGATTTATTAATTTAAAGTATTCCGGTTATTTTCGATGCCTCAACGTAAGCTGAAAACAAGAATGATTCATCCTCAACAGTTTAACAAAATGTTCCAAATAAAGACACCTATTCAATAAACTATTTGTTCACTATAAAATCAGTCAATACTGATTTATTAATAAAAACATGCAGTAACCACAATTTATGCAACAGACATAGCGCAATAATGATGGCATCTATCAAGTTTTTGCGACTAATCTTTACTTCGCTCGAGGCAAATATCGGATGGAGCAATAATTGCGTATATTTCTACATCATCGTAAGGTTATGAGAAAAAAATTTCAAAATTGATTCCTTTTAAGCATAGAAGAAATGTTAGGTCCAACAGATACCTGGCTAGCCAGCACTAGCCTGGGGCTCAATTCTAGACCAGTGACTTTTTTGTCACGGTAGATATATATCACAAGAACTGTCAAATTCACTAGAGAAACTGACAGTTCTTGTGATATATATATCTACAAAAAAGTCACTGGTCTAGAATTGAGCCCCTGAACAGCAGCTGCTGGCTAATCACCAGTTATTACAAGATAGACCTCAGTTGGTAAGAAAACGAAAAGATTAGGTACTGACTGACTGACGACTGCTGGATAGATCTGTCATGGAGAAACTAGATTGGAGCGTGTATACTTCGAGCCAAGCTTCTATAATTATTTGTAGTCGATAGCAAAAGGATTCAATCATTAGTATTGTTTCCAAAAAAATATGATAAAATCTCGAAAACATATCCAATATCAACTAACAACAGAATCGAATGAGCGCACGGTCCGTTTTCTACAGATAATTATTTCGCAAGTTCCTCCAACAAACTAAGCAATTTAATCATCGGCTCGCAAACCGCAGACATTACAGTGAAAATATCATAATTGAACTGGTTCATTACATTTTAACAGCAGGGCAGTACACTGTATATTGCTCGAACAAGTTGTAAGATGGAGGGAGTATTTTCACTACGACCATTTTGCATTTAAAAGGTTTCGTTGCACGCAGTGAAAATGTGATATCCGATAAAATCATTTAAAATTAGAATAGATGCTTTACTTCAAAAATCGAGTCCAAAATGTTCAAATGAAAAAGTGAAGACGCGTTTGCAGAGACATTTTTGATGGACGATCTTCTAACGAGTTTACTTGCCGAGATGATATGAAAAATGTATGCAATTACTTTCTCTTCTAATACAACAACGAGAATTCGTCTTTAGCCATAACCGCTAACCATAAAACTTCAATAAGCTATTTTCGAAGGAAACTGCAATTAAACAAATGTAAAAGTGAAGACGCTTTCACAACTTGTCTTTAGCAGCATTTATTCGTCAATCAGGTCTTTCTTGTTTCTTTGTGAATCGGCAGACCCTTTGGCAAACGGCCACCGGCACGCTCCAGTTACTAAACTGAAACGATTGTCGGACGTCTTCGAAACCGGAAAAAGCGCAGATGAACGAATCAAGAAACTTACAGTGATGTAACATTGAAAATAAAATAGGCTGGGACTGTATTCCTTATGCATTTGCAAGTCCAAACAATACACATGCCCACCTTTGCATGGTAACAGGTAACAAACGCTAGCTGGAGAACCACAACTAACTGGTTTTCTCGCAATGTTTTCCTCCACCGTTTGAAGGCATATTTGGGCACATCTGATTTATCGCAAACAAAAAATCCATCCATTGTGCACGACTTGATTGCACTACCAGTACCCGTCTTTTTAACATTGTAAGCGCTTAAATTACTTAATTTGAGTCATACGGTAGGTAGGTTAGATCAAGCTTGTGTGTGATAATTTCAACGAAGGTCTTTACTTCTCACATAATACTTATGCAAACTACTTGACTCTGCCTACTATAGATGTGTATTTAGGTATTGTAAGTAGGCGTGTTATGAAAATGGTCTATATGCGCCCTTGATTTATGAAAATGACGACATCAGCCTCACGGGCAGATATTATCGATCTTTAGTCTAATATTCAATACTAGCTGCGTCCTGCGGTGTTACCCGGGACTAAAAAGTATGTAGGTACTTTTCCTCTATGTCTATGATATAAGTTCATCTTCTGTAGCAACTGGATAGGAAAAAACCCTACAAAAATACGGTTTCTGTATACTATGCTATCCCATAGGAACCCTGCATTTTACTGAGATAAAAATTAGCCTGTTATTTTCTGATCCCTAAACTACCATTACCTATGTAAAAAATCATGTTGATCCTTTGCAATATGAAAAATTAAAATAAACCAATCCCACGGGAACCATACATTTTACCGGTATGAAAAGTATGTGCCTTTGTTTCAGACTATAATCTATCTTTTTGCCAAATTTTACCATAAACGGTTGAAATAACGAGCCATTATTTTAATACTTTTTATGAGTTTGCAAAGTTGCATACTTTCTTGAGAAACTTTTGAATTTGAACCTAATCTATACGTCTATTATTGTTTTTATGAAAGTTGTATTAGTAACACTATTTATAAGTCAAAAACGGCTAAACCGATTTGGCCGAAAACTGGTGGGGAGATAGCTTAAAACCAGGAAACAGACATAAGATACTTTTTATCCAGAAAAAGTTACGGGAACGGGGCGGTAGCTTAGAACCAGGAAACAGACATAGGATACTTTTTCCCAGAAAAAGTAACGAGAACGGGGCGAGTGAAGCCGTGGGCGGCCACTAGTTATAAATATAAAAAGTTAAGTTTGTTATTACTAGGTATAGAAAGGCATGTACTGTAGGCAATAAATACATCACATCTGCTTTTCTGCCTTCGTAGAGCGCTATCTCTTTCTGACGCACACTACGCTCTATGAAGCCGAAATTAGCCGATGTGCAATATTTGTTGTCTACTAATAATTAGATATATAAAAACATTGTCATCTAAAAGCGATTGATTGCACCTTTTCAAGGTTATCTTAATATCAATGAATTTAGCTAGAGATAGCAATAATCTACAATGTTGAAACAATGGCGATAAAATTACGATAGCGATGTACGCATCGATTTAGCTCAATTTGTAGCGACGGAGGTAAGCAAAATTTGAAATCTATCAAGATGAGATTTGAGTGTAAAGGATGATGGCCGAACTTGTGAGACAAGGGATTGTAAGATGTGAGACAAAGGATTGTAAGATGTGAGACAAGGGATTGTAAGATGTGAGACAAGGGATTGTAAGCTGTGAGGCAAGGGATTGTAAGCTGTGAGGCAAGGGATTGTGAGCTGTGTGGCAAGGGATTGTAAGATGTGAGACAAGGGATTGTAAGCGGTGAGGCAAGGATTGTGAGCTGTGAAGCAATTGCTGACAGTAAGATATTATAATTCTGGTAAACTGTTACATCTATTAGTAGGTAAGTAAACACTTTTGGAAGAAAACAAGTTGCAAGTATATGGCTGTGCTGGGAGAAATACAGTTTGGTAAAATTGAATTCCATAGATTTGGTGAAAAACGATGTAAGTTTTTTTATCAAAATATTTTTTAAAAACCAAGTTTTTATTTGCAGTGGTAATTTATGTAAAACAAATTAAGTCACAATACAAAATTACCAAATAGCCTACATCGTCATCATCATCATCTACAGCCCGACTTCATCCACTGATGGGTATTCCTTAGTTTGTGCCATCTACCTCGATTCTGTCTGTGCCAGTCTAAGCCATTTCCGCCCTAGCACACACCTAACTTCAAATGAAAGTACACCTAACTTTGCTATGATTTCAATTTAGCCACAATGTATACCTTCATTAATTTTAGGCTAAAACTAAAAAAAATAAAGCGAAAAATCATTGGTAAATATTTTGACTATGTTAAAGCAAGACAATGGCCCATGGGCTTGCGACCTGCCGCAAGAAATACCACCTATTGTAATTTATATTGGCTTTTTAATTACATTTTCCATTGTATACAAAACAGTAAACAAAGATCCACAACACACTGTGAATACAAAATTATAAGAACTACATACATAGTGCTGATTTTAAAAATGAATGGGTCCCATAAAAAAACAGCAGAGCTAATTTGAATAGAACTTTCACTAGATCGACAAATAAGTTCACGGTACAGCAGTTAATTTTAATGTTTAGAAGAAAGTTTTAAGTAGCCTGCTACTACTTTTATACAATTAAAGATAAAATATAAACATTGTGGACAACACACAAGATTCTTAATAAATTGCGAAAAAACCTTGCCATTACTTTTCTTTGTAAATAATGCCAAGATAATGTTGATTCAGATAAGATCTGAAGAAACATGCAACATAAACTGGCATAAACATAAACATAAACATAAACTTGTTAATTAAAAGTGGATAAATAAATATTTATCCACTTTTAATTAACAAGTGTACAATCAATTATGTGTTAATTATCTGGAAATATGTCAATAATATACATATAGCATAGCGCGACTTTCTGATACCAAACTGATTACTTTAACTATGAGAATAGACCTGGAGTACCAACATTGAAAAACCACTCACTTCTATAGGTGGTGGCAAAAGGTATCATCAGCATTTAAAGAATGTGCAGAGATCATAATTATGAAATTCTACTCTGCAAGAGGTTTTCTACAATTTTATTAGATATTAGGTCTTATTATAAGGTTCTTCATTACCCCTACAAAACAATTGATTTACCCCTGCAGGAATAATTATGTCCAAGTTCCGAACCACTAATGCATTTGACAATTTGATTGAAGCAAACACTTCGCCTAGGTAGATTGACCAATTGGGATTGTAATAGATAAATTCATGTTAATTTGGGGTAATGACCATAAGCAATTAACCTACTCTTAGCTAAGACTGTTTGGGCACCCACCTACTTCTTCTGAGAAAGAACAGGGCTAATTTAGAGTTTTACATTGCCCAATGTTTAGATGCCCTACTTATATGATACAAGAGAATTAGAACACCGGCTTTCGAGTGGTTTTAGACTTCTTGGTAACAAGACTTTTGTGAAATAAACCGAATCATAGACTGAGACAAGTCACATTATGGCAAGAATTATGTTGTTTTCATAATGAGCAGTTTGTTAGTAAAATAAAAAAGTACATACCTTGAATGAACTGTGCACTAATGTCTCATCTAGGTCAATGACCATACACTTTTTATGCATATCCTGATGTCTCACTGGTGGTAATAATTGTCTGGGGGCATGGTCGGACATGACCAGGAGTGGCGGGGAAGCCCGGCCATCGACGCTGTTGGTGCCATTGCCACCAGGAGGACCCTTGCCGCGCCCGCCTCGCCAACAGCACAGCAAGGAACGAAGGAATCCACCAGTCCCACTGGACTTTTTCGTTCCGATGGGCGTGGAACCCGAAACCGGAGTCCCGTCCCCATCACTGTGCTGCCCGCCAGGGGGTGACCCTAAAACAAACATTTACATCAGCACAAGCACTCGAAACGGGAGACTGGAAAGACAAGCTCTCAAGGTTGCGGCGGTAGGAATGTTATCGCGTCCACACGTTCCAATTGTTTACTTCACATTGCGCACACCCGATCAGAACATGAGATCCACAAATCCTTACATTGCCCGCAGACGGCTCAGTCTCTCACAATGGGCTAATATTTACATGTCGTGAGAAGGTAACACAATCCGCTCTAATTTGATGCCAGTAGGTAACAGGTGTAATTCAGTTTGGGATTTACCTCGGTCGGATCCATAATTGTTTAATTGTTCGTCATCCCGTGACACTTGAGTTATAATGGACGATGCGTCCATTTAAACATTTGTTTCTGTTCTTAATACAAATGGCAACGGAGTTATCGTAAAACTTTAACACCATAAAACTATTTTTTATCTCCCTTCTATCGTACAAAATGGCAGGTTCTTGGCAAACACCAACTTCAAATGAAGCCAACCTGGAAACAAAAATAACATTTAATTTTGCAACTCTTTCTTTCATACGGCTTTCTGCGAGAGAGAAAGAACCAAAACTACTATGAAGTTAGTATGATCTTTATGTTGTCTAAACTGGTAAAAGCCGAAAATAACAAGAAGAGATACGTTCAACACGTGTAATCGTATATTATTTACACACATTTTTTTTATATCTTTGAAAAACCCCACTGAAGTAGTTTTAACAAAACAAAACGTACAAAGCCATTCAAATTTATATTTTTTTATCTTTCTCCTCTTCTTTCAATTCTGCATAGAATATTTAGTATGTATGTTTTTTTTTGCGTAGTTGAAAATGGTTTCCAAACGATTTTTTAAAATGACACCTCTCGATGAATAGCCCTAATAAAATATGGCTTTACAATGTCATTAATTATTGTGACCACCGCCACCGTAACCACGCTCTTTGCCACGAACGCCTGCTACTTGTTATTTTTATTATAAGAACGACTTTTGTTTTATTCATCACACCACACGCAAACTTACTCTCTATTATTTGAATATAACGATTCTAATAAACAGAAAAAACTCTCTCTTTTGTATGGAGAAAAGATGAGACAGAAAAAATAATTACGTAGCAGCGAGTGTTTTCACAATAGTATATTATGTACTTTAGCGGAGTTTGACAGTCCTATACTGTCACATTGGGCTAAAACTATTATAGTAACGTCCAATACTTTAGCGAAATAGGTTTTTAATGATGATGAGATTGATGTTTGTGTAGGTATTTTAAATATTTTATGATTTTGTGTTATCTCTTCTATTGTATTTTGTAATTGTGTAACTATGGACCTAAGATGTCTGAAATAAAGGTTTTATTATTAATTTTCCATACAAAAGAGAGAGACACGTGCTCACACACACGAAAACAACATTTTGGTAGACGAAATGTTGTAAATGCACTGGGCCTTACTCTTCGTTTCACCGACTGCAGACATAACGACTGCGGCAGGGGTATTGCTACTTAAATTTAATAAAATGAAATAAAAGTACAGTAGTTTCCATGCATTTCCTCTCTCGCTCGACCTTTTGTTTGAAAATATATATCAGCGCTGCCAGAATGTTACTTTTGTAACATTTAATGTTACTTTTGACCCTATCGTGAAACGGAACGCATCCAAGAATGTTTTTGTGAAATATTAATCGTTTCGTTTCTAATGATTAAGTGTTTAATAAATGAGAGAGGAAACTTACTTTAATTTTTGTGTAATAAAGTGCCATAAAGGGTATTATTTTCCACACAATTTATGATACTGTTACTTTTTGAGCTTCTTAAGTTATAATTTTGATCTGCCATGCCACTGGCAAGTCTGGCAACACAAGATTCAAGATATAGTCTGTGTTTTTTGAAGCGAATGTTCGAAGATGCTGCGTCAAGCAAGAGGTCTATATTTTATTTTTTCCGAATTATCTTGTGTTTTGTAATACAACAAATGCAAATAACACCACATCTGTGCAAATTTAGTTAGTAAATAGACAGTGCTACCAGTCATAATGGCGCAAAGAGACCCTGGACCCATACCGAACAGGTGGCTGAACTGTCCGAGGAAAGCCAATGGACTTTTTGCTGATAAATTTCTGGCTTTCAAGACCCCACTGGGATCCCAATTCAACGAAAAAGTACCCGAGGAGAACCGTTTCACACCTGCAATGCTTTTTATGTACATGAAACAAATGAAGGTGGGTGCTGCAGTTGGCATCAATCAGCTGTTTTGTGTTTTCATTTTGTTCTAAAAAAGACCTAGGGCTCAATTCTAGACCAGTGACTTTTTTGTCATGTTAAGCTTTGGTCTCGCGATCGTAACGCACAACGCTGCGGTATGCAGCATGCGGCGGCGGACACATAATCTTATGAAAAACGTCTAGAATGGTCTCTTGTTCCGTCGCAGTTTGCGTCAGCGGCGAAGTGCAATCGTGTGACGCTGCGTCAAGCCGTATACCGCAGCGTTGTGCGTTACGATCGCGAGACCAAAGCTAAAAAGCAAATATATATCACAAGAACTGTCTAATTCACTAAAGAAACTGACAGTTCTTGTGATATATATCTACCGTGACAAAAAAGTCACTGGTCTAGAATTGAGCCCCTAGACTTACACATAAAAGTAACCGAGAGTTCCAGCACTGAAACTCTGATCTACATCTACTCATTACTAGTACCTACACCCAAATCTTCATGGAGATGCTCACCAATACCACAAAATTATTCTCTAAAGTCTGTAAGTCTTCAGGGGATTTTGGTTATCTCAGGAATGTAGCAAATAGATGATGATGATGATGATGTAGCAAATGGTATGGTAGACTGTCCAAAGCTTCTAGAAGAGATTTGTGCTCTTCTTCATCAACATAGCAAGCAGGCCCCTGTATAATAAAGCTGACAATTCGACATAATGTGTCACAAAGCGACAAAAATTGTGGAATTGGCGCGCTTTATTAATAGGCTATTAATAAGTGACATATTTGTCACTTATTAATAGCCTATGTGCGACAATTCTACAATTTTGTCGCTTTGTGACATATATTATGTTAGATTGTCAGCTTTATTAAATAGGGCCCAGATGTTTTATTTAAATGGCAGAATGAAAACCCAGTAACACAGATACCAAAATTAAAATTGATATCTGCAATACCACTGCTAGGTGTATGAAGCAATTTGTTTGCCACTCTTTTTTTTTACAGTTTTTTTTGTTTAGTTGGTTGTTTTCATAGTTTTATTTATCTAACTATGAAAACTATCATATTCTAAATATTTCAGGTAAAAGTGGGACTATGGATAGACCTGACCAACACAAGTCGATTCTACAATAAAAAAGAGATAGAAAATGCAGATTGCAAGTATGTGAAGATGCAGTGCCGAGGACATGGGGAAACACCTTCTTTGGAGCAAACCAGGTAAACTTCTGATCAGTATTCCGTATCTACTAGCAGTATAGTCTTGTCCTTCCACATCCACATCTGAGTCACCATTGGGTCAACTAGAACATTGCTGCCACCAACCCAAAGTCCTTCTCCGCTATTTTAAGGAGTTGGGCTGGCTGGGGTAAGGTTTAGCAGGGGGACGATGCACAATACACCCCGCGGGACGTCAGTGCAGATCTTATTCCCCCAACACAATTAGAATTAGAATTAGATAGCAGTATGGTAAGCAAAATGCGATGGCCAGTACAGATAGTGCCATGAAAGTTGAGACTTGGCGAGCGTCAGTAGAGGGGAGCCCGCATAGGAAATTCTTGCACGGGCTCCCCACTACTGACGTTGCCGCATAATTAATTATTTAATTTAATAATGTGTTGTTAGAAATGGTTAAGCTTGGAACGGGACATTGTAAGAAGTAGGACATAATTATAAGTGGTCATTTTTATTTGTGGCTTTACGGTATAAAGCCACACATAAACCGAAAAGTAATAATTATGGTCCTACCCATGATTTAATGCAATATGTTTATGTATGGATAGACATGAATGGCCATACTTATAAACGTTGTTTAAATTTAATCATTGCTTAAAACTAGCCCTGTCACTGTTTGTCATTAACTCAGCGGTAAGAGATGGCAATAGTTTAAGTACAGTTTATCTTTTGACATATTATCTTATACCTTTAAACGAGAAAATCTTGTATATATATATATATATATATATTTAGGATCTCGGAAACTGAGCCAACGATTTTCATGAAATTTAGTATACAGGGGTTTTCGGGGACGATAAATCGATCTAGCTAGGATTCATTTTTAGAAAATGACGAGAAGTTGGTGTTTTGCAATAATCAAACATAAACTCAATATACGACTGTTCCTGCCATCTATTGGCGATTGTGAGCAACTAACTGCAAGCTAGAAGGCGTTGTTAATTAAAAATAAGCCTATAAAGATACGACTCTGCCTGACATCTATTGGCAAATAATAATACTATTTTTTTTTAACCCGAGCGAAGCTCGGTCATACCGGCTCGTTATTAGTAAGGCCAGAAACTTATAGGGCGCTTTAAAAAGAAGCGTCCTGTCAAATATCGGTAATATATAAAAAAAGAAGCCTGTTGAATTTAACGGGGCTATACATCAGTTTCCCAAATCGCAACGCGCGTTCTAGGATTTTAGCAGCGCCATCTAGTATGATATGTTTGGCATTTTTCCTTTTCTGTTTCAGTGAGTTCATTCACACAGTGACAAAGTTTCAAAGCCAGAGTTCAGATGTGATCGGAGTGCACTGCACCCATGGGTTTAACCGGACCGGTTTCCTTCTCGTGTCTTACATGGTGGATCAGCTGGACTGCAGTGTTGAAGTGGCATTGAATGCTTTTGCTCAAATTAGGTAATCCTCAAGAACCTGGATGGCTGGTTTTCCACAACTGCTCGTTTTTCGCAGTCCTTTTTGCCATGCACGAGTAAGTTGTGGAATGAACTGCCTTCTGCAGTTTTCCCTCGGAGCTTCGACATGGGGTCCTTCAAAAGGCGGGTCTTTCAGTTCCTTAAAGGCTGGCAGCGCATCAGCACCACCTCTGGTGTTGCAGGTGTTTATGGGCGACGGTGACTAATTTCCATCAGGTGGCCCGTCTGCTCGGCTGCCAGCTATGACATAAAAAAAAACTCAATACTAGCTCAATCGGCAAAAGATATGCCAGATTGATAAAAAAGTACCACTTAGCCTAAAGCAACTTAATCACACGCATAAAAAAGTGTAGTTCCGAGATGCTCGAGTAACAAACATTTAAACAATCACATATAAAAGTCTAAAAAAATTATGCGCACTATGCCAGTACCCTCAAACGGTGATGGAAACATCGTGAGGAAACATACATGTTGTAGAACCTAAAAATTCGAAAACATGTCACGAAAGGAGCCTCTTTGAATTCTTTTACCACACTCTGGTTCAAACTGCTCCGCAACGTAAGAAGCGAGATCCAAGACAGGGCTCAGGGAATTTATTGACTCTTGTCCCTCCACATCCACAACTGTGTCACCATCCTGTCCACTGGAACATTGTTGCCATCAACCCAAGGTCCTAATCCCCTATTTTATGGCTTTGGGCTGGCTGGGGTGAGGTTAGCAGGGAGACAATGAACAATACACCCCATCGCGGGACGTCAGTGCAGACCTTATTCCCCCAACTCAAATTAGAATAGGACTGGTTTGAACAAAGGCGTTAGTAACACGATGAGAAGTAGACATTTCATTCAATTGTATTTTTAGGCCTCCAGGAATATACAAGCAGGACTACATACAAGAATTGTACAAACGTTATGATGACATAGAATATACACCGGCAGCCCCGGCCAGGCCTGACTGGTGCAATGGTAAGTTTCAGTCTTCTAAAAGTTACCAGAAAAAACTTTTTCATTTCAAAGCATTAGTTGCGGAGCTGCAAGGACACAAAAAGACAAACAAACAAACAGATATACGCACTAAAGCGCAAACATAAAACTCCTGTTTTCGGTCAGGGAATGGAATAGAATATAACTTTATTGTACCAAAATGAAGATTACAAATAACAAAATAAAAATACTTACAAAAACTAAAATAAATGATTTACTTAAATATCTTCATTTTTTGAATTCAGAGGATGACGAAGTAGACTATGATGATGACGATGACAAACCAAGTAATAGCTCTACAGATCCTTCAAAGTAAGTACTTAGTAATTTTGTTTATTATAATGAATTTTATTTTATTGATTTTATAGTGTTGACTACAAATTATTGAATCTTGAATCTTGACCCGCACGCAGCCTCGAACCAAGGGAAAGGTCGCGGGTTCAAATCGCGCTCGGCTCTTAACTTTTGGGACCTTATAAATATCAGTATTCTAGTTCCCATAGTGCAATGTTTGCTTAGTTTTTGGTAAGTGCATGTCACGCGTTGGAAACGTGCCCTGCGAGGCAATCGTTGTTCTGCCCTCAAATGTCTTTCTCTCTGTGATGTCCCCTATTGTTTTTTAACCGACTTCCAATCAAAAAGGAGGAGGTTCTCAATTCGGTTGTATTTTTTTTTTTATGTTTTTTTTTTATTTTATTTTTTTAATGTTTGTTACCGCATAACTTTGTCATTTGTGAGCCGATTTGAAAAATTATTTTTTTATCTGAAAGGTACTGCTTTCAGATTAGTCCCATTTTAATTTTATTAAAATCGGGGTTGCCATTTTTTTTTAAATATTTTTTAAATGTTTGTAACTGCATGCCTCCGTCATTTATGAACCGATTTAGAAAATTATTTTTATATTTAGAAGGATAATCTTACGTCCACATTGTCCCAAACAAATTTCATTAAAATCGGTTTAGCCGTTTGGCAATGAAGTCGGTTTCTCTAGTTTTTTAAACTTATAATTATTGGCAAGTAGACATCGTGCAAAATTTATCATCCGCACTTGATGTGCAGCAGGCTGGTTTTTCCGCAAGTAGGCAGCCCTTTTTGCGTGACCCTTGACACGTGTTGCTCGAACTTTTCTAGGTTCTACGACACGCCGGTTTCCTCACGATGTTTTCCTTCACCGTTTTGAGAGTGCTGGCATAGTGCACATACATTTTCGACAGAAAGACTCATTGGTACACGACTGGATTTGAACCCATGACTTTTGGATCGGAAGGCGGGGCCGCTACCACTAGACCACCAGGCCCCTATTTAATAAAGCTGACAATTCGACGACAAAATTGTGGAATTGTCGCGCTTTTGTGACATATTTGTCACTTTTATGAATAGCCTAAGCGCGACAATTCCACAATTTTGTCGCTTTTTGACATACATGTCGCATTGTCAGCTTTATTAAACAGGGCCCTGTGTTCTCTTTTGCTTACTACTATACTGTATCCGTACTTCCAGACCGAAAAAGAAGCAAAAAGGTCGTCGCGAAACAACCCACATGAAAACAATATTCATGCCGGGTGTCAGTGGAGTTGAACCTTTCAACACACAGCCTCGTCTCAGCGAGATCCAGAGGAAAGCCCAGGAGTTCTGCGAATGGGGCAGCACTGGTTTCCCTGGCTCGCAGCCAGTATCCATGGATACGCACAATATTAGGAAACTACATGAGAAACCTTACAGGGTCTCGTGGAAAGCTGATGGGGTTAGGTGAGTCTAGCTTGTAAGTTGCTTGGAATATATTATTGGTTCATTGCATACATGTACATGATACAGATGAAGTTAAACAAAGCCAAACAAAAATTACACTTGATGACCAAAGACGAACGTGTGCATTTTTAACTTACTTTAAAAGAGGAGGTTCTTATTTTGGTTGTATTTTTTATGTTGGCTATAGCATATCTTCGACATTTTATAAGAGTAATATTTCTAGATTGGCCCCATTGAAATTTCATAAAAATCAGTTTATTCGTTTGGCCATAAAGTCGGTTTCTCAAGTTTTTTAAACTTATGTTATCATATCATTATTATTTTCAGATACATGATGTTGATAGACGGAGAGGGAGAGGTGTACATGCTAGACAGAGACAACTGTGTGTTTCACGTTTTTGGACTACGGTTTCTGTACAGCAAAGATCTGAGGAAGCATCTAAAGAATACTCTGCTTGATGGCGTAGGTGTTTATACCTTCATCTTGACTATAAATCGTTTTTCTTCAGATTGAAATGTTTAGTGGCTCAAAAACTGCAAATGGCACGTGAGGCTAAACATCTGTATGCCTCAAGTTTATAGACAAAATACAAATACAAAACCAGAACTAACGACTACCCTAACGACAAATCTATGTATATATATAAATGAAAGTTGTGTTGGTAATTTATAACTCAACTATTATAACTCAAGAACGGCTAAACCGATTTGGCTGAAAATTGGTGGGAAGGTAGCTTAGAACCGGTAGAAGAACATAGGGTACTTTTTATCCCGAAAAGATTACGGGAACGGGGCGAGCGAAGCCGCGGGCAGCCGCCAGTCTAATGAGCCCTCCGATAAATCGAACGTTGGGAAACTATGATTTCCAGTACGTACAACGCCATCTAGGAGTCGATTGTGAGACATTGTGTTTCAAAATGTTTAAGACTTGATTAAACTAGATGGCGCTGTGTTTAATTTCCATTTATTTTTTTCCAGGAAATGGTTATAGACAAAGTAAACGGCGCAGAGATACCACGGTATTTGTGCTACGATATCATCAGCTTCGAAGGACAAGACGTGGGTAAACTGGAATTCTACCCTAGAAGGCTGGGTTGTATAGAAAATGAAATTGTAAATCCTAGGTAAGGAATTCTACTTTGTGAGGTACTCTCGAATAGATGCCCCCCCCCCCCCCCCTTTTGAGAGAGCACTAGTGGTCTAGTGGTAGCGGCCTCACCTTCTGATCCTAAGGTGGTGGGTTCAAATCCAGTCGTGTACCAATGAGTTTTACTGTCTACTGTTTACTGTACGGAAAATGTATGTGCACTATGCCAGTACCTACTCACAAACGGTGAAGGAAAACATCGTGAGGAAATCGGCGTATCGTAGAACCTAAAAAAAATCGAACAACACGTGTCAAGCGTCACGCAAAAAGAGCCCGCCAGCGGCCTACTTGCGGAAACCAGTCCGCAAACCAAGTGCGGATGATGAATTTGCCCCCCTTTTTTCCCATTATTGAGATGAAACTAAAAAATTGCCAAATTAAACAATGTTTTCAATTCGTAATAACAATAAGAACTTGTCTATTTTATTTATGTATGTGTATTGTAATAAAAAATATCACTCTTATTAATAAAATTACTTTCCCAGGCATAGAGCAATGAAGGAGGGTATAATTAAGAAAGAAAGCGAACCATTCAGCATCAGGTTAAAACAGTTCTGGGACTTAACCATGGCGCGGCAACTATTGGCGGAGAAATTCGCTAAAACTTTATCCCACGAACCAGATGGACTTATATTTCAGCCGTCGAAAGAGGTAAGACGGAGTTAATAACAAACCCTGATTTATGGCATAAACATTCCATCATCATTCTCTTGTCCTTGTCCCACTTTATGTAGGGTCGGCACAACAGGTTTTCGTTCTCCACTCTCCTCTATTAGCCGTCATTTCAACAGTCACTCCTTTCTTACTCATGTCATCCTTCACACAATCCATCCATCTTTTCTTTGGCCTACCTCTACTTCTATAACCATCTACATTCATATTTAGCACTCTTCTCGTTACATGACATTCTTCCCTTCGCATGACATGCCCGTACCATGCTAACCTATTGCTTCTCATCTTTCATAAACATTCCAATAGAGGAATATAATAAAACATGTAAGAGATGATAATGTAGGTACTTTGGGCGGGGACTTATCGCTAAAAAGTTCCAGACAAACTAGATAGACATGGTGGTAGATAGTCTCAAAACCTTCAAATGTCTTTAGAATCTCTGAAAGGTGTAGTCAGGGGCTTGTTTATGCATTTAAACCAGATTTTAAAACAACTTCAAAAAAAATATGTTATTTTTTATGTTTTTATCGCATAACTTCGTCGTTTGTGAGCCGATTTTAAAATATCCTTTTTAATCTGGAATGGTCGTGTATTTCCAGTTTAAAGGAAGAAAAAAAGAAAATATATTTATTGATCATAAAAAAGATACAAAAATTCTAGTTAAAGAAGTGATTTTATGTATGTATGTATTATATGTATAATATTTAGTTTTTTTGTGTTTCAGCGGTACGTAGCAGGAAGGTGCGATGAAGTTTTAAAATGGAAACCAGGAAACATGAATAGTGTCGACTTTCGTTTGAAAATCGTCACCGAAGAGGGCCAAGGGTATGTTTGTACCCTTTACACTAGCAATAGCTATTTTGTACTGCAAATCCCCCATATTTTTATATGCCTTCTAGTGGTAGGGCGCCCACCCACCAGATGGACCGACGACATTGTTAAGATCGCGGGAAGTCAGTGGATGGAAAAGGCTCAGAATCGTTCTTCCTAGAAATTTGAAGCCTATGTCCAGCAGTGGACTTCACCACCACTTCCCATATCCGTATCCGTATACCGTATCCGTATCTGGTTCCCATAGCACAAGCTCTGCTTAATTTGGGGCTAGATTATGTTGTGGGGGCTGTCTATTTATCTTATCTTATATGGTAGCCCTATAAATGGTAAAATACACTTTGCATGGAAATCCGACAACCTCAATCCCTCAAATTGTATATTTTTGTGCAATAAAGTTTTTTTTTCCAGAATACTACCTACAAAAATAGGCCAGCTGTACGTAGGACAGTTAGATATACCATTTGCCGTTATGAGGAAAACAAAAGACGTGAAGACCCTTAACAATAAGATAATAGAATGCAAATATGAGAATAACCAATGGACCTTCATGAGGGAACGAACGGATAAGTCTTACCCAAACAGCTTTACAACTGCTACAGGTAACTAAAACTTTATAATAAAACTAACCGCGAGTCCCGGCGTTGCTCGGGTGTTCTAGAATGTTACAGAGCATTCAAGAACGTTTAGGAGCATTCTATTATTAATAAAATTGAGTTTTTTTAGAAAAGTCCTTTGGTGATAAAAAGAATAGACATAGAAAAGTTCCTACGTGTTATAGCCCCTTCCCACCGGTGTGTGATATCGCGCACGGAGGCGGATCAGCTCGCACGACACACCATGGGAACGGTCTCGTGCGCCGAGGTGCGCGGTAGCACAGGAGCCCTTTCTGTGTGCGTTGCCGTGCGTCGTCGACGGCTGTGCGTGATGATCTGCAGAACCACGCTCCGTAGGAAGGCAGCATTAGAAAAGGATAGACATAGCTTTAAGGAACATGTTGCATTGATGCTGTTCCTATTAGTCGTAGCGTGATGTTATATGGCCTATAGCCTTCCTCGATAAATGGACTATCCAACTCAAAAATAATTTTGATGGTTCCCATAGTACAAGCTCTACTTAATCTAAGGCTAGATAGTGATGGTGAATTGTCTACAATATTTATTTCTTTCTATCTTAATTATTGTTTTTTTTACAGCGGTGTGGGAAAGTATAAAAGATCCAGTTACAAAAGAGATTCTTCTAGACTACATAGAACAACATAGGTTCCACGATGACGCAGATATTATGCCTCCTCCCAAGAAAATGCGTCCTAATAGATTTTGATCTGCTACCCGATATTACAAGAGCACTGGTAGTCTAGTGGCAGTATACCCCGCCTTCCGTATCGGTCGCGGGTTCTTTTTCTGTTCGAAAAATGATGTACGCAATGCTAGTGCTCTCAAACGGTGAATTAGAAAGAGGAAACCCGCGACTTTTTAGCTGCGCACGTATCGACTATGTCTTTCCTGTGAATTTAGGCCGACTAAGCTGTCAGGATGGTATAGGTGCTGGGCAAGCCTATTCTATCTATATAAAATCCTGTCCTGTGAAATTGCTGGCACGTGAGGCTGAACAATCTGTATGCCTAAAGTTGATTGACCTATGGCAGTGCATCGTAGGGCACGTTCATGACGTGCGTGACTTACGTGACCTTTGCTATAGGCGATGGTTAATTATAAGCTTGTTCTATCAGCTAGTTGTATAAATAACTAAATTTCATCATCTCTGTACCCGAAGTCCGAGTTTTGCTACCACATTTCGTTACCAAATGTTGTTTTCGTTTCGCCTACGTGTTTCTGTCTTTTGTATGGAGAAAAGATGAGACAGCAAAAGTACATTACGTAGTTAGAGTTGTTGTCTCATCATTTTTCCGAAATGTTGTAAATGCACTGGGACTTTGGGTACTGCAGACGTGTTCTTCAAACAGAAAGTGGGCTTTGTGTAGTCTGGTATAAGGAATATTTGTTGAAATAATATTTGGTTCAAAGGCACAGCTATCTCGTGCCACTTTTTGGATATACTTCTCAAGATTTACGCATCGTGGCACTATTAGTAAAATTGGCACACTCTTCAAAACAAAGATGCATGGCAGCTCCTAAAATGAGAGTGCATTCATTAAATTTGTATTCGCATCTTTGTCACGTTCTTCATCTGTTAGATATATAGTCGTATTATTAGGTATAAAGTTATGTGCCTGTTGCAATCTGTACAAATGATGCGAAGTCGATATGTATGTCCGGGTCAGACGGTCTAATAGAGCTGACTTTTTATGCCATTTTATAAAGAGTAGAGAGGAGAGAATTTTTGTTGTGCTTATATCCCCACATCTATTGCCCATCGCCTTAGACCGTGATGCTACCTATTTTAGGGTGCGTCTCCGATGTGAAGTGCAGGAATCGACACATTGAATGAAATGAATACTCTGTATGTGACAATCGACTACGAAATATGCCTTGCAACTTTTCAAAATATGTTTTGTTCTTCAGTGGGATGCAAAACTTTGAGTCGTCTTTAACATTTCTTTAGTTTATTTCGTGGGCGATCACTATTTGTGAGGCTGAAGTGTTACAACTAACAAATTACCTAATATTTTTTTTTTTGTTTGGTGATGTAATTTGTTTTGTGTACAATCGAGAAAGCATATTAGATCATTTTTATGAATTATGTTACTCACATAACTTATTAGTTTTGAAATCTTTTCTTTTCAGAATATGTTGTCATATAATACTTTTTTAATTTGACAATTTTAACGGCATCTTAGATAATTTAATTTAATGTATTGAGTAAGAATAACTTAAAGCCTAATGAAATGGTGTACAATTTGGATTGAATGTGTATCTTATTAAATAAGATTTTCTCATAATTTTTGTATTATTTTATGGATAAGTAAATAATATCAAATAATATAGTCAGAATAGTAGTAACAATAATATTTATTTACACTAAATAACAATTGGTCATATCAATATTTTTTATCCAACCATATTTTAGAAGGGTAGGTATAACTAGCGTAGCGGCACATAACTCTAGCGGTGAGCGATACGCGCTGCGCATGCGTCGTAGTGTGCCATGTCGCGCACACTGGATGTATGGATGTGTGCAGAGTATCCTATTGGTACAGAGAGCGGAGTGCGACTGGAGAGCCAATCAGCGCTACGCACGCCCGCCCTTCATTCCGCTAGCCCCCCTCAGGTACCTTATTCTTGACTTCTGCGCAATAACGGTCAGCGCTAAAGTTATGTGCCGCTACCTATACTGGTGTTGCACTCTTATCATAGTTGCGGCCACCAAGTTGTTAGAGGTTAATTTTATAAATTACAATTGCAATTACCAGCAAACTGCCATTTACTCTCGCCATCAACATTCAGACATTTTATTTTATGCTCCTTAGTTAATTTAGTCAAATGATGGTTCACATTATAAGCTGCAGCGGGCCACAAATGCTCCGGCGTTTCAGTGTAAATAATCTTCACTAAATCCATTTCGTTCAGTTGCTTGCCTGAAGTTTTCAGTGCCTCTAAGATTTGTTCTTCTCTTTGGTTACGGTGTGCTATATAATACTGTATCTTCTCAATTGGATCCTGAAAGATTAAATTCAGATTATTATTAGGCAGGATTATTACTAGTCCAGGATTTATTATTATTATCCGCATTTGATGTGCGGGCAGGTTTTTCCGTAAGTAGGCCGCTGGCGGGCCTTTGGTGATCGTTGTTGACACGCGTGTTGCTCGCACTTTTTTAGGTTCTACGACACGTCGGTTTCCTCATGATGTTTTCCTTCACCGTTTTGAGAGTACTGGCATAATGCACATACATTTTTCGACAGAAAAACTCATTGGTACACGACTGGATTTGAACCCACGACCTTCGGATCAGAAGGCGGGGCCACTACGACTAGACCTGCAATGCCAGTATTTATTAAAAATCCAGACGCAAGCATTACCCCTTAGCCTACTAGCCAGTAGCATCCCGTAAATAGGGGCATGAGGGAACAATTACCCCTGACGCTGTATAGCTGTATAAGTATTGCAATATCTACATTAGATGTAAAGGCCTGTTTAATTAACTTACTTCAACAACATTCCCATGTCCCGGATAAATGACACTAGGATTCAAATCTAATATCCTCTGTAAGCTTTTCATATACGTGAACAAGTCTTCGAATACAGCAGTTCCCTCCCCCAAAATACAATCTCCACTAAAAAGTATGTTCTCCTCAGCTAATGTTAGTACAACATGGTCTGTGGTATGGCCTGGCGTATGATGTACTTTTACAGTAGCCCCTTCGACTGATATCTCTTGGCCGTCTGATAGCCAGTTGTTTGGGATTTTTGTGGGGAGTTCTGTGTCCGAGGCATCATCTGGGCTTCTTCTGTGCTTCCAGATTGTTGGTTGTTCTAAAATTAAGGATGTTTAATTTAATAGTGTGTCATTTCTGCATGAAAATATAAAAAAAACCTGCAAAACTGTAAATGAAATGAAATGAAAAAGTTTATTGATTAAACACAACAGGCAAAGTGGAGGGAAAGAGGCGTAGCTTAATGCTTTGGAGCAATGAGGTGCGCTCAGCCACAGATTCCTCACGAGCAATGTCATCCATACCACAGGACAGAACCCGATGGATAAACAGCAGACAAGGGTCCAGCACAAAGGTTGTGAGCCTTAGCAGTGAGGTTATTGACCCAAGGCGGAAGAGGATAACTAAAAAAACTTGATTATTCATAGTGCAAAGCTAAATAGTTCAGGTTCCTTACTAGCGATAGTTCCATACAGATTCTCCACACCTCCTATGTGGTCATGGTGCCAATGGGTAACAACTATGTGCTCAATATTAACCTGCTCGGATTGCACCACTTCTGCCAAACTCTTCTGATATTCTGACACATCCTTATCACCAGTATCTAGTAGAATACGACTGAAAAAGTACAGTAAGGACTGTTGAAGAAATAATAGTAATGCCTGTACCTCTAGGCTACATAACAAGTATTAAAAAATGTTTGAGCATGTACGGGTCATGTAAAATAGAAGTGTCTGCATAAACTTACTTTTTCCCTGATCCAATCAAGTAAGTATTGGTCCCTTGCAAGGTCATAGGACCAGGGTTGCACCCCAGAACCCGGATTACCCTGCTGGAGAGCTTCGTCAC
Organism: Thera britannica; assembly: GCA_939531255.2. Lineage (NCBI taxonomy): Eukaryota > Metazoa > Arthropoda > Insecta > Lepidoptera > Geometridae > Thera > Thera britannica. The sequence goes on from OW618047.2 coordinate 12,738,888, forward strand.
CGCCGGAATAACCGCTGCCATGACTTCTGAAACTGTTCCAAAGTCCAACTAACTGTGATCTGTTATCTGAGGATTAGCCCTTTCTGCAACTAACCTCCTAGTTTATTGACATACAAATTGATGCTAGAAATTGAAATTTGGAAAAGCACATAGCATATCACTGCTGAAATAGAAGAAAACAAGAAAAGAGCCCGCATGTATTCAGTCCACGTAATTATTGATCCTATTTCCTCTTGGTAAAATAAATAAAAACAAGGAGCTTAGGCTTGTTGAAAAAATATCGATACATCGATATATCGATATTATTTTTTCAATATATCGATATTTTTGAGCGATATTTAATAGTTCGATATATCGATGTATCGATATAAAATTCTAAGTATCGAAAAGGTATAAAAACCGATATTTTTTTCAGACTAATAAACATTTATAAGTTTTAAGATTAAAAAATCCTAAAAAGAAAATACTTTTTTTATACTAACATCTTTTAACAAATTATATTTTATGTATTTTTTGTTTTTGGTCGACTTGATTTGCTGTTTTATAGTTTGGTTTTTAAGTTGGCAACTCTGTTAGTCAATTTCAATTTCAACAGCACGAATATTCTCTGTCAAGTCAAATCATACCGATATATCGATATATCGATATTTTTTCATAAAAATATCAATATCGATATCGATATTTTCAAAAAACATCGATACGATATATATCGATACTTTATTGCATTTCCGACATCCCTAAAGGAGCTACTGTTACTGTCTGTACTGAAAACAAAATTCAAAACAGCTGATTGAATGTACAATAAATTTTTTTTTTTTTTTATTTTTTTTTTGGCGTCGCATGGGTTTATGCATTTGCCATTTACAGATTGTTTTACTTGGTAAAAACAGGTAATAATAAAATACGCGGAACTAAGGATTGGGACAGGATCAGTAGGGTTTACAAAACTAATAATAAAAATCAATAAAAGGAAATATATACAAACATAGGGATAAAATGGTAAATACAAATTAAATTTTAATATTGTAGCGTTACCCATTGTAAACAAAGCTACATTCATATTGTTTATGTTATTAAAGCTTATAAAAGCTTGACCGAGTGACAAATTCGTCACTCTACCGTAAGACAGTCTATCGGAACACTCTTTCGTAGCACTCGCTCCTAGCGCGGTCACGCTAACTAACTGTAATAATTATTCGTTTAATTAAAAGAACACATTCAAAATATAAATCTTATTATTTAGCAAACATCTTCCACACAAAATATACGGAGATCAAAAAGCTAAATTGGTGACCCCGACGTGATCATTTTTTCTGGTTTAAATTCACGTATTATGTGATAGCCAGTAAAAGTGTACTAATTAAATGTGAAAGTGCAAGTGACTATTTTAAATTAAATTCAGTGGTTTGTGCCAAGTAGTAGTTTTACAATGACTACCACCTCCGATCACACCGAGCTTAACATGGAGCCTGGACCGGAGGGCGCGGCGTACGCAGCGCAAGCGCAGCCATCCACCGACAGCCTCATCACTGCTGTCACCATCAGCTCCAGGATATCCACCTTCTGGACCAACCAGCCGCGACTCTGGTTCCACCAATTCGATGCCATAGTCGCGCCACAGAAAGCAGGTGACTTGCACAAGTTTCAGTTAGTTATAGCTAAGCTGGGTAGGGACGAGTTAGCGCAAGTAAGCGACATTTTAGAGAACCCACCCACAGACCATAAGTATGACTGTATAAAGGCCCGCCTCATATCAGCTTACGAAGAGTCGGAGACCAAGCAGCTCCAAAATCTGCTCACGGAAATCGAACTCGGCGACCAAAAACCGTCGCAACTACTGCGGCGGATGCACGAGTTAGGTCGCAATAAAGTACCAGAATCTACTCTCAAAATATTATGGGTGAACAGACTACCACAAAGTGTCCGGCCCGTAATTACTGCATGCGACACGGTTGACCTTGAGCAGGCGGCCAATATTGCCGATAAAATTATAGAAACTATGAGACCTGCGGATGTGTTCCAACTCCAAACATCATCATCATCATCATCGACGTCTGTAACAGAGCAACTAAAAAAGTTAACGCTCGAATTAACCGCTTTGAAAAATAAATTCAACCAAATAGATAATGAGCGGCGAGAAGGCGGTCGATCAAAGAAGCGTAATACTCGTAGTAATAATACTCGTAACACCAGCAGATCACATTTACGTGGTAGAAGTAATTTCATCAAATATCAGAATCAAACTGCTGTTCCTGGTGACAGCGACTTCAAATGCTACTACCATTTCATATATGAAGATAAAGCCACCAAATGTGGTCACGACCAATGTTGCAAGAAAAGGTCGTTAAACTAGAACAGGCTACTAATGCGGCGAGTTTAGTTGCCGATCACACATATCGCCTCAGTGTTACGGATTATAAGTACGGCTACCGTTTTTTAATTGATACCGGTGCCGACGTATCCGTACTTGCGTGCAAAAAACGCCCAAAACAACAACCAGACGACTATACACTATATGCTGCGAATGGAACGCCAATATCAACATATGGAGTGAAAACATTAACTCTAGATCTTGGCCTCCGGCGCCCAATGCGTTGGACATTTATTCTAGCAGACGTACAACGGTCAATCATCGGAGCAGATTTCCTAGCCAAAAATCAACTATTAGTTGACCTACACGGCAGAAAACTAATAGATAAGCTGACCAACATTTCCAAGAATATACAAGCTATTTCGGATAATTTCCCTACCATAAAAGTCGTCAATACTACAGACAAATACCATACACTACTGTTGCGGTATCCCGATATAACTAAACTAGAATCATTCAAATCGATTCCCAAACACAATGTGCAACACTATATTTGCACAAAGGGCGCACCCGTATATGAGAAAGCGCGACCCTTAAATCCAGCCAAATACAAATTAGTAAAAGAAGAGTTTGAACGAATGATGGAGTTGGGTATATGTAGACCATCTACTAGCCCGTGGGCAAATGCACTACACGTCGTCAATAAAAAAAGCAGCCAAGTGCGAGTCGGACTCACCCATGAAGGGTTCCGTAGCATCAATTAACATAATATAAAGGTTTTTGTAGTTCGTCGAAAGGTAAATTGCGGTTTACGATTTATGACGTATAAAAAAAAACTACTGACTAGATCTCGTTCAAACCAAAAATCGTTGGAAGTTTGCATAGTAATGTACAACATATATTTTTTTTAGATTTATCATTCTCTTATTTTAGAAGTTAGAGGGGGGGGGACCAACTTTTTTCCACTTTGGAAGTGTCTCTCGCGCAAACTATTCAGTTTAGAAAAAAACGATATTAGAAACCTCAACATCATTTTTAAAGACCTATCCATAGATACCCCACACGTATGGGTTCTATGAAAAAAAAATTTTTGAGTTTCAGTTTCAAGTATGGGGACCCCCAAAATTTATAGTTTTAGAAAAAAACGATATTAGAAACCTCAACATAATTTTCGAAGACCTATCCATAGATACCCCACACGTACGGGTTCGATGAAAAAAAATTTTCGAGTTTCAGTTTTAAGTATGGGGACCCCCAAAATTTATAGTTTTTTTTCTATTTTTGTGTAAAAACCTTAATGCGGTTCACAAAATACATCTACTCACCAAGTTTCATTAGTCTAGCTTTTATGGTTTCGGAGAAAAATGGCTGTGACACGGCCGGACAGACAGACAGACAGACAGACAGACAGACAGACAGACAGACAGACAGACAGACATGACGAATCTATAAGGGTTCCGTTTTTGCCATTTGGCTACGGAACCCTAAAAACGGCGAATTACGTCCGTGTGGCGATTATCGTCGATTAAATGCAATAACAGAACCCGATAGATATCCAATACCAAGATTAATGGATTTCACATACATTTTAAGGGATAAAACAATCATGTCTAAAATTGACATACGACGCGCATACCACCACATACCCATCGCACCGGAGGACATTCCTAAATCAGCAGTAATAACCCCCTTCGGATTATTTGAATTCTTAAAAATGAATTATGGTTTACGCAATGGGGCGCAAAGCTTTCAACGCTTCATAAACAACGTCATGAAAGACACAAGAAATACTTTCTGCTATTTAGACGATATATTAGTCGCTTCTGAAAACGAGGAAATGCATTTAAAAGATCTTGATGAAATATTCAAACGACTTAATAAATTCGGCATAACAATAAACAGCGGAAAATGTGAGTTTGGCAAAAAGGAACTACTATTCCTCGGCTACCACGTCAGCTGTAATGGTATCAAACCGAACCAAGAAAAGGTAAATGCCATAACAGACTATTCGCAACCCGAAACTATCCAGGAACTAAGACGGTTTCTTGGACTCATCAACTTTTACAGAAGCAGTATTCCTAAAGCAGCCGAAGTACAATCTGTGTTAGAAAAGTACTTACACAATTCTAAGAAGAACGATAAAACTAAAATCGTGTGGACACCATAGACGCGTTCAACAAATGTAAGCAATTAGTAAGCGAAGCGGTACTACTAGCCCATCCAGATTCCTCAGCAAGTTTAGTGCTAATGACTGATGCTTCAGACAGCTTCATGGGAGCCGCACTACACCAATCAATCAACGGTGAACTTCAACCACTAGGTTTTTATTCAAAAAAACTCACTGCAGCTCAAACTAAATACAGTACCTACGACAGAGAACTTTTAGCGATCTTCATGGGTATTAAGCATTTTCGTTATATCATAGAAGGACGAAATGTTACAGTAGTGACCGACCATAAACCTCTTACTTTCGCCCTAACAAAAAAAGAGTCGAAATCTGATTCACCAAGACGCTTACGTCAACTTGATTTTATCGCGCAATTTTGTAATGAAATAAATTACATAAAAGGAGAAATGAATGCTGCTGCGGATTTCTTATCAAGAATAGAGGAAATCCATTTACCTGATATCTTCGATTATGAGCTGCTGTACCAGAGCCAGATCCAAGATGCAGAGTTACAGGAGTTAAAAAATAAAAATAATTTACAATTTAAATCGATTATCATGCCATACTCGGAACGAGAACTAATATTTGAGATATCAACATCGCAAGCTCGTTTATACCTACCTACAACATTCCGAGAACAAGCTCTCTTATGTACTCATGGACTAAGCCATGCAGGAGTAACTGCAACAAGACGCCTTATTACACAACGTTATTTTTGGCCCGGCATGAACCACGATGTCGCTAAATTTGTACAAAAATGCATAAAGTGTCAAAAATTTAAAGTCCAAAGACACACAATTACACCACTTGGAGAGTTTGAAAATTCAAATCGATTTACTCATGTTCATATTGATATTATCGGACCATTGATACCCTCAGAAGACTTCACATATTGCCTCACCATCATAGATCGTTTCACTAAATGGCCTGAAGTCATACCCATTAAGGATATCACAGCCGAAACAATAGCAAATAAATTTGTAGAGCATTGGATTTCAAGATTTGGCTGTCCAGTAAAAATAACAACTGATCAAGGTAGACAGTTCGAATCTCAACTTTTTACACAATTAACAAAAAGACTAGGCATAGAAAAAATCCACACTACAGCATATAACCCTAAAGCAAACGGACAAGTAGAGCGCATGCATCGCACACTTAAAGCATCCATCATGTCACGCTGCGACAACTCTAATCAATGGGTGAGAGAGCTACCTATGGTACTTTTAGGTCTTAGATCAACTATAAAAGAGGACATAGGATTTAGCCCAGCACAAATGACCTTTGGAATGCCTATCCGTCTACCAGGAGATTTTTTTGTACCATCAGAAACACATATTAATGATGCTGAGTATACACGTAATTTAATGGAAACATTGGCTACAATACAATCAAGTGCAAGAAAGCAATCGGATCATAGAAAAACTTTTATACATAAGGATCTCGCAACTACGGACTACGTCTTTGTTAGAAGAGAAGTAAAAAAATCACTAACTCCACCGTATGAGGGACCCTTTAAAGTAATAGAATGGAACCCTAAATTTTATACAGTTCAAATAGGTTCTCGAAAGGTCGTTATTTCGCTAGATAGGCTCAAACCAGCTTACGCTATTAACTACACACCTAGCAACGCGACCCCAGAAACAATAGTTTCTCAGAGTCCGACACTTGTTGAAACAACAACGCCACTAAGTAACCCAAATAAAACACCTCGGCTACCTGATGAAATGGGTCCGCCGAAATCTGATGTGAGAACAAAAGCTCCAGTCATAACGAGATCCGGTCGGACGGTTAAAAAGACTGTACGGTTTGATATTTGACTCTAGCTTATCAAGTGCTCACTATTACCAACAGCGAACAATACCGCGGTTATAAACAAAGATCATTCAGGACTACTCATTCACGCACTTGGGAACAAAGGGACTAGCCTATTTACAGCTACTGTACACTTCAACTGTCAGCACCTTGTGCCAGCCGCGTAACGCACTCAGCAGGGGTGCCATGTAACCACTTGACATCGGCGGCGGTCCACAAAAAGTGTTCAAGTATAGTATAAACAGTGATTAACAATAACAAAAGTGCAGTGCGCGTTTAAGTATCTTTGTTCTAAAAAGAGACCTTTTGTTTATCAAAACATTAGCCACAGTGTACGCTATAATTACCATGAACTCTATATCACTTTAAGTATTAATATTATTAGTAGGAATCTTTTTATGAGATATTTTTTTAATGTTAAATTACAATTATGTTAGTTTGTATTTGTAACAAGTTTACAAACTTTAAATTTTTATTTTATATACCTACTTTTAAAATTATGTTATAATTTTTTTTATGTGGGATGTAGATGTAGCGTTACCCATTGTAAACAAAGCTACATTCATATTGTTTATGTTATTAAAGCTTATAAAAGCTTGACCGAGTGACAAATTCGTCACTCTACCGTAAGACAGTCTATCGGAACACTCTTTCGTAGCACTCGCTCCTAGCGCGGTCACGCTAACTAACTGTAATAATTATTCGTTTAATTAAAAGAACACATTCAAAATATAAATCTTATTATTTAGCAAACATCTTCCACACAAAATATACGGAGATCAAAAAGCTAAAATATTATTTACATAAATAAAGGATGCTAAACAATGGTATATACAAGGATCCAAGGAAGAAAGGAGAACAGTGATATTTGTAGGAAGAGGAATCCGACAGGAAACGAGATCTTCAAAAAGTTTTCTATTATTATTTTGAGGACAAGCAAAGAATATATGATTGAGGTCACCAAATTCATCTCCACAGTCACAAGATGGATCAGATATAATTTTCATCCGTGCTAAATGGGCTGGGGTACACGAGTGCCCCAGGCGCATTCTTATCAAAATAGTAGTAGCACGTTTTCCGAGTTTAAGCTTAAAAAACCAGGGTTTTATCGGTATTGAATTTTGAATCAGCCTATAATGTTTACCTTTAATGTTACCAGAGTGGTCCCAATATTCATTCCAAGAGTATTTAAGATATACCCTAGGTAAAGCAACGAGATCGTGAACGAAGTTTATGTAAGGGAAAAGGTCTCCACACTCCACAGCCTCATTAGCTAATTTGTCAGCACGTACATTACCAAGAATACCACAGTGACTCGGTACCCACGCAAAGTTAACAGTAAAACCCTTGGTTTTGCATTCAAATATCTTGGACCTAGCTTGCATTACTAGCGGGTAAAAAGTTTTTGATCGAAAAGGGTATTTTACAAGAGATTGTAAGCAACTCATTGAGTCGCTAAATATAATGGTATTTTTAAGTTTCATTATCAACACGTAATCTATTGCTATAACGATGCCAAATAGCTCTCCAGTGAAAACTGACGTCTCAGGAGGTAATTTAACTTTTTGTACAACATTATACTGTCTGTGATACACACCTTACAATAAATTTAGTTCATTCATTGAAATTGTGTCAATGTCATTTTGATTTAAAACGTTCCTTCTTACGCAATATTTTAGTTGAGAACCACAAAATTCCATAAAATTTTGAATAAAGTTCGATTTAGGTTCAATAAAACATTATAAGAAAGCTACAAAAAAGGCATTTATGATTCAGTAGTGAAACATATCAATGTTTTCGCGTTTTCAATTGTTCAGTTTTTCTGCGTGAAACGAAGTATAGATGCCAAAAAGTTGCCATAATAACAAATTTACCCTTTATATTGGTAAAAACAAACAATATGAGAATATTATCAATGAGTTATTGTAATGTCTTTTTTTGTGCAAACCAACAATTTAGTAGGTCACCAAAAAGACAGTACGGTGATCCATTTGGACCATCACAAATATCGTTATCAGATTGCCTGTCAGGATGGAAGTTTATTCACTCACCATCCATGCAGTTCGTCGTCACGCATCGTTACGAGGACGTTGCATGTAGACTGTTTGTATGAATGTTCCTCGTTTTCAACCTTTAAGGGAACTCCAAATGGGTAAGCATGGTAACATTTTTTTATGGTGACATACATCCAACTGAGTGAGCGAAATGAGCAAGTAGAAAGGACGAGGAACAGATTTCGTTTAGTTCATTCGTTCGTTTCGATTCATTTTCGAGAAAAATGGCTGGAACGTTGGCTAGGATAATTCATGGATCAAAACCTCATTTGGGTAAATAATACACGCACAAATCTATCACAATCGGTCATCTACTTTACCCTTACAAAAAACCCCGGTCCTTGACTCTCCGCGAAAAAGTGATTGTTATTGTGCGATGTATGTGCGAAGTAGGCTTACATAATTTTGACGTGTGTTTACAGGGCTCGCTGGCCCTCTTGTGAGCACTTGCAATGTGCCGGTGCGCTACCAGCAGACGCAGGCTCCAACGAAGTCCAAATACGGACCGTTGGCTGATCAGGATAGGGTATTCACCAACCTGTACGGACGGCATGATTGGAGGCTCAAGGGTGCCATGGCTCGAGGGGACTGGTACATGACCCAAGCTATCATGGACAAAGGGACTGACTGGATCGTCAGTAAGTGTGCCAAAAGGCTCTTTAAGTAATTATTGTTTGACCTACTTGTATGGTGTAAAAATAGAGAATTAGGTACCAAAAGCTGAAGAAGCAGAAAACCATGGCTTATTATGATAAGCCATGGTTTTCTATAAACCTAAAAGTCACCCTCTTACAGATGAGATGAAAGCCTCTGGTCTCCGTGGTCGTGGAGGCGCTGGTTTCCCCACCGGCATGAAATGGTCATTCATGAACAAGCCCCCAGACGGCCGCCCTAAGTACCTCGTGGTCAACGCTGATGAGGGCGAGCCTGGCACGTGCAAGGACCGTGAGATCATGAGACATGACCCTCACAAGTTGGTGGAGGGATGTCTGATCGCCGGAAAGTGTATGGGCGCTCAGGCCGCTTATATTTACATCAGAGGAGAGTTTTATAATGAAGCCAGTAACTTACAAGTTGCTATTGCTGAAGTAAGCTTTTTCAATACAGTTAAAGTTGATTCAATATTACTGAATTTGAATCACAACATTTTAACTAGGCAAAATGGACCTTATTTTGAGCCTGCTCATATTCACGATGATCCTATAGCAATCAGGCCTTTAAGTTTGTTGTCATATCTGTTTGTTGACAAGAAAGTGACGAAAGACTTAGAAAACCCCTAATAAGTACCATCATCAGCCTGACGAAGTCCACTGCTAGGCGTAGGCCAACCCTACACATCTCCAGGAAGAACGATTTTGAGCCCTTTCCATCCACCCACTTACCGCAATTTAACAATGTCATCGGTCCATCTGGTAGGTGGGCGCCCTGCGTTTCGCCTTTCGGTTTGTGGTCGTTATTCAAGAACCTTTAGTCCCCAACGGTTGTTGGTTCTTCGAGCTATATCCTAAAAATTATAAATAAGAGTAAATGTGTATACAGAAATCCAATACAAGATCCTCAGCAAATTTATCCATCCGCACTTGATGTGCGGGCAGGTTTTTCTGCAAGTAGGCCGCTGGAAGGCCCTTTTTGCGTGACCCTTGACACATGTTGCTCGAACTTTTTTAGGTTCTACGACACGCCGGTTTCCTCACGATGTTGTCCTTCACCGTTTTGAGTACTATAATATATTTTATTTCAGACAACTATAAAATGTACATTACAAAAATGAAACACCTTAGGTCCATAGTTAATAAATACCTTAGAGACTAACATACATAAAATAAAATAAAATTACTTATTAAATCTTAAATCTTAGGGGCTTTTTTCGTTAGCGCACCCCTAAAGCGACGATAGACGACTCCTGGCGGCCAGAAATCCGAATTGAGAAACATGTCCCCATGCTTCGCAGGCACCTGGAGCACGTACGATTTAAAGGCCGTGTCTCTCATTCCCGATGGCTCTAGCCGCTGCAGATGTAACTGTATTGGTGGCGGGTCCTTAATCCAGAAACGTATCCTCTCCTTTACATATCGAAAGACCTCATCACCTGAAGTATTCGGGTCCAATCTCGAGAGGTAAAGGAGGATGGTCGGGTCCACAGCACGCAGGGTGACTTCTGATGCTATGACGCTGGCGGTACCACGTACTGGCATGGTGCACATAAATTTTTCGACAGAAAAACTCATTGGTACACGACTGGATTTGAACCCACGACCTTCGGATCGGTAGGCGGGTCGCTACCACTAGACCACCAGTGCTCTTAAATACCCTACCTATATAGTTAAAAATAGTTCACTGAGTTCACTTTTTAAGACCCACGTGTTGCGACTAATCAGCCCCTTACATTTTGTAAGTTAGCTCTCTACAAGATCCTCTTAACCTCGCTACATTTCCAGGCATACCAAGCTGGCTTGCTCGGTAGAAACGCTTGCAACTCCGGCTACGATTTCGACGTGTTTGTGCACCGCGGCGCTGGTGCCTACATCTGCGGCGAAGAGACGGCGCTCATAGAGTCCATTGAAGGCAAGCAGGGCAAGCCGCGTCTGAAGCCACCGTTCCCAGCTGATATAGGGCTGTTCGGCTGCCCCACAACTGTCAACAATGTGGAGACCATCGCTGTGGCACCTGTGAGTCTTCTAATATTTTTAAACCCAGTAATGTTATAACAAGTCACTAAAATAACACCTTATTATTATTAATTCATTTATTTTAATCAACATAACACTATCTATCCTTAAATTAAGCAGAGCTTGTGCTATGGGAACCAAATAGCTGATATACATATAATACTTATAATAACTTTTTTTTAGTACATACATACTTATAATGCAATACAACACCCAGACATGGATACTTGATACTTGATACTTGATGAGCGGACTGGTTTCCGCAAGTAGGCCGCAAGTGGGCCCTTTTCACCCAGACATGGAACAAATATCTGTTTTCACGGCACAAATGTTTATTCGTGGTGGGGATTGAACCCACGCAGAAGGCAGAGCTACTACCAACTGAGCCGAGAGGCCAGTCAAACCTGTCAAAACTGAAGAGTCACAACACGTCACAAGAGTTTGCAAGATAGCTTGTCATAAATGATAAGCTTATATTATTCTTTTATTATTCTTTTTATAGCTATATTATTTTTTTTATTTCAGACTATCCTGCGCCGCGGAGGCGCATGGTTCGCAAGCTTCGGCCGACAGCGTAACTCTGGAACCAAACTCTTCAATATATCCGGACATGTGAACACTCCGTGCACGGTGGAAGAAGAGATGAGCATTCCTCTGAAAGAGCTGATAGAGAGGCATGCTGGTGGCGTGACTGGGGGCTGGGATAATCTACTGGCTATCATACCCGGAGGGTCTTCTACGCCTCTTATACCTAAGGAGTAAGAATTTCTGCTGTTGATTTATATGGTGTCATCATCATCATAATCAGGTCGACGAAATCCACTGCTGGATCAATTCGAAGAAAAATGTAGACAAGTATTATATCAGGTATCTGGTTCCCATAGTACAAGCTCTGCTGAATTTGGTGCTAGATAGTGTTGAGTGGGTTCTCTATTTATCTTATCTTATATGGTAGCCCTATAAATGGAAAAATTAACATTGCTTGGAAATCCAACAACCCACTCCCTCAAATAGGATACTTTTGTGTAATCACATCATCATTAGCCTGAAGAAGTCCACTGCTGGACATAGGCCTCCCCTACGCATTTCCAGGAAAGACGATTCTGAGCCCTTTCCATCCATTGAGTTCCCGCGATCTTAACAATGTCATCGGTCCATCTGGTGGGGCGACCTACGTTTCGTCATCGCTGTTCGAGAACCTTTATTTCCCAGCGGATTACATGTGTATGGCATTGTAAAGAAGTTGGTGGATGGAAAAGGCTCAGAATCGGTCTTACTGGCATTGTCCAGCAGTGGACTTCTTCAGGCTTATGATTATCATGATGACATGTGAGCTTTTAGGTTTGGTAGAGTGTTGTCGTAGGTGAAGATTGAACCCACAATACTGAGCTGAGTGGTCAATAAAATAATAAATTACTGAGAACCCTGGTCAGTATGTAGGTACACCAAGTCAATAACTTTTGGGTTATGTAAATGCAATTTCGTTATCCTAGTAGGCTTTTCATGGAGTCACGATAAGCTCTGAAGAGCCGTAAGCAGACGTGAAAGCTATTGAATCTACGTGCCAGTTCCATCCACGCATGCAATCTTACGTTTATCTTTAACTAAAAGAACTGGCTGGTACCTACCATCCTTCTGGATGATTCTTTTACAAAATATATAATTTAAATTCCAGCGTCTGCTCAACCGTGCTAATGGACTTCGACGGCCTAGTGGCTGCGCAGACCTCGCTCGGCACCGCAGCTATCATAGTCATGGACAAGTCCACTGACATCGTGAAGGCGATCGCTCGTCTCATAATGTTCTACAAACACGAGTCTTGTGGACAATGCACGCCGTGCCGCGAGGGTGTGTCGTGGATGAACAAGATTATGTATAGGTGAGTTCTGTTAATACCCCAAAATCCAAGTTCTTCGTAAGAAATTGTTCAAGAGAACACTTTATAGCGTCACTAGTTCTTATACTACTATCACTAGGCCCAATTCTTCATAAATGAGATTAACCAGCTTAAAATAAAAAAAGCAGCCAAGTGCGAGTGGAACTCGCCCATGAAGGGTTCCGTAGCATCAATTAACATAATATAAAGGTTTTTGTAGTTCGTCGAAAAGTAAATTGCTGTTTACGATTTATGACGTATAAAAAAAAACTACTGACTAGATCTCGTTCAAACCAAATATCGTTGAAAGTTTGCATAGTAATGTACAACATATATTTTTTTGGATTTATCATTCTCTTATTTTAGAAGTTAGAGGGGGGGGACCAACTTTTTTCCACTTTGGAAGTGTCTCTCGCGCAAAATATTCAGTTTAGAAAAAAACGATATTAGAAACCTAAACATCAGTTTTGAAGACCTATCCATAGATATCCCACACGTATGGGTTCGATGAAAAAAAAATTTTTGAGTTTCAGTTTCAAGTATGGGGACCCCCAAAATTTATAGTTATTTTTTCTATTTTTGTGTAAAAACCTTAATGCGGTTTACAGAATACATCTACTCACCAAGTTTCATCAGTCTAGCTCTTATGGTTTCGGAGAAAAATGGCTGTGACACGGCCGGACAGACAGACAGACAGACAGACAGACATGACGAATCTATAAGGGTTCCGTTTTTGCCATTTGGCTACGGAACCCTAAAAAGAAGGTTCTCAATTCGGTTGTATTCTTTTGCGTTTGCTATCGCATAACTTCATATAAAAGCCGATTAGATTTTTGGTATTTGGCCATGAAGTCGGTTTTAATCTTATATTATGAATTGTAATTATTATTTTAAGGTTCACACTAAGATTAAACACCTAACTGACTTTATTTTTTATTTGGACAGATTCGTTGACGGCAACGCTTCACCTAAGGAAATCGATATGCTGTGGGAAATCTCTAAACAAATCGAAGGTAAAGACAGAATATTTTTCTTAGCAAATTAATGGTTGGAAATTCCATCAATCAAATACCATCAAGTAAGAGTCGATAAATAAATAAATAAATCTAGGTGAGCGCGCTACACCGTCGTTCGCATCATCACTTAACATCAGGTGAGATTGCGGTCAAGCGTTACCTATAAAATGTAAAAAAAAATACTTTAATTTAACTTACTTTTAAATTTAATACTTTTCAAAAACAGAAAACTGTGAAGGCCTGCGCACACCTAGGTGGCTGGCCATGGCGATCAGTGAAACGCTGTCATTCTTTGAGGATGTCTAGACCCCAAATAACTGACGAAGAGGAGCGTACTTGTAGATAGTAAACCCGCTCTAATTAAAAATATTATTCACAGGACACACAATCTGCGCGTTAGGCGACGGCGCAGCCTGGCCCGTGCAAGGCCTCATACGTCATTTCCGACCGGAACTAGAGAGACGTATGGACGAATATGCACGCTGCAACGGACCGAGCAAAGCCGAGAAATTATACTAGCTTGTATTAGCACCTGTTGTGAAACATACGGATTCTGAGATTTTTAGGCGTTATTTATTCTTAGATCATTAAAAACCTGCCATAGTGTTTGACAAGTACATGTTATGTCGAAGAGATAATGTAGATATATCAAGCTTAGATACTTTCTAGAGAACTGAATGCAGAATATATCTTTAAAAATAGTATTTAGAGCCAATAATTTTGCATATGACTCCACGAGCTAGATATGACTATAGTAATGTAATCATTATAGGTTCGACACGACAAAAGTTTATGAACAATCATTCAATATTTCTTAAACCAGAAGTTGCAAAAAATTTGCAACTCAATCATTGCGAAACTGATTTTTTTTTATACTTACGGTAGGGGGTTTATGCAATAGTAGACAGCTAACGAAATTAGAAGAGTTTTAAAGATGTCACACTTTAAGTGCCAGAAAAACTGGAGCTGGTATGCCAATCTTTAGTGATGAATTAAGTGAGTGATCCATTGGCGAGCTAAAACCGACAAGCCTGCGAGCTTAAGGTATAAACCGCCAATGGAGCATCTACAAAACCGTGGTTTTGTAGACCCACTTTAGTGACGCAAATTGGTATAGGTTTCAGAATTTGTGACGATCTAGTTCTTGAGTTTTTGGGCAAAACATCTGGCCCACAGGGTTAAGAGGTCAATACAGAATCAACTTAAAAAGACTCGGTGAATCCCTCAGTCCCTATGTTTCACCACATATCGCAATGTTGCGCAACAATTGTGATCAATGACGTAGTGAAACAGTGTCGACTCCTGTATCGTAATGTAAATAATTTTTATTTAAATACACAGAATTTGTTTAATCATGCATTTTATTTTATATTTCCTGATTCGAAATGTTTTAATATAGAAGTAATTATTAAGTTCAGACTAATTAGTAATACTTAATTAGCTTGTTTACTTCATAATGAGTTCAATTAATCTAGATTTGTGACTGAACTTTTACAATCAAATGTTATTGAAATATAATTTTGGCAGAATTATCCAAAAATTAATCAAGTGCGTACTTATTACCTGTTTTATTTCATTTTCTACATACTGATATCTTATTTCCTGTTGTAGTTTACCTGTTAGTTTCACTGATTGTTTGACCAATCAAATATTCGACAGTTGTTAAATTAAAATTTTTGCTTGTACTATTTAAACACAATTGGTCACATGGTTATGTCACATATTTAATTGGTCAATGCCCATAATCATAATTTATATTGTATTGTAGATTTTTTTCAATAAAATATACTATCTGTGATGTATCCGTTTCTTCTTTAATGCATACTAGTGGCCGCCCACGGCTTCGCTCGCCCCTTTCTCGTACTTTTTCGGGATAAAAAATATCCTATGTCCGTCTCTTGGTTCTTTACCTCCCCACCAAATCCACCAATTTTTTTCAGTCAAATCGGTCCAGCCGTATCGCGAGATGGTGTGACCAAGGGAAATAGGTTTTTTTTTTATATAGGTCGTAACCTATATTTATTAATTTACTCTGTGCTAACGCACCTACTACAATTACAATATAGTTAATTTTGAAATAAGACTGAAACCCTACCATCGTACCAAACCTATTGTGGAAGACTTTCATTTTTACACTTCGTAAGAAAGAAATCCGAATAAATAATAATATTTTTAATTCAAAGCTATTATTGTGATGTTATATTCAGGTCAGAAGATAAATCTGTCAATTTTTTTATCTCGATGAGCTAAAAGTTAACTTCCATTCATTAAAATAGTTCTATTATTTATTTTTGGTAAATAACAAATTACATCTTTATCCTGCATTTACGAGTAAGGTCTCTGGGAGAGCACTGGAGGTCTAGTGGTAGCCTTCCGATCCTACGTTCGCGGGCTCCAATCCAGTCGTGTACCTATGGATTTTCTGTTCCAAAATTGTATGCACACAATGCTAGTAGGTACTCTCAAACGGTGAAGGAAAACATCGTGAGGAAACCCGCGTATTAGTCAACTCCGCACGTATTGGCAGTCTCTTTCCTGTGGATAGAAGCTGTCGGGGTATAGGTCCTGGGAAAGCTTATTTTATCTAAAATCTTGTTCCAGGCACTAAAGCGTCCCACAAGTAAACACTAGTTGCCCCTGACGTAAAATAAATCATCTCCAATAGATGCAAAAGCTTGTTTACTTTACTGTGTTTCCCTATCAGTTCATGTTTGTCAATTTTCGTTCAATCATCATCAGCCCGAAAGTCCTCAATACATTTCCTAGAACAATTCTGAGCCCTCCCATCCACCGACTTCCGCAATCTTAACTATGTCGTGGGTTCATCGGGTGTGCGTCCTACGTTCCGAAAATATTAACCCCTTATATCATAAGGATAGGTATACATTCAAAGAAATGTTAAATTTTAAATTATTTTATTCCCTCTATCATTCTTTCTTTTTTTATAATCCTTATAGATACCTTAGCATTATTTACAATTTGTATAAATTAAAGTAGTAATATTATTTTACACAGTATAGGCTACTATTGTACACTTTCATCATCTCGCCTCAAGACTTGACTACTTCCAAATGATCAACTAAAAAAACCCATGACAAAAATGATTTACAAAATAAAACAAATGATCCAACTAAATCCGACATGGTAACACTGATCGATTTGAAACAAAAATATACAATAATAAAAACATAAGAATTGATCTCAAACTTTAAATCAAATAAAATACAACACCAAGTACCAAATGGTAAATAATTGAGTGTTTAGGAAGAAGTGCCGACATCACACCGTCATTATTAATTAATAACAATAAATTACTTTTAAATTAAATAAATGGCACGGACCAAATTCTACGACCATTGACGGTACATGGTGGCGTGAACAATTTTGGAAACATTTTTGATTCGAATAAATGTAACATAATAATAATTTTGCTTTGTAAATTTCTCAAATAATCACAATTTGATAAAACCAAATAATATAAATCAAAATATAGCTATGATGGAAGCAATTGAACGTCGCGCAACAAAAGGAAACTATCACTTTTGCGAAACAACAAATGGCAATCAAGTAATCGCTAAATAACATCGGTGGAGATCACATTACACGATATAACTTCATATAAATACAAAATATACAATAGGTAAATGTACCTAACAACAGCAACAACTTCAATGCAATATATCCATCTATATTGATGTGAAATTGATATGATTACATTATATTATCAGGAATTTAACGTAGTAGTTAACAGAATGCGCCGCATAACTAGATCCGGATCGCCGCCCGGTCGCTTATAGTTTCAGTTAGATCACAAGAACGCCATATCAGTCTCACTTATTCTGTCATTGAACGTTACGACTATACCACAGCTCTAGAGGCCTCGGGGCCTTCTTTATAAATAAGTCGAACGGAGCGGGCCAGCCGCTCCCGTCCCTACAACTAAACGGAACAAACCGGACTTCGTAGGCCGGAATAACTTAAATTCATAAATAGCCGGTCCGAGTCACCGGTGCCCGCACCGGCAGCTGCGCTGAACCGCCGTCAAACCCAGGACTAGCCTAGGAGTAAATGCACGATCAAATAAATAATTTACAGTGACCCAGTCGTAGGACTGAGCGGCTTCAATCTTTGGTTTGACAGCGTTTTACGAGACGCGTTTAGAGGCAGTCGGGCTGCATCAGGATGTCTGGCACCAGTCGGTCGTGGTCGGCCTGAGCTCTGGGCGGCAGCTCGTTCCGCGGGTCCTTGGCGAGCCATGGGTGTCGCAGCACGTCCCGAGCCGACAGTCTCTCGCACGCCTCCCGCCGCAGCAGCGAGCGAATCAGGCACTTGCCTCGCGACGACAAACACTCGGGCACCACGAAGAACCCGCGCGATATCTTCGCGAACAGCGACGCATGCTCGGAATCGTTGAATGGATACCTGCAACAAACGAAAAATAAAATTAATCAGTCGAATGTACGAATCAGTATAAGGCTTGATGACCGCAAAAAACGTTATCGATATCGATAAGACGGATCGTCAACATCGACGTTAGGATAGGGCGCCATATTTCAACTTTTTGTATCTCGGCTCCATCCCAATTAAGGCTGGCGATTGTCATTTGGGAGCAGATGCGAAACAAAAAGCCAGGTACGAAACCCTTCCGGCGACAGGTGAAGCGATTGGGTGATTGCGGGCGGACGCGGCCGAGCCAAATCCAAGCTTTCGAATTTAAATTACAGGTAGGAAACAAAGGATCGCGAACGGCAGGTGCCGCCCGATGCCTAGAGTGTACGTTAAACATCGATAGACTATCGATACTATCGATAGCAATGGACTATCGATAGTATCGATAACTATTATGGCACTATCGATTGTTAGAGTTAACTACTATTTCCCTTCTCTACAGACTTGTATCGCGGGGAATTACCGAAATTTCTACCTACATTAACGTAGAACATTTAGTTTGATTGAGAAAACGTATTGTTGTTGTTTGGGGAAGTACCGAAAATTAAAAACATTAAATGTGTATCAATGTTGTTTAAGACTATTCGTTTTATTAAGGAGAAAAATGTTAAGCATGTTGTTCTTGATACAAAATATACAATATATTGATTAAAATATGTGTCAATGTTAATTAAAACTATTTGTTTTATTAAGGAGAAAAATGTTAACAGGTTGTTGTTCTTGAAACAAAACATAATAATAATATTATAATTCAATGAGTCAATTTTGAATAAACTATTAGTTTTATTAAAAATGCCTATTTATTTATACGAAACTATCGATAGTATCGATAATATCGATAGTTTTTGTCTAACTATCGATAACTATCGAAAATCTAAACTATCGATGTTTAACGTACACTAGCCTAGGGGATACAACGTCTTCGCCACATGACCGAGGCAGGTGCATCGAAGATTTCACTTATAAAATGTGGGTGATATAATTGTTGGCCGTTGGTGCGTAACGGGCGAGACAGGTGATCATCCCTCGCCAACGGTCGCCCGACCCTTGCGATCTCGAAAAACGGTAAGTCCCACGGTAAGACGCCCCCGCCACCCTCGCTTTGACGGTTGTAGCCTTGAATGTAGCCTACTTTATATTTTTAGAGCGTACTCAATGAAAATACAGGTGGGCGTCGGGAAAAATAAGAGTGCGGAAACCGGCTTGTAGTGAAAGTATTTTCTCTCGATTCTTGCGATTTTTCAGGCTTTTTTTGTCCATAATGGATAAGCTATAGGTGTTAGTATATTCCTACCCTAGCACATGAATATTCTGTGAATATTTTAGGAAGGGAAAAGTAAATCAGACTTAATTGTTTTACTCGCGCGAGATTTTTGAGGGCTTATTTGTGGTATGTAAGTATAAGGTAAAAGTGGCAAGTACACACCTTCCAACCAGCATGGTGTATAGGATGACTCCGAGAGACCACATGTCAGCAGCCCGGCCGGAATACGTCCGATGAGCTCGTAGGATCTCAGGGGACACGTACGCAGGGCATCCTCGCTTGTCCTGGAGTAAATCTTCTTCAGGGTCGTCGAGAACCACCGCGTCTTCTAAGGATTCTAGCTTTAGTGTTGTCCTGGAACAATAGGAGAGAAGGTTTAGACACCAATCCAAGAAAAAAACAAATAATTGTACCTGTATTTTGGGTAAAAGATGCCTTGACACTGATTACAACTATTTATTAGGTAGTACCTAAACAAGATAATATTTTAATTTTGCATTTTCAAGTATTTAAAGATGAATTTGCAAAAAGCTATTACCGAGCACTTTACAGTAGTCAATATATTTTAATTCCCTGGCAACTAGTGCACGAAAGGAGCTTCTTTGAGGCGCTCTTAAAATCCTTTCACCACATATCACGACAAGAAGAGAAGATCTGCCAACTGCGGGCTTATTTAACCCATTGTCGGATCAATCGCATTAACTGTCCAGTGACCTATATAAATTGCAAATACGCACTGGTATAATAGCTATACGCCAATTGCAATTCGTATATGTATGCCGGGATCATGAGAATCCCTTTGAGCTCAAAGCCGCGCATTAGCGATGCATGAATGGCCACCAATTATTGATATGAAACATCAGACATTTTGGTCAATGCATGATTGAACATGATGTGCAGCTAGTTATTATTCATGTTAGTTCAACCGTAGCTAACCATGATCTAACTGATGGTATTCACAGCTGTAGACGGCCTATGTCATTGCCTAAAATAAAAACTTGAGATACCGACTTCATGGCTAAACATGACTTTGCTGAATCGATTTGATCTATATATATCTGGCCCCACAAACTAAGTAGAGCTTATACTATAGGGACCAGATAGCTGATATAATACTAATACATTTTTTTTTTGCAAATACATTCTTGTTTTTTTTCAGGACAGGGGAGGCTGGCAAAATATGAAGGAGGCCTATACCCAACAGTGGGTGATACCGGGCTGAAATGATGATGATGATGAAATACATTCTTGGAATACAATATAACATACAAACCCAGACATTAATGACGAAATTATGCGATAACATACATTAGATCCTCCTCCTCTTTTATTTGAAGTCGGTTAAAAATAACCCGGATTGATAACGCAAAGCACATCAATTTGCCCCAAGCAGTCACCCATTTTAATGTTAAGCGCTACGATCGTTGCTTAACTTAGTACAAACAAGCTGGGCCACGAGCGCATAATAATGTTGAAAGGTTTCGTTTTGGTGCGTTTGCAACAATATTGTCATGTAAATAATTACATAGCGATCCATAAAGCTGGTGGTGACGCAAAGGTTTTGTTTCATCACGGCTTCGGGCGTACGGGGTTACCAACCGTCAGAATCAGTTCGGATAAGTATTCGGGATTTTTTTAATTACTTTGTTGTGCGTACTTTTCGACAGCGGGAATTTACAGTCGTATTTCACAAATCAGTAATTTATGTGATCAATTTAAACTTTTAATAATGCGGTTGCCTAATAAATAAGTAGAAGAAACATGTAACATCACAATTTGTGTATTTTATTTCATCTTGTTACGCGCGTACATCTAAAGGTAGGCAACAAATATTGCGTCGGCTAATTTCGGCTTCATAGAGTGTGCGTCAGAAAGAGATAGCGCTCTAAAAAGCTGAAATACCGATGTGCAATATTTATTGCCTACAACGCACTTTACATTTTATTTTAATTTTAAGGGCTATATTTTTCGAAAGCCTAGGTGCACCGTTGGCGACCTCGTGTTCCCAAGCGACCGACGTAGCATCGTTTCGAAATGCATCAAACGCACACTCTGAAATGGTACACCGACTACATTTAATTTGATTGAATGTAAACTGACCCGACATAGCGGGACTTTGGGACTTGTATTACATGGGAACCGACTAATGAATGTAATCGAATTGATGTGGTCTACTGAATTAACTTCATTCTTATTGATCGTAGAATGGTGCTTGTTCTGTTCGAAGCTGGCAGAGAAAGAAGGAAATGGGTAATACTGGGCTGAGATGATGATTATCGCCCCGGAACATGAACGAGAAGAAGTATAATTGTACTAGGGTTGACGGACCTAACACGTAGTCAGGTTCGTTGAAGGTGGTGAAGAAGAAAGTGGCGAAGAAGAAAGTGGTGAGGAAGAAGGGTAGGTACATTATGATTACTTTGAAGCGTAGCGTGTGCTTTTGACACTTTTGCTTTGGAGCGGCACTACACTGGAACTTCACTACTGCACTTTTGTTTTGTAAAAGGATCATACAAAAACGATAGGAAACTAGGAACCAAGTCATAGTTTGTTGCTTGATCTTCTAGGGGTTGTCTTGTGGAAATGGCACCTAGACTCACCTAGCGCCACAACTGAATAAAAATACATTGTGAATTTTATGCTGGATGATAGGGCTCAAAACTGTTGCGGGCTTTTCAAAATTATGACGACATTTCTTAGAATAGAAGAGAATTCAACACAAAGGCACAGGTTTTGTATTTAATGTTTAGCTAATGACGTATTTTAATGCATTACCGGGCGGTTATAGTGACCAGAATTGAAATTGCATTCAATGTCATAACCTTTATTGAGCGTATTAACTACGTATAGAGGTGAAGGCAAGACAGGTGTGCAGTAGGCGGAGACTGTACTGCAATAAACGTACTTATTTTTAGCCTTTTATAATGGCTCTACAAGGGATACAAAAACAGGAACCGGTCTATTCCTGATAATTTTTTTTATTTTTGCAATTCTGTGTAAGCCTTTACATAGTTGCTACTTTAGCTCCACTAACCTACGATCGAGTAACCTAGACTCGAGACACAGAATAGGTAATCTCAAGTGTCGAAATGTAACATTATACGTGAAGAAACCAATAAGAAACGTTAGCTTTGATTACATTTACAAGCGATCGCCGACAGTGATGGATAGTCAAGTTTGTTCATAGTCTACAGTAGCCTTAAATGATTCCCTGAAAGCCACTGAAGATCAGAGAGATAAGCGATAATGAACCTTAGAGCGTTATGAATACAGCTGATACGTTCGAGATAAACGATTTATCAACGCATTTCGAGTGATCGAGTCGTGACAATATGGAGCTCCCGCTAAAGGTTACCCTTGTTAAGTCTGTCGCAACGCTACTCTTATCACATGAATTATAATGTGCCAGCCAAGCAATCGCTCTGTCTTTAAACCTGAAGTAACTTCAGTGGCACATAAAAATAAAATAAAAAAGCCTTTATTCTACTGTTGATACACTTAAACTAATATAAAAAACTTACTTAGGTACTATAAATCTAAAAACTATTTATATAATACTAAATTGCTCAGTATCTAGCAACTCCGCAGCAGTCGCCTCTACGGCGTAGGCCTCCTCTAAATCTCTCCATTCGTCCCTCTCTCTTGCTTTTCTCATCCATTCTGGTCCGTGTCGCTGAGTGAAGATATCCCTCCATCTCTTTTTTGGTCTCCCCTGTTTTCGTTTACCTTCTAGTGGGATCCATTCCGTCACCCGTTTTGTCCACCTATTGTTTTTTAATCTGCAGATATTTTATATGCAGTGGCACATACTGAAGATAAAACCACACTTTTAACAGCTGCATTTCTGCCTAACTATACTTATCGATAACTTAAAACTTCTCGTTCATGAAATACAAATCTAAATTGAATACGAGGTGGCTTCATACTTCGCAGTACTGAATATAGGACGAAACGTGTGTACTACGAACAGAAGTAGGTAGAGAAGCACGTGCGTCGTCCGGTCGCTAATCGGTGTTGTGTAGCAACGAGATCCACTATGGGAATCAAGGTGAAGAAACGCATGACGTCACTGTTAGTGCAAGCTGTTGCACTGAACCTACTACATTGTGAAGTAGTTTGACTAGTCGACACATAATAGATCAACTTTGGGCAACGGTCAAACTAAATACCCAGTGAAGCAATAGCTTGACCGCTTCCGCGCTTTCCGGCTAAAGGAAGCTATGACGGAGGCTTTTGGGCGGCGTAAGACCTTCGACGGCGGTGGAGGTGGCCAGGAGACCTAGTCTGATGACAGAAGCTTCATTCGAACTTTAGTGAGCGGAGCTGTAAGGCGTCCTCGTATCCGTTTAGGTCTCGACTGCGCAACTGATCCTAATTAAATCCCTACAACGGCAAGGCTAAAGTGCGATGTCTGCAGTTGCAATCGATTCTGATTTCGCAACGTGTAAATAAGTTATACGGTGTCGTAACGCGGTCGGAAGGTTGGCCGGATTTCCGAGCGTGTTCCGAGCGGCCTCCAAGGATTCTCTGTTTGGACGCTGCGGGCGAAAGGACACCACCACCGTACCATTCGGTTTACGCAATGAAGTTACGCATACACCCTCCCTCATGCTGCCTGCAGGCTCCACTCCATCCATGTCGTGACGTGCCTCCGCTCTCTATTACTAAATTGACTCACGTTTAACAACTTCGCAACTGTTAACGAAATATTTGGTTTATTACTAGTTTTCTTGGTCAAGTTTGAGCTGATTGGATATTACTTTAGTGTTAAGTATCGTATGGATAAGGCTACAATGAGCGGGATGCGAGTTCCGCAAGCATTGCTCAACTCAACCCTGACAGTTTCGCAACAATGGCATCAGCACAGATGCAGCACACATGCATGCACTTCCTGCTCGCATTCGCGTCCGCTGCATGAGCTGAGCTCGCTTGCGCAACCAACCAATGCCTAGGAAACAGTTTACACGCTGACTGGCTTTACGAGGTGTCACCGAACATTGCGAAAGATACTATTATTATAGCCGATTCGACAATTGCCATATTACCATGGACTGGTAGTGTACTTTATATTGATAGTTTTACACTAATTGTATGGTGTAGAAACGGTTAGTCATAGGTTTTCGTAACACGCATTGTAGGGACATGTCGCAAGCGAACGCTGCCAGTTGCCACACCGAGATGCCGCCGGGATAGGTTGGGAAACCATCCCGACCAAGCCCAATTATATGTCGGCTTTTATTGCGCAAGCTGCTCGCCGGATGTTTAGTAAAACTTGATTGATAACACTTCTGAACCTATTTCGATCCAGTCATTTTACTTAGATATTATGCTTTGTAAATACTAGCTTGTGTTTGAGCGATAGCAACTCGCGAGTGTGTTGTGTTGTGCACACATTACTCTTCAAAATTTAGGTCTCAAAACCGCACTGGCAACGACACAGTTCGCTTTATCGGAGTAGCGATAACGCAAGTCGAACTAAGTTTTGAAACCGAGCACTGGGCCGCTTGCGAAAACGCTAATGTGAACATCGGTTGCAAAATTGTTTTAGTTTTAAATCGAATGTGCAGTGACAATGGCAAGAGAGCACTCTGCGTGGCCTGAGTGCTTGGCTCGCAGAGTGAGGACAGCGCGAGCGCAGCCGGGATGACGCGCCTCTGATGACATCGCTCTGCGGGTGCGTCGAAGGTGGATGGATGGAGTAAGGAGATCGAGTAGCGCAACCGCAGCGGGCCGTATTTGGCAGGCGGGCAGCGTCCACACGCTGGGTCGGTGTCACAATGGCGTGGATTATGAGTCGCGTTGCGATATGGCATGTTGCAAGTCCGGGCGGCGGTCCAAGCGCCGCCGCCGAAATAATCCCATGTTGCAACGCGCGGACTGCGGAACGGGCGCCACTCCAGGGCCCGTTGCGCAAACGGCACTACCGCACGCAATTGGCCAATTGCACACCATCTCATAGCTCTCCACGCGTGCAGCGACGTTTACGAAACTACAATACCGTTCGATGACCCGCCGCAACGATCTATTACGCGATTATTGCGCAACGAGAGAAAGAAAGCGTCGCGGGAATGCACGCGCAAAAAGCGACCAAAATCTCGGTGAATTCCGCCTCGATTGCAATTACACCGTTACGCGGCGTCGTGTAAAATCCGGTGAGCGGTCGACTTTCTAACGCGAGGTCGGTGTACTCGGCGTCGTGTCGCAACAATTTCTCCAAGCCTCGCGAACGAAGAAAGCGCGACCTCAGCAACGTTTTGCAATCGCGAGCCACCACGCGGCGTCGTGCGCCCGGCGTCCCCGATGGAGAAAGAGGTAGAAAGCGTACATCGACCTGCGGCCGGCTGGCGGGCTGGCAGGCTGGCGCTGCCTGCAGCCTGCTCGCGGCGCAGCTTGCGACAGATGCGTTAACGAGATTCCTGCGGAGTCCTGCGACCGCAGTGATACGAACCGCAGTTGTCAGCATGCGTTGGGCAAGTGGGCCCACTGTTGCGCAAGCCGAGATAGTGCGCGAGCGTGTCACACCCGTGAAACACTTCCGTTCATTGACTCCTTCCCGATATAACTGCGTTGTCCATTTCGAAACACTTCACCGATCGACACGGAACACGTGTGAGGACTAGGACACCACATGCAGCATAACTCACCACGCGCGGCGCGCCCTCTCATCATCTATCTACTAGCGCGTTCATCTTTCTGGGTCATTTAATGGTACGCCCGAGAGTCTAAGAAATGAGCCGCTCTCTCGCGACAGACCTTTCCCTGTACCAGTGTCTTACCGAAATGTTGCAAGTGTTGCAACTCTTCACGTAATCGTCAGTTTAATTTGCAGTTAGAAATTCTGTCAAGCAGGATATTACACGAAGAATCGTCAGGTAATCAGCTCACTGGCACGTTTGCGTATTCACTTTCATAACTCGTTGTTACGTTTTGAACTGACTTTTCCACGTGTTGGGAAACCGTGGAGTAAAAAGCTGGAGCTCCCACATAACGGACGAGTAATCATCGTCATTACGACTGAACTGCATAGTGAAAAAATGCTATAATTGTGCGACAGTGATTAGTTGCGTCGCTATAGCGCTGGATGACACGCAACTGCATAAAAAAGTAAATGAGAGCAGCATTGCGAGTAAACCAGAGGAGATTTAATCGAGGAGGCGGGCGGAGGGCACCTGACGGGAGCGGACGCCAGGTGCGCGCGCCTCTGGCCCGGAGCCTGCCTGTATAATGGCGATAGGTACCAGCAAGGTAAGGGCAGCTGTATGACGTTTGTCGCCCGACAGATGCGGTCTAGATCGCCCGATAAATAAAAGAGTAATCCACATCCGTATATGGCAGCAGTTTCCGCCGCTGCGCATACGCAGCCGGAATTCACGATTGTTTCGCTCTGCAATCGTTTCCTCCCCTTTATTGGAAATCGGAAGTGCGAACTGCGAGATGAATGAGAACATCGGTGTTTCTATGAATTGTCTTGCTTTGCGAGAAGACCACACCACCGAAGTTTTACTTGAGAAATGGTGTCGACCTAAATTAGATCGACATTTAAATATTACAATCATGAAAGCTAGGCATGTTGGTCGGCGACGCAAGAGCTTGCGATATTTGCGAACGGAGTATTGCGAACTGGCGAGGCTACTCCAAGCCGCATTACTGAAACAGTTGGTTAACAAGCACAGGTTAACCGTATTGGATCTCGCAAGGCGATGGCGCAAATGTATGGAAAAATGTATTGAGATGCTTGTTCGGTCGGCTGATTTATATTCAGCGGGTGGTGGCACCCACCCAAGTCGTCCAACCTTTGGTATTGGTAATCCCTATACGGTTTTGAAACATTCGTCGGATTTACAAAACGCTTCGTGTAGATACCACCGCCAGCTTGTGGTCCTTACGCTCCATTTCATAATGGCTTGCACAAGGCTTGACACAAGCGAGCGTTTGTCTCTGCAAGGCAAGGTGCCGAATGTCTTACCGGGCCACAGGCGAGTTGCGCTAAGCACCTCCATTCTAAGGGCTTGTCAGATATCCGAACAATAATCGATAACCTGATCTATATCGCATGACGAAATTTGACTATCACATCGAAGGCAATTACAATACTATTAGCTAAGCTATTGGGTTATTTAGAGGCATTTCAAACACATTAAAACAGTGCAACTAAAAGGCAAGCAGGAATGACGCAGGATGGTTTCGAAAACGCGAAATAAGCGATGTTGCGATTTCGCCTTGTGAAATACATTTGCTTCGTGATTGCAGAATAAGACGCGTGGGACGACAAATAGGATTAATTTCGGCCGAATAGTATCGTAATATCTATTTGACGATAGAAAATTACGATCGAGACCATTGTTTACTTGGTGGATAGATATGATTCACTTGAAGAGAAAAAATCCAGGAAAAAGTTCACGCGTAATAATGTCTCAAAAATTGTATTCAAGCAAGTGTAAGTTATCAGAGTTTTATCTATCGTTTCACTTAATCTTATCGTTTGGAGAAAGAGTTAAATTTTCTGTTTATTTATAGTATCGTCGGTGATAGTCAAATATGTTGAAACCTAAAGACAACAATTTGTAGCGTTGCACAATAAGTTTATCTAAATTGAGTGTGTTGCGAAAATGTATCATGCTTATAATATGGCACAGTATTGTAGTAGATGGTATTGTTATGGAGATCTCGGCTTCGCATGCAATGGGCATTTATCTTCGAGTTTTATTAGTTGGCACTGGTATACAATACGCAAATAGAGCTGCTCGTTTGATAAGGATAAATCATGATAAAGTATGTTGAAGATAATGTTTGCGTGCGTAAGAGAACATGATTGCAAATATTTTACTGAAACGGTAAGTAGGTACTGTTATTTGTTCTGCGCTCAAACTTTGCCTCTATCGAGATCGAGTAGTTAAGTACCACGATTTTATCGAGTACTCGTATCGAAGCGGGAACAATAGTCTCGATAGCTTAGGGACCATGCCACAAAGGACTATCGATAAGCCTCGTAAACCCTACCGAGTTAAGAGTAGCACACAACATACGACTCTACATTAACTGCCGTTAAGACAGAAATTACTGCTGGGTAAAAGAAAGTAGGTAGTACAACAGCGAATCTAGATTTAATAGTTGTTGAACTACATAAAACCAAGGAGCGGTATATGTACTGATGTAAACAATACGAGGAAATCAAACGAGTTGATATTGGGCATGTTTAGTCAAAGTTTGTAAATAAACAAGTCCGTATAAAATCGCGAGTTGAAAACTTGTTTTACCGTTAAATCTCGCTGAAATCAGCACAACCGGCTAATGAGGCAGCCGAAACGAGTTCCGCTTATCAATTTCACGAGAAAAAGTACGATTTTACGGTGCTCTGTGTAATGTAATCGATGATGCTATCACTAGCGGCTATCGAGATTGACCGTAAGTGTCCCTAATCGAAATCGTAAAAGTTCATAGGCCTCTGCCGAAGAATTTCAAATACCGAACAAATGTGTGAATACTGTGAATCGAGAACGTGGATCGAATACTTTCGCGACGATCGTGTTGATAAATAAACAGATTAGGATTCGCGGACAATGCTCCGCCTCACAATGTTGGAGGAATACATGTGTGTAATGATTCGTGAGTTATTATAGCCTTCTTGATGTGAATGTAGCTTGCAGCGGTACTTTCTCGATGGCAGCGCGATAGTCATGCATGTACCGTTTGTCTTGGAAAAATGTAGACATGACAGCTTCATGAAAGTCTCGCTAGTATTGTGCTAAGTACTTACTCATCTAGTCAGTGTCCGAAGATGATGTCATGCTAGGAAAGATTTATGACCAGCAAAAAAAACTGCTTGGGCCTACGCAACGCACGGTACAATTTCTTGTAAGCTTTTTTTGCCGTGCCAAAATAGGTATGCGTAGTACGATGAGATCATAAAAGGATCAATGATCTAGGATAGGCACCAAAGACATGATCTTTGGTCAACAATCTTCGGAGGAGCGGCCACTGTCGGACATTCACCTCGCGGCTCATTTTGAACGCAATGATGTAAGTTGGTGCGGATATAGCAATTCACAGAATAGAGACACAAATTACACCGCGACTTATTATATCACAATTTCTGGCATCTCTCGCGGATGCCCTGCGAGGGGGGAGAGGTCGGTGAACTTGCGAAACTCACCTGTAGCTGTATACTAGCCGAAGGGGACCAAACAAAGCTACTGCAACCAGTGATGTAAGAAAGAAGAAAGCACGGATATGAAATGTCGACGGATCGAGCGCACTGACCGTTTCGTGATGTTAGCGCAATTAAAGAGAAACAATAAAGTTTTGTAATTGGGACCCAATTCGATATTCAAATGAATGGGAGCCGAAGTCGATGCTCGTCGAGTCTTGCACAACCGACGCGGCACCGGAAGAGAGTGCGGGCGAAACGGCATATTACAGTGATGCAACAAAGAAAGTGCGGAACTGAAGTAGGTTTTCTAACGCGGTCAATGTACCCCGGCCATTGGTACCTATCGTATCATTCGCGTCCGCGGCGCGGGTCCGATGACCCTGCTGATGTCAGAGGGCCCGATACGTTTCGCGTTTGCCAACTGTGATATAACTTTTAAGCCTTTGGGATGGTAAATTACGATGGCAACACTGCGGCAACTACGTTACATCAAGCAGTTGCTGTATTGGAGACTGCAATGAGTTAGGTAACGAGTGTTGTCACACTTGTTTGTTGCAATTACCTACTATTGACGTAATGCAACTGAAACAATTAGTACATGCGATGCACAAATTATTCCAGTCAAGCACAACGAACTGAAACCTGTATAGCAGATGTACTATAACCGGCTCGCGAGAACCTGATCACAAGGCGGGCTACGCTGGCAAGGTAGACGAATCCTACGTTTATATAACCCACATAAATTTAGCACTGACATACATAACTGGCCGAATTATGTTAAAAAGCGATATGTCAAGTTCAGTGGGTGCTGACTGCTGGTGCGAGGCCGACTCGCGCGCAGCCCGGCCGGCCGCCGCGCGGGGAGGGTGCTTGTTGACAATGAATGGCAAGCACCGTTGTACTTGACCCAGTATTCCGTCAGTGCACGCCGACAGCCGTCACGGCCCGCTGCAAGCTCCGATTGATGACACGCGTCACACACAACACAACAGAACAATAACCAACTCCAGCAACATTTCTAGCTATAATTAAACGCGCAAGTTTTATGATTCCGACATTGGCGCACTAACCTAGTTGGCAGCGCGGTAGCAGAGTTTCCTTCAATTAAAAATATTCCAAACCGGAGACGATCATAGTTTTATGTACTTATTCTACTCAACTGGGTGATGTAATTTTTCGGCACGTGACTAGTTCATCTCGAGTTTAGGGCACGAATAAACATAAAGGTGTCGATGTTGAAACATAATCTCGCAAGTTTCCGATACATTTGTTAGCGGCTAGATACGTTAGGAGGGCATGTGTGCCATTGCGCAAGGTCGACCGCGCACCTGCGCTTGCGCCGTCCACTGCAGCTCCCACCCATATACCTTCATGAATATAAAAAACTCCTAAGTAAAGGGATAATTTCAGATATACCTTACCTTGCCCCTGCTTATTAACGAAATGGCATCGCATAGCCCAAAATATTTATCCCAGAGTTTACCCTTTATGAGTAGTGTCATGCTTCTAGGTGCATGTGGTGCAGTGCTCGACTGCATGTTTGTATTTCTTACTGAACGGATCCGTAATTTTGGTTTTCGAATATTCCGGTTTAATCACGTTCTTACTTTGGCATTTGAACACGCACGTGAGCACACACATGTTTACCACGAGATAGGATTAGTGGAAATACAGCACATAATAACTTAGTCTTGAATATTGGTGTGTTCCACGGAGCCCTCGCGGTTTTTGACCTTCCGTGCGGTAGGTTGTCCAAATTGGCACGATACCATAGCGGCACAATAGCCGAAAAGCGGTTGCAGCGCTCACGGCGTCCGGCGCAGCGCTCGTAATCATCCAAGTGGGTTAAGGTTCCATCAAGGATTTGTTGCGGCAAGTCTCCGCTCCAAAACGCCAGGCGGTTACTATGAGCTAACTGCACACTGGTTCCGCTGCATTTTGTACTGTAAAGGCACCTTCGTTGCCTTTTGCAATTCGATTTGCCCTCAATTAGTGGCGACGCTTCGTCTATCGATGATGAATAAGGGTAGTTTTTTCGCCCAACTTGCAGAGTTTCATTCACCTGTCTGGTACAGTTACAAGTTACACAAGACAAAGGGAACTTGGACATCTTTTGTTTAATTGGTACCCGGCGAA
This sequence comes from Thera britannica, assembly GCA_939531255.2. Lineage (NCBI taxonomy): Eukaryota > Metazoa > Arthropoda > Insecta > Lepidoptera > Geometridae > Thera > Thera britannica. The sequence continues at coordinate 12,770,792 of OW618047.2, forward strand.
CAAAAGTAACTCGATCGTAAGAGCGTGCCTTTGTGCGACACTCCGAGCGTAACTGGTAGAATAATGAGAATGTCCTTTAAGAGGCTTTTGAGACTCGAGGGTCGGCAAACAAACAGGTTAATAAGTTTCAAAACGATCCAGATGCATTACAGACATTTCAAAAGAAACACACAACTGTTTGGCAACAGCGTGGCCGCTCTGTTGAAACACGACGAAGCGTCCGGACCAATCAAATAATTGTTCCTATCCACATTATTTAAGTGTTGTTTTAAACTTAGTAAAACATAAGTGCACTCCAATTTGAATGAGTTTAGGTCTTTTCAAATAGTTGGACAATAAAAGAGCTTTGTTTGTGGTGCTTGTTATACTGTATGCAGTAAACTAAACACTGAATTAATAATAGCTCTTAACACGCGACAGGACGAGTTTACATTTATTAAATAAATCGTTAGTTACCGATTATGCAAGATCTGACCTCGCTTTAATTCGCTGAGTAGAATAATTAGCTAAAACAAGTCGTAGCATTTGAACAACAAATTGTAAAGACTCGTCAATGATTTAAGACAAACTCAGGAATATTTTAAATGATGGATGATGTTCACCTATGTATGCAGAAGGTGGTCACAATAGGAGGAGTGGATTGTGATCGCAGGCGGCATCGCACGGCAGATGTGCGAACACGCATTGTCCCACAACAAAAGCAGGTAGGAGAGAAGACGAGGATACAACGCCATGTGCTACGTGTCATTTTTTTCAAACCGAGATATGTTTTACTCCAAAACACAAAAAAGTTTAATCTGACCGAACAGATGGCCGAGCACATGTCGATATAAAAAAATATAAACCAGCTCTATGAATCAATTCAATTTATGCGTCGGCATTTTGGCTGAAAATCCAATTCGTTTGTGTGTGCATTTCGTCAAAAATTCAATTTGTACGGCAATCCAATTGCTTTGTTCTCGCAGCGTACCACTCAATTAATTACGATGGTTTCCCTTTGTTACAAAAGAGAGAAACGAATCCCAGTTATCAGAATTAATAACAGCAAAACTAATTTTCAACGCGTAATATCCTGGCCAGGTAATGAGAACTTCGATATTACTTTAGCAATGGACCTTCAGACAAAGGGCATCTGCCATTAACTCTTAAAACAAAAGTTCCAAGTCAAAAGAGCAAGAAGGGACTGAAAGCAATAAAGAAAGGAACGTTCGAAAAAAACGGCAAATATTGACCTCGTGGCAGCTGATGTCGAAATCCAAATGTTTTCGAACTGTGAGTGCATTTGAATAAACATCGACTCTCGATAGTAACATGGCTTTGTTGACCTTCCGTTGTATCGGGTATCATGATGCAGCGATAGAGTTGTCGTCAGGTGTCCAAACAGAGGGTTTACCAACCCATTGTCTCCCAAGATATAGAAGTTGAGATACATTTTAAATTATGTTCAAGGGCACAAACACATTCAACCAGTAGCTGTAAGGTAGTGTTTAAGATAATTGTATACCTACTTCTTTTCATAACTGGTTTACTAAATCAAGCTTATATCGTGCTCTAGCGAGGCGCCACAGATCAGGAAGGACACCGGACGTTGTTACTCTGAGATAAAATATTAAACTAAAATAGATTCATCGCTTTAGCTGCAGAAATTCTTGGCCGTAAAATCTTCATACACTGCCAGATTCATAATATGATCACAAAAAATATTAATAGAAACTGAACTCTAAAGCTACTGATGTTGGATGAGATTTTCAATGACAGGTCCTCATAAATAGAATCCAGAGTGATTATCGCTCGATAGAAATGCGAATTGAACACGTGCGTTCGCAGGTAAAGTTCTTGCATGTGCAATCTATTGTGCGATTTCAAAGGTGTTATTCTTTAAGATAGATGCCAGATCTTTGCACAATGGTCGGTGCTTCTCCAGGACCCATCATCGATTCGGCAAACAGGAATGATAAATCATGCGTAGGAGACACAAAAGCTTATTTGTTTACTGGAACATCTGGTACAGACGAGGGTGGCTTTAGAATTGGCGAGTTCAGGCCACAAAAACGCTACCATTGTCGCGTCGCTCAGGTAATTGTTACTAGATTAACCCGATACGGACTGACACAATACAATTTGAACACCTTGACTTTTTTCCGAACCTCTGCCGAATGAATGGTGTCGGTTTAAATTTCGTGTAGTAGGTTAGGTCGTACATGGACTGTATTGCGGCATACAGTACAGGCGACCTAGAGTCTTATCTGCTCAAGATAAGAGATTGCTGTGACCTTTAATGTTGATAGGCCTCTTGTCTTGATAACGGTGAAGTCCAATGACCGTGTGAGGATCTACAATTAGAAACGGTACATTCTCATAGCACTTGAGATTTTTTGTAGGGGAACCGTCTGGTTTGCTTCTCAAGCACTCTCAAGCCGGATGTAACGGGACCGGAAGCGGACTGAATAAAACTGGCAGAATTAACGCAGATGGTCGAGTGGAGAAAAAGTTTTATAGTAAAAAGTAGGGAAACGTAACTGGCCATGGAGTAGACAGATGGCATAAGCATAGTCATTATCAAAGCAGAGTGCACTCCGATCTCGAAGCAAGTTTGACTTCAAATGTATGCGTAATAATGTGGCGTAGTAAGGACGTTGAAATGTTTAGCAAATGTACATAATGTGACTGTATATGTGTACTTTAATGACATAATATTTCTTGTTTTTCTGGAGTATTTCATCACCATCATTACAAATAAAGGACGTTCACAATTTAATACAAGCACGCAGTAGTAGTACCTACTAATCTTATACAAAGTTTTTATATAATTGTCCGTCTATCTAGCCAGACATTGATAAACAAATAGGATAGCAAACATTTACATGACCGTCATTTCAATGATAAAAATTCAAATATTTCCTTGGAACACGGAATTTGAACTTGTTCCAAAGTGTGACTATGCCACATTTCTTATTGCGTAAGATCGTGATTTTTCCGTCAGTGTAAACTAGTAACTTGGCAAATTTTTTCGTCACCTTCCATACTATCACGTTCTGCAGACCAAGAGATTAAAAGTCACAAGTCATGCTCATTTCTCCAGTTCACGTTAATTAAAAACAAAATAAATTTTAAGTTCTTCAGGTTGGTATAGTATGTATGTTTCAAAATTGTTTTAATTCCTTTTATTTCTAAGATTTTCATCTCTTTATTGCACACAAGAAAACGTTTAAATTTAAATTCGCTGGTGCGATTCCTGGTGCGCGTACGTTTGTTGGAAGGCGGAAGAGTGGCGCTTGCGCAACTGACATTGAACCGCGCTCTTCGATTGGAGGCCACAAGCCGGATTATTCAGTTAAACGAATCATTCAATCATAGTTGAGCTGAATGTTAACGAACTATTTCGGGTTTTCCTCGTCTCAGAGTTCCTACACTAAGGGATGCGTAACAAATTGCGTAGCAGGAAAACCGTATGTATTTATTAACCCAAATGATGTTAGGTATTGCCGTATTGATGAATAATTCTTGGAAGAGGATGTGGGGGTACAAGATTTGACGTTATGCTTTATCAATCCTACGTCAACACTTTGTTTACTGATAAAATTGAGCGATATAACTGCGGAATTTCTGATGAAAACCCTTCTTGCCAGAGCGTCACAAGCATTACTTCAACGAATGAGGTGACGTGAGCATTCACAGCGTAGGTGCTAACTTCACTCTTGAACATCCAATGTCACCTTCGTGTCGTTCACCACCGCCTTGAAGGTGACTAGTGTCAATCACGTTGTAAACATTTTACAATTTACTGTCTGATGTTTTATGAGACAGTGAACGCTGTCAGACCCGAAGATAATTAACTTTTGTTATTCTGGTAGTATAAAATTTAGCCTGAGAAATTGAAACAGGGTTTGAAAGGGCACAGAGTTCAACTACACCCAGTGATCGTCATCTATGAGTTGGTAAAAGTGAATGAGTAGTGAATAGCATCGCGGCGTTGGTGTCGCAATCGGCGGCCATGTCCGGGGTCTCGCTGTCCTTGGCCGTCACAGCGCCGGCCAGCATAGCGCGACCGTGCGTAACCACTTCCGCGTACCCAGTACCCACGTCACACAAACTTCACAGTTTTACTGCTAGAATAGCGAATTAAACCTACGTCACGCAGTTCCCGGGGTGGCTCTGACGTCAGAGGCGGGGTCACGTTGGGTCGACACCCAAAATCCAGACGTAACCTTTGCGTGGGACGAGTACTTGTATCATGACGTAGACGTTCAAGTTTTCACAATTTCCAAAACAATTCACTATAACATTTCATTGTGAATGTTTTATATTGTGAATTGTTTCTTTAGAAATGTTTACGTAAGTAAACAAAGTGAGTCAAAAGACCTAAGTCATTTAAAATTTGAAATCTTTAGAGGAAAATTTTATGAAGTTGTAAGAGTTCTGGAAATTGATGTGAGAAACATGAGCCGCGTGCGTCACAACCCGGAACGTGTGATCACAACATCGCCTCGGTTACATCAGTATCGCGAATACTAACTGCGCAAATGTACAGAAATCTGTATAAACATCGACTGTATGGAAACAAGAGAGGAATTTACAATAGGTGTAGGTAGATCTATTGTAAATGACACTCGTATTATTCTCGCCTGATTAAATATGTCGATGACTTCATTATTTCGATAGGGGATCAACGTGACAATGACACGACCTGAGATGAACGAGAATTTAAGATATCAAATCACAACTCAAGAAAATACTCGTAAACATTAACCGAATTGCTTTTTAATTTGTTTCTTGAAATGTTCCACTTGCGTGGCCGAGATTTTTCTGCCCAATTGAAATAAGACTTGCTAAACTGGTTTGAAACTATGACAGAACGTAGTCAGATGATCTTGAATTTACCCCTTCGCGCTGTAACAAAAACTGTGAACCTCGTAAACGTGTCAATGACAATGTTGAAGTAAGTATAATATTTATCATCACAATTGAACTCAAATAAAAAAGTTACGTAACAAAAAAAATCACAGGGGTATTGTTTGTCGCGTGTGATTACACAACAAATGACCGCGAACTGAGGTCGGATACGTTCTCATATTATTATTGTACGTATTCTTGAATCTCAAACGAACGCCGAACGCAACGCCGAGGCCAGAAACACGAAAAGAGTACCGTTTCGCAACGCAAGCGCAACTCATTTCAATGTCATTGTGAACGGTCCCGATAGCCGCGGTTGCTTGCTCTGCTCACGGCTCAATTGGTTCGGATACTCGTACGATTCACACACGGAGAATATTAAAATGGCATGCATAATTCAAATTAAACCTCATTGTATCGTTGTAAGCGTTGTGTCTTTGTTTACACGTATAGACATTAGAGAAACAATCGAGTAGGACGGCTGCTCTTTACAGCGCGTTTATTTACCTACTCGTTCGAACAGAATTTGTTTAACAATACATAAACAATGCTCTCAAAGTCAAGTATGGCGCAAGTGCAAAGCTCTCATTATCGTTTCGCTAACCATCCGAGTATACAATGTTGCCCGTGAGTTATGACGTGTAAGAATAACTTCAAATACAGTCCAATGACGCGTCAGATCCCAAGGATTGATAGATGTCAATTTAAGTTTACATTGTGGATGTATATTCGATCACGTGAAGTATTTTGGCAAGTTTTTGATCGAAGGTTTTGTAACGCGGACCGCGCTTGGGCTTGCGTCATTTCCTCTTGTTGACCGTGAACCAAGTTACGTCAGCGTTCAAGTTTCCGAAAGAATAAGCCGAGATGCGCTTCACCAATTGGACAACACTCGAATCATTCGTCCGTAACATCTATCAAATAAATAAAACTTATGTTTTAGTTTCATCGTTATTTTTTTCCAATATGAAAAAGTACATCGCAATTCTCGGTAATTACTAATTAGTCATGTCAGTTCCAAAGCCATTAGTGTTACTACGCAATATGCTGGTTGGTATGTAAATACAACCGTAAACCGTGATAATAAGAACTTTATTTAGGGGAGAACTTGTGGATGACATCATACGAGCTCTAATTACCGCGCTTAAACTTGATTATTTCCAACTCCCTTGACATCATTATTAGTTGATAATGCTTAAGCATTGTAAATGTGGGATTTTTAAATTACGTAAATGAAGATAAACGCGTAGGTTAGGTACTTCCCATTACAATTCCTAGTATAATTCAAATCATAGATTGAGGACACAATAATGACAATGTCGAGGTCAACGTATCCAAAATTCGATTCTGATGCATTGAAACAGGAAGCCGGCCGGAAGCAAAGTCCACGAGTCGCTTACTAATTAGAAAGCTATTGTTCGGTGTCTGTGTCACACAAAGTGAACTCATTTTGTGTTGTCATGCGATTACTGACAATTTTAAAAGGATAAACAAGCAAGACAAAGCGTAGACACAAGTATCCTGCGATCATCTTATTTTTAGTGGCATCGGGCAGATTGAAGGTTTAATCATTCTGGCCACTGCACCGTCAAACCGGTTCCAGGTTTTTTACAAAAAACTCGAGACGAAACTGCGAAGGATGCTCACAACACCGTACCGTACAGTAAAAGGCTACTATTTCTTTCAGATACCAAGCCAAGGTTACGTGGTCTACCCACGGTTCCATCAAAGCGTTTCAGGAATGCGTGGGTGATAAACTTGTCGTGTCCCAAGGGATATTTCCCGGGTTGGTTTCAAATTTAACTACCACCTACGTGCTGAAATATTTTGCGCGCATTACGGTTTACGTAGGCTGGGACGATCCACTTGATCGGAAATGAGGAGACGAAATTGCTACGCCTCCGTTTGGAGCTTAAATAACCGGAGCGGTTTTATTTTTGTTTGAGGTTGAAGCTGTTTGTAAAATAAAACAAGCACCCACGTACTCGGCCGGATTCTGTATTCGTCTAGACAACTAAATAAGTAATATGGTTTCATACTGTCTCTTTATCGCTATAATGAGTTTGCTGACGAGTGCTTGAACTTAGCAACAGGAAAACGCTGACAGTGAGCTTCAGAGATTTACGACATGGTCCGGTGGCTCGGTCAGTCCCCCGCTACATAAAACTTGTGCGCAGTCTAAAGCGTGTGGCCAATGTTTTCATTTATAGGTTCTCAGTTCCATGAAATCTCGATATTCGCTTTCTCTCGTCCGAGTGAACTTTTATTGTGCGAGACTCGTTTCTTTTTATGCATAAATATGCGACGCGGCTCGCGTGATTTTAATGAGCACAAATAATTGTTAAAGTGCAAATGAACTCTTGGGATTCATTAGGTAGATCACTTTATGCTATTTCTGTACCCAAATAAATGGCCACCATGTTTTTCTAACAAGCTACCTGATGGGTTTGGGCGCCTATTTATATCAGGTATTCGATATATCACGTTATTTTAGGAACACGTTTAGGGTAGAGTAAATATAGCTAGTTAGGGTGCGAGGTTGGTGACCCGATAGAAAATCCCTATGATTCATCCCCGAACCCTCCATTGTTGTCCCTCCGTTATTATAACATCCCTCTGGGGTGACGTCATCAAGTGCAGCTAGTGCACACTCATACTCATAATGAAATTCATCAAAGATCTGTCATGGGATGATTCACTGTCCCTCGCATTGTTCTGATTTTTACAGAGAAATAAAAAACAAGGGTATAAATTCTTCCATCGTCGGTCGGTCGTGTCATTCTGAGCTTGAACAATTACAAACGGGAAACAATTCTTGAGCAATTCGATTTAAATGAGTCTACTCGCTACCGAATAAGTTCAACGGACTCATTGTCGCCGATAACGATAGGTGTGTGAGGATTTAGAACCCAAAATTGTGTTCAAACAAATACTGATGATGCTTTACGCTAAATGGCGTGTTGGCGTGCGCATTTATAAGTACGTATATCATTGTTATGTAAGCATATAACAATGCTAAACTAGTAGTTAGTGTTTACGGGCGGGTGGTTTTCGTCGGTCAGCGACCTTCGCGACACGGATGCGTCCGAGGATGACTCGCCTTGGAAACAACGTACCGCACAGCAGCGGGTTTAAACGCAGCGCAACGAACAAGGAATAATCTCCAGGCTGTTGCTACGAGAGAAAAAATGATTACAGTTCGTCTGGAACAACTAGCGACCGTGAAATGGGATGCAGGCGTGTGTTGGCCAGCGATTGTAGCTGGGAATTATTGGGATTCGTTCCCTTTGAGCGGCCATGTGCAACGCTTTCTCAAGGGGCTGGTTGCTAGGTGTCTTGTCCCTACTTAATTGGTGGCACGCGCATATTTTTTTGCTCGGCACTCGTAGGGCATTGAATGCACCCATCTTATTTTCTTGTTTGGGGTCGCGTGCGCTCGTCCACTGTAAACCTTTTTGCACTTTTTCGCATCAGTGGCGTACGCTCCAGACCTCGGAGGTCAAGTCAGTTCAAAGCTTACGTTCACGTCTTCGGTCACGAATGTAGTGACTCACGCTGTGAGATCATGTTCTCCAGTCTCCATAATGGAACCAGGAAGGTTATTGTAAGTATGTAGGATTTAAAAGCTGTTTCAGTTGACGTGTCCAAGGTGCTTGTTTGCGGAAAGAACACTCGCCTTTTCCGGCCAATGCTGACTATAACATTAGCATTACTCATGCATGACATTGAACGATGACATTTCTCAAAAACATTACCCTCCTTCTGGGCAGTTGGGTAAAACGAACACAGTCATGACGGTACATACGATTGTGCATTATTTGGGTCAGTAGTATATTTTCAAATGGTCGGCAGAGTAGGTTCGGTGCGTGTCACAACACACACGGGCTCGTATCGCGCGGATAAGTGCGCGGTTACGCAAATCCGCAGATATGTCGGCGCAGGCCGGGCGCGCCGCGCTTGCACAAGGTTTTGCAGACCTTTGTTTTACGCAACCGGATCGATTTAATAGCTAGTCGTGCGTTTTCTCAGCTGTGCAGTGTGCACCCAATATCAAAGACTTGCATATTGAGTAATTGTACAAAATGCCGAGAACGCAAAAAGGTGACCGACAATGCAGCGGAAGGAAGACCGGATCTTTATTCTTCTTTCATTTATTGTACCTGCGATCCCGATTCGTTCAGGGACACACAATATCAACAAATCCATTATCCCGCTTTGAATTTCACTATAGGATTTACTTTTGTAGGATGACACCCATGTCCGGTGATTCTTCTCAGAAATAGGCTAGAAGCGAAATTTGCGCGAGAGCAATGCACTATCGCCCGCGTCCGGTAGCCTCATCCGGTCTTTTTGCACACCCAAAAAAGGTGAGCACACGTTATTTATAGTAGTGACGAATGCTTGCGTAGTCCTCGCCGATTCATTTATTTTCGGAATGAAGGAGGCGTAAACGGTTCTGAAGCTTTGTGAATAAAATCATGGAACGAATCCACGATTTGTGTAGTGACGGCAATAAATCGTCAAGTTTTTACTACGGTTATGATTGATACATCGGTTCCGCACGAGCGAGGAGGTGGAGCATCAACGGCGGCGGCAGCGGCGCTCGCGACATTGGCACAGTTGCGCGCGACCTCAGCACGCTACTCGCGATCGAGGCCGCGAATAACGCCCCAAAACAAGCGGCTAGCGACTGCGCTTGAATTCCGGCACGCCTGAATCACACCGCACAAATTAGCACCCGATGTTCGCTCATTTATGTAGCCACACCCGCGCTAAATCATCTTCCACACTTGCCAACTGCGCACATCGCAACACCGCAGCACGACTATGAAGACATCCAGACTGAACCTAAAGTTATACAACTGTAGTAGGTACTGCTTTAGTACTGAGAGCCCGGTATTATGCAAATACATCGTTGTAATGTGGCAGTTCTTGCACCACGTTACCGACGGAGCTTTAGCAACTCGGTTTCAAAACGTTTTCAAAATGCTCGGCGTAGGTGCGGGCATGAGTCGCGCTGTTCAGAAATCGGCAACCGGCTGGGGGCGTTCTTATGGTGTCATTAGACCGTTTCTGGAATCATTAGGGCGGTCGCGTGTCTTGTCTACTGAGTCCGAATATAAATCGGAGATATTGGTACACATTTGGAGTGAAATGTCTCTGGCGCGGTATGCGACGCGGCGGCGTCTACCGGGTGGCGAGTGTGCGTCTACGCGGACCGATTTGGCACATCCGCCACCGATTGCCAGTGCAACAACTCCTCTCCACCGTAAATAACATCAGATCCCGATGTCGTGTCATCCTCTTAAAAATACCACACAGCGAAATTTTCGCTTTGTTTATTTGTAAATATCATCGAGTTCCGAGCCAACTCGAAATACCACCGAACCCGTAATTTCTCCTATTTTTACAACCTTCACGTAATAGGATGCCGTAGTATCATCGCTTTTGTTTGTTATCCATTCGATGACTCGATCCGGCTTCTGGATACCGATGTTACGCAAAAACACAGAGTTTCTTACCTGTTGAGATGCGGCGTATTATTATTTTAGCGTGGAGTAGGCGGGATCGGGCCTACACAATGCCACGGAGGACAAAATTTTGTACCTGAGTTTGTTTACAAAGGACTCGTATCGTAAGCCTGTCTTATAGTATCGTCGTTTTTGAAGCGCAGGCTCCGAAATGTCTGATGCTTACAGGCTTGTCCTTAATTCTCTATTGTTACAAATCGGCGAAGCAAATTACATTTTTTAAGGCCAGCGGGTGGACAAAAGTACATTTCGCCGTGAATATATTTCCGCATCGGAAATCGCGTCACCAAAGCCATAAGAAAACGAATTATACGAACAAAGGTAGTTTATATTCAAACATCCGGCTTTCCGTCGTCAATCTTGTGTTGCAAACTAGTTTTTTATTATTTTCTGGTTAGTTTGTAGCCTTTTATCATCTCTTTAGTAATGCTCAGGTGTTGTTTCCTGCGAGGCAGTGTGGATGTGTGATTATCTCAGCACGCTACCTGCGGATTCAGCTTCGGTTTCCTTCCTCAAGGCCTGCGCTGAGCCCGGATACATCGCCTGAGATTTCTCTTGATAGCTTCAGACACGAATCTCTCATTTGATACAATGATTATCGACGGATGTGGAGAAAGTATGAAATTATATCAACTCAACCTTTGAGTCTCTTTGAAGTCAGCGGAAGCGAGTTCAGATTTAACGACGGAAACTTGCCGCGACACCTTTTCTGAAGTTTATTACTTGCGAGATAGTACGACGTTTTCAGAAATGCGGATCATGTCTGACGATAAAAACTTCAATATCGCAATTTTCATATCCAAGACTAGCAAAAACTTGCGGCACTGAAAATCTGCCTTCAAAGCTTCACATAATCAATATTAATGGTGTTGTTTACCTTTGAGATGAGACGGGTCCATAGGAGACGCGTATTATAATGAAGGGTGAACTCTGTGAGAACTCGGGTCGAAGGGCGCACTTGATCACTGCACTTTACTCGCACTTCTCACGATCCCGAATGCTGAACTGACCACCGCGACATGTGCATTAGAATACATTAGGGTCCCGGTCAGCTGCTTATTCTAATGTTATTGTTTAAATCTGAATAACCACCGGACGTTTAGGGACTCGATATCCTCTGGGAATGATACAGGCCCATTAATTTGAGCCCGGATTGTCTAAGCAGCTGGCTACCTGCTTGACCGAGGTTATCGTAGAAGTAGTAAACAAAAAGCGATATTTCCGTTTTATCGCCGGCACATGTCAAAACGACGCATCTGCAATATCCTGTTTGGTCAATTATCACCACTGAGCACCGTCGCAGTTTTCACTAGCATGGGTGTCGGTATCGTTACTCTTACATCAGAATTCTACCGGCTCAATGTTTTCACGACAAAATAATATCAAACCGCTTTTGATGCATAGTTTATGTTTGAAGCGTATAAAGTTTGTGTAATATTCAAATGTAAAACATTCTGCCTTTGAGAGGCAACTTCGGCAAAGGCTCCTCAAGTCCCGCACTCTGCCATTACGTAAAGGGTGGAAGCAAAAGTTTTTACATTTGAGGCATAGCCGCAGTGCTTCCGTTCCGCCTCGAAAACCAACGCTTTTGGCAACTCGCTTTGATGATGTTTCACTGAAAAGGGTATTAAAATTTACCTTTCCTAGCCTGTCCTTTCAAAGCGTCTGAATTAATACTGTTGCGCGGACATAGCTGGCTTTCCTGTTTCGCTTTGTGGGATTATATGAATGTATATTAATTGCAATTGCTGGGTGAATTCGAGAACACATAGAAAGTAAATTCATATCATGTCACCTTTGGGACGCGCGTTTGAGTCAAAAGAGCAAAGAAACCATCAAAGTTATCTGAGGAGTGGGTGGAATAACGATATCGTCTCCTCGGGGACTCGGGACAAGGATAATCTAATACATAAAGCGGTTATTGCCTCGCCCGTGGGAGGACTAACAAAAGCTATCCATCAGACTCCAATTTTGATTGGACAGAAGCTGAATGGTATTATTAACGTAAGAAAAGAATTCTAGGAGATTTTAATCTTGATTAAAAGGTACAATCGAATTTATTAAAAACTGACAAATGTTAAGGGTCGGGGAACGAGATGCGGGCAGGTGAATAATGAAATTCTTGAACTTTGGAATGTATTCGTTACAAGACATGTAGGGATAATAAGGGGTGAATAAATATCCATTTGTGTTACAGGTTTTCAATCACCTGATCGGATGAGGGTTGCAAGTCGCAGGTACCCGCATGAGGGTAGACATAGACATGCACGGTGGAATGATGCGTGTACGCACGGGTCGGCAGTCGGCACAACAGGCAGATAGATCTGCGGTGCGCACCGCAAACCCTTGACCCGCTTGCGGCAGCGTATTGTACAGTACAGCAATGACACCGCTCGCCTTGAGCCGCTAGCATTGCCGGAGATATTCGCAACAATGGAGGCCAGATAACGTTTCAAAAGGTTCCAAAATCCGCCGGTTCCGACCTGAGCTGGTAATTAGTGTTTGGTAATCTCATTGTGAGTGCTACTTTACGAACGACGATCGATCCCATATCAAAGCCCTATAAAGTCTTGGCGCCGGTGACGAATGATTTCATTTATAAAAGTGTGAGCATGCATCGCATTCGAATCCTCCTAATGAACTTGATAAGACTGACTCATCAAGGAAACGACATGTTACTTATACACTTCCGCTTCTCTTCCCCTGTAAGTTTTTTAACGCGTTTTTCTCTCACTTATCGATCTTGTAGTCTTGGGTGTCGGAAACAATCATCAGGAAGCGGGTGATCGATCGACCCGAATCGATCCTAGAGAGCGTCTGCAAGATGCGTGACCTTTCGGGTATTTCCGAGGCGGTATTTAGCACAGCTTTCAACTGGATTATAATTAGACTCACCTTTGGGGATCAGCGAAGACAAATTTTCTTAGTTTGAGGTCTCGTAACACGATGCCTTGTTCGTGGCACGCTGCGACCGTCTCCGCCATCTGTCTGAAGAGTCTCCTCGCCTCGTGCTCTCTGAGTCGTTTCCGCGCTCGCACGTATGAGTGCAGGTCGGAATGCGACCGGGGGAAGATGAGGTACACCCTTTTCTCTCCGACTAGAACTTCGTGGATGGGGTTGACGTGTGGGTGACCGTCAAGACGATAGTGCGCTTGTAATAAGCTACTGCAGTCTCGTGACACAACCTGGTGACAAACACAAATCATCAGATTTAATGAACGAGCTCAAATTTTGAAGGCATTTTCCGGTGTTCGTCATGCATTGTTAAACAGTCTGACTACCTTTTTTGGGGTCATAAGCAGCATTTTCCTATCAGTATTGACCTACTTCTCTGCTCGATTGCGTGACATGTCTGTCAAGTACAATCACTATTGTTTCAGTCATGGTAATTGGTATAGCGACGGTTAAAATTGAAATTCGATTACAAACTCAAAGTCACATTGAAGTAAAGATACGGCTCATGTTCCTGACTACGCAAAATAGATTCAAAGGGGTCCAATTTCAAAGCCGCCGTAATTTAAAAGGGCTTAGTCTAATGTGAATAACGAGGTTGAAACATTTTAGTGAATAGAAGCGAGCTGACCCTCTTTGCAATATATTGGCTTGGCTGGCTTTAAATAGAGCTCTGGTTTAGGACGAAGTAGAAATCTACAACGGACAAGACATTGCGGCAATTATCAAGTGAATAGGCAAGAGTTGCCGATCGTGGGCAACGGCAACGGTGAAACTTTCTATGGAACCGCTAGACGCCGAGGCATTGGGAATAGAACCGAACAGTTACATTTCGCTGGTATACACGATGGATTTGAAAAGCGATTGGGTCGTCGATATACTTCGGAACGGGCACGAAATGTCAACGACATCGCGTGGACGCAAATTCCGGCCGATTTCCCCACGAATGATGAATCACATTAGCGTGAGTCGGGCCATTTCTTTTGAATCATTGCTTATAAATAGTGAATGTTATTTTTGCGGTTCAGACGCGATGTCGCCTTTTTTAAACTCTATATTAAGGGCGCTGCTATGCGAAAATAAAACCTGACCCATTTGACTGGTATTTGCAAAATAACCAGATTGATAAGAATTTTCAGTGTTGAAATATTGACGCAGCACTTGATAATATTTGGCAACGAAACAGTAAGGGAGCTAACCTAGTTTAGTTATCGTATTTGTATAATCGCAATATATCTGTGTATTGCAAAATGTGCCCGCATGCAAAGATATAAAATCCATATTTTAGCTCTGATAACATAAATATCTTTCCACTGTTTACATCGGCCAGTTGAAGTTATGAGTACACAAACCTACTTACAGTGTCTCTTATCGGCCTGCTTAGTTCTAATCTAATGTACTAAAATTCTAAATGCATATTAGTAAAGTGGGCAGACATAACGGTTGGTTCAATGTTAATTTGTTTGCTTACACTGCAGTGGGCAGGGATGAGGTGTTTCACTCCTACCTCTAGCCTACACATTCATGCTATGTAACGTAGTTTACTACCGGTTATGTTAGCGGTGTTCGCATCGATGGCCATATGCAGCCAGCAATGCACTGTGTTATGGATTTGTGGTGGGCCCGCGTGTTTGGTTGTAGCGTCGTAGTCGCACGCGCGTCTATCTAGTGGGGGGCGAATGGAGGGGGGCCCCTAGCCTCGGTTTGACATTCGGCGATCGGCGCGTTATCAACTCGTCTATTTCACAATGTCAATGAGAAGGTCACGCCTATTTTCGGCGCGACCCGACGCGACCACGTGTGACGCCACCAATAAAGTCATATTACCGTGGTTTTTTGGTGATCTTGAATTATATTTACGGCTAGCTTTATATCGTGTGTGTTGTGAAGAGTGTAGCAGTGTGCAATGGGTGTTGTAAATACGCTCCGC
The DNA here is from genome assembly GCA_939531255.2 of Thera britannica. Taxonomy (NCBI): domain Eukaryota; kingdom Metazoa; phylum Arthropoda; class Insecta; order Lepidoptera; family Geometridae; genus Thera; species Thera britannica. The sequence goes on from OW618047.2 coordinate 12,786,098, forward strand.
CGCCGTTTAGCAACGATAACGTTGCCACACTTAACCTTGCCAAGTTCTCACGAGGGAAGTGCCTATTCTGTGCTTTGACAATACACGTATAGGCCTTTGTTACTCCTGTACGGCCTGAAATTACGAGTTAGTGCACGTACCAGCTATGCTCAGTACCTATAGTACCAAGTAATATAGGAACTAGGGAACGAACAGCGAATATAGGAATTTTCCCCAAAGTATTTGACCGTAGTTTAGCAATACATGGAAGGGGTTCATCTGGGACAGTATTCTCTGAATTTAGTAACTTCTTTTGTTAAGTTGTAAACATGTCTTCACCTTGATAATCAACGATGACTCATGCCTCAATTTTAAATACTTCGTGAGTTTCAATTAACGTTTACAATACAACCGTTATTGTTAGATATTGATTGCGAAAGCCAACACATGACATTGTAAAAACGGCGATGGCGGCCTACAAGTGCGATCGAGCGACTGGGACCGTGACATATAAAGTGTATAAAACATCGCTTTTCAACAAGATGCTATTAACAATGCACATACCTATTAATAAATATTGTAGATAATCTTCACAACACTATATAGCCCCAAACTAAGCAGAGCCTGTACGATGGGATGGGAATATATAGCTGATTTAATACTCATATATTTTTTTGTAAATAGTATAAAAAACATTATCACATTACATTATTATTATTTAAGATTTAATCAGTAATTTTATTTTATTTTATGTATGTTAGTCTCTAAGGTATTTATTAACTATGGGCCTAAGGTGTTTAATTTTTGTAATGTGCATTTTATAGTTGTCTGAAATAAATGATATTATTTATGTATTATGTTCACCACACAAATATTTGTTCTTGGTGGGGAACGAACCCACGTGCTATGAAGCTATGAAGGATGTCCTTAACTGGTGAAAAACTAGATAGACACCATTTTAAACCGTAGTACCTACCTACGTAGTTCTCTCGTCTATGTAGGTACAGGTACCTTATTTACCAATTATGTGTGCGTGTGCTTATCTGCGTAATACTTAGGTGTGATTCAAACTTTACTACTTTAGGTAGGTTAAGCATGACTGGCAAAGCAAAAAATAATGATACAGATAGGTAAGTTAATCACTTATTCGTACTTTTTACCTACTTATTGCCGGTTTTACCATCAGAACGTACCAATCATTTAGACTTGTCAAAAACAAACATGCCTGGTTTTTTCTGGCAGCAGAGCGTTACTCATACAGATAATAAAACTCGATCTTTACTCAGACATTTACAACAGTTGCAGTATTTTTGAAATCAATTGGAATTGATAGGATAGTTAAATAAATATTGTGGTAGTTAGAATTCGGCGAAAGTTTATTTTCATTCTAAATTGGATTGAAAGGGACACTGCATGTGGGCATATTATCGACAACGTCGCCTATCTCTACATGGGGTCCAAGCCCGTGGGATTCTGCGAGTTACCCTTTTGCGACTGCGTGTGACATTTATGTGACGTGCACTTGACTTGGATTTGTAGAAAAGTTATGCATAATAATGTTGTCCTGGCCTGAGCAAAAGGTCGTTCGGTTTAAAACAAGAGATTACGCACTGTATCAATCAAACAAAGCAACGCAAGTGCTGTTGAAATGAAACATGAAACATGCTTGAAACTCGGCACAGTTTCGAAACTGCACGTTACGTATCCTCCTTCGTCGACCGTGATTGATCATTTTCCTTTGTCACGTGTCATCAGAGTTTAAAAAAAAATATGATGAGACAATGTGTCAATGGAGTTCTTTTTTTAAAATTCGATTTTTAATGGCTTGCTGCCAGATACATGAATGAATGGGGTAAATGAGGACGCGAAAAGCAGTCTCTAGTTTCTAGCCTAACTATAATAGGTATAACTACCTACTGCCTTAGTGCCCATAGGAGGTAAGTACAGGTTTACCTAGGTTATCCGCTTTCCTCTTGGAGGATAGGCTTACCTAGGGGTGAAATATGTATTCTGTGGTTAGGTGCAAACAGGTAGGTATTAGATACGGTAGTGTAGCATCGTGTTTGTAAACAAAGTTCTCTAAAAGCAATCCCAGTAACCTATGTCCGGGAGTCAATGCCCTGTGCAGCTTTGATAACTCGCCCTAACCAGTCTAGATGGGTCTAGGTTCTAGGTACATATCTACATGCAGGCCGTCTAACTGGTACCTTCTACCTGTACCTGGTGCCGGCACAACGAAAAGTTCAAACTAAAGGGGTGAATCGGATCCCGAGAGAAAAGGCAGGTGAAGTTTTAAAGCGGAAATGCTGATTATCGACATCCTGCAGAATACCTAATTGTGGGAACAATCTCAATGATTACTTATCAATAAGCTGTGATAACAGCTAGGTAGGTAGGTAGTGTATACAACTTACTTTGCAAACATATTCCTCTTGCGTACGCACGTCCACGCACCGGCACAGAGATGAGCCTTCCACTTGTTCCAGCAGGAGGTACTTCTCGGCGACCAGAGCCGCCTGGAACTGGTGGTGCGGGGGCTGCGGACTGGGGGGCGCGGGGGGACTGGACGCCAGGCGCTCCGCGAGCCCGGGCGACACCGACCGGTCATCAGCCTTACCCGGCTCCACAGCAGCCACCACCGGCTTCCGCCCCTGCACACCCCACAACAACGAAGGCGATCCTGGATCCATCACTATCACTTATTATTACACGAAACACAAGTTCTCACAAACACAAACACAATGTACACTAGCTATGAGGAACTACCTACGAGGAGATGAACATCTGTAACAAAACACAGCCGATTAGACACCTCGATCTCGCGAATTGCAACCGCCTTACAAAATTTCAAAACGATTTTGTAAGGGAAATTACGAATCGAGTACGGACCTTGAAATGATTTGTCCTGAGTGGATATCGTTCCAAAATTTGACTGTCCGTGATGGCGATAGCGTCGCTATATCCTGTGAAGAATTACTAGAATAGGTTCCTGGTAATTCGAACACTGGTAGACAGGCCAATATTTTGGGCCGGTGTCCGCTCGGGTTGTTGTAAAACTAAACGAACACACGACCTCTGCACACTAACGCCATTGCGAGACTGAACTGAATGAAATGAACCGAACTAAACTGAAGCAAGCCAGTCAGCACAGCAGCAGCAAGCATTGACGCTCGGCTTAGCTCGGCGCGCCTCGGGCCAAAAAACCGACCAGAACCGAACGAACGATCCAACGTCCAATGTCGACACACTATCAAGTAACGTAGTACCACGTAGTACGCAAAAGATAAAGTCGCAGCTTATGAAACTACTGCTATCTCTTTCCAAAGTACAAGTAACAACGTTCACAAAAAGAGTCGGGCTGCGACCATTCACAATTTTGTTTGGCACTGCAAAATTAGCAAGGTGCAAAGAAAATTAGCTCTCAAATATTGTTTAGACTAGAGTAGCGAGCGACCCACCCCGGCTTCGCACGGGTGGAAAAATTCAAAAGCAGGGCTGTGTCTTTACATTTTTCACCCGTTTATTTCCTAAATTACACCCTTGAAGCCAGGGTCGGCCGCTAGTAATAAATATAACCTAGGTAGTTAAAAGAGTGTATTAATTTTAGATAAAGTCCAGTAGATTTTGAGTTTAGGTACCTACAGGTTAGATACATTTGTAAATACTTACTTTTTCTTCAACATACAAATCTGTCTTTCCGAGGTTCCAGTGATTTCTTATGCAGGTAAACTAAGTAAAATATAAAATAATAACGTTCTAGCGATTAGTACCTAGGTAGATTCCTTTCTCCTAGTGACTTACCTATTTAAACTTACCGACCTCTTTAGGCAAGCCAATTTGATTATGATAAGATTTATTTCGATTCGAACCACTCTCTTCCAACTTTAACAAAATAATGTAAGATCTCGCCTGCAATTTAATAAGACGTATAGTATACTATTTAGCAGAGGCGTCTCTAGCCCATGTAGCGCCCGTGTGCAAACAATTACCCAAGCGCCCCCTAGCAAGCGCGCGTTCAAAATGGAATAGATACAAAGTACAAGTAACAGTACATCAAGTTACCACAAACTGACAAATTTCCCCAATGGGTAATAAACTTGTTTTGAGATTTTTAAGAAGAAATTTTTCAGTTTGGTTACCACGATGTGCTGTTGAATGTATTTAGAATTATACAAGGTGTTCTGGTGTTTTCTATAACAAGCCAAAACGTATCTAAGATTATGATGTTGACATGACTATCTTCTTCTTTCTTCTAAATAAATAAAACTCTTACGTTACTGACTGACTGACTGACAATCAACGCACAGCCTAAGTTAGTTCTAGAAGCATGAAACTTGAAGGGTGTGTTTATTTTATAGCTTAGAAATGCATTTAGAAAGAAGATTCGAAAATTATTTCCCTAAGAGGAAGGGGGGCGCCAAAGGCCACGGCGCTCGGCGCCCCCCTTTTGAGCGCCACGGTGCTCACCCGCTTTGATGTTATTCATCAAATATTAGTAGAGCTCATGATGCTACTCAAAATCTATGCAAAGCGGAGCGCTTTTTACGATGGTCATTGAAAGTGCGGCACCCGGCCAACGCACCCGCCGAATGGCTGAGTGGGGCTAGGGAGCGCCGAGTGCCGCGGCGGCGCTCGGCGCTCCCTATGCTGTAATTTATCAAATATTAGAAGAGCTCAAGATGCTATTCAAAATCTATGAAGAGCGGAGCGCTTTTTACGATGGTCATTGAAAGTGCGGCGCCCGGCCAACATATTATAAGAGCTCAAGATGCTATTCAAAATCTATGCAGAGCGGAGCGCTTTTACGTAAAAGCGCTCCGCCTGGCCAACGCGCCCGCCAAGTGGGGCCCCGTGGTGGTCATACGGTGGTCGCAGCGTCCTAGGGGGCGCCAAGCACAGCGCTTGGCGCCCCCTAGGACGCTGCGCCCGTGTGCACCGCACACCCTGCACAATAGGTAAAGACGCCGCTGCTATTTAGGTAAGTAGGAACTTAGATACCTAGGTAGGTACATGCTTAAAGGTATAAATTGGTTACAAACCCACAAAATAACATGTTGTAATTTGTTGAATGTTTTGCCAACAAATTGCACAATAATAAATTGTTGTGCAAGGTTGACAGTACCCTTTTTAGTACTCGTACCTACTCTATTCTTTGAATTTTCTATGACCAAGACGGTGATGCTATACTATAAGTACTAGAATTGATGACGTTCCTTTCTCTGCGTGATCTCCAAATTCTCAAATGAATGACGTAGGTACCCTGACGTTAATAGATGCAATCAAACTCTTAAATCCTCATTATCATCATTATTTGTGGAAGTAGGTACTTATGCCTAGCCTATTTATTATTCACTCTTATCAATATGAAAAAACTTCTGATAATTTTGAAACTCCAACCTTATTAGATAAAATAAATAATTTGATTGATCGATTGATTGATTGATTGATTAGAGTCTTAGCAGATTTGGTAGCCTGCACTGCAATTTTCATTTACTAACAAATAGTACGAGAGATCTTGACCAAAATTTTTATTACATAGCAATACAGCCAAAAACTCAGAACAAAAAGCGTATTTTTGTTTTGTGGTTAAAACCGCATCATAATGGTAGATTCAATTATTCTAAACTCAAAAATACCAATAAATATCAGACATTTTCCGCGTATCGTTTGATCTGACCGAATTTGATAATTATATGAGTAATCTGTCTGATTTTCAGATAATGAAATGACACGCAGGAAGTGGAATATGGACAAGAAAATGATGAGATGATGCTCTCGTATTAGAAGCTTTATTAGGTTTATCATTTATCTTAGTATAGATGTGCCATTGTGGTCCTTACTTGTCTAGCTCGTCTACCTTTTCCTCTTGCGGTCTGAGGCTGTTATTTTGGCTCAGACCTCGTTATCATGCAGACAAGAGTGGAAGGGATTAGGGGAGGTCTTTAAACCTATTTATTTATTAATATGGTAGTAGGAAGGTATGGCAGGAAATGTTCCTGAAAGCAAAAGTATGGGAGTATAATTTTTATAATTATCATGTGAGTGCCACTGCTCCTCTAAGTACACAAAGGATGTGGTTGTATGCACGTCGTCTTACGATGAATAAAGATAGCTTGGTTAAAGAGGAAGCAGAACGGACTCGTAGACAAATTTTTAAATTCAATAAGCTGATTTGAAGAACACGATCACTCACTTATTTTCAACTCTAAACAGAAAATAACATTATAATAAAATCATGCTTTTGTGATAATGAGGAAAGATTTGTTTATTGTGACGATGACGAATAAAGTCAAAAACTGCTGGACCGATAAAAAAAAACATTTTTTATTTTTTTTCTTAGCATTGAGAAGCTACTATCTGAATAACATAGTTCATATTTTGAATAGCGATCTACCCCGACTTCGCATGTTTGGTAATTTAAAACAAATAAGGTGAAAATATGGACCGGGACAGATCGCTAGTTTATATAATTATGTTGCTATTAAGTATGAAAAAAAAAGCAGCCAAGTGCGAGTCGGACTCGCCCATGAAGGGTTCCGTAGCATCAATTAACATAATATAAAGGTTTTTGTAGTTCGTCGAAAGGTAAATTGCGGTTTACGATTTATGACGTATAAAAAAAAAACTACTGACTAGATCTCGTTCAAACCAAATATCGTTGAAAGTTTGCATAGTAATGTACAACATATATTTTTTTTGGATTTATCATTCTCTTATTTTAGAAGTTAGAGGGGGGGGGACCAACTTTTTTCCACTTTGGAAGTCTCTCGCGCAAACTATTCAGTTTAGAAAAAAACGATATTAGAAACTTCAACATCATTTTTAAAGACCTATCCATAGATAGATAACCCACACGTATGGGTTCGATGAAAAAAAAAATTTTGAGTTTCAGTTTCAAGTATGGGGACCCCCAAAATTTCTAGTTTTTTTTCTATTTTTGTTTATGTCAATCACAGAATACATCTACTCACCAAGTTTCATCAGTCTAGCTCTTATGGTTTCGGAGAAAAATGGCTGTGACACGGCCGGACAGACAGACAGACAGACAGACAGACAGACATGACGAATCTATAAGGGTTCCGTTTTTGCCATTCGGCTACGGAACCCTAAAAACAGGTTTTTGTATAGAAGAAGTCATTTCTCTGTGGCATTTGTCCTGATGATTCAACCGCAAGCAATGCACCCAATTCTTTGTTCGGACTCTTGCGTTAGTCAGGGATCGACGCATTCCCAATCAATGAAGCACAGGAAGATGATTTATTAGGCTCTGTATGTTAATGGTTAAACAGCTTCAGTGAGTTTACTTTGAGCAAAGAGAATTTACGCATTCTGGATGATTTTAATATTTCGCAACAGGAAAGGAATTCATGTAACTGTAACATGAATGTTAATATGAAGAATACTACTAAGGATTGAACCTAAGCCCAAGGAATTTTTAAACAAGTGTAAACATCTGGTGTGATTGCAGCCAAATGCTTAGCTATCCATATTAAATAAAAAAGTATTACGATCCAAGGACAACGAAAAGGACGGGAGGAAATTAGGAAAACGCAAGGAGTGAATACAGAGATGATGACATTATTATGAGGCATTATTATATATTATATTTTATGAAAATGGATAAGGGCAGGAGGAAGAAGGACATTCAGGTCAAGATTTCAGCAAAGCCATGAGGTGCAATGATCAACAAATTATTGAGAATAAACAAATATGAATTATATTTTTATTGATTTTATAGTGTTTACTACACTTAAAGAAATCACAAAGATTATATTAAAACTTTTGGGACATAAAAATATAAAAAAAATGTTCAGATATAATCTGATGAATACCTAATATCGTTATAAATAAGATAGCTATCATCACTGAGTCATATAAACAAGAAAAACAACAAAGGTCTATATACTTGAGGCAGTGATTCTACAGCCAGAATCACCTCAAGTTGAGTCTTTGTTTCCCGATTCTTAAAATGTACAGTCATTGTTGTGTCATTATTTCAATCAATTGTTCAATGCGTTCGTTTTGTGCTGATGTTAAGAAATGTGATGCAAGCCGACGCATATTGCGAATTTAAATGTGAAACCTAGGTGTTAACCTTTTAATTTAAGATTACTGGTTTTCGTTTACAAGAAGTAAGATACCTAGTTGATGCCTAGGTGAGTAGCTAATTAGTATTTACAAAAGGTATTAAATGATTTAAGAAGTATGGTAATAGATACATCATACTAAACTTTTATTTTGTTATTTTACTGAGCTTCTCGGTTCTGATATTTTCGGACATTTTAAAATCTTTGTGATAGATTAAAATAATAATAACTCGATCTACAAACCGAAGACATTGAATAATAATTAATTTCTCTTTGGCATCGTTCTTGTTCAGTCTTAAATAACATCATGCTAGCAATGTAGGTGAAATCATCATCATTTATTCAATGTCAAACAATTTCATCAGATTCAATTCTATCGTGTCAATACGTGCAAAAAATAAAAACATAGAACTGAAAGGTATAAGAAAACTTTATGATATCTCAATAAATACTTTTAGGTACTATATTACTAAGTATAAGTTTCCTTGTATGTCAGGAAATCTCAAATTCAAGGCTAATTGCTATCTTGGAAACGAGAAACCGTTTTTTAATTAATAGGTAGGTAGGTTATATTAATATGTGATAACATATACATATTGCATATATTGATCCTAGGCAAGTAGGTTCGCAATATTTTTATTATATTTTTAATTTTATTGGGCTTCATCCCGCGTGTAAGTCATTCTGAATTTCCATCGTTGAAAGAATAAACTCTTTCAGAAGTCAACTATTTTAGTAAGTATAGGTAAGTATGCACTATTTTAGTAAGTATAGGTAAGTATGCATTATATTACGTTTTGATTTAAAGTCATGGCCTCTATAGATTTCGGAAACCTTCCATATCCACCTGATTCCAACATACCCTTGGCTTTATTTATTGTAATGGCTCCCACAGTCTTCATGTGACCTAGACCTCTTTATGAGATTCGGTGAGGTAAACATCAATATTAAAGTTGCAGTCGGTGGCATTGCAAAACTCAGTGCATTTTATTTGCAAGGTAGGTCTAGGTAGGTACCTACTTGCCTAAAAGCAGTCCTGTCCAGTACAAGGGCAACCAGTGGACGATGCATAGTCGCATGCCCTTAACTAGAAGGGATTTGAGCAATAGACTCTATAAAGGTAATGTAGGTCTGTGTCTGTGCTTAGTTTCAACAAATTTTAGCAATTACCAAAATCTATAATATGTATCTTTAGAGCTAAGTTGAAATAGTAGTTAGGTAGATATTATACTTTTCTTGTTACAAGTCCGTAAAAGAACTTCAAAAGACGCAAAGTGCTTATTAGTTATAGGTTTTTTGACTCAAATTTGATGCAATAATAGTTATTTGTTATACAAGAGTGCAAAGCTGCTTTTTAACCGCGTGCTCAATTTTGATGACAGAGCAAGCGCAGGATTCTAAAGTTTAACCACGAGCGTAGCGAGTGGTTTAAAAGTTAGAATCCTAAGCGTTGGCGAAGGAATCAAAAGAGCACAAGGTGAAAAATCTTTGCACTCGAGTGCAACCTCCAAGAGTGCAACACGTAACTTTTCATCCCACCTCAGCGAGGAAATGATTAATGCAAAAAAGGACATGGCGCGACTAAAAGTAACATACCAAGAAGGTTCCGAGTATGAGTTATTAACAAATTTAAAAAGGTTGTATGATAAATTCGGCACCATGCAGGTAGAAGTAAATAGGTTTAATGGTGTTTTGAATTCACAAATACACCGAGAAGGTTACGAGTGCGAGTTTTTAACAAAATAAAAAAGGTTGTATGATAAGTTCGGCACCATGGAGGTAGAAGTAAATAGGTTGTGTATTCACAAACTTATTGAACACGATATTCTAAATTCAAATTTACTTTATCCTCTAGCGGATGAAAACGGCTTTTCCAGTCAGAAATTAAACAGCAAAAACACACTTTCAGAGCTGGTGGGATGAAAAAATACTTACCTACTTGTGGATTAAAAATCACTCACTTCGTCTCGTGTCGTTCGTTCGTTGTGCTGTGGCGCTTACTTATGATATGATGAGCATCATGACCACCTACTAGCCACTAGGTATACATAGTTACTTATCTATTTTAGCGTCACCCAATTTAAATATCTACAAGCGAACCGCTCCGGATTCGCACGGGTGGAAAAATTCAAAGGCAGCACTCAACTTATTCACCTTCTTTTTTAGGGTTCCGTAGCCAAATGGCAAAAACGGAACCCTTATAGATTCGTCATGTCTGTCCGTCCGTATGTCTCAGTCATTTTTCTCCGAAAATAAAAGAGCTAGGCTGATGAAACTTGGCGAGCAGATGTATTCTGTGAACCGCATTAAAATTATTACACAAATATATAATTAGTAGAAAAAAAATACAAAAAAATAGGGGGTCCCCCCATGCTTGAAACTGAAACCCATACGTGTTGAGGTTTCTAATATCGTTTTTTTAACTGAATACTTTGCGCGAGAGACACTTCCAAAGTGTTAAAATGTGTGTCCCCCCCCTCTAACTTCTAAAATAAGAGAATGATAAAACTAAAAAAATATATGATGTACATTACTATGCAAACTTCCAACGATATTTGGTGTGAACGAGATCTAGTGAGTAGTTTTTTTTTTATACGTTACAAATCGTAAACCGCAATTTACCTTTCGACGAACTACAAGAACCTTTACATTTGTTATTTGATGCTACCATTCATGGGCGAGCCCGACTCGCACTTGGCTGCTTTTTAGGGTTCCGTAGCCAAATGGCAAAAACGGAACCCTTATAGATTCGTCATGTCTGTCTGTCTGTCTGTCTGTCTGTCTGTCTGTCTGTCTGTCTGTCTGTCCGGCCGTGTCACAGACATTTTTCTCCGAAACCATAAAAGCTAGACTGATGAAACTTGGTGAGTAGATGTATTCTGTGAACCGCATTAAGGTTTTTACACAAAAATAGAAAAAAACCTATAAATTTTGGGGGCCCCCATACTTGAAACTGAAACTCAAAAAATTTTTTTTCATCGAACCCATATGTGTGGGGTATCTATGGATAGGTCTTCAAAAATTATGTTGAGGTTTCTAATATCGTTTATTTCTAAAACTATAAATTTGGGGGTCCCCATACTTGAAACTGAAACTCAAAAATTTTTTTTCATCAAATCCATACGTGTGGGGTACCTATGGATAGGTCTTCAAAAATGATGTTGAGGTTTCTAATATCGTTTTTTTCTAAACTGAATAGTTTGCGCGAGAGACACTTCCAAAGTAGAAAAAAGTTGGTCCCCCCCCTCTAACTTCTAAAATAAGAGAATGATAAATCCAAAAAAAATATATGTTGTACATTACTATGTAAACTTCCAACGATATTTGGTTTAAACGAGATCTAGTCAGTAGTTTTTTTTTTATACGTCATAAATCGTAAACTGCAATTTACCTTTCGACGAACTACAAAAACCTTTATATTATGTTAATTGATGCTACGGAACCCTTCATGGGCGAGTCTGACTCGCACTTGGCTGCTTTTTTTTAAATAACACCCGTGTCAAGCCGGGAGGTTTTCGAGTAATATAAAATACCAACCAGCGAGTAATATAAAGTACCAATTGACTAAGTAGATGCCCAGAAACACAGCAATGTAGATAGGGCGGGTTCACATCCCGCTGTTCTAGCTACAGGAGCGTCAATCGCGGAAAGTCGGTGATTGGTGAAAGACAGTTCGTCATAAAAACGTATAAAGTCCTTAACCAGTAGGTAGTACAGCAGTGGCTCTGCGAAGCTAATGAGTGTTGACTAAAGTAAGTATCATATTTTAACAACAGAGCTATGTTTTTTTTCTAGGCTGTGCCGTCCCGCAGCTGGGCAAAGGCCTTCCCCAAATACTTACAGTTTTGCCTATCCCGTGCCTCCTCCCTTCACAGCACTATGAGTAAAAAAAACCTACCGATTTATTAAACCTGCAATAGTTATACGGAAGCAACAAACATTAGTACATTGTTCACCGAGAGGAGAAAGTGACCGATTACCGTTGAGGGTGTCGTTTGAAACACCCGAGACGCCCGGGAATCGCAGTTTCTCTCGAGTGATACATAGTGCTTTATACTACACCTACAAGGAAAATAAATTCTACGAAAACTGAATCCTCAAACAAACACACAAATTGGGAATGGCGTCTGCAATTTTCACATGTTCTTTTTTCAAATTGTTTATCCTGCCGCCGCAGGGTCGCACTGCCAGCCCGACACCATCCAACACACAGCTAGTGGCCAGTGTCATTTTGCGAACTTTGAGATAAAAACTCACTGTAAAAACTTTTTGGCTTTTGACATTTAGGTTACCGGCGCATAGTCTTACCCAAAAATAAGAAAGAAAAAGCAGCCAAGTGCGAGTCGGACTCGCCCATGAAGGGTTCCGTAGCACGACAAACTACAAGAACCTTTATATATGTTACTTGATGTAACATAATAAGGTTCCTGTAGTTCGTTGAAAGGTAAATTGCGGTTTACGGTTTATGACGTATAAAAAAAAAACTACTGACTAGATCTCGTTCAAACCAAATATCGTTGAAAGTTTACATAGTAATGTACAACATATATTTTTTTTAGTATTATCATTCTCTTACTTTAGAAGTTAGAGGGGGGGGGGACCAACTTTTTTCCACTTTGGAAGTGTCTCTCGCGCAAACTATTCAGTTTAGAAAAAAACTATATTAGAAACCTCAACATCATTTTTGAAGACCTATTCATAGATACCCCACACGTATGGGTTCGATGAAAAAAAAAATTTTGAGTTTCATTTTCAAGTAAGGGGACCCCCAAAATTTATAGTTTTTTTTTTATTTTTGTGTAAAAACCTTAATGCGGTTCACAGAATACATCTACTCACCAACTTTCATCAGTCTAGCTTTTATGGTTTCGGAGAAAAATGGCTGTGACACGGCCGGACAGACAGACAGACAGACAGACAGACAGACAGACATGACGAATCTATAAGGGTTCCGTTTTTGCCATTTGGCTACGGAACCCTAAAAACCACGTAAGAAATGGATTTTCATACACTTTTCTCTCCCGCTCAGATGCGTTTTCTCCCCGCATATTTGTTCGATATGCAATGACGTACTTTCTACCGTAAATTTGATAAAGTATCAAGGTACTTTCCAAGCAGGTGTAGTATAAATAATATTTTGGCTAGTAATAATAGGTAGATAGAAGATAGAGGTAGTACAGTAGGATACAGCTCAAGTTACCTAAAACAAATAAAAATGACGCTTATTGCAAGGACATAAGAGTTATCAGTGTATAGTCACGTATCCTTGTGTACCTATAGGGCTATACCTTATCGATGGATGATTATGATAGGGAAGTATGATTCAGTTCTACTTGTGCGTAGTTGTGACGCCGGGTGACTAAGATATTATTTTATCTTTTTAAATCGTCATTCGTAGATTATCGATCAATAGAACCTGAGTATGGGCAGTCATGAGTCTTGTTGTATGAGCAAGGTAGAAACAATTAACAGCGCATAGGAAAACCACGGGTAGACGTGCCTGCTGTAGTCCATGCCTGCTTGTCATCCGTACTAGGAAACAATAATTCATACCCATATGAAATAAATAGGCACCTAGGTACTTCCCTCTGTGATATACATGAGGAAAGGAAACAGCAAGGCGCTTCACAGCCTTTGGGAATGTTTTGGGCAGCAATTGGGCGCCGGAAATCCCAGTCGCTCTGAATTTCTACGTGCTACTTTGTACTTTCCACTTTAGGTACTTAGAATCATTAATAGACGAGTGTAAATTGGCCATTAGCCATACGTGGTGTGGAGTTAACTAAGCCACGTGCGCGTTTGATCAAATAGGTAGTAAAATCCCTTGGTACTTAGGTGCACCTCCGGATACCTTGGGATGGAAAGGTGGGATTGCTATTGCTACCACACCACGGCAGTACCGGTTGGTCTCATCAGTACCAATAGTTACTGATTGTACTTGTGTGAAGAAAATGTACCTAAGTACATTTTAAATGTCTTACTTCGTTTTTACAAGTGCAATAATAACATTAGAATTCAACGCAATGTTTTAATTTAGCAATTTGGAACCTTAGCTACCTAACGCAATATTTCATAACGGTGAAATTCGTAATAAGTTAGATGGCAATGCCAGCTGTCAAGGCTAGAATCTATGGCCTAAAAGTTGCTGTTGCATTTTGATAATTTTACGCAATTTAACAGTACGTGTATGTTACTAATTCTCAAGTTGCGAGAACTCGGTGGATGAGGGCTGAACATAGTTCTTTCTGGAAATGTGTGAGAGAGGGTGGTCGAACAGGGGGCTAATTCTCGGGCCGATCTCGATCATTTAGCAATTTTATTTTATTGCTTCTTTTCACAATACTGCACTTTTTCTACGTTTTCCGTATATCATAGCTGTCGAGGCTTTTACGATGAGGTCGTTGATGAATTGCTAAAGGAAATCATCCATTCTCTCTTCGAAAAGAAGCAATAAAATAAAATTGAAAATGATCGAGATCGGCCCGAGAATTAGCCCCCTGGTCTTTCTCAGGATGGTGATGATAAACTTCCTTACATAGCTTACGCGTTTACGTTTACTTTATTTATGATACAAAACACTGATGCTTCAGTAGCATGCGCAAAGCTCATGCTAGCATGTCCATTGTTATTATTTACTGTACTGGTTAATATACCACAACCATATCCTCGAGTAGGTAACTATCCATTCAGCATCTTGGGTTTCCCTCCATCTACGATGAGCAAAACCTTTTTGTGGATTCCCGCCATAACCCTTGGTGATACGAGAATGGCATCTAAAAATTGACACACATTAAAACTGACTTTGACATCTTTTTAATAATGACGTACAATGAAATGTCAAATTTCAAAGACAAAAAATGTCTATTACTGATAGGGATGGGGACGTTCTGATATCGATACCTACACAAAGGAGTATGTTACTTGAATCACATTTTTAGCCCACAAGTATCGATGGGTACTCAAATTACGGATTGCTGAGAGAGAGCAATTTCTTTAATAAAACATACCTGTTAAGTAACGACTCGGTCAGTTGTACAAAACGGGCACTCACCTCATGAAACATGGGTAAAAAACAAATAAATGGAAATCGATTTTTGTTTCTATTATTGCATTCTATTCTTAGTGAACTTAGGAAATTATGTAAAAGGGGTTGTTATCCAACAGTAGACTTCTTCAGGCCAATGATGATAGTGATGATATGAGGCATTTATATAAAAACTAGAGCCATACCACAGTGGCATGGATCAAGTGGAATTGCCACCTCTGCAATTTAATTGAGTACATACCTACTAAACACAATCTGTTTTTACTGCGTAATCGAACGATCCCAATCGAATCACCTTTCAAAAACTATCGAAGCAAAAGTATCGATTGAGAATTTACTAACGAATCTGATACGTCCCTATTTGTTTTATTGCTGCTTGACAACCATGGCGAGCACGTCGAGGTCTGTTTTTCTGATTTATTTTAATACTGTTTTGTTGTTTAGCGTCGTTTTGAATGTACATAGGCGAATAATGTTAATGATACTGATAATACGTAAGTTTTTAGTGTTGGTTGTCTAGATCCAGTGCGGCCCCACTGCGAAATCTTCCCTCTGTGTGATTTCTACTTCTGTTGATGAATGTTGAACCTACTTTCATTTGTGGTTTTAGAACTGAGGCCAATAAGGTGGTGTGCTATGCTCATCCCGATGCGCCGCTCATCGAGGATTACCGCGCTGGTGACATGATCTGCTCCGAATGTGGACTCGTCGTCGGAGACAGGTGGGCATTGTGTATTTGTGAAGCAATATTTTGCGAAATGCCAAGCTTTCCATCGTTCGCAGGGTGTCGTAATAATAACAAAGTTGTCGAACTGACGCGTGTGATGCATTGGATTTCTATGTTTCGAGGTCGCTAAATAATTGGCGATAATGGTGCAATTTTTCAATTGAAGCATAATATGCAAAATGTCATAGACCATATGTAGCCAATCCACTCAAGGTCAGTGTGAGCAACAACATGCTATGGAATGCAATTAATGTAAACATGCATTGTTTATGGTATTTCCCACAAGATTACGCTAAAACTACTTTTATCTTGCTGCCAAATGATATCCAAAACATCTATGATAATTATCAGTAATTTGATTGATTAGTACCATCTGTTTTATCCTTATTCCTTCCATGATTTATGTAACTCTGTAGTTTATCACACAAATGCTCCTATTCAAGTCTCACTTCAATCCTTTCTATTCCAGAGTGATAGACGTTGGTTCAGAATGGCGTACATTCAGTAATGAAAAATCGGGCGTTGATCCATCTCGTGTTGGTGGTCCGGAAAACCCACTGCTCTCAGGCGGAGATCTCTCCACCATCATCGGACCAGGCCGCGGAGACGCATCATTTGACAGTTTCGGAGTCTCTAAATACCAAAACAGGAGGAATATCAGCAGTACTGACCGTGCACTCATAAATGCATTCAGAGAAATTAACACAATGGCAGACAGGATAAATTTGCCCAAAACAATTGTTGACAGAGCCAATAATTTGTTCAAACAGGTAATTATAATTATCCTACTAATCTGCATTAATATTATAAAAAATGTTCGTCGATTTTCAACTTGATTTGTTCAACATTTCACAATCACATACTACCTTTTGAAACAAAATGTGTTCATGATCAAGGCACTGGTGCAAGCAAAAACCGACTCTAAGGTGACAAACATTTTCATACTGCGACTGTACCAAGAACCAAGTTGTATGTAACAAAAAAACTCAAAAACAACTGGACCAATTTCATAAATTCTTTCAATTAGAATAGATTATATTTCAATTTTCATAATTCTTTATTAAGGTACATTATCCTTGCGCAACAAAGGCTATTTACTAGCGACCCACGCTGGGTTTGCACAGGTGTCATTTTTCTACATGTTTATATGCAAATTTACAGTTATGAACTGTTACAGGAACAGTCATTATCCCACAGTCTGAGACGTCCTCTGATGGACATAGGCTTCTCTCATACATCTAGGAAAAACTATTCTGAGGCCTCTACTTTCGTGCCTTTCGGGTAGATGAGCGTCCTACGTTTAAGTAAAAACTAAAAAGTTTTTTTTAAATATTTCAGGTACACGATGGCAAAAATCTGAAAGGCCGCGCGAACGACGCCATTGCATCAGCGTGCCTCTACATCGCCTGTCGGCAAGAAGGCGTCCCGCGTACCTTCAAAGAAATCTGCGCGGTCAGCAAAATCAGCAAGAAAGAAATCGGACGATGTTTCAAACTCATCCTCAAAGCGCTGGAGACGTCAGTGGACCTCATCACAACAGCTGATTTCATGTCCCGGTTCTGCTCGAATCTTGGACTGCCGAATTCTGTGCAACGGGCCGCGACGCATATTGCGCGGAAGGCTGGAGAACTGGATATTGTGTCTGGAAGGTCGCCCATATCAGTAGCGGCGGCAGCTATATACATGGCATCACAGGTAAATCTTAGAACCTACTATTTTTCTTTGATAGGCTCCAAGGCTTAGTTGGTAGTAAACCCTTGACTGGCCTCTCAGCTCAGTGGGTAGTAGCTCTGCCTTCTGCGCCGTAGGTCGTGGGTTCGATCCCCACCGAGAACAAATATTTGTGTGGTAAACACAAATGTTGGTTCTCTATCAGGGTGTTATATTGTATTCTAAGTATGCATTTACAATGTAAAAATGTGTATAAGTATTGTATTAGCTATCTGGTTCCCATAGTACAAGCTCTGCTTAGTTTGGGGCTAGATAGTGTTGTGTGGATTGTCTACAATATTTATTTATTATTATTACCCTGCCCTCTACGCCGTAGGCCGTGGGTTCGATCAAAACGACCTACGGCGCAGAAGACAGTAAATTAAGTATAAAAAAAACAATAAAGAAATAAAGTAACAAACTATCTGTATTAGAATGCCTGGATATTTTCAATCTATAATACCTACTACTGTCTATAAACCTCGGCCTACCTCCATGTTGCTTTACACAGGGTCCATGTGATACTGACTTACACCTAAGAACTATGTATGTACCAAAAGTAAACCATGTGTATGCAATAAATATATTGAGTATTGTGACATAGCTACTACCAACTGAACTAAAGGGCCATTCAATTGGGGCGAAACCTAGTTTACTTTACTGTTTACTTATGTTGTCATTAGTGGATAGTGGCAAGGCCTATTGTAATTTACCGTCAAAGAACCACAATGACCTGTTTACAAATTGAGTTGCGACACAAAACATATCTGTGGTTTGGTATAATAACAAAAGCAATTGGTATTTGTTAGTATGAGAATTTGTGTGGTGAATATAGTGTTCTCTGTCTGGGTGTGTTATATTGTATTCTAAGTATGTATTTACAAAAAAATGTTTCCCATTCCCATAGAGCAAGCTCTGCTTAATTTGGGGATAGATAGTGTTTTGTGGATTGTCCAAAATATTTATTTATTTCAGATCTTACTTAAGACCATTATTACTTGAACTACAAAGCAATTGAAACTCAAACAAATGAGAGCTCTCGTGGTAACGGTTAATTTGGGTATGTTCACAAATAAAATGGTTTTTTGTTTCTCTTTCCAGGCTTCAGACGACAAGCGCAGTCAGAAAGAGATAGGTGATATTGCGGGCGTCGCTGACGTCACAATCCGACAGTCCTACAAACTCATGTATCCGTTCGCCGCTAAGCTGTTCCCAGAAGATTTCAAATTCGCGACCCCCATTGAATTCTTACCGCAGATGTGAATGCATTGTTTCATTAGTTTAAGGTTCACCAGCAGTATGATAAGTTTCACTAAAACGTGATATAATATTGATTATTGCCCGAAAACAAATTCACAAATTATACATCCCGTTTTGGTGAAAAATGCACAAACAAAAAGTTCCTCAAAATTTTGTGTAAAAATTTACAAGCTAGATGATCTAGCTAACCAATAGATTACGGATTGTAAAAATCCTAAAGAGGGTTGCAGACCGGAAAGTAAGCTACGATGAAACTTATCTAAGCTAAATTAGAATTATGTCATGTGCACACCAGGACTAAGTTAAAGCTTAGTCGGTGTTGTATCGATTTACTAGTTTTCAGTCTGCAACCTGCATTTTAGTTTAGTCCAGTGTAAACTTTGTTTCTGTCTAGTAATAATATCACTAGCTAACACTAATAAAAGCGTATACTACTCATAATCATATTTTTGTTAAATTATGGTGAGCAATGTGACATATTGTATACCAATAATAATTTTAGAAACTGTTTTTTGACCCGTTTCTTATTCTAAGAGCGAAATATCACGTCGCGAAACAGACTTAGCCACAAAAATCTGTTGTAACAAAATAATGTGAAGAAAAATGTTGTTATGCCTTTAATAATTTTAGCAATTAAGTTATTTAGGAATCATCATTTCAGCACATTTGCTGAGTATAGGCCTCCGTCTTATGCCTCTTCCGATCCCTAGCAAGTCTCATTCACTCATTCCCAGCATTTGTTTGACCAACTGGCAGTTACGCCTCTAGGTCCAAGAGCATTTCTTGGTCACCACTCTGTGGTCGCTCTTGTCCGTCTCCCGTCGTCCCTTGCCAAGAGTTCATCTCCATTTCAGTCTCTACGATACGCGTACTAAGAAATAATTTGGTCTTAGTTGTAAAGACTGTAAATTTTGGTAGAATTTAGATGATAAAGTTGTGACTTGCATAGCCTGTACTAGCATCATCATTCGCAGCCCGACTTAACCCACTATTGGGCTTGGGCCTCTTTTTGCTCTTGCCATTCACCACGATCTTGGGCTACCAACCCACTACTGGGCCGTTATTCGCTATTGCCAAAGCACGTGAACACGTTAACACGTTAAGACATCGGCGTAACAATCGTTGGATTTTGAACGAATCATGTGAAATAACCAAAACATCAAACGTGGGGCATAGACAACTAGTCTTGTGGCATACAGAATACCATTTTTCGATTCCACACTAAGGCGCGTTTGCGTTTAGATCACGTTGTGAAGTCACACGTTTTGGGCACGGAATCTCCAATGTAATAGCGAATAAGGCCCCTGGGCTTAGATCTTTGCTCTTGCCATTGACCACGATCTTGGGCTACCCTCATCCATTTGCTGTCCAAAACGCTGACAATGTCGTCAACCCATCCTGCTACTGGACGACCACTGCCTGTACCTACTGCTTCTCTTCCCTGTCCTCAGCCACCACTCCGTCAATCTTTTGCATCACCTCTTGTCACCACGCCTTGCCAGGTGTCCTGCCCTACGGTCTTCCCTTGTGTACTTATATAGTTTGCTACCATGTTTGGGTGTTTAAAATAACTTACACTTAGGATTAAAATATTATTGCTTGACAAAATTATTGATCGAAATTACTAATAAAACATTTTTTTTTCTATAATAACTACAGTCGTCTTAAAGGTAGATAGATAGATAGATAGATAGATAACTCTTTATTGATTACTATGACACATAATAGGAATACAGTATTTTAAAAACCAAAAAAACACACAGGAATACAGTATTTAAAGGTTTACCCATAGAGAGCGAAAAAAACGAGCTCTGTATTAATTCAGTTTTATTTAGCAAAAGTATGTAGATTCATGTTATTTAGTGAACACTGGTTTAAAAATTAGTTCATTCGTTCAATAACCTATATAGTTCATTCATTTCACGAAGGCTTGTCCGGTGACCTTTATTTTATGTTATTTGATTTAATAAACAAAAGCAATGTTTCCGCCTTCGCGAGATATATTAACATTTATTTTACTCGCGCCAAAAAAGAAATAAATATGTTTTTTTTTTTCTTTCTAAATATTACGAATGATAGCGCTAAATAATATTAGTAAACTATCACTCGTAGTATAATCAGGAGACAATTATGATTTGTTTATTAATTGGCGCTTATATTAATTACAGTTAAGGTAATTCTATACCAACTTGTATTGTATACTGTGGTTATTTCACTAGATTAATCAGTAGTTTAGCTAGTTCTTCTATCACCTTGCCACAATGTATTCTCTAAAAACATAGGTTAACAGCATAAAAACGGTTTTGAATTTAAGACAACGGCGAAGTATTCGCACAACATAAAATGGAGAAGATACACTGTGCAAATTCTCGCGAATTGAGTAACATACTAAAAAAAATGGGTTCCTTCATTTTGAAAAAGTCGTCAACGTTTCAAGGCCTGCGCACACCTAGTTCGCTGGCGGTAGCGATCAGTGAAACGCTGTCAAATATCGCTGTCAAATCTCAAATCTGACAGCGATACTTGACAGCGTTTCACTGATCGCTACCGCCAGCGAACTAGGTGTGTTCGAGCCTTTATGCTTTCTGGAACGTTGCACACCTAGTTCGCTGGCGGTAGCGAGCGATCAGTGAAACGCTGTCAAATATTGCTGTCAAATTTGACAGACTTTCACTGATCGCCGACGCCAGCGGCCTAGGTGTGCGCAGGCCTTTACCTGCCATTTTATTACTTCATAAAATATTATTGAAGAGTTATTAATGAACCGGAAATATGTAAGAAATTTAGTGGTTGTGGTTTATTTGAAGAGTTTACTTTGTGTTAAGGTATTTTGGTCTCATGAGCGCCATGCCAGTTAATCTTCGTATGGTGCCACTTTCCAAGTTTCATTTCGTATTATTTAGTTTTTAAATGATGACTAAGTACTTTATTTATCTTTAGGATAATAATAATGTATCTACACATTGCAAAAAAATAAATAATAAGACTAAAAATATGTTTTTCTTTTAATCAAAAATAGTAGTACCAGTAATTTTAGTGTTTTTTAGTGATTTATAGGGTTTGAGAAGTGGACCGATTGATTCGCGGGAAGCGGCCCGATTGATGCGAAGTTGACTATAATTACGAAAGAGACCGATTGCTCATCAACCAATAATTAGCGGTCAAAAAATTATAGCAACATGATTACGTGATTGGGGTTCCTTGTTAGTATCGTTTTCGTTAGCATCAAACTTTTGATAGCCACTGAATTACACAGTCAACCGGCTGTTTATTTGCTTAAGAGCGGGTCGTGCGAAAATTTGAGATTAAAAAAAAAAATCATAACTAAATAACTAAGTGACATTTTAAAAATCGCAAAAGGACTAATTGTAGACTATACATTTGAGATTAATTCGAATTTAAGTGTGTTAAAAAAATATACTATTTAACATGACATTCTATTTAACGCTGACATACGATTTTCATTAGCGTTAAATAGAATGTCATGTTAAATAGTATATTTTTTTAACACACTTAAATTCGAATTAATTTCAAATGTATAGTCTACAATTAGTCCTTTTGCGATTTTTAAAATGTCACTTAGTTATTTAGTTATGAATTTAAAAAAAAAAATCTCAAATTTTCGCACGACCCGCTCTTAATGTATTAATTTATTTGGCACTGATAACCCTTGAGTTACCATATTGAATGAGTACTTATTATTATCACAGAAAGGATACCTACCATACCTGAGGCTGAAGTAATGTTTTCTTAGACTTCAAATTATGATCATGACTGGCCTTTCAGCTCAGTTGGTAGTAGGTCTGCCTTCTGCGCCGTAGGTCGTGGGTTCGATCCCCACCGAGAACTAATATTTGTGTGGTGAACGCAGTTGTTTGTTCTCTGTCCGGGTGTTATATTGTATTCTAAATCTGTATGTATAAAAAAAATGTATATAAGTATTGTATCAGTAATTTGGGTCCCATAGTACAAGCTCTGCTTAATTTGGGGCTAGATAGTGTTGTGTGGACTGTCCAAAATATTAATAATAATATTTTTTTATAAACTTGTGAGCATTTTTTATTATTTTGAGGAAGCCGAGGGTTAATAGGGATTAAAATATTATACAGGTTGTCCATGGAATCAAGTTTCATAATCCTGTGTGTAGAGTAATAAGGATAAGTTCTTAATTTCTCGTAACTTAATTTAGACTTACAAGAAGCTTTACAACTTAGAGGACTTTGGTATATTTTAACACTAGCTGTGACCCGCGGTTTCACTCGCAGTAAATACGCGTTAACCCAGGGTATGATATATTTATTAATATAGGTACCAAATTACATCCAAATCCACATTTCATGTCATGTTTTTTTTTGTTTAAATATACATGAACTGTTTTATTATGAACTAGGTTTCGGATCTGTTTCTGACGACGACTGTACAATTTACGTCACGTGGCTTGCGGTCCCATTTGCCGGAAGAAAAATATAAAAATTAAATCAATCCGGCGAATGGGACCGCAGTCCCAATCAACGGAAGCCTCATTAAAACTTGGCATATTAAAATAAATTACAATAGGCGGCCTTATCGATGAAAGCGATTTATTCCAAGCAACTTGTGTACTTTGTTAAACATATTATTATACCTTGTGTATATACTTGCGTACTTGTATGTACTTGCGTATGCGTATAGATAGATAAATGAGAAGCACACAGAAAACTGCGAGCCTATTTAGGTACTAGCAAATATAGTAGGTATGCTTATGTGCGATTTCCTCTCACAATAAAGCCACACATACAAAGCAGCGTCTGCAAATCCCTCGGGGTCTCACCCTTCTAATTTGTAGTTCAGTGTACCATAAAACTAAGCCCAAACCTAGCAATTAAATCCATCCTACAATGAAAACTCAATAATTCGCATCGGAATTTCCCAAATAAAACAATAGACAAAGCTACGGCCTACGACGCTACGAAATGCTACGCCGATTTTGAATTCCAAAGCGAAAAATTCAGTACCGCGCTAGAGCTCACTGTGGTAAGACGTGTTGCGCTCTGTTACAAAATCCATCGGGTTTTTACGTATTTACGCACGATGTCGTTCACCTATAATCCAATTAAATATAAGTGCTGATTAGTGGTTTAAAGTATCGGAAAATGTTCGGTGAGGATGTGAGATTGGAAACATGTTGAAGGTGGCCCGTGTGAGATGCACGCATGTAGGATTGCTGTGGTTCTTGGGGCTGGTGGCTGTCCATGGACTTATAGGTGAGCTGGTGTTTGGGTATACTTTTGTGGTCCTTGGTTGAAACTTGTAGCGTTTGTCAATGAAATCATGAAATTATTATAGAGGGTACATAGTAGGTATTATAGTAGGTATGGTGGATATGTACGTATGTAGGTGGTATGTTTATATTTAAAGTATGTTTAAATTTACTAAAAACTCAAGTGTGTCATGGTAATCAATAAAGAGTTAATGGCGCTGGTGGCCTAGTGGTAGCGGCCCGGCTTTGGGATCCTAAGGTCGTGGGTTTAAATCCAGTCGTGTACCAATGAGATTTTCTGCCCAATAATTTATGTACACTATGCCAGCCCTTTCAAACGGTGAACGAAAACATCGTGAGGAAACCGGCATGTCGTAGAAACTAAATGTTCGAATATGTGTCAAGTGCACGAAAGGAGCCTCGTTGAGCCGCACTCAAAATCCTTTGACCACACTTGGTTCGAAAGAATAAGGGACACGATAAGAAGAAAACAGACGTACGTAACACATAAGTTATAGACCTAGATCAGGCATTTTGTACCTATACATATAACATGTCTAGTTTAGATACACAAAGGAGAATGGAATTACATTTGGTTTCTTATATAGCTTAAATATTTTGAAACGATATAGACTGAGAACCATTCTCGACTATTGCTTTGAAAGTTTATTTTACGGACATAGTTCTTGTTAGAATATGAGTTGAAAGATTAGTAGCGGTACAGTCAGCGTCAAAAGTAGATTGGTACTGTTGGCTTTATATTTTTTTTATGTGTTAGCATCAAGACATCAGATGCTTGTGTACAGTACCTACTTATTATTTGTTAAATAAATAAAATAAATATCAGTTATTCATTGCCCCATTTCTCTGGATTTATAAACAAAAAAATATTAAAAAAAACTGTATAATTATCCAAATTGATTTTCTACAAAAGTGTCGACAGTTTGACTAATAGGTAACATCATCCCCTAACATCATCCCTGTGCCATAATTTTATATTAAATTCGCGCAGATGATAATTTCATTCAACACGACAGAAGGTCATAAATCCATAAGGGTGAGTTTTTTTAAATAGAATATAATAGACGGTCGTAGATTTAAAATAGAGATGTGCAATTATATTAAAATTAAAATTATCGATGTTTATTGAAATAAATCGAAAGTATTTCGGCTTGGAGAATGCGTGTAGTAGGCCTACCACAAGCTCTGTCTGGCTCTGTCTCTGGCTCTAGTTTTGAGTCTGTGTGAGTGTTGACTAAATAAATCCTACGTCGAAACGTCACACACGCAGTATAATACACTGGTGAGCACTCACACACTCAAGACTAGAGCCAGAAACAGAGCCAGACAGAGCTTGTGGTAGGCCAAAGTGTTACAGATGCAGGTGAAGTTCATGAATGCAGGGCTGTACATCGTAGGGCACGTTCCTAACGTGCGTGACCTGTTAGGCAATGTGTTATTATAAGAGTTGGTTATAAGTCATATGAAATAGCTATTGGTCACTAAATGATAATTTTATTACTCTACGCTACGCTGTAGAGGTTTTAGACTTTTACGACTTTAATATTATTATTATGAGCCTTCTATGTCCCACTGCTGGGCAAAGACCTCAATCCCCTCAACTCTGTGCGTTCCTGTGTTGAGATGTTCCACTGTGGTCTGTACTTGTCGAGCTCATCTCGCCATCTTGTTCTTGGTCTGCCGCGACGCCTTGCCTCTTGCGGGCTCTCTGTGGTTATTTTGGCCCAGAGCTCTTTATGCGACGTTTTAAGACTTATTTAGACAAAGCTTCTAACATAAGACCTACATGTCATCATCATCATCTCATCATCTTCCTGCCCTTATCCCACGCTAAGTTGGGTCGGCACAACAGGTTTTCTTTTTCCACTCACCTCTATCATTCACTCACTCACTCTATCCACAGATAAGATAATACTAATCTTTCCTCTTTTCTCTATGTTCATGTATTGCATAGAAATATCGATAAAGTATTATATCAAATCGAATAGACAGATCTAAACCACCCCAATTTGTATAAGTATTAGCAGAATCGATAAGCGAACCTATTGTTGGCGTATCGCGGATTGTTAGCAGCGCCCAGTTACAAAATAATCGACTCTACGAGCATTTCATTACTATATTTAATGGTCTTTTTCTTATGTGGTGAAAGGATTTTTAAAAAATATTTCTAGCTTATGAAATAGAGAGCAGCAGAGCAACAAGCAGATGGAACGCCTGGCGTTAAGTGGTAACCATCGCTAATAACAAGGCATTGTTATTATATTGTTATAGGCAAATGTTGTAAATGCACTGGCTCAGAGCTAGAGACAGAGCCAGACAGAGCTTGAGGTAGGCCAACTTTTAGATGAACACAGAAAATAAGAGAAAGAGGGATAACGTTTTTACATTTTCTGTGTGTGAATTTACGCAAAGTTCATGAAATGTTGTTATTCTACCCTGAACCCTGAATGTACAAATCTATTGTCAGCCACTTATCCAAAATAGCTCGTCCTTGCTCGGCGGACGAGTTATTGTTACCGCATCCAGATGCCAGATTATTCCCAATAATGGAGTATAAAAATAGCCAGTAAATGCTACACATCTAATTATACTGAGAGAGTGAGATTTATTTTTGTTTTGCAGTTTCTAAAAACATTCCATTTTGAAGTTCTGAGGACTTTTTAAAGGACTTCAGATAAAAAAAGTGGTGTTTTTTAATTCGGTTGTATATTTTTAAAATGTTTGTTATCCCATAACTTCGTCATTTATGAGCCGATTTGAAAATTTTTTTTTTTTATCTAACAAGTCATAGTACGTATTTTTGATTGGTCCAAATTTATCAAAATCGGTTCAGCAGTTTGGGCATGAAGTCGGTTTCTCAAGCTTTTTATACTTATATTATAACTAGCTGATACCCGCGACTTCGTCCGCGTGGATATTTGAGTTCGTTTTTTTAGTTTGATATGACCAACTGCTAGTTACCATTGTTTTGAGCTTGTAATTTAGAGTGTATTTGAATTTGAAGGTAAGTGCTGCTGTAGCCGATTTTTTTCAGCAGTGTTTAGTTTAAGTATTATAGATGTTTCCCGCGATTTTGTCTTAGTTGTTATCATCAGTTTTTTTGTGAACCTCTGTGTGTAATCGAACCTGGTGCCAGATGCTGCGGTAGTTGAAATTTTTTTAATGTTTTTTTTGCGTATTTTGTAAAGCTCTTTTTCGTGATTTTGTTGAAGTGGCTAATTTGGGCTATCGTATTCGTCGTTGGTGTATAATCGAATCTGTTTTTTTTATTTGACATGACTTCAGCAGTGTTTAGTTTAAGTATGATAGATGTTTCCCGCAATTTTGTCGTAGTGGTAATCATCGGTATGTTTGTGTGTAATCGAACCTGGTTCCAGATGCTGCGGTAGCTGAATTTTTTTTAATGTTTTTTTTTTTCTTATTTTGTAAAGCTACTTTTTGTGATTTTATGTTATATTAGTGGCTAATTTGGGGTTTCGTATGCGTGTTGGTGTATAATCGTATCAGATTTTTTTAATTTGACATGACCAATTGCTGGTTACTATAGTTTGAGCTTGTACTTTAGAGTGTATTTGAATTTGAAGGCGAGTGCTGTTGGAGCCGATTTTTTTCAGCAGTGTTTAGTTTAAGTATGATAGATGTTTTCCGTGATTTAGTCTTAGTGGTTATCATCGGTTTTTTTGTAAACATTTGTGTGTATTAAAACCTGGTGACAAATGCTGCGGTAGCTGAATTTTTTTAATGTTTTTTTTTCGTATTTTGTAAAGCAATTTTTTGTGATTTTATGTTATATTAGTGGCTAATTTGGGGTTTCGTATGGGTGTTGGTGTATAATCGAATCAGATTTTTAATTTGACATGACCAACTGCTGTTTACTATAGTTTTGAGCTTGTACTTTAGAGTGTATTTGAATTTAGAGGCGAGTGCTGTTGGAGCCGATTTTTTTCAGCAGTGTTTAGTTTAAGTATGAGAGATGTTTCCCGCGATTTTCATTGGTTTTTTTGTAAACATTTGTGTATTTTACAACCTGGTGACAAATGCTGCGGTAGCTGAAAATTTTTTTAATTTTTTTTTTTCGTATTTTGTAAAGCTATTTTTTGTGATTTTTGTTTAAATCATTTTCCTTTTTTTCTTCTTTTAGGGGAAGAATTTTCCTATTTTCTTCCCTAGTGCACCTCTGCTCTATTAGAGGAACACACCTTCTTAGTTTCATGTTTCTAGGGCTAACGGTTTCGGCTGTGCGTTGATTTTTCTTCAAACCATTTTTCCCCTTTTTCTCCTCTTCGGAAAATAATTTTCCATTTTCCTTTCTTAGCGGATGTCTACGTCATAACATCTACCTGTATGCCAAATTTCAGCCCGATTTGTCCAGTGGTTTGGGCTGTGCGTTGATAGATCACTATGTCAGTCAGTCACCTTTGAGTTATATATATTTAGATTAGTGGCTAATTTGGGGTTTCGTATGGGTGTTGGTGTATAATCGAATCAGATTTTTAATTTGACATGACCAACTGCTGTTTACTATAGTTTTGAGCTTGTACTTTAGAGTGTATTTGAATTTAGAGGCGAGTGCTGTTGGAGCCGATTTTTTTCAGCAGTGTTTAGTTTAAGTATGAGAGATGTTTCCCGCGATTTTCATTGGTTTTTTTGTAAACATTTGTGTGTTTTACAACCTGGTGACAAATGCTGCGGTAGCTGAAAATTTTTTTAATTTTTTTTTTTCGTATTTTGTAAAGCTATTTTTTGTGATTTTTGTTTAAATCATTTTCCTTTTTTTCTTCTTTTAGGGGAAGAATTTTCCTATTTTCTTCCCTAGTGCACCTCTGCTCTATTAGAGGAACACACCTTCTTAGTTTCATGTTTCTAGGGCTAACGGTTTCGGCTGTGCGTTGATTTTTCTTCAAACCATTTTTCCCCTTTTTCTCCTCTTCGGAAAATAATTTTCCATTTTCCTTTCTTAGCGGATGTCTACGTCATAACATCTACCTGTATGCCAAATTTCAGCCCGATTTGTCCAGTGGTTTGGGCTGTGCGTTGATAGATCACTATGTCAGTCAGTCACCTTTGAGTTATATATATTTAGATTTGTAGGTTATGGCTAGCACTCACATGTCCGCATCATGAGCATCGGACGCATCGCATCAAACATTTTATATAAACTCAAGCGATCCGTACGGTGCGAATCAGTGGACGCACTTTTGTGACTGTTTAAAGAATACTACGATCCGTTGCATGCAATGCGTCCGATGCCTACGAAGCCACGTGGACGGTCATAGGTAACTTACTGATTCAAAAAGAGTGTAACTGCTACATAGTTAGCTACATCGTAGCTTATCACCAGGTGAGATTGTAGCAAAAGGATGGTTGATTCTATGTCATGTAAAAAAAAACTTTAATAATATGGTTGGTACCTCTGTGCCTGTAATGAATTTGGACGTAGCAAATTACGTAGTACATATACCTCCTCCTCAAAGTATCTAAAATAGATACTCGGTACTGGATTTCTACCGTACCTGAGGATTCGTAAAACTCTTTTCTTTTATGAGCTAATAGATTTTAAATTCACTCACACTTCCTTTTAAACATAATATTGGTGTTGAACGCTTATTCCTAAGCTTTCGTTTTAAAGGGAATAATTAGAATAATAAATCAATCATTGTTAAAACGACGTTTACACCTTGACGACTGTCATGGCGCTCATAAAAGCGGCTACCGTTATATGACTGCCGTAAATTATATTATGGCTACACTCCTGAAAATTTCATATTATTTTTTTAACAGATTTAAACGTGCCAGGAGATCAAAATCGCAATTTTTTTACTGTTTTGTACAACTGTTTCTGTTTTTTAATTGGACTTGCCTCTCACTACCCTGAAACAGTAATCAGTATGTAGCTTATGTAGGAAAAATTATCAAGTACTGAGGTTACAGTTTTAGGCATTTATTATGACAGTTGGCAGACGAGCAGGGGCTCAATTCTAGACCAGTGACTTTTTTGTCACTGTAGATATACATATATCACAAGAACTGACAGTTCCTTTAGTGAATTTGACAGTTCTTGTGATAAATACATAATCTACCGTGCCAAAAAAGTCACTGGCCTAGAATTGAGCCCCAGTCGGGTCATCTGATGGAGGGCAGTCACCGTCACTCATAGAAACCATAATTAATAAATAATAATAATAATAATTAAAAAAACATATTTTATAATTAAAGTTCTCCGCTATATTACGATATCCGCTTTCCAAGCAACTGGTCTGTAAAGGCACCTTTATGCGGTTCTGGGGTGATCATTAATTGTTAGCGCTTCACCTAACCCTCGTATGATGTTAAGCATCACTTAATTTTACGGTGTTGTTATTTATTAACCGTGAGGAAAGTAGTTTTAAGTGATTTGTGAGCTTTTGACTTTAACCCCCTGATACCTATTCTTCTTCTTCTTCCTGCTCTTATCCCACTTTATTTGGGGTTGGCACAACATCATCTCTTCCATTCTCCTCTATCAGCCGTCATATCTATATTCAAATCTTTTTTAACTGTTCATCCATTTTTTCTTTTGTCCATCCCTAATCCCTAGACCTAACCCACATTATATCCATCAACATATTCATATTCATAACATATTCATATATTTCATAACATATTAATATATTTAATAACATATTAATATATTCATAACATATTAATATATTTCATAACATATTCATATTCATCACTCTCCTAGTCACACGACCTAACCCCTGATACCTAATCGTTGAAGTTTAAAAAAAGAACGCTAATTGAAAATTGGTTCGTCCGGGGAAGTACTACCACCATGCCTATTTCTGCCGTGAAGCAGTATTGCTGTGTTTCGTTTTGAAGGGTTCGGGTGCCGGTGAAATTACTGGCACGTGAGGCTGAACATCTTTATGCCTCAACTTGATGGACCCAGGGCAGGTTCTTAACGTATGTTACCGGTGAGGCAGTGCTTGTTATAGGCGTTGGTTACCACTCATCATTAGGTGGGCCATATGTTAGTTCCATTAGCTAGTTGTAAATAAAAATAGAGCAGTCGTCAGAGCATTGTTTACTTATTGACAGTTTTGTAAGATCTAATCACTGACTCACCTCACAAAATCTACGAAACTACAGAAACTAGAGAAAACAATATATAAATTAATTTATTTAATTTTTTATTTCGAGTCTAAAATTCGACACAAGTATTCACAGCGGGTTAGTCGAATGCCACGTTCACCGCTCAATAAGTAACCATTTTAGATACCTGTAAATTACTGATAGACAAGGGAACGAGCATATAGCCCACCTAATATTAAGTGGTAACTATCACCTATAACAAAGTCCACATTCATAAGAACATAGAAATAAATATGTACGTGCTCAGCAAAGTTTTCTTGAAAGCTTCTATGACACATTCAGCTGCTAAATTCTCGGTAATTCTCCTAACAGATATTTTCCAAACTCGTGAAAGTATAATGCGACACAAAACTTCCATTTACTTGCGATGCGATGATTTATCTGACGTGAAACGGGTAATCCAGTGAATTGCTATAAATTCTTTTGCTTTCTACTTTTTTTTAGAAGTAGATACGCTTATCTAATACTAAAGTCTATTATAAACATAATTATAATAAATAATAATAAATATTCTGGACAATTTACACAACACAACCCAGCCCCAAACTAAGCAGAGCTTGTAATAATTCCTTCATATACGCTAGCAGCTAGCTTATAGGCGTAGGTAGGCTACTTCTGAAAAGATTGTAGAAATAATAGAATTTTTACTATCTAGTACTTTTAGCAATTCACTGGAAAACCCGTTTCAAATTTTATATTTTAGTATTACACTTTCAAACTTTACCTTAAAACTTTACCGAATGTGTGCTACTGAATATAAGTAATTTTTCACTTTGCATCACGTTGAAAAGTTCTAAAATCAAATGATAAACATAGTTATTACTGTTAGGTAGGTATACCTAAAAATAAGATTAATATCCTAACACTGAGCCTTTACTAAATAACCTGAACCGAATAAAAATACTACGCTTGTCCAATTCTCATACAAAACATGCAATTTTAATTTCACACACGGAGAGGCAATTCTGACTACCCTTTCGTTGATTCGCCAGAGGTAGTTAATATAAATATTTAATGAAAACGCCCTACCTGGGTCTCCCTCGGGCGCTATTTTACAGGAAATAGGACTTCTGGTTTACCCGTACCACTTTATTCCATGTTCGTTTAAAAATGTGCTTTATTCTTCTGGTATTAGGTGCAAAATTGGCTGAATATCAGCTTTTTTGAAGCACTTATCATTAAGATTTTCAATAAAAGAAACATGATTTCAAATGGTAGGTATAGATTTTAGCAAATGTGCTAAGAAAATCACGACGCACGGACGCATTGGAAACGTTTTACCAAGATGAATTTAGGCACCACTTTCCCTGTAGAAACAATCAAAATACTTTAAGGCCTGCTAAACTTTAGCTTCTTACCTTTCATCATCATCATCAACCTGTATCCGTCCACTGCTGGACGTAGGTCTCTCCCAAAACGAGCCACTGAGCCCGGTCTTCGGCTCTTCTCCTCCAATGCTTGCCAGCTACATTTCACAGATCGTCGCCCCACCTTGCCAGAGGGCGTCCTAAACTACGCTTACCTAAACGCGGTTGCCACTTTTGTATCCGTTTGCTCCAGCAATTGTCTGTCTTTATCCCATGTGGTAAGATGAAAATTTCATCTAGAGTCAAAGCAAGAGCATATTCAAGGGTCACCTGAGTTTACTGTAAGAGTGAATCAACTGACGAAGGTACTGCCATAGCTCTGTGACGTGGCGTGGTCCTGTGGATATGTTCTACTTGAATGGTACAAACTATGCTGTTTTGGGACGGTCCCGTTGCAATATCGTTGAGTATGTTACCTTTATAACAGGCAATAAAATACACGAAAGCGAAAAACATTTCACAAGCTGAGCAAAAGCTTGCGAAATGTTTTAGGAACCTAGGGATAAAAGGTTTTAGAAGTAATCCTATCGAAAACTCTGAGCATCCCGGAAGATTTCCATTTACCATTGAAGTATACACCAAATTTTCTAGTAGATAAGATGTAAAATACTCTGTCAATTTTCACATCCATCCACCGGTGTGTGCTGGCCGCAATTGAGATCATATCACACCTTCGTATAACATATGGACCAACTATTGTGCGGAGTGTACACAGTTGCACGAATAACTGGACTGCTAGTACTGCTACCTAATAACTGAGCTAACATTAGAGCTGGGAGTTATTTTGTTAACAAGGCAAAATTGTTGAAAATATTGTGTCAATGTTTAGCATAGTGAGATGTAGAGTTTTATTCCTCTGGGTTCCAAAAAGATCCTTCCAGCTTTTATCACGTTTTAGCTAATGATAACCTTGGCTTCTTAAAATCGATATCCAAAGGACTTTTATTGAATAACAAGGATCGTAAATTTGGTGAAACTAGGAGCCAGTTTCTCCAAGGTCAAACCTTGAAAAACAGGCGATAAACTACGCTGAAATCAGAATAAGAACCACGATTATTTCGCCCTATTTTAAATCATGCCAAGTGTCAATGAAAACGCACCCCTCTAGGATCATCTAGCCCCTGTCTTCAAGGAAACAATCTGTGACATGAGCTTTGGTAATAGCCAGTAAGCTAGGGCAATAAAAGATGGGTTAAGTTGCCATTAGTTGCTGCAACAAAATTTTAGAGACATCATAACAAAAATTTTGCATAAAATTTGAGCTTGGAGGTAAACTTATTCCTAAAACATGTTCGTTAAATTCTTCTCAAAGTTACATCTTTGCAAAAGCTCAAAGTATTTTTTTTTATCGTTTTTGACAATCAAACACTGAGGTGGTTCTTGGTCGCATATCTCACGCAGTGCAGCTCAAGATGTCATGAATACTTTTTTACATGATATAAATCATCCTTTGGCTATAATCTCACTTGATAGTTCGGGATGATGTAGCCGACGATGGAGCAGGATGGTCTAGAAGACACCTATTTACTCTTACCTTGAAGAGGCCCAGATTGTAGTGGTTAGGAAAAGCAGCTGACGGCAATGAGTTCCATTCCCTAGAGGTTCGCATAATAAAGGTGGAGCCAAAACACTTAGTGCTGTGGTATGCTTAACCACCCATTCGTTCTTCGGTTTGCAAAATAGAGTTTAGGAGTCAGCTGATATCAATGTTTATTCAAAATTCCCAAGTTGATTTTGTCGTCCAGAAGGTAGCACCTCCAAGTTACCAACCCTCAAAGGGACTACTTAGGTAGTATTTGTCGGCAGAATTGATTTCAGCTCCCCCAAATTCTTAAAGTATTTGTACAATGACTGCACTTGTCGTGATGTGTATTGTTTTCTGAGTGCTTACACAATGATAGGGTGGTGACAGGTACCTTAGCTCTATTTGTTAACAAGTTACTTATGACAGGTGATACGGAGCTATAAAATATGTATTTCTCTCACTTGGACACGGATAAAATTAGATCTAGTACATTATATGATATAAACTGAGAGCTGGTTCCCAAGGTTTTAAATTAAAACCTGTGTATGAAGCTATACTTACTTACTTACTGCTGTGGCGCAACGTCCCAAAGTGGATCTTGACCTCCGACACCAGAGTCAGCCAGGTTTCTCTGTCCATACAGGCTTCCGCGTAGTTGCTGGCTCCCAGTTCTTGCAGGTTCCTTACGACTTAATATGAAAGCAGAAAGGAAGAGTAATATGAAGCTATACGTTTATGATTTGTACAAATGGCAACCACAAACTAGAAGACGAAGCGTGGTGATGGACCATAGACATTGTGAAAATTACAGGTCTGTTTCCTGTTTCCAGTTAAAAAAATCCTTGAAATGTGTTCGAGAGAGACTTTATAAAGCTGAAACACCTTCAAAGCCTTCCTTGAAAGTCTTCCACCGTTATCTCTCAAAGCTCTCCAAATAAAATAGTCACAAAAGCGACTCTCAAACACCATCTTGGATATAATTGGTCTAAGCACCTCAACTCCCCTTGTGATTTTTTTTTATCATCAAGGTAGCCAACTTCTTGTACCGTGACGAGATCTAACTCTGCACTCTTTGCGCAAAAAAAGAGCGTTCTTGAGCCCCACCTATAAAGCCTTTCACCACACTTGGTCCGAAAGAACTAGTGACACGATGAGAAAGAAGAATGTTACAAAAATAGCATCTTGACAAAAGTAACTTCTTAGCAGACCGCGGTTTTTATTACCACTGTGTTGAGTGGTGAAAGGTTGTATTGCCTTGTTATATTTTTTTTTTGGGGGATAAAGTGGAGCTTTTCAATGGTAGGTAATTTTGTGGAGTATGTAGGTAGTCTAGAAAGTACGTACGTTTCAATCAAGTGAAGCCTTTTCTGTGCGAAGTAATTTGTTTCTTGAGCAATTTGTAGGTTTTTTTATACAAATAGCTAATGGAAGAAGCATAAATAGCCAAAACATTGCCTCGTAGGTCACGCACATAGGGAACGTGTCCTACAGTGCCTGCCTACTACGATACGTGCTTCACGTGCCAGTAATTTACCCCCCCTTTAAAAATCTTGTTTATAAACCCCTAGAATATTTTTTCTGACAACACACAGTAGGTTGTGAAGACTTCAAATTGACAGACTAACGTCCAAATACTAAAACGCAATTCAGATTTAAGCACGTCTCAAGCGACGGATATTTGACAGATTTTCATTGAAAACTATAAAAAAAAGCAATTTGTGACGTGCTCAAAATCTGAGTTGCGTTTCAGTATTCGGGGGTAAGTATTATTTGACTTGGTGCGTGCGGGAAATACATTACAACCCCTAAACTAAAGGGTGCAGCAGAATCTAACTCCACGCGAACGAAATCTAGTAGGTACTTCTACAAATTAAGATGTTCTCAATTTAAACAACAAACAAACAATAAATTATTCGAGATATTTGCACCGAAATCGTCCCAATCACCATCCAGAAATAGGGGACCCAACTTGGTAGCAATCAGTGACACCTCAACACTTTGGAACATCGTTCGAGACCTTTTGAGCCCTGTATTCTGAGATAACTACCCCTATTACTCCTTAATCAACCCAAATTGAGCTTTAATTCCACCGTACAACGTATCATTTCCATAATACATGTTAATTTGTCTATTCCGTCCTGCTGACGACCAGAAACGGTGGACCCTCCGATTCGCATCAAGCTTTTCAGTATTTGGATCAACTCGTAATAAAATACGTGTTTATAGCAGAGGTCTATGATTCCTGGTGGTTTATAGGAGCGTTGTTTTCGGAGGTTGTCATGGCAACGCTGATCCGTTGTGGAGCGAAGGGGTGCCTTTTATGACAGAGATGGGTATACATAGATATGAATTTCTGACGAGTGTAAGAGGGATAAAAGAGAGGGTTCAATTATGCACTGCGCACTTGTTTGGTACACGGTTAAATTGCATTAGCGAGCCTTTTGGATGTCCAATCTGGCGCGAATTTGGAAATTTCGACAGCAACTTGGGCTATAACGAGAATAAGATAATCAGATAAAGAATCCTGGAAATCAGTAAAATAATTAAATGGAGATCAGTGATTATTGAAGGATTAGACTGGATACAACCAAAAAGTGACCAAAATTCTACAAAAACGTGATGCTAAATTACCCTAAAAGATATGTATCGCAGAAGATTTGAGCCCACGACCCCCTTGAGCTCTCCTCCCCTCTCGTAGCAAGTTCGCACACATTATCATGTATTAAAAAAATGTGTCAAGTACACGCAAGGAGCCTT
Organism: Thera britannica; assembly: GCA_939531255.2. Classification (NCBI taxonomy): domain Eukaryota; kingdom Metazoa; phylum Arthropoda; class Insecta; order Lepidoptera; family Geometridae; genus Thera; species Thera britannica. The sequence continues at coordinate 12,822,949 of OW618047.2, forward strand.
TGAAGCACTTAACCTCCTTTCAGCACATTTCTAATATACTTATGGTATACTTATGGTATATTACTTATGGTATATACTAGGTCTTTTAAACCAGTGATACGATAAGAATTATGAATTAACACAAACCAAGATAACAAAAATAAATATGTACCTATGTATAATTATTGAAATTGAATTATTTAGTACCCGATCTATATAAGACTATTTTTAAATATTAAAGTTTGCAAAGTGTGAACTTATTTCATTAGAAAACCAACAGCAGTTATGATAAAACAAATGAAACTTAAATAAGTTTAAATATCTAGCCAATTACAGGTTTTCTTATGTAAACTAATAGGTAATTTAATTTAAACGTGTAGCTACGAATTTGATACGCAACATAAAATGATTTTTTCACCTGATGTTAAGTGGTAACCATCGCCTATAGCAAAGCATTGCCTCGTAGGACACGCACGTCAGGAACGAGCCCTGCGATACAATGCCTTGCGTCCATCAACTTGAGGCATACAGATGTTCAGCCTCACGTGCCAGTTATTTCACCGGCACCCACACCCTTCAAACCGAAACACAGCAATGCTGCTTCAAGGCAGAAATAGGCATGGTGGTAGTACTTCCCCGGACGAGCCCCTCACAAAGAGCTCTACTACTACTATTTTCTTTTCTTGTTACTTTGTCTTTGCATCTTGAAAACAAGTTATCAAAGTCAAAATTCATTTATTCAGTTGTCAAAGGATCATTTGCTAGTCAATAATTTATTACCCAAAAAGAATAATTCTTCCATCCACACGTAGGCATTTACCTTAGTGACGTAGTTAACCGAGGTTACTAAAGCCCCGTTACACACAATTAAAATTCATTAGGTAAAAGGGCCCATACTACACTCACCGCTTACCAAACGAAGCCGAAAAGGAACTACACAATACCCCAAACCGTGCGGGAATGTAGGCTTATTGAATTATGTAAGGCCAGGATCAAGGTTTACGTGAAAAAAGCTTTATACTTTTGTAAACTCAAAAGAGATTGCGTATTAAAGTTTAAGGGGTTTCGTGCCTTGAGCACCAGTAGGCCAGGCCTACCATGAGCTCTGTCTCTGGTTCTGGTTTTGAGTATGTGTGAGTGTTGACTTAATAAATCCTACGTCAAAATGTACTGGTGAGCACTCACACAGACTCAAAACCAGAGCCATTGACAGAGCTCATGGTAGGCATACAATAGTACTGGGTTGCAAATCTGGTGTACCTCATAATACAAAGAGCCGATATGATGATGCTTGATTAACAATAATTTGTATTATTTAGATTTAAGGTGTCGTGCTTGTTAGTCATTATCAAAAATTTTAATCTGCATAAAATTCATCAATACTTAACTAACGGTATGGACCCTAAAACCCTTTTCCATGAAGCAGTCACCGTCACATGCTGGTGCAATGACGGCCATGATATAACGCTAGTCTAAAATATGTACTAGTATTTGTGTAAAATAGCAATAGTTAAAACTATTCCTGTATTGGACACTTACGGGATTTTTCCATTATCAAAAATTCATTCCACAATCAAAAAAACAACGTTGCATGATTTTTCGAAAAACAGCACATGTTACGCTTCGGTAATTATAAAATACCTACACAGTTATAAAAAAAAGAGACGAAAGAAGGTAAGGAGAAAATAAGATGCTTGTGCCGGTGAAAGAATTTTAAGAAATTTTTACCAATTAAAATGTTTTACTTCCAGTGATATAAACAATTAACACGTTGTGATATTTAATATCAATAACAGTTAGAATTTTTTATTGAGTTGTTATAATCTATAGTAGGTAAACAGCTGTTGATAAAATCGGTACGGTAATAAAATCATTACGTATTCTTACGTGATAAGTAGGTAAATAATAGTGTGTAGGTCATTTGATACTCGTACCATCCTACCTAAATTGATACCATTATGCTCAGAGACAAGGTCAAAATTCAGAAAGTCATCAGCTTCCGTTGCTTATTGTACCTTCCTACCTGTAAAAACATAAGTGAAACGCTTGTATATGCCTAGAGCTCAAGCATAGATTTTATGACAGTTCTCCATTAAAAAGTGTCAAAAATCTGTGCTTGAAGCTCGACTCAGACTCAAGTACTGTTTCAGAATACGTCGTGCCTTAAGTCTACGTTCTTGAACTGTTGGATTTCATGATAAATTTGTGCTGTATTTTCTATATTTGAAATAAAACTTTTTTTTATTGTTCCAGAAATCGTAGAGGAACAACGATGTCACGACAAAGAACTCCGGCTGACCTGTCGCGACCTAGACTCTCACATAGCTGTACTAGAGGCCTGGTACACCGCCCTAGACGAATACCAGCCCCAAAACCAAACCCAAGATCTAAAGCTAAAGACTGAAAACGACTCAGAACTAAATCAAGTCTACGTGTACTCTAGTCCAAAACACAACGGTGTTTATGAACCCACAAACCATTCCGTATTTGAAAATGTTACTGTTAGTTTTAATGATACGTTCATGAACGAGAGTTTTTGGGCAGTGAATGATACTGTGGATTTGTTGGGTGACAGTGAAGTGTTGAGTGGGGAGTGTGGGGGGGAGGAGTTTAGTAGGAGTTATGCGAGCTGGAGGGAAGGAGATAGACGAAGGCAGGTGATGACTTGGAACTCGTCTGTGAATCTGCGGGCGCCGTTGAGCTATCGGTAAGTTCATCAAGCGTGTTAAAGCTAGACATTATAAACTCCACTGGTAGCTGGGTATTGGGCATTGACGTATGATTCCCAAGAAGATTTGAATCTTTCTCCATCCAAACATTTTTAACACGGGATTGCAGCTACACGAATTATCTTATAATTTAGATTCCAGTAAATGGAGAACCAGTAATTTAAAACGGTTCCCTATAATTATTCGGGATGTTAGGCCGTATTATTTTACCGTAAATTTTATTGTAATAACAGGTAGCTTGTTTTTTTGGGCGGTTTCTATTCAATTATCTAGGAGCGCCAACGGGCATATTGAATGAGTTATTGATTTGTGTTTGTGAATTGACTTGGGGCTATTGATATCGTTTTTCTAGTTTGTTCCACTGAAACTATTTTCAACAAACTGTGTCATCATCATCATCAGCCTGAAGAAGTCCACTGCTGGATATAGGTCTCCCCTACACATTTCCAGGAAGAACGATTCTGAGCTCTTTCCATCCACCGGCTTCCCGCGATCTTAACAATGTCGTCGGTCAGTGGGTGGGCGCCCTACTTTTCGTCTTCCGGTTCGTGGTCGCCATTCGAGAACCTTCATTCCCCAACGGTTGTCGGTTCTTCGAGCTATATGACCAGCCCATTACAACAAACTGTGTAAGTATTTATAATACTTAAAAGTTGTTCACTCTACCTCAGACTGGCTTCTCAGCTTAGTTGGCCACAAAATTATCTGAGCCCTTTCTTTGAATGACGAGACCACCATGACCACTGGGCACCTGTAAAAACGAAATTCTCTATGCCTTATCTTTGATTTTGTCATCACAGTCCAATTGTGAATTCAAGGCATGAGCACTTGTCAATAGGAGTCACAAAACTAAGACACGTCTCGTTTTTATTCCACCACGTAGGCACAGACTAAATAGTACACGCTCACAATCCCACGGGAATATTGTTGACTGGCAACATTTAAGACGGTGAACACCGTAAAACGTCGTAAAACAACTTTTCGTTCGAGTTATTGAAAGATAAAAACACTTCACTTATTTAACTAAAATCGCAAGCAACTATCTTTTAGCAATCCGATTGCACACAGATTAACTAAAAACTATTTTTGTTAATAACACATTTTCCTGCTAAAAAGTTTTCTTATCTGGTTTTTGTGGTGAGTAAAGTTTTAAGTATGAAAATGTAATAGGATCAAATTATTTTTTCCTAAAAAAAACAAAGTTGTGCGCGATTTACGATAAACTCCCGAGCTTTTTTTTTAGCGAGGGAGTAAATAGAAACCTAGTTTTGATTGATTTTTAGCGCCGTGTGTGGCACATTATTGTTCACTACGATTGCGTGAAAATAAAATAAAATACAATATGAAATGGTTGAGAAAAATTCTAAAGATTTCCCGCCAGTGTCTTTTTTTATTTCTTCTGTTCTGTAGCCGCAAGCCGCAACGCATCATTGCATGTATTCTACCAAAGAGACCGCCGATTCTAGTTCCATTTTCGAAAAAAAAGCTTTTTTTTATGAAATAGTAATAAGTCGAGTATTTATTCATGATTATTCTACTTATGACTAAAGAAAGCTTTTTCGTTTTTGTATGCTCATTGTCATTTGGTAGACAAAAACTAAAAAAAAAAACTTCTTCCCCTAGAGGAAGAAATGCAAATTTTTCTTCGCGTACGCCATGCTGACGGTCTTTTCGAGCAAGAGGAGTGAAAAATATGTTTATACCCAAACAATCAATACAATTGAAAGCATAATTCAATAAAATGATAAAGCTAAAGGTTATCGTCATTAAGGCCAACCTGATTGATAAAAATCATATAGAAGGTACCTTTGTTCTAATTATCCCATCAGTAGATACAGAAAAGGGCATTATTAAAATGTTTTACAAAAGATCACGCTCTCTATCAATATTTTTTCTGTTGCGTTTTTTTGTAATACTTCGGAATTTTGTAATAAATAACTTTGTTTGCAGATTCATCAGTCTTAGAATAATAATCTCTTGTTTTTAGCTATTGGCACGTTAAAGTGTGGTTAGTTGTCCCTCAAATTAAGATCTCGCTATGTTGGTTCATGCTTATACTAATTTCTTGGCTTTGACTGGATGAAAATATTCTGCATGATTTTATCCTATTACCTTCTTTGTGTTACGTGGATGTGCATAATTTGTAATAGGGCGCGCGAGACTTTGTTTCTTGCAATCGGGGGTCTGCGGTGCAGTCCGGTGCAGTTTCCGTAAGTTATGTTTATCGAGCAGCGACTGCACCCCGTACTGTAGACCACCGGTACCCTGTCTGTTGTTTTCAAAGGTGTTCTAATAAAACAAATAAATAATCATTTTTATTTAGATAATGTAAATTTTTCTGTCATCACACAAAATAAACATTTACCTTAGTATTGGAGCCCAAAATTGAAAATGCTGTTGAAACCTTGGAATTGCGTATTTTCATGATTGCATTCTTGTGTAAAACCAAGAGCAACACACTCTCTTTGAGTCTTTATAAGCTAGCCAATATGGCTGTTTTTTTTGTTTTGTCAATCAGCATAATCCAAATATTAAAAAGGCAGAGGAATTACTATAACCAGCTAAGGCAGAGAAAGACGAAAGGTTATAAAAATTTCGGAGACTCTGCAATCGTAGACGCAATCCAATCCATATGGCTACTTAGAGGCATGATGTAGATGATGAAGCTGGAGCGCGTGGCGTCGGTCTTCATCTGGCAGTTGCTCTCGACGGGGGCCCTTGCAGATACACCCACAATTTTTGAGTCGTGTAGTGAGGGCCCTCCCGAGTCACCCTGGCAAAAGGCTGCATGATGTCCGCACGTTTCCATACCGCATACTAGTGGATACAGCATGGGCTGACCAGGTTCCTCGCACCGCGACCACATTACATCCACCACCTGAAGCGGCTTTTTAAGCGCCAGCGAGCTGTTTATCTCGCCGTCACTGCCATTGGTGAGTCCGTAGCCGACCACCAATACGCGCTGCCCATACATAGTGCGGTGATCCACTGCGCTGAGACGTGCGTACGCACTCAGCGGTATCGGCTGCGTCGATAGCAGCGCCAAGTCGTTCGACATCACCGTGTGAACCGAGGGTCGTGCGGAAGGTGGCAGCTTGCAGCTCAGCACGTCGCTGAATCGATCGTCGTCCGTTGATCTGCCAATGTCGGAGCCATACCGGATGATCATGCTCAGCTCGAGGTCGATAACGGTTCCGTTGCGGCGATCCTTGATGTGCACCTGCTCCCGGAGGGGGAAGCAGCAGTGCGCGGCGGTCAGAGTCACCGTGGCGGAGAGCGCGGATGCCGTGCAGACGTGTTCGTGGCGCGTGGGGCCGGTGGTGGGGGGCACGGGATGCAGTCGCTGCTCGACAAACACAACGTACGGGAACTCGCCGGACTGTGCGTCGCGCCCCCCGATCGCACGGAATACCGCCCCCTTACACATATTACACATCAACGAACATACTATCCAGCGTATGAGGTAGATGAATATTATTTTGTTCGAGTCGAAGCAAGATAAATACATTTTGTTCTAACCTCTAGGTGGGTATTTTGTTTTCAATTTTAGATAGGTACTGCTGTTTATTGCCTCCACAATTTTGAAATCGAGTAGGAAATATCTTTTTATTGCACTTGCATGCTTGCTTTTATTGCATTTCTATTTTTAATAAACAGTTTTGTTTTGAGTAGACAGAGTTACGTCGTACTGAGACCGTAAGTAAAATAAAATAAATCTTAAAAGTGGCTGGGGTACTTACCTATTTCCCGGAGTTCCCCTGATGATGTCGGCTCGACTAATCTCCTCTTTGATGACTATTTGAAGAATGCTAAACACATTCGTTGACAGAAGCGTTGTTAGCCACAGACGAGATCAATGTGACGAAACGGGAATGAGAACAAAACCACTTGTTTACGTTATAAATAAAGCTTTGTGACCTGAATTAATGCATTTTAGTTCTATTTCTAGTAGTAGAAGAGCTCTTTGTGAAGGGCTCGTCCGGGGAAGTACCTACTACCACCATGCCGATTTCTGTAGTGAAGCACCATTGCTGTGATTCGGTTTGAAGTGTGTGGGTGTCGGTGAAATGACTGGCATTAGAAGCTGGACAACTGTGTGCCTCAAGTTGATGGATGCTCCTGACGTAGTTTACGCGGCAATGCTTTGGTGTAGGTAGACGATGGTTATCACTACAAAAAAAAATACTACTAAAAAACTATTCTATTTACTTACTTCTTTTTTAACGTGTAACGATTGGAGGAAGACCTCACCCACCCCCGACTTGGCGAAGTGTCTCGACCTTTACCAAAGAGGTGTCGGCTACGTGACCCAGTGTCGTGAGTTCATTGGTTTTTTTATATTTCTAGGTATTTTCCCATTTCAAGCCCGCCAAATATACATCTACACGGGAATACGTGGAATGTAAAGTGTATGAGAGGAACGTTGTGTATTTTTTTATGATACGGAATATTAACATAAATACCAGTCATCGACTAATGGTTGAATGTGCTGGATTAGTATCAAATTAGTAAGTTATTTTTTAATTACAATGTTAAGAATTTGGATCTGGAGTCTGGTGTAGCGAGCGGCAATGTAGATCAATTTGTAAAGATTATTCATTTTTAAGCATGTAGGTTTTATTTCTACTTTATCATCATCATCTTCAGCTTGAAGAAGGCCACTGCTGGGCATATATTCCTATATATTTACAACGATTCTAGGCCCTCTCCATTCAACGACTTTCCGCGTTTTTACTACTAGGTGCCAAAGTATAAAGTTTATTTTTCTGGAAAAGTTTGAAGCTACCAATAACTTTGTAATTTAATAGTTCATGGAGGAACACGAAAAATAATAGCGCGCATTGGGTCTTTGGGACCCTTAACGCCGATGATGATGGGCGTCTACCGCACTAGCACAGAACATGTTTATAAGTAGGCAACAAATAATGCACATCGGCAAATTTCGGCTTCATAGGCCGTAGCGTGCGTCAGAAAGAGATAGCACTCTATATACAAAGCCGAAAAGCCGATGTGCAATATTTATTGCCTATAAACGTAATAAGTGAATATTACGTAATAAACACTGTGCCCGCCCCCTACCAAACGGGGTTTCCGCACCTCACCGCCGTTGAAAATCTGATTTTCAACTTAAGACGCCACACACACGCATGTGTGCAAAACGACATTTTGTGTAGTGTTTTGGAAGAGCCGCACACAGACGCGCGTGTACAAATCGACATTGTGTACCTGTGTAGTAAGTAGAACGCGGCTTTTGTACGGGATTTGATCGAGATTCCGGGGTGTGGCACAAGTCTTCAGTTTACGACTCAATTGACCACTTGTTTTACAACTAAACCATCAAAGACGACAAGGCGTTGATTGTCGGGAGTCATAATGTTTTATTACAAGTCATAATTCTACAAACAACATGCCTAATTACTAGCGCCTAACACTTTTATTAAGTAATTTTGAGACTAGAGATGTAAATAACCAAACCAATTAGCTGCTTTTTGTATAAATTATTACAGTTTTTCAGTCCCTTTTTAGTTAACTCTAACCTGACACGCTGTTTCTAGACAGATAACATTCCAAAAATCTTCCAAAAAAAAAATGGTGGTGAATTTAGGAACCGTTTCACGCGAATAAGCGAAAAATAATAGACAATAAAATAAACAAAGCTCATCGCTTGCCTCCCGTTTAAATTGTAAGTTGTTGTAATACTGATAAGTAGTCTTATTTTAATAAAAATATTGACCAAAAATATTTTCCATTAGTTTCAGTTTTCAGTATGTTGGGTAACAACTAACTATAATAAAACAACTTCCTGAATAATAAGTGGAACGCATATTCATCTACATAACTGTAATTCTACTCTGCCATACTCTGTAGCGTCGTAAAGTTCATTTCCTCTCAGACCCATCAGTCAACGTTACATTTTATGGGCATTAAAGACCCGAGTTCATCAACATAGTGGCAGCATGTTATGTTCTAGACGGGTTAAAGTCAGTACCTTAACCAAACACAAAATGACAAATTCGTAATTCGCAAATCATCAGATTCGTAAAATGACTTTGAAAAAGACATACACACACTATTTTCATTAAAATTATAGAAGTACTGGACTGATTTAGGCGAAGTTTAAAACAAAATATAGTTTTTAACCTGGATATAGCATGGGGCGTCCGTTATAGTCATTATCATCATCAGTCTGAAGAAGTCCACTGCTAGACATAGGCCTCCCCTACACATTTTCATGCAGAAGTAACGATTTTGAGCCCTTTCCATTTCATCGACATCTTAACAATGAAGTTGGTCCATCTGGTTGCTCTAAGTTTCGTCATCCGGTTCGTGGTCACCATTCGAGAACCTTTATTCCCTAACGGTTGTAGGTTATCGAGCTCTATGACCTGCCCATTGCCAGTTCAACTTACTATTCAGTATACGCTATAGTACCTTACATGAATTTACTTAGAACAAAACTTATGAACAAATTACAACGTTCCAAAACATAACTTACCTATCCAAAATCGTACGAAGACAACTTAATTATTGAGACAAGCTAAATAATTAAATTACTTGCTTGCCTTCTCTTATTAATTTGGGAGCATAATCAAACGTCTCGTATTTTGAGTCCCCATTTCGTAATTGAAACACTAACAAGCAAAATTATATCTTTAGGTCCATGCAAACAAAGCCGAATTCAGGTTGAAGCAGTTTGATCTATTTCATGGGCACAGCGTGTCAAATTACGTCACAGTTTAATTACACGTTACGTGAGTAATTTATTGTGTCAAGTCCATTGCCGAGTTTGAAGATAAGTCTATCAGTTAGCCTTCAATTGGGACTGCAATGGATTTATCGAATAAAAAGCTTTCATTTTGATAAAGTGCCGTTTCACCAACATTTACACAATGAATGGCCTCTTCAGATTCAAGCCCTATATGCTCAGGGTAAGTTTATGGCGTAAAATTTTGATTTTTCTTAGCCCATTTTGAACATTTTTGCTACCAAATTCTAAAACTCTTAGATCCAGGTTATATTAATTGAATAAATATCGGTTTAGAGAATATTTAATTTAACTGTCTTAAGAAATAATAACATTTCACTATAAAGACAAGACCTTAACTAATATTTAATATAACTGCCTTAAGAAATAATAACATTTCACTATAGAGGTATAAAGACAAGACTTTAACTAATATTTAATTTAACTGCCTTAAGAAGTTATAACATTTCACTAAGAAGAGAATACCTTAACCAATAAAATAAAAGTTTTACAAACACAAGATTAAAATTCTATTCGCTAATTAATATAACAATATCATTATATCGGAACATTTTTAAATAGTTACTTAGCTTTCAATTCATAAAATCCAAGGAACGTTTGAAACGGATTTTTCCACGGAACCACAGACTGCATCAGATATTAAGCAGAGCTTGTACTAATGAGAACCAGATCTGAGTTAATACTTAAATATTTTTTTTGTAAATAATGTACATTTGTAAATACATGTCATACTTGGTACAATAAAACACTAACACCCCAGACAGAGAACAAACAAAATTGGTTCTCGGTGAAGTGGTTGTTTGTATCAGTGCCATATCTCATTTTTATTTTTAATCATAACAAAACGTTTGTTCTTCTATTCGTTGCACGTCAAAAGGTTATCGATAAAAGTATTCTAATGTATTTGTAATCGAGAATGCACCTGGTTATTTATTCATTAGTCCCATTCTTTGTACTTTGAAGATGATAAATAGTTCTGTTTAGAAGTGATTGAAAAGGTCACGTATTTTTAGTTGGCTGCAATCTTTAAACGGATAAGACAGCTTTTAATAAATGATTCATGGTTTTATTTACTTATTGGAAAACCAACAGCTTATTTTCTATCTTTATGATAACTTAATAATTTAAATGCGCTAGAAACTAGTGAGCCAATTACAGGTTTTCACGGATACAAAAAAAATAAGAAATAGTTACTGTGAATAAATAAATAAATTTTGTGGACAATCCACACAATACTATCTAGCCCCAAATTAAGCAGAGCTTGTACTATGGGAACCATGACATTACATATTATTAAATTCCTGTAAAAACATAAAATATGAGCTATTTATGTTTAAATGCAGTTTTAAAGATAGTAAATCGATTTTGATAAAATTTGTATGGGTACAATCAGGAAATATAACTTTTCAGATAAAAAAATATTTTTCAAATCCGCTCATTAATGACGAAGTTATACTATAACAAACATAGAAAAACAACCGAATTGAAAACCTCCTTCTTTATTATTTGAAGTTGGTTAAAATGAGCAACTTTTTTATAAATTCTCTTTCGGTCACCTCCAGTATCCATTTGATTACAAACTAAAATATCTGACTCCGTTAACCTAGTGAGTGAGTGAGCGATCTATTTGCGTCTCGCTTGTCACGCTCGCTTTGTTTTTACGAGACTTTTATTTGTTTCCCTGTTTTTGGTTGTTCCGAAGAAATGTAGCCAATTTGTGTGTTAACAAATGGATTTTTATAAAGCCGAGGCTTAAACTATTTGGTTGGTGATAGGCAAATTATATACAACATTTTTAAGTGGGATTAAGAAAGCAGCTGACTTTTATTTGTTCTTTTGATCCCATCAGTAGTTGTGTTGAACAGTTCTGTTGACTGAACTACTGGGATATTTTCTGTCACTAGTTCTATTACGAAAAAAAAAACTCTACAGGGTAACAGAACTACAGGTGAAACTTTGTAAATACAAATTTATCATACAATATAACACCCAGACAGAGAATTAACATCTGTGTTCACTACACAAATATTTGTTCTCGGTGGGGATCGAACCCACGGCCTATGGCACAGAAGGCAGAGCTACTACCAACTGAGCTGAGAGGCCAGTCAATAATGATTAGGTTTGTTAGTATTTTTAGCTGCTATACCTAGGACTATCTTTTACCAAATACTACCTATTTCTTAACCATGCTAAAATAGAGTTTCATTATCGATCGATATTAGTATCATTAGATAAGTATCCTATCTGTATCCTGAATCATCATTGATCTATTTATGACATTTTCCCAAATAATCAGCAGTGTATTAGGAAACCGTAAATCTCTATTATAACACCATAAAAGACGGATCAATTGATGCCAATACCATAAAATATCATGCCTTTAGACATAGACATACAATAGAATCATTCTTGTCGGCTAAGAACCATCCGATTGAAGTACGCTCGATACGGCAGTCCTTCATCTCATTGGCTAACACATATCACCACAGAACATAAATTAATAGTACGTGTAGAACGGACGCTGTGCCCCCCCCCCCCCCCCCCCACCAACCCACAACCGGGCTTGTGGTTAGCCTGATTTGAGCAAGACGCGCCTCGCACACAAACGCTAGTGTACAAAACGACATTTGTGCAGTGCCTGTGTACTCGTAAGAAAGAACCCACACAGACGCGCGTGTACAGAACGATATTTGTACGTGTAATACGACATTTGTGCAGTGCCTGTGTAAGAACCCACACAGACGCGCGTGTACAACGATATTTGTGCGAGTAATAGGTAGATGTAATAGGTAGAACGCGGCTTTTGTATGGGATTTGGTCCAGTGTCGGTGTGACATCACAGTGTCACAGTGACAGTTTACATAGAAAGAAAGAACAGTTATTTGCGAACCGAAATTTAAATGGGCCAATGAGATACGGATGACGATCATTAGCGCTACCACAGAATATTAATAAGTGGTGATACTAACGCTTCTTTGAAGAAATGTCTTGTTGTTTGTGAGTTCTTGTGTCCCATTTCATTGTTTTAACTTGTTTTACTAGTTCTAATATAGTGTTTGGATAAACCGTATAGAATAGCCACATGCTTGCAGATTTCACGTTTATAGGTACCTACTACGTTTCTAGCTCAGCCGAATCAAGCAACTATGATCCAAGGGTATTAAATTAAAACTGTCCTTTCAACGTTTCTATTTGGAGAATCTATACTCTCGGGTATCTTTTTATCATATCTCTACTACTTGAAAGTGTACCATAAAGTAGTGCAGTAGAGTTCACAATTCAACAGCAGATGTTGAAACCTTCAGGGGTATTTAACTGAAGAGGAAAATTTGTCCTGGCGATAAGGTTGTAATTCGCTAAATAGTTTTCTGCCTTTACTTTGTAGCGTGACAAATTGCCGAACTGCCGAACAATTTTTTTTTATAAACAATCAAAGAGGTTGGAAACGGCGCAGCAAAGAGTTTCCTTAGTCTATGATTTGATATGCACTGATATGCAGTTGGATTTTGAATAATAAAATAAATAATGCGGACAATGCTCACAACCCTATCTAGCCCCAAAGTAAGCAGAGCTTGTATTATGTAATAAGTAGTTATGTAATTTCGAGTATTGTTGTTAGTGTTGCCCAAATGCAAGAACAAGACGAGACTTAGCCAGTCTTGGTCTTGGTCTTGCGCCAATACACCTGGTCTTGGTCTTGGTCTTGGTCTTGCGCTCCCAGTCTTGGTCTTGGTCTTGGTCTTGCAGCAAGAGTCTTGCAAGTCTTGCAATTACCTATTAGTCTATTACTATTTATTAAAGTTTACTTTAAATCTTAGAAAAACATATTAGAATTGGAACATTGTGAGCTTGAATTAACATAGCCATAGTAAAGATCAAGCAGATTAATAAATAACTGAAGATTTGATAAGAAATTCGAAAAATCAACTGACCTATATGTCGTTTTCCATGGAAGTAACTGTTTCTTAATAAACATTTATGATTTATTAGCTTACATTTGCTAAAACATGTAAAAAAACAAATTAATTACAATAACTTGACTGTATTTTAAAGAACAATACTTATCTGTCTAGAAAGAGATTGAACCCTCAACTTATAAGAATATTTTTTTATTCGCTATGTTTACGGTATTAGTCGTAATGCGCATAGGTCCAGTTTTTCATATTCTTTGATACAGTTTTTTGCGTCTCATAGAATTCCTAAGCGTACCTACCTATACACCGAACTGTTACACCTAACTACTCAGTGAAATAGCGCTAAGTCCTAGCTGCAAGACGCAAGAGTCTTGCAGGCTATGTCTTGTTCTTGCTCAAGTCTTGCACGGTCAGTCTTGGTCTTGGTCTTGCTAAAAATACGCGGTCTTGTTCTTGGTCTTGGTCTTGCAAAAACGCAAGAACAAGACCAAGACTGCAAGACCAAGACTGAATTTGGGCAACACTAATTGTTGTCATTTTAAGAAGTAGGCGTTTTGACGTTCTGACATAGAAATCAACTTGGCTTAGAAATTATTATGTACGATTTTCTGTCAGAAGCTTCGATCATATTATTATGAATACCGGCCATTTTCTTATGACTCTTCTCTCTTCTCCTCTTTGCACAATCTAAAGTTTATGACACTAGCATAAAACGGACACTGGCAGATTTTTATTGTGACGAATAGTCCCAATACGGTCCCAATAGCCAAAAAAGAAGAAGAGAAGTGACGTTCTGACCTGGGTTCTGACAGGTTCTGACCAAGGTTTGTGACATTTTCCTGGCATATAAACTGTGTAAGATTTACGAAAATGCCATTGAGCATTACTGGCATTAATATGTACGTAAACCGTAAATTTTTGTCACCTTTAATTTATTTGGAATGCGGCATGCTCAGTGATGAAAAATAAATTGTTAAGCTTCAAAAAGTTATTAATGACAAAAGTTCTAAACGGCCGTAAAAGCTGACTATTTAGTACGTGATCCAATTTAGAATTAATTGAGTGCAAATCATTTTAATGTGACGTTTGAACAATGAACCAGATTTATAATGTACTTACCTCTCAGCTCAGTTGGTAGTAGCTTTGCCTTCTGAGCCGTAGGTCGTCGGCTCGATCCCCACCGAGAACAAATATTTGTGTGGTGAACACAGATGTTTGTTCTCTGTCAGTGTATTCTTAGTATGTATTTACAAAAAAAATATGTAAGTATATAAGTATTATATCTGCTATCTGGTTCCCATAGTACAAGCTCTGCTTAGTTTGGAGCTAGATAGTGTTGTGTGGATTGTCTATAAAGTGGGATGCGTTACTAATACTTCCTCGGTTGAATGATTTCACAAATACCTTATTTCTGCTACTAAATTATGCAAAAAGTATACGCCCTCAAAAATCTTGAATATTAGGCAACCAAGAGATCTATCGTCTTAGATCTCTTGGTTGCCTAATATCTTCCATTAAAAAAGTATCATTTCGCACTTTTAAAAGAAAAAATACACTTGATATCAATCTTCGATAAATGAATGAAGGCTCTCAAGCTGAACGCAGAAGGTCCTACCATAAAACCGAGGTGACATCTGTAATCCATCTTCATAAACGAGCTTGTCATATAAAAATAAGTACTGTAAATTTTAGAGGTACCTACTTATTGAAAGCTTTTTCATGTACAGTGCCACCAACCTATCTGTTCAGACGAGAACCACTATCACAAAATTGTGAAATAAAAGATAGTGAAAAAAATAAGTGCTATGCTCGCCATCAAACTTGTAAATCGGTTTCCGAACTTCGAAATCCGAATACGAACAAAGGTCCAAGAGATTGGAGACCAGATTACAGAGTGGATGATGATGAACCTGATGAATAAACTTAAATGAAATGACAGTGAACTGAACGAATAAGTTAATGGCACTATAAAATGCCATTGATATCAAAATCAATTATTTGAAACTAAAATAGATTACAGATAACTTATAACTAAACATAAAACATAAACATAGTTGCGAATTTTGAAACTGACATGAAAAAAGAAGAAGCGCATGGCGTCAAAAATACAGGTACATATGAAGTACTTTCCCGATCAAATTCGTTTACAAACTCTACTACAAAATTATGTACTTCAGTAGGTACTTATTTCTACATTTGCGTAACAAACGAGGTGTTAACTCCATATTACGAGGTCGATTCGACCGCAGCTCTGCGGTCAGTTGACTGCCCAATACAATGTTTCTGTCAACTTTAATTAGTCCAAGCTATGTGACACATTTCCCTGTGAAAATCATTCTTCTTTGAAGCCTTTGCCCAGAAGAGGAATCTTTCAGGTGGATCATGATGATGGTAGCTAAATAAATAATCTTATTTCTTTTGTTTTTCTTTTGCATTAGGTCTGAATGAATTGACTGTTGGATATAGGCCTCTCCCATATTATAATAGGGTTTGCCGCACTCACCACGCTTAGCAAGTGAAGTCTTCTTCTTGTTTTGACACTGGTTCATCCGAACCAGTCTCATCATCATCTTCCTGCCCTTATATTCTTATTATCTCTAAGTGTGGTCGGCACAACAGGTTTTCTTCCACTCACCTCTATCATTCGTCATCTCAGTGCTCACTCCTTGCCCATGTCATCTTTGACACAGTTCATCCTTTTTTTGGTCGACCTCTTTTTCTATAACCATCATCGACATCCATACCTAATACTTTCCTTCGACTCAGTGTGGTGAAAGGATTTAAAGTGCACCTCAAAGAAGCAGGTGAAGTGATACTGCTTGATTCTCGGGTCCGTTCGCTAAGTCGTCTCTGACATTTGATGGAGGTGAGATTGGAGATTCACGGGAAGTGATCGCGGGACCTCTCCATCACATACAATCTCACCTCCATCACATATTATATGCCAAGACCACTGCTGTCTGACCAGTGGCGTTCCCCACGGTGCTTTCCTTCACCGTTGTGGACGTTTTGTAATTAAACTTGGGCAAAAATTTGGGCATATAAAAATCACCATAGAAAAAGATTCTCATTCATGTTCAAACGAATTCGCAACAAAACTTCATAATACGGACCGGACCGTGCAATGAAGGAAAGCCTTGGAATCAGAAACCCATTCACAGTCGTTGGTGTGAGTTACAAATGTCATTACTCTGACCCACATACGACTGTGGAAGCCGTATGAAGTCAATAGGTAGACTTATTATTATTCACTTTCTTAGAAGCTATCAGAACTAATATCTGATATAAGAAGTATTGTTACTTTTTGTTTGATGAGCTCTTGTAGTATCTAAACTCGATTATAAGTTCTTACTTTAAAATATGTTAGTGGGGTTAAAATATGTAACAGGGGTGGATCCAGGAATTTAAGTTAGGGGTCACAAATCGTGGTCCCTGGAAAAAGTGAAAATATAAATATTTTTTTACAACAACCTTTATGGAAAAGGTATATTAATTCGATATAAAAGACTCTAAGAGAGGATCAAACGGGAGTGTGGATAAAACATTGAAAAGGGAACAATTCCTTGCGACAAATACTACCCAAAGAATAACGGGTTAGAATATAATGAGGATCTTAATCACTATCTCTGTTACTCATAAAAAAACTTTCTTCTGAAGCAACAATAAGTTTGCAACGGCCTTAGAGGTAAACCTTTCCTTTTTAGGGTTCCGTAGCCAAATGGCAAAAACGGAACCCTTATAGATTCGTCATGTCTGTCTGTCTGTCTGTCTGTCTGTCTGTCTGTCTGTCTGTCTGTCTGTCCGGCCGTGTCACAGCCATTTTTCTCCGAGACCATAAGAGCTAGACTGATGAAACTTGGTGAGTAGATGTATTCTGTGAACCGCATTAAGGTTTTTACTTAAAAATATAAAAAAACCTATAAATTTTGGGGGTCCCCATACTTGAAACTGAAACTCAAAAAATTTTTTTTCATCGATCCCATACTTGTGGGGTATCTATGGATAGGTCTTCAAAAATTATGTTGAGGTTTCTAATATCGTTTTTTTCTAAAACTATAAATTTTGGGGGTCCCCATACTTGAAACTGAAACTCAAAAATTTTTTTTTCATCGAACCCATACGTGTGGGGTATGTATGGATAGGTCTTCAAAAATGATGTTAAGGTTTCTAATATCGTTTTTTTCTAAACTGAATAGTTTGTGCGAGAGACACTTCCAAAGTGAAAAAAAGTTGGTCCCCCCCCCTCTAACTTCTAAAATAAGAGAATGATAAATCCAAAAAAAATATATGTTGTACATTACTATGCAAACTTCCAACGATATTTGGTTTGAACGAGATCTAGTCAGTAGTTTTTTTTTTATACGTCATAAATCGTAAACCGCAATTTACCTTTCGACGAACTACAAAAACCTTTATATTATGTTAATTGATGCTACGGGCCCTTCATGGGCGAGTCCGACTCGCACTTGGCTGCTTTTTTTACAGATTCGATAGCTTTTACTCCGTAATCACTCGCTCTATTATTGTATAACAATAAACACTATTTTTATATTATTTAGTAATTTTGGTGAAAATGGTAAATATCCCGTTGTTTCATACAAATAGTGTTAAAAACCATGATAGTTTCAAAAGTTATAACAATAAACAGTAAAATACTCGCAACTCTTAAAAATAAATAATGGTGCCTTCAGTTGTTTAAAACTCCCGTGAACTTCCTTAACATGTTGCAATAATGAGGTAATAGACTGTTTGCCTTCATCTATCTAGAGAGTGTCTGTTTAAATGTGTGAAGTAGCAAGCAGTGATAGACACAGAACAATGTTTCAGCGGTAATTGAGAACAAATAAATGCCTGGTGCTGACCAATTAGGTTACCTTATTTAAAAGTTTGAAACAAACAGGTAAAGAAACTCATCTCGAACGGTACGAGTTTTGTAATATCATCGGCTGATCAATAAGTACTTGGAATAAAGGAAGTCTAATATTGAGAAATGATTCAACAAGCAAAAATCTATTCATTCATAAACGCTAAATACCAAGCGGAACCGAACAGCGTATTTTTTTTCTCTCTAGTACTACGTAACTAATGTGTCCATAATTTTATGCAGGATTTCTAAAAATTTTAACATTTAATAACTTTGTTGAAACTAAAAATTCTGATTGCACATTCATAATGTTCTACCCCTACTACATTACCCTATTTTTTTTTTGGTAGTTACAAAATAGTGGTGTATAAAATAAGCTATTTTAAAATTTGAGCAGGAAAACCACGGAAAGTCGAATCTTATCACATGTGTGTGTGAATTGGTTTGAACGACTTATGTTCACCATATGAATATCGTGTCGTATTTCTCGGCGCAAACGTGCAAAGCTCTCGATTTCCGGTGTTGAAATGAAAATGAAATGAAATACTTTAGGAACCGCTTCTGTTGGAAATTAAACTGCTGGAATTGGTTTAAAACCAATGTCTGCTGAGGGAATCATCTCTCCTTTTATAAAGCTTGTTATTTTCATGAAATTTGGACTTTTGAATTCACAAAAGTACTTCAAATCCTTTCACCACACTTAGTTTGAAAGAATCAGTGACACGATAAGAAGAAGAAAAAGAAGAAGAAGAGGAATTCTTAAAGGTTTCCTCAAGAAAGTACTCCAAAATAATTTTACAAATAGAAAATATCCATCGTGATATTCATGAGACTTATTCAATAGTCTCCGGACTATAAAAGTCACATAAATCTTCTCAACATCCCTGCGGTTTCTCACGCCATCGAACCGAACTCTGATAAAACTAATAAGAGCGTGCATAATGATGTTTGTTTGCCCTTGAACCCGTCAAAGGTCTTTGGGTTTGTGCCAATTTACAAAAAATACAGACTGCCCCTGTTGACATCGGATTTATGTGTTTGTGTTTGAATTTTATCACGAAGTTCATAACTTTTCGTAATATGTAGTTCCCAAGCAAGAAGGTTGGAAACCCATCAAATAGTTTCCCAAGTCTAGCTGTTGTTTACTTTTTCTCAATTACTCTTCTCATTTGGGAGGGAGTATTTCAAATACCTATCTAACCAACAATATACCTAACAGTTTTTTTAATTTGTTCTGCGATGGCTATCAGTGAAGCGCTGTCAAATATGGCAGCGATATTTGATAGCATTTCACTTCACCACCGCAGAACGCTTAGATGAACATCAAGGCTAATTTATCTCCTATGCTAATACCGTACTTATAGTCCATTAAGCAAAGTAACAAAGAGCCGCCTGCTGTCCTATGGGAAATCCTTATTACAAAATATCAAACTATGCAAAGATAATTTGTCACAAAACTTTTCCATTTTATGAGAGTTTTACGCCAAACTTCGTCGGCGACAGCGTTCGCTAAAGTTGCAACCTATCTGCAAACAACAGGAAAAATAGAGTTTCCGTGAAACATCACTTTTATCTCCACTATTTTTACTGCGAGTCTTTTTGTTATCTAAATATTTATTTTAATGCAAAAAATGAAGACAATTTTCAATTTATTATTATTTCCTATTATTGTTTCCTCACGATGTTTTCCTTCACCGTTAGTAATAATATACTTAGGCTTAGTCAGCTCCGCACCTATTGACCATGTTTTTCCTGTGACTTAGGCCGACTGAGCTGTCAGGATGGTATAGGTGCTAGGCAAGTCTATTCCATCTAAAATCCTGTCCCAGACACTATAGCGTCCCGCAAATAGGGTTTGTGTAATCACCAGTTGCTCCTGACGCTATATAAATCATCTACAATAGATGCAAAGGCCTATTTACTTTTTTTTTACTGTAGGCGATCGAAGAATCTTCAATAGTTCCAATATTTATTTATTTATTTGTCTCAAGCCGCAACTCGTACCAAAACAAAACAAAACTATGCAGCTACGTTTTGTAAAATTTTGTGACTTTTTCACCTTGCCATGTATATTATAAGCTACAATTAATACTTAATCCGCTTTTCAAATATGTAATCATCCTGATTCCTCATTTACTTTCTCCCCCAATTGACCTATATAAAAAGAACGGGCTTATATACAGTTCTATAACAGATATCGGTAATATTACATCCAAACGTCTGTGCGTTCCCTTCATCGCAAATACTAATAAAGGGCTCAGGCGTATTAAAGTGGGGAATAAGGCCGTATTACTTAGAAATATCGACTTCCTTTGCTGATATTGCTATGACTCTTGATATTGATATGGAAGGCTTTTCAATAGCTTTAGTACGAGTTATTGATATTACTTTGTTCAGCTTTGTTCATATGAAATTATGTTCATGCAAAGGTGAAGTTTCAAGGAGATTATTATTTATTATTATCTTTTCTTTTGGGGTTAAAAACGAGAATATTGAACGATTTCGTCGAATGGAAATGATGCAAATGTTTTTACCAAAAATGAGCATAAAAAATGCATCCCTAATCAAATGACTTATTTTAAAAAGAAGAGGCATATTTCTCAAAAGAAAATACATACATTGTAACTACGAACCATTCTATATAAACATTTTTTTTAAATGATATAGCCCATCCTCTGGCTACAGTCTCACCTGGTAAGCGACGATGTAGCCGAATATGAAGCAGAATGTTCCAACCCAAAGTACTTTGGTTCCATTAGTTCTTCGTAAAAACACACTCGTAGCTGTTATTTTCAACGAATATTTCATCTGTTTTCTCTTCATCATGAGACAGAGAGACACTGTGCGAGTAATATGTTTTGTCTAGACGCGCCTGTAAAATACGTGTCGGGATAACAAGACGCTCGCGGGTCTGAGAGCTTTCCCTGAGGCTTTGTTTTGGGTAGATGACAAAACATAGCTTAGAATGAAAAAGTTCTACCAATGCTGTCTCTGCAGAATAGCTGTGATGTTTTTGTACTTATCATTTCCTAAGTATATACTGTGGTTTTAAAGTTTGATTTTATAACCTGGCATAAATTAACCGTATAAAATGGTCACTCCTAATGATTGTAAAAAGTAATTATAAGTGACATTGGATATCATAAATCATTTTTTTCCAAGGGTTATTGTTAAATATACAGATGAATTTCTCTGACAGATAAAAACATAAACTAGCTAAAACAAATGCATAGTACTAATCCGCTAATCTAATATAAATTATGTAATTTGTGTGTACGCACCCTGCGCAGCCTTAGTTAATTTATGTCACACCTAAATCAATTAATTAGATAAAAATATATCTTGAGGCTTGTCAAAAACAGGGACTGACATTTATTATTCGACGAATAGCTTAATTCCGTAGATGGAAAAATCTACTCTAAAGGCCTGTCAAATTTGACAGCGTTTTACTGATCGCCGACGCCCGCGGCCTAGGTGTGCGCAGGCCTTAAATTACACACAAGTTATTAGACCCTCCGTACCTGATTTAGCAAAAAAAATTCAAAGATCAAAGCGTTTGAAAATTGGTCCGGAAGGTCTTAACAGCGTTGAAAGATTTGCCTTTACATTTCACAATTTTAATTTCTACAAGATCTTTTTATTCAACGGTTTTACCTGCACAGCAAACAGCCATAACTTAAATTGTAAAAAAGCAGAGTACAAATAAAAAAGTCTTATAAAAACTCGTTGACCTACATTTTGATGAATGCAGAAGAGTTTTGGAGGCTGTATTCTGTTATTCATGCAAGCTTTTATATTTCAATGCCTTTCTCAACAGCTAGAAAAGGTTTTTTCAATGCATAAAGTTGGTCGTCATTCGTATGCATTTCACTGCGGTTTTCATTTCTAACAAAGATGAGAATAAAATTAATACAGTCAGCACCAAAATTAAATGATGAAAGGTCAAGTTTTCTTAAGGTTACTATAAATTTACATAACATACTACGACGAAGTTAAATCTTATAAAGAAAACCAAGAAAATATAATTTAGGGCTGGTTTCTCCATCTACGAAATAACGCTATACGTCGAACAAAAAATGACAAAAACAAAAAGGACCAAAATATATTATTAGATGGAAATATTTGCCCTTAGAAAATTTTCAAGACGTAAAGAAAAAAAGGAAAGAGCTTCTAATTAGTTTTTCTCAAAATAAAACGACATTCTAATGGCTATTCCAACCATCTGTATATTCTGTATCTCTAACGGCTCGTTTAAGTTCTCATGTTACAGCCAGTGTTGTTTTAAGAAGAGGCAATTATACGGAAGGTAAAAGATTTATCTCAAAGTAATATGCCGATGGATTTAAAATGTAAAATGAACACAGCTATAATTGATTAGGGGTTCTGCCAGTCTACTCTTAAAAATATATCCCTCTCTTTCTTAGGCTTGCCAAAAACAAGGAAAGATATTTTTTATTCGATGAATAATGGTATTTCGAAGAATAAACAATCAGCCCTAAAGAACTTTAAAAATGAATAAGTTCTCTGAAATGAATCTTAAATCTAAAGCCTTTAATATTTATCTAAAGCTTTCCGCACATCTAAACGTTCTGCGGTGGCGATCAGTGACTCAAATATGACAGCGTTTCATTCAGAACCACTGCAGAACGCTTAAAATGCGCAAGGCTTTAGATAAAGGCTTTAGGCTAGTTATGGGTATAGATTTAAGATTCAGTTCAGAGAGCTAATTCAAAAAGTTTCTAAAGTTCTTGGGCTCTGTTATTTATAAGGAGAAGAGATTAGATTGAATGAGTTTGACATTTTTTCAATTACTTCTAAAAACATCAGCGTTACTTATTTCACACAAGCTGATATTATTCCACTAAGAGACAGAGAAAATTCTCGCTGGTATTTAAAAATGTGGACATATTTAGAAAGTGACTCAATGAAGTATTTTATTTATGCGAGTGATTTATTTAAATTGATAGACCTTTTAGTATTTACGCAACATACAAAGGAAGGACGAAAAATGTTTGACATTCCAATGTCCGATGTCAATTCTCGTTTTATGTGATTTTAAGGTACCAAAGCGTCCAAATTAGATTGTGTATTGGAGCAGAATTTATTCTTTGTGAAAATGTAGAACTGTTTAAATTTTCCAAACCTTTTTACATGTAAAGAAGCAATTGATTTTTCTAGACTAATCTTATTTTAATATTAATTCTTCTTATCGTGTCACTGGTTTTTTCGAACCAAATGTGGTGAAAGAATTTTAAGTGCGCCTCAAAAAAGCTCCTTTCGTGCATAAATACATGACACATATTTTCCTAATTTTTAAGACATACCTACCCTTTTCCTCACGATGTTTTCCTTCATCGTTTGAGAGCACTGGGATAGTGTTCACACGCACATTTTTGGTCCAAAAAACTCATTGGTAGACGACTGGATTTGAACCCACGACCTTAGGATCAGAACGCGGGGCCGCTACCACCAGCACTGTATTAATAATATTAATTTATTTAGCTTCAAACTAAATTTTCAATCTACAACTTATTCGTCAAATAAAAATATCCATCTCTTTTTTTAAGCTTGTCAAAATAGTATAGGATCCCTAGAAGAAGGACCTTCACCGAGCTGGTTATTTAATGAAACGTATTTTATATTTAATTAAACATGCCAATAAATATATTCTATATGGGTTGCCTATCAAATTTCAGTCCAGGATATGATTAATTAATAATTAAAAAATTAATAATTTTTTAATTTTCCACCGGTTTGTTTATTAGACAAATTCTATACCAATCGAAAGTATAGACCCCATAGAATATGCAAACGTTAGGTTGCCTATTTTTTTCCGGTCACAACTCTCGGGTAGCCAGGTATAAACAGGAAAATCGATACTAGCATTTTGCACCTGTATGTTTATTGAATAAAAATACTGGGGTCTATACTTTCGATTGGTATAGAATTTGTTTAATAAACAAACCAGTGGGAAGTTATTTTTTTTTTTTTTTAATTATTAATTAATCATAATTATCCTGGACTGAAATTTGATAGGCAACCCATATAGAATATATTTATTGGCATGTTTAATTATATATACAATACGTTTCATTAAATAACCAGCTCGGTGAAGGTCCTTCTTCTAGGGATCTAGACTAAAAACAAGGACTGACATTTTCGTTCGACAAATTGCGTTATTCTGTAGATGGAAAAACAGCCCTTATTATCTCACACTATTGTATCATTAAAATGTTATAAGGTTACTTTATTCGTAAACAAGTAATAATGTTTCAAGATGACTATTGTGACAGAATTCAGTTTTATGGCAAACATGTCACCGATGTACAGTCACCATCAGAAACTGATGTGTTTTAGAAAGTTTATTTTTTTCAACATTATCATTAATTTTTATATGTCCCAAAAGTTAAGAGCCGAGCGGGATTGAATCTTTGTGATTTCCTTATTTGTAGTAAACACTATAAAATCAATAAAAAAATATCATGAATTTTCAATGTAGGGTAATGCTAGAGATTTTATTTCTCTACAACACTAAAAAACTTCCATAAAACGCTGAAATTTTTCACATCCATCCAATTTTTGTTCTGTGCTGTCACTGTCACTATTCAGACAAAGACCTCTAGTGGTTTTTCATCAGACCACTTCCGTGTTAATATAATTATCTGTTACTAAGTAATACTTAAAACTACTTGACTAACCCCCGAATACTGAAACGCAACTCAGATTTAAGCACGTCTCAAGCGACGAATATTTGACAGATTTTCATTGAAAACTGTCAAATATTCGTCACTTGAGACGTGCTTAAATCTGAGTTGCGTTTCAGTATTCGGGGGTTAAATTGGGCGGATTCAGAGTGCTTATAAACTGACACCTTTAGATATATTATCTAGATACTTTCTTTTAATGTCAACTGTACTAAAGTATCAAGCTGATAATTATGACTTGCAGCTTGGAGCGGGAAGCAGCTGTTGCATGTTGATGTCATTCATTACCATCCACGGCGGAACTGATTTGGTACTTATTCGCGTTTTGGGGTTAAAGATTGTATAAGAATTTGTGCCCATAATACAAGCTGTGCGAATGTCCTACTTAGCCGGCATTTGTCTTTCAGACACCTATACCTACCTTATAACTTGGATGTTTCTAAGAGTAGAGTTCTTCTAGGTAAGCGTGATACACCGTCGACCCCATTATCACTTAACAGCAGGTGAGATTGCGGTCGAACGCAAGTATAATATGTAAAAGTCTCACTATAAACTAAAATAAATATATTTATAATCCACCTAATCCACCGAAATCACTAAAATTCTTTCAAGACGATTCTTAGAAAGCTTTATGTCAACGGGAAATAGATTTATTTTTGACAAATTCACCGAAACTACAAAATTCTTTCAACACTGTCGCTCGTTACAAAATTTTAAGCCGAAATAGGGTAGGCGCTCGATCATAATAAAGGGGCTATCCAGTTGCGCAATACCCCACTTGCATTCGATCGATCTTACCAAATACAGCTGCGATTTGAAGCGCTCGCTATAAAAATAACGCGTAGTAATGCACGTGGCCCATTCAAGACCCCGTGCCCTAGTAGGGCTTCCCTCAATCAGTCTTATTTGTAAGCTTTCGGAGTTTGATTGAGGTCATGAAGGGTGACGTCTTTGATTTAATTTTTATTGTTGCTTGTAAAATATAGTTTGATGTCTCCACATTCTCAAGATGTTCGTTCAGGCATATTGACATGCCCGTGTACTCGTATATGTATAAATGCTACCTATATTTTTATGTACCTTGTCGAATAAAAGCAGAAGCACACGGCAAAGGTGGAATGAGCTTGGAAGTGGTCCAAAGAGAGCTGTCAGATGTCACAGCTTCCCGAGTTTGACGGATCACCTGACGCCGTTTGAGTAATTTGGCCTGGATACGTTTTCCTGGCTTTCATTTTAAGAGGTCAAGGCGTTTCTGGGAATAAACTGAAATGATTAAAAAGCAAAGCTGGTTATAATCTTGTTGAAGTTAAGAATAAAATTCAGCAAATTCTTTAATCCACACTTGGTGTACGGACTGGTTTTTGCAAGTAGGCCGCTGCGGTCCCTTTTTGCGTGACGTTTGACACACGTTTTTCAAAACGGTTTTGTAGGCTCTACGACATGCCGGTTTCCTCATGATGTTTTCCTTCACCGTTTGAGAGTACTGACGCACATCAACTTCGGTCTTAAAACTCATTCGTGTATAACTGGATTTGTACCCACGACCTTAGGATCTGCTACCACTAGACCACCAGTGCTCCCCAGTTGTGGGAATAATAGAATAAATAATATCTTGAAATACAAATTATTCGTTAACGTCACAAGCCTCAATAAGTCCATTGCTGATTAAGACGGTAACTTCGTTGCCTGTTTGTCTAACTAAGGCCTTCCAAAACGACATAAATAGTTCACCTAGATATCGCATAGAAAATAAGCAGCAACACCACTTCAACATTGAAACGTGATGCAAAAACAAACACTGTTTCAGAAATAAATGGGATCGTGACTATTCGTGACGCTTAGAAAATGGTATCAAATATCAAAGTGCTACACCAGCTATTATAGCAGCAAGGTTATTTAGAAAAATCTATATATCAATGTCATATAGCTTTTAGCTTTAGTTCTTCTGTTACTCTAGCTAGACAATGAAGGATGATGAAGGTTTGTCTGTGTCTAACTGAGCTTGGACGGAGGAAAACGAATGAAGCTGTATTTGGGAAAAATCTATTCATATTAATGTTTCTAAAAGGATATGGCCGATTGGCGTATATTATTTTCATTAATCTTACAGGAACCTATTAAAGTTATAAACCTTTTAAATTATATAAAACAAGCAGCCTTAAAACGCCGGAAAAACAAACTCTGTTTCCGGTATTCAGTCAGCATTTCATTCGTTCAGCAATTTGCTGATCGGATCCTGTCTTAATTAATGAAACGACGGTCGAAGGCTGGCCTCATTCAATTACTCAATTCAATGGCTTTGTGGACGACGCTCGACTAAATTGTTACAAATATCTACACTGACTGAAAAACAAATTAATTTGAGTGGAGAACGTTTGGGAATAAAAAAAAAGATCAAAAAATAAAGTATCGCAAAAAGATGTTCTATCAAGCGACACTATTGACTTACTTTTTGCCGTTTACTTCAAACTTCATGCTTCATTATAAGCGTTTGAAGTGTAAGCTCACGTACTTTTGACTTATTACATTTTTGTGTGGGAATCGTCTCAGCATACCGATCGACCATATTGCTGCGCTTTCTTAATTACCATTTTAATGTTTTCCAGACCAATTTCTGCTTCAAATCTAGCTTCCTACGCCACTAACGTTCTATTTTTGCTTTTGATACAAACAAATTCAAAAATATCGAGGTTTGATATCAAAAACCAAGCTTACATCGCTATGGAAAAACCTGAATCAGTAGATTAATTCAACCTTTAAATAGTTTTTTAAGGAAACGTTTGATAAGTATTTAATTTTGTTTTTTACCTATCTCTTAGGGCCGGGCGCAAGGTTGGATGTATAAAGAATTTGTTATGAGTCTAACAAAACAAACGCTATAGAAAATATTTTCAAATGGCAACCACAAACCGTACAACGATAATAGCACGGACCGCACCAGCATTAGGCTCGGCGACATTGTGAAAATCACAGGAAGTCCAGCGGAAAATCGAACTATCAACGTAATGACGACCATTTTTTGTTGTACGGTCGGTAAGGTTACGGTCACCGCTTTCAGAAAATCGGAATTTTTAAGTGACTTTGTTTATCGCGTAGCTTTTACGCAATCGATGTTTAACTCGTGATCTTTTAATCGCTGTGAGCGGATGATCTCGATTCAATGTCACGATCCGATGTAATGGTTATTTTTATCGATTTTATATCGATTTCATGGGCGTTTACGTCAGCGTATATAATCAAAGCTTTTGATAGTCAGATGAAGAGTGATACTTTATTGTTAGCTAGTGGAATCCCGCGCAACTTCGTTCGTGTTAAGCTTTTTCGATACAAACTACATCAAATACTTTCTTAAGCATTGCACACATCTAAACGTTCTTCGGAAGTGATCAGTGAAACGCTTCCAAATATGATCAAATATCGTCATATTTGACAGCGTTTTACCGTTACGTCACGTTCACGTCCACCGTAGAAAGCTTAAGGCTACCACTGACGACACGTCCATTAGGCCGCGGATGACGTCCATTTGGCCTGGACGCATGGATTTCAATCCGTTTGGAAATCCAGAGCTGCCTGACGTCCATCCAAATGGAATATTTTTTTACCATTCATGGGACGATTTTGGACGACGACTACTCCATTCGGATTAATGGACGTATCGTCAGTGGTAGCCTTAAAGGCTACCAAGACAAGACAGACACAAGGCTTTAGTTAATCTGTTTCCTATTATATTAACTCACGTACAGCTGCAGCCTATGTTGACACATCACGATATCTTCAAAAGGACAAAGTCTAGAGGTCTGAGTTTCACAGCCGCTCTTTAGCCACTCCCTAAACAAAGATTTTTGAAAATGCTCCAAAGGATTGGAGTAAGTGTCGATTTTTGAAAATGCTAACTCCAAAGGATTGGAGTAAGTGTTCAAAGATGGAAATAGTTTCACATGAAAGATTCCACACAAGTTTGTGGCTCAATCTTGCTGAAACTTCTGGATCGATGACAATAAAACTGGGTACACCTACGAGTAGCTGGCATTCGTGACCTGGAGTGGTAGTAGGCTACTTTGCATTCGATCACGCGAAAAGAAACCTAGTGACAAATGAAAACGCGCGCAAATTTACAACTGGATGCTAGCGACCAATAAAAATCCCACGGTAGAAATTATGTCAAAGTAACACTATTCCTATGATGACGTCACTAGTCTTTTTGGTAGATGAGTTATTTATGAGAGTAGACCACTAATTAGGGAGATTACCAAAGGGATTTACACGACATTAGGGAGTTAGCATTTATATGAGCCACTGAAATGATAAATAACTAAAATAAATGATGAGATGTTTTGATGAGGACGGATGGTTTTGTATGCACTTGAAAGTGAATTTACTGTATGAGTTTACTTTTTACTTCTCAACCGTTTATTTTTATGATTATGATACGATAACACGATAAAGTTAACGTGGATTGCGTGGATGATTACGATTCTCTAATAAATCCACGTTAGTTTTAAATTAATAATTATTGTTGAGTTGAGTATTATTTATTAAATTATTGTGTGATTTGAGGCTTCTTTAAACCTTGATCACAAACCTTTGCGAATTTAAAACACCCTTCACAGGTGATTAGGGCCAGTGGAGGCTACCAGGCTACCCATTGTAAACTAGAATTTGCTTTTATAATTAGAATAAGAATAAGATGAATCTGTCCCATTCTCAGAATTACCATATTCTCTGTCCATCTAACTTTTAAGACAAATTTCACCCTATTCTGCAATATAGTAAGTAAATTTTAGAAATTGTGCAATCAGGGACATTGTTATCCATGTAATGTCTTTTGGCAACTTTAGCGTCGCTTGATCCGGGGATTTTTCTGCCAACTGCAAGTAATCACTGCTCTATTTGGCACAAACTGGCACAAAGGCTGTTTTAAAGCAACTTGTCCTCATAAATTGGCTATAATTGGTTAATTGTGAATACTGGAAATTTAACTATTCTCTAGTTTGTAAATGATTATAGAAATAGAGGGTTAAAATAGAAATACACATTGGCGAGTACAATTTCTAAGGCTTTTATTAGTTTCAAAGCTTTTAGTTTATTATCAAATGACGGGTGAAATTTAATTGATAATGGTCCTGTAGTGCTTATGTTTCGTGATCAGCTGCGCAGAAGATTTTATTTTCTTACTACGGTTACGAACTAAGAATTAAACATTCAACGACTTTTGTAAATTTGGTGTTCTCTTTGGAAAAATGAGAACGATTTGTTTCCATATCCCATTTCCCTCAGAGCTACGACATGGGGTCCTTCAAAAGGTATCTGCATTTAAAAGGCCGGCAGCACATCAGCACCACCTCTGATGTTGCAGGTGTCTATGGGCGACGGTGTATACTCTCCATCAGGTGGCTCGTCTGCTCGTCAACCAGCAATGGCATAAAAAAAAATATTATACTTACAACAAAGAGTGATTGCCAGCGTGCTTGTCAAGGCCTGCGCACATCTAGGCGATGGCGATAGCGATCAGTAAAACGCTGTCACATATTATCCCTATCATATTTGACAGTGTTTCACTGATTGCCACCGCAGAACCCTTAGAAGTGCGCAAGGCTTTACAAACAACTAACAAAAGCACATCAAGTTAGATAAGGCTTACAATACAACTAACAATTATACCGAAACAGGTTTTCGGAGGTTTTCCAAATTACTAAGATAAGCAAATAGTTTATTGTGCTCCTTGTTGCTACACAGATAATTTTAACGGTACTTAACGTGTACGAGACAGATGTAGGCCATAGATTATGAACATATTTTAGGCAAAGACATGCAAAGAAGAGACATTATTGTTTTAAGTGGCAACACACTGGAACTCCACTGCTATTTTAATTTTTGTTATGTGAAAGGATCATACAAAAAACGGTAAGAACCAAGCCGTAGTTTGTTGACTTTTCTTCTAGGCTTGGTCGCGTGGAATTGGCACCTAGACTCACCTAGCTTTAAGATGTTTCAAAGTGGTCCCTGTGATACAACTGAATAAATAAATTTTGAATTTGATTACCATGATACATATTTTTTTATAGACATAGACACTCATTTATTTGGTTCTTAGCACACAACATACAATACACAAATAGATGAAAAAAAATAAGTTTACATATGTAATAACATGATAAAAAGTAAAGGGCAGAAATTAAAAAAACTAACAGAACATGGATTTAAGAGTTATGAGAGAGCTAAGACAGTTACATTTAAAAAGAATACATTGGACATTTATTAATTTACATATACATGCTTAAATTAAATTTACAAATACAATATGCCTAATTATTTATTTTTAATTATACCCAGATTTTACACTAGCAGTTGAGATAACCCACATGATGTTAAGTTTAGTTTTACTGAAGAGATTCTGCTTTTATAAGCAGTGAGAGAGCCTCATTCGAGAGCCGTAATAACATTCAAATAAAATGCTTATTTGGGCTTCTTATGTTTAAGTGCACCTTTTCATAAGGGCGGTAAGCTGATTTATTTCTAGTACAAAAACACACGGAAATTACAAGGTTTTCTTAGAAAAAAAACAAGTTGTTACGAAATAAATTACTAAGAAACCAAAATAGAACATAATAAAAGGGTATAATTTTCCTTATTCGGTCTATTTGTTCGTTGAATAGGCAACGTCTACCAAAACATAATTTGTTGTTGTACAGGGTGTGAAAAAAATAACGGTTCTCACACATTTTTATATCCCTGTTTGGCTGTAGCTTCAACATGAAAAATGTAAAAAGCTGCGGCGAAAAAGCTACCGCGCAACTCAAAATAAATTGCTATAAGCACATTCCGACCGTATATTATGTGACTTATATAGGCTTGCGGTTGACCGCAATCTCCCCTGATGTTAAGTGATGATGCGGTCGACGGTGTAACACGCTTACCTATTCACTCTTCTCTTAAAAACATCCAAATATTAAGTGTTGAGAAATACAGATGCCTTGAAGGACTTCCACTCCCTGGCTGTTCTTTACACGATAGTTAAAGTGTCACACCCTGTATAATCTACTTAATTGACATGGTTGCTGAATTTCAGGCATTACATCATTGCTATTGCTATGCTATTTTTGTTGTGAACTCTCAAATTTCTGAATGTTTATTGCCCATCTTTGTTGTTATATTTAGGGGAGAGAATAATTTGTTTGTGTTTTTTTCCAAATTATGTTTTCGTCCTGACTCAGGAAAATATTACCTAAATTTATCACAGAAAAATATAAATATGATGAATTGGCCAGTTTTCATTCGATATTTTTTTAGTTTAACAAAGTGCAACGGTTTTTACTCTATAATTTCGAATACACTCGTCATAGCATAAAATCGGTTCAAATTTTATTTAACAATTCAAATAAATAAATAAGTAATTCTACTAAAACATTCAACTCATGCGTAAAGTTTAATGAATTTTAACCTGAAAACCTTCAAAGAGCCACTGCTGAAGAAATCTACCTTTCATTTGCCCCTGAAAAAACCTTTTAACCTAGGCCCATAAACAGTAAGAAATAAAGTGAGAACTTGTAGCGATAAGTTTTTTAAGCATTGCGTGACCGTAAGCTTGCAAGTAAAAGTTCTATTTCTGTTGAGGTCAAAAAAGGAAAATGTATATTCGTAAAGTGGATTCACAATTTCAGTTTATCACCATCATCAACCTGGCAAGTTCACTGCTGGACATAGGCCAGAATATTTCTCCCTGGAAATGTATAGGGGACTATACATTTCCAGGGAGAAATATTCTGAGCCCTTTCCATCCACCGTTTCCCGCGATCTTAAAAATGACGTCATTCCATTTGATGGGTGAGCCTACGTTTCATCTATACTGTTACTTCCTCCAAGCTTTATCCTCGATATAAAAATCTACTATTATCTGTATTCTAAGGAATCTGTCATTCGGCCATGCCGTTAAAACATGTGAGAAAATCGCTGATTTTGGAAAATTATAATTTGTACTAAGTTTGCAATATTTTATTTAACTACCACGTCATGAAAGAATTCTCCTTTCAATAGAGTCGTGTGGATTGGCCACAATATTTATTTATAATCTTCTCAGATCAGTATCACTTAGTGCTGGGTATTATACCTCCTTCACTTTTCCACCAGCCTTCTCTGTCCAGTGTGTCTCTTGTCCAGGTGTTTCCAGCAACCTTTAAGATATCGTCGACCCATACATACATCTTGACTACTTGAAAAACATTACCCTTCTGGGCAGTCGGGTAAAAAACATTGCTAAACCTGTACGTAGTATAAACTGCAAACTACATCCGTACCGGCCGTGAATGTAGATTGGGGGTTTATTCCGGTTGGAGTGGCGCCAAGCTGATAAACGGTGCAACTATACTGATGCGAGGTCGAACTCAAGGCATGGGACCATCCGGCTTTTTTTATTTTATAAATCCGGATGGTCCCACCCGGATTTTGAAAAAAGCCGGATGAGGTAATGAATTAGTTTGCAATAACGGTTACACTTTCTAATTTTTTAATTGGCAGTTGTGTAGTGTTTAATTTTAAATAGTTTTTTAATTTTCATCTTGTCAAAAACGTGAAATCAATGAACAATAAGAAAAGTTTGAGCTTAGACAATTGATCTTGATTGTCTGAGTGAAGGAACTACGTCATCAGTTCGAGAAAAAATCCATCAAACCAAATAAAAAAAAGCAAAGTTAAATTATCTGAGGTCGAATCGAAGAAAAATTGTTATTTAAATATGGTGTACAATCTTTGGTTATATTAAAAATCTAATATTAATTTTAGCCGGGCACCTGACAATACTTGCTGGGTCACGCTCGTCCATACCATTTCATCCCAGTCTCATCCCGATAAATGCCATGTACCGACACCCCGGTCAAGTTGACCCACATGACACAATAGCTAGTGTCAGAATGACCCAGAGCTTGCTGCATTATGAAACAGGTGAGTAAATAACAATTTACACAAGGATAAGCATAATACACTCTAGCTAGTTTTCCTTGTAGTAAGCGTAATTTTTCTTTGTCTTTAGGTAACTTGAGCTGCATCCTTGTGTACCATCTGTTGGAGGTCTTGCCATAGTCAAACGATATAGGTGCTACCGTCGAATGTAGAAAACTATAAGCTCAGACTATAAGCTCTTGTAGATACTGCATAACGATTACAAGTTATGCAGTATCTACGCTTTGTTACATATTTGTATTCTTTGTCCACAGATAAGAAGTAGGTAAGTATTTTTACTTCAAACCTGTTTTTTGACGAACAACCTGCCAGTAATCGAAATTAATCAAATAAATATAGTAAATCGACAAAAAAAAACAACATAAGTCCAACTTTTTCTCTAAGTTTTATTATTTCTTGCCTGTCAAAAACATTCGCAACTTACTTTTGTCGTAAATGTACAACAACACTGTTTCAACTTCAACAAATCCTTATTTACTTTGATGTCGACTATACAATGAATTTTAAAATTGCATTTCACATCAAAATGGCTGCGCTTTGTGGAATGCAATTATTGAACAAGGGAAGCTTGTTTGTAGCTCGGAAACTGTTACGCAACGGTTTCCAGCTGTATTTTTCTGCATTCAATACAAAGCGGAAAAAACACAGCAGACTTGCTATAGGGAATCGCAAATTATTTGTCTAACGTTTTCAATATTCTATCTTCCTATATCTCTAGTTTTGCCCTACTAAAAATATAAAAGTCGGTTTTGTTCTGTCTCTTCCTCTGGTGGCGAAAAACATGAAAAGAATTGACTGGAAATATAATCTTCCAATCAAAACCATAAATAGGCAAATCGAACTTGCATTGAAATTTTTGTGGTTCAAGTTTGTGTTTTGTGGGGTTAACCTCTGACACCTGGAAAATTAACCCGAAAATTATGGTCTGGAATAATTTTTGTCTAACCTTTGCTTGCCAATAGCCAAAATAAGCAGCGCATTATTTCGTAATAATTACATCGAGCAATCCTGCGTGGAAGCTTTAATGTACAGAAAAGGTGAAACAGATTTCGACTCTATCCTTCATCAATTTAGAGCTGAAAATCTTTTGTTTCTTTCTCATGTATTATCAAGATGCAATGTTACTTAATACTATTAAAATTAAATGGTAAGTACTCATGATTTTAATGAATGGTTAGGAGAGAACGGAAGAAGAGAGTTAATTAAAGACATTAGACCATAACTTGAGATAGTATCGCGTTTAACTAAGACTGTACTCATAGTAATTGATCGAGATTTAATGATGTAACTGTAAATAATTATTTTTGTTAGCTATTTTTAACAGGATATTTATAAACACCGCATTTGTTAGCAGTACTTGACAGTATTTGACTTTATTATGACAACATTATAAGATGACAACATTAAGAGATGACAGAAGTCATTTTTGTATATAATTTGTATTATATTTATGTAATAATGTTCTATTATGTATAAAAAAAAATAAAAAATAATAATGCGGACAATCCACACAACACTCTCTAGCCCCAAACTAAGCAGAGCTTGTATTATGAGAACCAGATAGCTGATATATTACTTAAATACTTTTTTATGTATTAGTAGTTGCATTTATTGAATTTTATGTAGGTATTTCTGTTCAAATTATATTTTTGTGTAACTTATTGTGAGGAGGTATGTTATGTAGGTATGTTATACTTACTGTTTTCTACTCAATTTTACCAACCTCTCCGTTTTTCACCTGCTAACGTTGGCTGGTAGAAAATGCTGCCAAGCATTAATTTCTCCTTTTGTAAAAACTAGTTTTTAATGAATAAAGAATAAAACAAAAAAACAGAAGTTATGAAATATAATTATATCGGATAAAAGCTTTAAATTTTCACGATTTAATGAATATCAAAATATAATACGTCAGCGGTATTCCCATAGTGAAGTAAGTCCAAGCAAGAGGTACTAAGATTATGAATTTTACAGCATTAGTACTTGCCTTTCTGGCTTTGGGAATGGAAACAAAAGCTATGTATTTTTCCAGCTACCCGAAGACTCTCGACACAGTTCCATAACAAAGGGAACAGGCTAGCACAAACGAATTCAGTTTGAAAGGGTACTTTTTGTTCCAGTTAAATGTGTCTATTTGGATTGGATGAGTTTGGTTTGGATCCATTGAGTAGTCATGCCGATCGATTGAGTTTCATGAATATTATCCGAATTCCGGAAAACTGTGTCACAAAAAGCGAATTTCATCTCGTTTTGGTTAACTGTGTAAACTTTCATACCAGACACACACGGCCGGCTTCTAAAAGCTTGATCAAACCTTTTGTCAACTGGACTGACATGCAGGTCGTTTAAATTAGCAGGACTGTCAAATATATCTGGGTTGCAGAAAAGAGCAACCTACCAAAATACGCTAGTGTTAACGAGTTTTGCAGACTGTCCCTCTTATTTAGTATCGGGTAGACAGAGACAGAACTGCGATTAGTGTCATTATTTTCAATGTAACACTACCTCTCTTTCACATCAAAAGTTTCAAATCAAATCAAAAAATCAAATCAAAACATTTATTTGCAAGTTTCTTCCTCCAAGCATCAAAAGGACGACATGACATGGAACTTTTTTTGAAATGTTAGCTGATTAGAGATTCAGTTGACTGTCGTTTCTGCAACCCATTTTCCAGTTGACAAGGGATAGGCCACACAATTAGTTGATTTTGATTTGTGCTTTTAGTAGTCTAAGATCCCTAGAAGAAGGACCTTCACCGAGCTGGTTATTTAATGAAACGTATTTTATATATAATTAAACATGCCAATAAATATATTCTCTAAGGGTTGCCTATCAAATTTCAGTCCAGGATAATTATGATTAATTAATAATTAAAAAAAAAAAAAAAAAACTTTCCACTGGTTTGTTTATTAAACAAATTCTATACCAATCGAATGTATAGACCCCAGTATTTTTATTCAATAAACATACCGGTGCAAAATGCTAGTATCGATTTTCCTGTTTATACCTGGCTACCCGAGAGTTGTGACCGGAAAAAAATAGGCAACCTAACGTTTGCATATTCTATGGGGTCTATACTTTCGATTGGTATAGAATTTGTCTAATAAACAAACCGGTGGAAAGCTAAAAAAACATTTATTTTTTTTTAATTATTAATTAATCATATCCTGGACTGAAATTTGATAGGCAACCCATATAGAATATATTTATTGGCATGTTTAATTAAATATAAAATACGTTTCATTAAATAACCAGCTCGGTGAAGGTCCTTCTTCTAGGGATCCTATACTATAGAAACTGGGCGACAGTGTATCGCATTTATTAATTGGTCTGGATTAGCAATAAAACATTATGTAAGCCCGCTTTGAAACTACAGGATTGGGGGATTATTTCTCTTAAATAAATTACATAGATTACCGCCCGCCCTTGATCATGTAATCCTTTGATGAGTTAAGTTTCAAGGATTTAACAGGGCAAAGATTTTAGAAAACCCTTGTTTATACCTACTCCTTCGTTTGATTGGTTGGTGGTAGGAAAGCGTAATTAAAGGGGTAGGAAAAGGTTTGATTGGATTTTTTTTACGTTCGAACGATTGACTTTCTGAGGTTATTGATAAACAAACACACTAACCCGTTATCCCAAGGAGTAGGAACTCGAATACTTTCTCTTTCTTCAACTAGGACCATCCAGGAAGCGTGGGGTGACGTGACAATCGGCCGGAAATGGCGCCATGTTTGTGAAACGTCATGTCCCGTTGGCTTGCGCGTGCGCATAATAATTGCCGGTAATGACATGTCTGTCAAACTCGACACGCAGTAATGACCATTGATTTTACGATTACAATCGTTTTTGGGGGCCTTTTCGTTGAATAAATAGTGATTACCTTTAATTCTTTGCTGTTATTAAGGTTTAAAATGCATTTTAAGCTTCTACATGAGGCACTTAGTTTGTTTGTTAGTATTTGATATTTACAAAGTTGTAGTCTTTGTAAAAATTGGTAGTAGGAGCTCTCCTAGAGCTAAAATTTAGTAAAAAGGCAGTTGCCGCATGCCTAGCCATTTCCATATTGTCCAAAGTAGATTTATTATTTTGTAGAAACACCAAGCTGCTTTTATTTATAAAAATTAAAGCTATTAGTGTTTAATGGGGCGTGTTATTGAATAATTCGAATAATACCAATACCAGGTGTTTTGTAATTGTTAAATAGGGGAGTGTGGTTGCGGCTACGATCTTATCGATATATTTAACGGTATTGGGTAATATTGTATCGATTGAACGAACATCGGGACACATTACCAATCGAGTAAGTTACAATAAGTTGAAATAATTATGTGTGATACGTAACGAAGGTATGGGTAATAATGTTCGTAACCCGTGTTCTTAAAAAAAAGTAATAAAATTATTCTTTCCTGAAATACTTTTTTGCGCAAATCTAGCGCGATGGCAATGGGGATCAGTGAAACGCTGTCAAATATGACAGCGTCGCCATCGCGCTAGATGGCAATGCTGCACACACCTCATATTACCTCATTTATCTGCTAAGCATTTGGAATCTTGAAACTTAATAGGTATTGCGGAGAAGGGCGTTGATGTTCGCGACACAGTTTTTGACTCCTGCGAATTTTATCGTTTTTCAATCTGTTTCTGTACTATTTGTAATAAGATCCAAA
The DNA here is from genome assembly GCA_939531255.2 of Thera britannica. Lineage (NCBI taxonomy): Eukaryota > Metazoa > Arthropoda > Insecta > Lepidoptera > Geometridae > Thera > Thera britannica. The sequence goes on from OW618047.2 coordinate 12,861,527, forward strand.
TAAATAAATTTTGATTTGACACACAGTAAATAATATCGATAAAATCACTTATACTTAAATTATTCCATAAAATGTGTGCCAATTACAGGCATGTACACTATGCACAGCATTCGCAGTAATGAGACTGACAAAGCAAAGGTATAAAATGTTTCGTGCGTCCCAAACCTATAAAATAATCATAAGTTTTAATGGATAAAGCTTGTGTTATTTCTAGTTTAGGCTTGGTTTATCGGCTGATCCACTCGAAGCGTTTTATCGGTCATTAATCATGGGCTTGTTTGACCTCATCATTTCCTGCACTTTAAAATGATGGATGCATTTGCTTGCACTTCTAATTAGCACCGTGTTGCTAAGCGATGTAAGCACATTTTCCAATGTTATTAACGGAGTACTGTCAAATTAAACACCACTCGTAATATAACATTGTTATTTTTTTGCATATTTTTTTCCAAAGTCTTTGAGGCTTCTGTATATAAATCGTATTTTTGTAGTGTTTTGGATTTCGTTAAAGCATTCCCTGTGACAACTATTATAACTGACTGGCCTCTCAGCTCAGTTGATAGTAGCTCTGCCTTCTGCGCCGCAGCCCCGCAGGTCGTGGGTTCAATCCCCACCGAGAACAAAATATTTGTGTGGTGAACGCAGGTTGTTTGTTCTCTGTCTGGGTGTTATATTGTATTCTAAGTATTTACAAGAAAAATGTATTCAAGCATTATTATATCAGCTATCTGTTTCTCATAGTGTAATCTCTGCTTAGTTTGAGGTTAGATAGTGTTGTGTTAATTTGTCCACATTATTTGTTTATTATTTATTATCTTCTGCCAGCCTCTACTGTGACACGATAAGAAGAAGAAGCACGCTTTTATAATCAAAATGAGCTACCCTCAGGTGCTCTTAGTGCTAAAACCTCGATATGAGGGTAAAATGGAAATGAAGTGATGCTATCTGTTATGTTAAATACTCTTTTCGACGAAACGTTATGCGGACAGCAACGGAAGCAAATGTTTTGTACAAAAACAAAAGCTTTTAGGGGGATTTAATAGTGTTGTAATTTAAAGTAATTGTTGTCTGATGTTTACCGAAAATACAAAGCTTTTTAAAGATTAAGATAGTTGTAGCCTTTTTAACGGTGAATCGAAGTATTTTTCAACATCACAAAGTATTTTTCAAATAAAATACCATATTGTATATTGTTACAGATGTACGGGGGTGAACCACTGCAACTTCGTTCTGTCGGAGGACTACCCGCCATCTGTGAGATGGTCTCCAGGAGTGGTCTACATAAAGTACGCCTGCTTTGACGGTGAGTTTACTATTGCCACTACAGCCCATCTTGTATGGTTGGCAAATTTATCATGCGCACTTGATGTGCGGGCAGGTTTTTCCGCAAGTAGGCTGCTGGTGGGCCCTTTTTGCGTGACCCTTGACACGTGTTGCTCGAACTTTTTTAGGTTCTACAAAACACCGGTTTCCTCACGATGTTTTCCTTCACCGTTTTGAGAGTACTGGCATAGTGCACATAATTTTTTCGACAGAAAAACTCATTGGTACACGAGTGGATTTGAACCCACGACCTTCGGATCAGAAGGCGGGGCCACTAACACAAGACCACCAGTGCTCTCATCTTCTTCTTGTATGTTTATCTTGTATGGTTACCACCACTTCTCTTCTTCCACAATCTCATCTATGCTGGGTTATTGGTGGCTTAGTGGTAGTATGGATCCTACGGCTGCAGGTGCAAATCCAGTCGTGTGCTTATGGATTTTTTTTTCCGTTCGGAAAATGTATGTACACAATGCTAGTGCTTTCAAACGGTAAACGGAAACATCTTCAGGAAACCCATGGCTTAGTAAGCTCTGCATTTATTGACCATGTCTTTCCTGTGGATTGGGCCGACTAAGCTGTCAGGATGGTATAGGTGCTGGGCAAGCCTATTCTTTCTAAAATCCTGTCTCGGGCACTATAGCGTTCCGCAAGTACCTAGGGCTTGAGTAATTGCTAGTTGCACCTGACGACTAAATCATCTACAATAGATGCAAAGGCCTGTTTACTTTTGTCTCAACATCCAAAGTACTAAGCTAAGCTTTGGACCTCATCCAGCAGTGGAATTCTTCACCTTTCTACTGCTGCAAGCAACATTAGATATCATAATGCTTTTAATAAAACCCCTAATTTGCGGCCCGTCACATGTCGCGTGAAATTGATTCCCTTATCACACGATAGATGTCGCAGATGCGCCATGTCACGGTTATCAGTGGCCCATTGGACCACATGCTGCTGTTTCATTAAATTGACTATAATAATTAACGCCCCGAATTTAGGTCAACAGAAACAACAAAAAAATTGTCCAGCATATTCCCTCAAATATAAAAAAAGACAAAATCAAAAGTGTATTTATTCAGTTGGATTGCCAGAATCACTTTGAAACGTCTTAAAGCTAGGTGAGTCTAGGTGCCAGTTCCACGCGACCAAGCCTAGAAGAACATGCAACAAACTACGGCTCGGTTCCTACCGTTTTTTAGGGTTCCGTAGCCAAATAGCAAAAACGGAACCCTTATAGATTCGTCATGTCTGTCTGTCTGTCTGTCTGTCTGTCTGTCTGTCCGTCCGTATGTCACAGCCATTTTTCTCCGAAACCATTAGAGCTAGACTGATGAAACTTGGCGAGTAGATGTATTCTGTAAACCGCAGTAAGATTTTTTTTCAAAAATAGAAAAAAAACTATAAATTTTGGGGGTCCCCATACTTGAAAGAGAAAAACAAAAAATTTTTTTTCATCAAACCCATACGTGTGGGGTATCTATGAATAGGTCTTCAAAAATGATGTTGAGGTTTCAAATACCGTTTTTTTTTAAACTGAATAGTTTGCGCGAAAGACACTTACAAAGTGGAAAAAAGTTGGCCCTTTAACTTATAAAATAAGCGATTGATAAAACTAAAAAAAATATATGTTGTACATTACTATGCAAACTTCCAACGATATTTGGTTTGAACGAGATCTAGTGAGTAGTTTTTTTTTATACGTCATAAATCGAAAACCGCAATTTATACTTTTCGACGAACTACTAGAACTTTTATATTATGTTACTTGTTGCTACGGAACCCTTCATGGGCGAGTCCGACTAGCACTTGGCCGCTTTTTTATGAGTTCCTTTTACAAATCAAAAATAAAAAAACAAAAATAATCAGAGTACAAAGCATAACCTCAAAATTATTTGAGGATGTCATAAGGAAATAGTATGTTACCGCAGCGGCCAGCAAAAGAGCCATTGATGGACGAACCCTGTAAACACATAATACATACATGTTTTTCCATCAATGCCTAGTTGTGGCCAAAGTTTGTTGTTTAGTAGTTTTCTCAATTATTGCGCGAAATTAATACTAAGTTACGACTTAGCAGAAACTTATTTAGCCTCAATACAAAGGCAGAACTTTTTATTAGAAGATAAAACCTTTGATAAGTTACCTCCTTGGTTGCCATGTTTCGAAGTAAAAGGTCGTTCGATTTTTAAATTACACGATGGATTTTCATGCAACTTTTGACGGCCTCTGCTTGCATGTATTTGGCCAGCACAGCTATTTCTATGAAAAAAAGACACATCGCACTAAAATAATAACAACGTAATAAGAAAACCCAGTTTTGATTCATTAAATACTATTGAAAATCGATACGTTCAATTGTAAATCTAGCATTGGAATAACTGCAGTGCAATTAATTCTTTATTCCCAAGAGAATAACGTGCAAATTTCGCATGCAAATGATAAAATTACACGCAATTTACGGTTTCTGTTAAAATGTATTGTCGTAGATTTTGCTCCCCTTGGGAATACCACGTGCTTATCGTACTGTATCAAAACCAGTTAACCAAGACCCCCAATAGCTTAACAACAAATCCCTGTAGTAAACAGCTTTGTGTAGAGCAGGAGGTGGGGTAGGTCTATCTAAAATGGTTGATAAGTTTGTCATGGCATTGACACGTTTACCCCAAAATGTTAAAATGGCGTGTGTCACTTAAAATCTACTCACAGTTTAAAATAAGCTTTATAGCTTTCATTGATAGTTTAATTTAGCTCGGCCACAATATTGCTAAACTTGTACAGTCGGTATCGAAAGTTTTTCTGTCTGTTTGCAAAAACAAATACTTATGTAGTAGATATAATAACTTTTAGTGGAGGTATTTGTATAAAACAAATAAATTCATTCACTAGTTTACTAGTCATATTTTAATTCAATTCATTTATTGTCAGATAGCAGGATCCATATTTACTAGTTGAAATTAAAATTACTTACATGTCAAAGAGTTAATGCAATACAATTTTATTTTTGTTTACGGCATTTCGTAATAAGAAATATTGTTTTATGCAACTGGCTGATGGAACAAGCGTATGGCCCACCTGATGTTGAGTGGTAACCACCTCCTATAACAAAGCATTGTCTCGTAGGTAACGCACGTCAGGAACGAGCCCTACGATGTACTGCCTTGCTCCCACCAACTTGAGGCACACAGATGTTCAGCCTCACGTGCCAGTAATTTCACCGGCACCCCACACCCTTCAAACCGAAACACAGCAATGCTGCTTCACGCTAGAAATAAACATGGTGGTAGTACTTCCCCGGACGAGCTACATATAATAGCCTTGACAGCACCTTTTTCAGTAAAGTTATACATTTCTAGTAGTAGCTATATTTTATTCCATGACGGGGGCAGTTAATGGAGTATAGCAACAAACATTAAAATTGTCACGTGCTTGTTACAATGAAATGCAAGATTTATTTGCCTTGTTAATGTAGAGTGTAGACGGCCTTTTGTTGCCTATTGTCAGATTTGTTCTCTATGGCTTTGATAGAAATTGTTTCCTAATCAAAAACTGGGTGTAGAGTCCCCGCAACATATTTTTGTGCATGACAGGTAGCGGAAAATGTAAAAAAAGCAGCCAAGTGCGAGTCGGACTCGCCCATGAAGGGTTCCATAGCATCAAATAACATAATATAAAGGTTTTTGTAGTTCGTCGAAAGGTAAATTGCGGTTTACGATTTATGACGTATAAAAAAAAACTACTGACTAGATCTCGTTCAAACTAAATATCGTTGGAAGTTTCTATAGTAATGTACAACATATATTTTTTTAGCTTTATCAGTCACTTATTTTAGAAGTTAGAGGGGGGGGGGGGGCAACTTTTTTCCACTTTGGAAGTGTCTCTCGCGCAAACTGTTCAGTTTAGAAAAAAACAATATTAGAAACCTCAACATCATTTTTGAAGACCTATTCATAGATACCCCACACGTATGGGTTTGACGAAAAAAAATTTTTGAGTTTCAGTTTCAAGTATGGGGACCCCCAAAATATATAGTTTTTTTTTCTATTTTTGTGTAAAAATCTTAATGCGGTTCACAGAATACATCTACTCGCCAAGTTTCATTAGTCTAGCTCTTACGGTTTCGGAGAAAAATGGCTGTGACATACGGACGGACAGACAGACAGACAGACAGACAGACAGACAGACATGACGTATCTATAAGGGTTCCGTTTTTGCCATTTGGCTACGGAACCTTAACTATTAGGGGTAGAGTCCCCGCAACATTTTTTTGCGCATGACAAGTAGCGGAAAATGTAAAAAAACTGACTTTGAATAATTTCCATTCAATTTTTTTTATGTATTTTACTATTTTTATTATTGACATTGTATTGACCAAAACTGTTTATGCTTCATTTATTTTTATTTTCTGTCTGTCTATTTAGTATGTCTTTAATTATTGTAATGGGTGTCAACCGTTATAATTATAGTAAAAACAATAAATACTATTTGAGAACAATACAATACGATTGTGGGCACAGTGCCATCTAGCTCTAAACTAAGAAATACCTGTACTATGGGAACGATAATGCTCGTAGGTGATTCCTAAAATGCATATAAATTTCCGCCCTTGTCTTGCGTCCGTCAATTCAAGCCCCTTTATTATTTTTTGGCACATTTGCATCCATATGGGGATTATGGGGGACAGGCCAGCGCATAATAAATCCGTATATTATGCAAGGGCCCCGAATTTTCATACGAATGTATGAAATGGGTCAATTATACTTTTAGTATGCCCCATATATTTGATATTGCGGCGAGGACGTAATAGGCACACCTAAATAAAATACTTATTAAAATTACGGTGTCATTGCCATAAAATGACGAATAAAAGCACCATCATTTGGTTGTTATGCTGATTATATTATTATGATAATGCTGGTTTTCGTTTGGGCTGAACGTGGTTCTGTCTGCCATTAGAACGTCGAGATTTTGAGTACTTAATTACTTATACAGAGAGAGTTACTAAAATAATCCATAGAATATACAGTCATCTGTCATTTTTTTTCTGAGTGTTAGGGTGAATTCTAATAAACCAAAAGCTAATTACATAATTTTAAACAATTCCGTTTCTATGTACTTTAAATTTGTTAATAAACAATGACCGAAATATTTTAATGTGACGAATAGCGTTAAGGCCTGAGCACATCTAGGCGATGGCGATGGCGATCAGTTGGAACGCTGTCAAATATCGCTGTCATATTTGACACTCACTGTTCTAACTGATCGCCATCGCCATCGCTTAGATGTGCTCAGGCCTTGAGTCTGCGAAGGTCAAACTTCTCCTGTAGATCGATAAAAAATGGGATAAAAATAATAATTTTACTCCAAATAATATCCCTCACCGTACCTAAACTCCAATCTCTTTGATGTTGTAAAACATCATAAACATCCCAGGTACCAGCACAGAGTAGGTAATAAGGAAGCTGTAACATTTTACTTACTTCAAAATTGCAAGAATATTTAACCTACTTTCCGCGATCATTTCGTGATAAGGTAGAACATAAAATTTAAGTACCTAGTACCTTCCGAGTTGTGGGTCCAGTTAAGACCAATAAGTTTTCTGTCGAAAATTTATGTGCACTATGCCAGTACTCTCAAACGGTGAAGGAAAACATCGTGAGGAAACCGGCATGTCGTGTAATCTAAAAAGTTCGAAAACATGCGTCAAGTGCACGAAAGGACCACCAGTGCTACCACCAGAGGTGTTCCCTCTTAATTACAACATGAATAGCTTCAAGAAAAACGTTAAAAAATTCCTTCAGGGTAGGCAACGCAACGACAGCACCCTTGGTGTTGTTGGTGTCTATGGGCGACGGTGACCGCTTACCATCAGGTGGGCCGTAAGCTCGTTTGTCTAACTTTTACATTAAAAAAAAAAAAAAAAGGAGCCTCTGAGGCGCACTTAAATCCTTTCACCACACTACCACTGGTTCGAAAGAACTAGTGACACGATAAGAAGAAGAAGTAGTAGTAGAGCTCTTTGTGTGTGGCTCGTCAGGCGTCCTGCCGTGAAGCAACCGTGTTTCGGTTTGAAGGGTTGTGGGTCCCGGTGAAATTACTGGCGCGTGAGGCTGAACATCTGGTATAAAGATTTAAAGATTTAAAAGATTTATTTGATAACAAACATCAATGATACAAAAGTGTTACAACATTAAACTAGCAGGTACATACTAAACATGATGGGTAGTACAATATTTAATGCGTAAGTACGCTAACTCCCACCCTAGGCGAACCTGTGTTGTGGGTAGTTAGCCTCTTTCGTCCAAATAATATCAATCGTATGAGGTTACGCTAGTTAAGAGTGCAGCAGAAAATGACAAAAATATTGTGTGTGTTATTTTTACTATAGAAATTTAGGATGAGATTATTAAAGCATGCATTGTGACGAATATAAATAAGTATGTAAATAAATAATTGTTTCAGTTTATGTAAGATAATTGTGTTTAAATAGGTTTTGTATGTAGATAAGATATATTGTTTAAGTTGAATATGTTTTAGAGTTTGATATAATAAACTAGAGCTATGATAGTGGAGTTAAGACTAGCTCAGTTTCATGATAGTTTAAACTACTGAGCCAATCGGAAGTTATTCTTCTACACTTTTTCCTAGTAAGTGATTTTAAGTTAAGATTTTTATTTAATTTTGCATAAATGAACGGTCCAAGGTAGTAATGACATCGCTTGCCGAAGGTAGTTCTTACTTTAGGAATCCTCCAAACAAGCCTACGATTCGTATGTGTTTCCAGCATATTTGTGTGTGCGGTTTTGTGGAAGTTTACTGGTATGCCTCAGTAGTGCATCGTAGAGAACGTTCCTGACGTGTGTGACCTACGAGGCAATGCTTTGTTTTATAGTAGTCTGCCATCAGCAGGGCTACCACGAGCTCCATATGGTTATGGCTATGGCTGTCAAATTGTGTACCTATAAATAGGCTGACCCCACACATTCATTTTCTTCTTGGGTTTGAATGTGTTGACACTGTTGACACTATTTTGACAGCCATAACCATAACCATATGAAGCTCATGGTAGGCAAGCTGCTGGCCCATATACTAGTTCCTTCAAATAGTTGTATTAGTTCAACCATTGAATTAAAAGGACAAAATAGTTTAACAGTTCTATAACCCTAAATTTCTATAGAACTAATGGAATTGACCAAGAACTAAAAGTACTATACGAGTAGAACAAATGGGCCAGTTTCGTTTTATTAGTTCTACCATGAAACTAAAATGAAAAAAAAAGTATTAAAAGTTCTATGACGTCACAGTCAAATAGAACAAATAGGAGTTACCGAACAAAAACTCCCTCGTTTTGGGCAGTCGGGTAAAAAAATATTAGATAGCAAAAAAGTCCAAGCACGTGCAATATTTGCTCCAATTTTTTTCTATAATTTCATTTAGCTCATTTTTACTGCATTGTGTGCGAATGAACCGTCAAAGTTTCAATTACTTGTGGTCCATATAAAAAAGGGCATTTCTAGTACAATAAAAGCACCCTTGCTATTTGCGCTTGTTGTAGTTATAACATTGAATTGGTGAAACATTTTTTATGCCACTTTATTGAATGGTATTTGCAAAAAATTTTATAGAGGGAAAAATATATCGATTTCTTATGTTTGGCTTCAAAAAATACTTACCCCAAGTTAAAAGCCACAGCGTACAGAAGTTTTGTATTCTGTGGTCTACTTTAGGCCTACCATGAGCTCTGTCTGGCTCTGTCTCTGGTTCTGGTTTTACGCCTGTGTTAGTGTTGACTAAATAAATCCTACGTCAAAACGTCACACACACAGTATAATGCACTGGTGAGCACGCATACATACGCAAAACCAGAGCCAGAGACAGAGCCAGACAGAGCTCATGGTATGCCTACTGGACCTAATTAGACAGGCACACAGGTACCTACTTCAATTTCGTAGCAAACGACCTAACAAAAGCTTCGAGCTATTCCCAACTCCCAAGTCGATTCAACGCCCGATAGAAATAATAGAATTGTTCGGTAAAACGGAAGTTTTCCCAGGAAACCGTTCCGTTTCCACTGTAATTAAATTTGTTTCCGCCATTGTGAAAGTTCTAGAATAGTCTGAGCGTGAATCTTCTAAATTCTCAGGTCTAGAGAAGTAAGATCTATTTAATTAAAAAATATTTGTGTGGGGAACGCAGATGTTTGTTCTCTGTCTGGGTGTTATATTGTGTTGTAAGAATGTATATACAAAAAAATATGTATTATAACAGCTATCTTTAGTTCCCATTGTACAAGATCTGCTTATTTTGGGGCTATATATTTTTTTTATACAACTAGCTGATGGTGGCCCACCGGATGTTAAGTGGTCACCATCGCCTATAACACAGTATTGCCTCGTAGGTCACGCGTGTCAGGAACGTGCCCTACGATGCACTTCCCTGCGTCCAACAACTTGACGCTAGTCTTGTGTGGATTGTCTACAATGTTTATATTTATTTTTATAATGATGAGTAAGTTTCCTACCTGTTCTTCTAGACATGGTCGCGTGTACTGGCACTTATTCTCACCTAGCTTTGAGGCGTTTCAAAGTGATTCTTGCGATTCTTGTTGACATTGACTTTGAATGTGAGTCACGTTACAAATGGTCCAAACAAGTTGCACAGTCATATATTTGGACCAAAATCAATATCGTTTGATCTGATATCGGCAATGGTCCATAACATGAGTTGGGGGATCGCGAAACGAATTTCGTTATCTAAAATCGAGATTTATGTTACAATTCGTTTTGGGATATTTCGGCAAAATTATTGCAAATGGAAATTATAATTGTAATTATAAAATAATGGCGGTTTCTCTACAGTAATTGACAAAAGTGGATGAACACGAAAGACTTAAATAATTAATATTTGCAAGGTCTTGAGAAAAAAAAACGGTTGTCTGTAAAGTCGGTTTAGTACTGACGATAGTTGAACGTGCCAACGACATACAGCTGTCCACGCGGACGCATCGCTCACTCAAGTAGGAGAGAGACAGATGTCGAACGCTGCCGAACGCAGAGGCCGATTGTGCCCCTGTGTCGCTCGTTCCGCGCTCTCGCTTGCACTTCAAGACTTAAATGGAACGCCTCAGAGCGAGGTAACGCCGCATGACGTCATGTTTTTTCGTGCGTGCAGCCGGCTCCATCGAATTATAAGACGTTGTCACGTCAAAATTACCTATAAAGAACACCTTGACCTGTACCAAGGTAAAGCTACCAATTTTCTAGAGAAAAATGAGCGAATAATTGACAATGTGTTCTCATTTTATTTTATTAGAGAACCAACAGCATTTATGATGAAACAAAATTTAACTTAAATAAGTGGAAATATCTAACCCATTACAGGTTTTCCTAGGTAAACTAAACATTACTTATTTTAAAGAATCCTAAAAAAGTAAAAAAAGAAACTTGTTTACTAATGATTTCAGTGTAACAAACTTACTAAACATTTTTTTTTTTTTAAGAAGGGGGAAATGCCTTAACTTAAATATACTTTTTCATTACTCATACTCTGAAAGTGGGTCTGAAGTTGCCTGAGGGGCCTAATTGAAAGTAAAACTTTCAGCCCTAGGGAGAATCGCTTTCTACTGACAGCTGTCAAATTATAAAAAAAAACAAGTTCTATTTTATTCAACCATGTTCCAACTTTCTAAAGTCTTTCTAACTGCAAGGAGGTTGTTCAACCAAATTCCAACTTTTTATTCAGCAAGTAGGTTGGAAACCCATTACAACGGTAAGAAGTTTAAAAAGTCTAATTAGAGCGCAATGTAATATTTAAATTTAAATAACATAAATATAGTATTAAATAAATAATATATCTTCTAAATTACTTGATTAGTGTATAGCATCAACTATTTATTTAAAATAACATAGATTTAAATTATGAAAATGAAAATAATGGCTGAATAATGCTGGCGAGCCGAAGCCGAAGGCCCGCCAGAGAAAAAGAAAAAAAAAACCGGGAAGGCGGCAATTCAATCTTCATTTTCACTAATTTTTCTTTCATGTTTTTATTTTTACTTTCCTTGTATTCGTAATGAAAAGCACAGTGTTTACCTCGGGTGAAAGTCTTTTGAGTCCCTCAAGCTCCATTGGCGCCCTCGCTAACGCTCTGGCGCCAAACCCGACTCGGGACTCAAAAAACGTGACTTTCAACACTCAGGTAACAATGTACTATTGTAGCTGTATGTACTTCCAATCACTCTATTAAAACGTTAATAAGGTTGGAGGTCTCTTTCACCCTTCTTTTAATCTAGGATTATTTTTTAACATATTTCAAATCGGATTAATAAAATGCTATGGGAACAGCAAACAATGCGACGCAGAAATTAAGGCAAAGTCCACCGTCGACGTGCTCCCCGCTTGCACATTTTGACCCTTTGAAAGATTTTTTTTTATTTTTCTTTATTTTTTAAAATTGATTGATTGATTTGTTTTTTTTGATACGCAGAATTTAGTTGACGAAAATCGAGAGCTATCCTATGTGCAATCCTAATGCACACAGTTAAATAGGTTATTTCATGGGGCTATAACGGTTTTCAGCGTCTTTATTTTGATAGAAAGAGATGAAGTATTGATTGACTGACGGACAAAAGTAATCCACATGCAGCCGCGGTAGACAAGACTCTCTAGGTCTCTTTTTTCGTAGTTTTCAATGGCTTACAACATCAAACCTGTGGTAAATATCAGGTGATGGTGTTTTAGACCGTCTTTAGACTTCCTTCATGGCTTGATGATGACTCTAGGTCTTAGAGTCTAAGACCTGGAACCTTCCAAAAACACAAAAAAACTTTGATGACTGATGCTACAGCAGTCACCCAGCCAAATGGAAGCGTGCAGAATATTGCTTAACAAGGGAGCAGAGCAGGTGAAGGTCATAATATCTGACCCAGCTTCACCTTGACTTTTTCAGTAAACTTTTTATAAGGTCAAAACGCCTCTTTGGCTCCTGAAAACAGGTCGTAAACTAAATTAATTCGGAAGGTCGACCTGGATATTGCACACTTTATTAGTTACCGGGGGCCATTCAAACCAGCTCTGATTTATGAGGGACAAGCCCGTGGGCCGTTGCCAATGTGGGGCCCACTTTGGGGAAGCAAATAGTGGGTAGACATCTTTTTTTACGTCCACGTAAATACGTGGGCGAAAAAAAGACTACATACACTTGAGCGGCACATCAGTGCAATCGGTGTTTGTAGTTTTACTTGAGCCTCTTCGAGGTGTAATTTTAAATCCTTACACCACACTGGTTCGAAAGAACCACTGACACAAACGAAGAAGGTCACTTTTTAACCGACTTCCAATCAAAAAGGAGGAGGTTCTCAATTCGGTTGTATTTTTATTTTATTTTTATTTTTAATGTTTGTTACCGCATAACTTCGTCATTTAATTTTGTGAGCCGATTTTAAAAATTATTTTTTTATCTGAAAGGTACTGCTTCCAGATTGGTCCCATTTTAATTTTATTAAAATCGGTGTTGCCATTATTTTTTAATTTTTTTTTTTAATGTTTGTAACTGCATGTCTCCGTCATTTATGAACCGATTTAGAAAATTATTTTTTTATTTGGAATGTTATTCTTACGTCCAGATTGTCCCGAAAAAATTTGATTAAAATCGGTTTAGCCGTTTGACAATGAAGTCAGTTTCTCAAGTTTTTTAAACTTATAATTATTTTATACAACTAGCTGACGGAACAAGCATATGGCACACCTTATGTTAAGTAGTAACTATCGCCTATAACAAAGCATTGCCTCGTAGGTCAAGCACGTCAGGAACGTGCCCTACGATGCACTCCCCTGCGTCCCAGCATGCAGACGTTCAGCCTCACGTGTCAGTAATTTCACCGGTTACCCTTCCAACCGAAACACAGCAATGCTGCTTCACGGCAGAAATAGGCATGGTGGTAGTACTTCCCCGGACAAGCCACACACAAAGGGCTCTACTACTACTAAAACTTGTTGAACAGATGCGCTAGTATGAACATAATACCAATAAAATTGCTGTCAAAAAATAACTGCTATTTCTTAGCATGTGTTTTTCCAAGTCTAAAACTAAAGTTAACTTTAGCTTCCATTCCATTCGAATCATTTCCTTTGGTCTCGTTGTTCCATACCACCCTGTATATTTAGGTTATACAGGGTGGCAACCTACTGCAAGTACTGAAGGTCTCAAAAACCGTTTCCAAAGAAAATAACAAAGTACTATTAGCCTAGACCCAAACCATAACATTAATTCATCTAGAATTACCTTCGTACACGATACACCTGACCTTGAAATAGACAACTAAATCTGAATATTATAAGACTAGTTGAAACCTACGACTTCGTTCGCGAGTATTTCTTTTTAGATCATGAATAGAAGAATAGAAAAGATTTTATTCGACGCAAAGGCAGGGTACACCACGACACAATTAGTACAATAAAGCGAGTTTCACTTATCGCCATCGCAGAACGCTTTGATGTGCGCAAGGCTGTACCTATTGAAGATAAAAAAAAACAAAAAAAGAGCACTTATAGTTAATTTACTTTATAAAAATAAGTCAGGTTTTCCTTCCTGACGCTATAACTCGATAACGGCTGGACCGACTTGGCTGATTTTGGTCTTGAATGATTTGTGGAGGTCCAGAGAAGGTTTAAAAGCTTTTTTTTTTTCAATGGGAACGGTAACGGCGAGCGAAGCCGCGGGCGGCCGCTAGTAACTTATAATTATCAATCTTCTAGTTATAAGCGTGATAATACACCGCAAGTGAGATTGCGGTCAATCAATCAATCAATCAATCAAATTATTTATTTTATGCCAGAAAATTACACCTATATTACACAAGGATCATTTACAAAGAAATAATGACATAAAAATTGGTCGTCACTCAGCGTATGTTATAGTAGCGAGTGCCACTATAACGCTGGTCTTCCGTGACACCAGTAGAGTGCGACACACCGTCGTTTATACACAAAAAAACGGTCAAACGCAATCCTATAAACCGTAAAAAAAACCCTAACAAAGTTAAAGCATAGGTACTAAAAAGGTCATGAATGAGGTAAAGGGGAGAAGTTCAACCCTCAAGGTCAAGGTTGCTGAGGGTAACACGATACGTTTGTACAAGGGCACTGAAGCCCAGATTAGCGGAGTGATAGGCTTATCAGAGAATCTGTTGATTTGTTAGTTTTAAAGTAAAAAGAAAGAAAAAACATGCATTGAATAAGCTTGTGTGACTTAACCCCCGACTGATATGAGGGAGGTTTTTTTGAAGTCTAGTCTGTGTGCCTTTTGGTTTGTTTGTGTGTGACCTCTAATGTGGTGTTTTTAAGATAGTTGGTATGATTCTAAGGCCTGTATTCAGAAACAGTGCCCGAGTCTGAGTGGTGCCTCAAGCTTAGATCAGTTAGATCAATTTTATTTTATACTTCTAGCAGATGGAGCAACCATATGGCCTACCTGAGGTTACGTGGTAACCATTGCCCATAACAAAGCATTACCGCTTAGGTCACGCACGTCAGGAACGTGCCTTATTACGATGCACCTCTCTGCGTCCATCAACTTAGGCATACAGATATTCAGCCTCACGTGCTAGTAATTTCAATGGAGAACTGTCAAAAAAGCTATGCTTGAGAGTGTTTGAGGCTCGACTCAGACAGACTCAAGCACCGTTTGTTTTTTTTTTTTTATCAAAAATCTTTTTATTTTTCTTACAACTTACATTATAAATGGGGTTGGGACACTTCAGTTAAGTTATAGTAACCTGTGTTTGAAGATTAATGTATAAATGTGATAAATAGATGTTTCTGAATAATATAATAATTATATTATATGAGTATGATGGTTTTTATGAATAGCTCAAGGCTTTTCTCTGGCCAAAGAAGTACACCAAAGAAGAACCCTTTGTTCAGAATCTATAAAAACAAGTATTGAAATGGCACCCATAAGAATATCAGAAAACTCAAGTTGGCAATAACAACTTGTTTGGGAACTTTTTACTCCGCTATGGTTCACTGGGTACCTTGCTAGGTGTTATGTTGAAACTTGGCCGACTTAATTAAAGGAGAGTTTGGCAGCTTTTATTAACTTTTTCTCTTTTACTGGTGTGGCACACTCTTTAGCTCACAATAACACTTTAAAAATGAAATGAAATGAAACATAATTCAACCACACCACATACAGACGTTTTAGAAAAAGGCCAGGTGAGTAGTAGGTACCCTAAACTGACGTGCATGTATGAAGAATAAATTATGCGAATAAATGAAGCGAAAGGGGTATGACAGGATCGTAGCAAGTGGACATCCGTGATCTCTCGTGAAAAGGAAAAGGCAAGGAGCCTTTTTGAGGCGTACTTAAAATCCTTTCACCACACTTGGTTCGAAAGAACCAGTGACACGATAAGAAGAAGGATCATTATAGCCACAATGTTTTTTTCTTTCCCAGACACGCTTTCAGTTCACTACTGTAACCGCGAGGTCCGAATCAGCGAGTGGGGATCGGACAGCGAGGGGTACATCCGGACCCCAGGGTACCCTCACTTCTACGTGGGGGACGAATGTCGCTGGCGACTGCGGGTGCATCACGAACAGAGAGTGAGGGTCACCTTACTAGACGTCAGTTTGAGAGGCAAGTAATTTATTTTTTAATTTGTATCACATTCGACAAGACGGTAGCTACTTTTTTGAGAGACATTTTTTTATACAAATAACTGATGGAAAGCTTGCCCGCTGATAATGTTAAGTGGTAACAACGATCGTCTACAATAAAGGATTGTCGCGTAGGTCACGCACGTCAGGAACGTGCCCTACGATGCAATGCTCTGCGTCCATCAATTAGAGGCTTAAAAATGTTCCTTTCAAACCGAAAAACAGCAATGCTGCTTGCACGGCAGAAAAAGGTATGTGGTATGCATGTGGTTGTACTTCCCCGGACGACCCTTCACAAAGAAGAGCTACTACAGTCGAGCTCGTAGAACGATTTTCAATGTCACCTTCAATGTGCTACGAAATTCGTAGGCGGCGTAGACTTCGTAGACAAATATTTGCGACACTTCGAGTGTTGCAAATCTCTGTCGTAGGCGTGATTTTATTTAGCGTAAGTATGAAACAACACCTCCTAAATAAGCAAAAAGTTAAGAATATGTTTACGCCAGAGGGCTCTGTTCCGTAAAGGGACATTTTCCTGACTGTTTTTTTGCTAATTGCCCTTCTGACATATCAATAGCCTCTCAACTCAACTCTAGTGTAGGGCTGGTCATGGTCTGTGGTCATATGAGTGTGATTTTTTTTTCAATAGATACTTTCATTTAAATATTATATTTCTTAGGAATAGGCCCGTTCGACAAGAACTGTACGGACCACGTGTCAGTTCGGGAGTCGAACGGC